>CM034616.1:14915573-16115573 GCA_020080225.1 Gynochthodes officinalis
TCATATATACTCCTCCTAAGAGGTTCAATATTTTAAGCCAAAGTGCTCTAACCCCACAACTATCTCTATCATCATCACCATTACTACTTCATGAAGACTTCTGTTCTCTCACTCTCTCATTAAACACACTTGTGTCTCAAGTGTAGATTCTGGCAAGACAGGGAAAGAATAGTACAGGAGAAGTACTTCATTCATGTACTTAAAATATACATATAATAAAGCAACCCCATAGTTCAAGGCCATGCGGGCAACATCTAGACCATATAAGAATAATGGTTTTTGTTTTGTTTTGTTTTGTTTATTACATGAAGAATGTGGAAGGAACCATTCTTAAGCCCATCTCGCTTTCAATGGAGATTACACAATTTAAGCAAAAACACCTGTCGGACAGATGGATGGATTGATGGTAATGTAGATTTAGTTAGTGTTTTCTCAAAGAAATTCATTAAGATTTGAATTGAATATTTTATATATGTATATTAGCTGTTAAATATTGACAACCCTTTTGGTACCAACTTTTAATCCTTCAAAAAGAAGACATCATAACGAACTTATGAGTTCTGATGAAGGAATACAAATGTGTTTCTTATGTAATCATTTTGACTTACATTAGACATTAGACATTGACATTGGTAATGGTTCAAATTTTGTTCAGTGCACGAATAGATTGTCTGGAGGAAGGTCATGTATGAAGTTTAGTATAGTTATTACATTTGTGTAAAATCACAAAGAGAAAAAAAAATAGCCTTAACACTCCATGCATGTTGCATGCGTAACTGAAATTGTCTTCTCAAGAAAGCGATTCATGCAAAAGAAAATACGAGACTGTGGTTGGTTTTTTTTTTTTAAATCAGAATTTGAATTGCCTAATAATTGAATACTTTTGTTATTATGGGATATGGTTTGAATTTTATGAAACCTAAAAGTAATTTGATTCGTTCCTATTGAAACAGTATAAATAAGTTGAAATTTTAGCAAAAAGCTTATGTTTCAAACTGAATTATAAAGAAATAAATACATTTTTTAAAACAATTTTAATTCTTATAAGTAACCAAGAATTGCTCCCAAAGAGTGTTCTTATGAGGACACAACCAACGTTACATTGTAAATTTTGTACTCAGAAAACTTTTGAAACCCAAAGTCATATAATATTATGAGAATCAGATATTTGTTATAGTGTTTAGTTCTTCATTAGAATTATAATTACTTTGGAATTGAAATTTTTTAATTAAATTTACTTGAATTTTATGATTTTTTTTTTCATTATTCTAATTCATTTGTAATGGCTATGTGAAAATATCTTTAAATTATTAAAATTTCTTTAAATTTTTAACTAAAATATAAAATAAAATATATCTACAGGAATCAAACTTAAAAATATTGTTTAAACCAAAGTACTAAAAAAAGTAGTTTTTTTTTTTTTTTGACAATAGATTGTATTAAATACAAAAGTATGGGTTTCACACAATGTGGGTAAAACTCCCTGGTTAACCAACAAGTGGGGAGGACAAGAGAAGGGTAATGATTGAAGCAGGGTTCAAATCCTGACCTCTTCACCCTTAGGTGACTCTAACAAAAATTAAGTGACCAAATTAAGAGACCACTAGTGTAAGCCCACTAGTTCAAAAAAAAAAAATTGGTGTTAGTGATTCATGTTTTCACTTAAAAACAAGATACCACCATTCTCTCTCCTTCTATCTCTCCCTCAACCCCACCAAAAAAAAAAAACAAAAAACAAAAACAAAAACAGAAAGAGGAAAAAAAAAAAAAAAAAAACCTAAAAAAATTGGTTGAATAGTTTTTATTTATTTTGATCAATAGTCCAAATGTTTATTTATCTTGATCAATAGTTATTTGTCTTGAACAATAGTGTGCATTGCGTATTCCTTCTTGTAGTAACGTAGTAAGAACTCAGGCTTGATGGAGACATGAAATTTATGCAATTGAGCTACGTTACATTTCTATACATCTCACAAATATCAACACCACATCACCATGTTCTTCCCCGGCCGTTAAGACTTCATTTTCTCCAATTTCTCGTTTTCCTTTCCTTCACCTAATCCTTCATCATGCAGATTTTTACAACCGTGGAGGACACGCCGGGATGGATTTCTCTTTCATTTCGTTAAACATATCAACCTAAATCAGTGTCCGGTACAATCCATTATAAACACTGATCTTACCAAGAAAACCAGGGCCTTGTTCCCATGGTGTCCATAAAATATAATGCAAATGTTTGATCCGCCATGTAATACACCGTAAACTATGAAAAGCGGCTTTAGGGTACCCACAACAACAAACTTGCTGAGCTTAGAAGTTGCGCAATCTCTATCAATCGATCCAAACACGCAGAAAAAGCACAGGAAAAGTAAAACAATTGCGAAATGTGCCCAGCCTCTTGGACACCAAAATTATTCTTGCACAATTGTACCACGGATGAAACCCAACAAATCTTTTTAAAATGCATCATGAGTAAAAGTGATTGGAATTGTTCTCCTGCAATTTACAATCTCAAAAAGGTCGTACAAAGAGCATGTTTCTCTTAAGATACTTTTTATTTGCAATCAGATATGGAAAACAGGGAACAGAAAACAGGCCGGACCATGAAAATACGTATGACTTTCTTTCAGTGAAGTTGGGGGAATGAATAGATGGGAAATAACCAACGGTTCAGAGGCCATGAGAAAGTTTCAACAGTTTTAGATGCCCAGAATGGGTTCCCGCAGGAATCTCTCCATCTGGCGTGCCCTTGTCCTTATAGACATGTCAAAAACCTTTTGGCTGAATTCAACCACAATTCCACCAAGAATGCTCTGATCAATCTGGATGCATAACAAAATAATCAGAACCATAGCTCTAGCAAAGAAACAGAAAAGTTATCAGTCTCACGAGCATTGGAAACCATAAACTTACCTTCTGATCAAGGATCACCTTCTTCCCTTCTCCAATAACATCCTGCAGCGTCTCTCTCAGTTCTTTCTCCTCTTCTGGTGGAAGGGGCTGGTAGAAAAGGTAGTACTATAAACATCTAGAGAAGTTTCAAATGGCTTTTGAACATGTTTTTCAGTCCATAAAACATGGTAATCAAGTGGAAGATGAAAACAGAATGCGTTATAGATATTTTTCATTTTTCTTAAAGTTATCTTCTTTTTCTGTCTCTCCCAAGGGACAAACATGTTATAATAACTTGCTTAAGCACCTAAATAACCCAACCATTCATATCACCTCTAAACAAGCTGGAAACAACCATTCAAATTATATGGTGTCCACATAATGCTCCTAAGAAAGACACCTAGCAAGAATTTAAAGCAAAATATCTATTTATTTAACATCACTCATTAAAGATTAAAGTTTTGTGGCTACAAGAAGATTTACTGCAGCTAACTGTAATACTTTTCAACAGGAAAAATGCACAGCCAATGAGTACTATACCAGGATGACTTTAAATATCCAAAGAAAATATCAGGTCAATGCAGGAGAATTTTTATGCCATCCGACAGTACAAATATAGTACCCCTTCAAAGCTACAAATTACTTAATTCAGCTGAAACATGCTAAAATGCAAAATGCAATCAGTACCCATTTTAAGTCATTTGTAGTCTCAGATTTAATGATGGAATCCTATAGCCTGGAGTTTTCAAAATGGGTGAGTGAAGCCTGAACAAAAGCAATGTATCACAAGTAATCAAGTAACATTTAGGCCATCCATCTAAAGAACTCAGTCATAAAAAGTTCAATAAAATGAAGATTTGTACACATGAACATAGAAACACAAGAGTGTCAAATTTGTGATGCAAACCTTGGATTGATGAGGTTCATCTCAACAAAACATAACTCACTAAACAACAAATTTTTAGGCTTAAAAACCAAACACAAATGTATGTCTTTGTTCATATATAACATACTTGTTTATATTTAACATCCCCAGGGAAAGGGGAAATAACTTACAATTACAGTTGTCACAATGGCTTTGACTTCTCCCTTATGCGCCATGGTAATCTCTTTAAATCTCTTTGCAATATTCTCTATGTGGTTCAGCCTCCCATTTTCAGCCAAAACAACTATGACAAGCGAGATGAAAAATAAGTGCAAATATTAGCAATTCCTCAATAGCAGATCCACCAATCAATTTTTCAAAATCAATTATCACCAAAGTAAAGATTAACTAACAACAAAAAACAAGAATATAAAATGTCAACAATCTACTGTGTCCATATGCAGTAAACCAAAATACTGAAATAGGAACAAAATATTTTAGCAGAAAATACTGTATTCCAAACTTTGTAAATAACTACAGCTAATAGGCTTCAGAAAACACAGACCATGGCATCCCATCTATAATCTATCAGATAGTGAATTCCAGTGAGCTGGTATTTTTCTCACAGAACATGGTAGGATTGAGTTTGATAACATTAAAGCAGAATATTTGTCCACAAAGCAAGGCAGCACATCATCATCATCATCATCACCTTTATCCCAAACTAGTTGGGGTCGGTGGTCGATAAACCTAAGGACATAAATCCATAAAATAAAGAAAATATAACAAAATAAATAGATAAATAAATAGATAAATAGATAAAGAAATAAATAAAAATGCTAAAACTATAAAGGGCAGTCGGGACCATTAGAGTTTTACTCTTCCACCACACTAATAGTTTTTCACCACTCTGTTCTACTACAAACCATCCGCCAATCTATTTCCCACTCCACTAAATCTTGTTTTACTACTTTTCCCCACGTAAATTTCGGCTGCCTCTCCCTTTCTTCCCATCATGCTCTTTATAACAAGCAAGGCAGCACATGGCTAAAAAAAATATCAAAATCTCTGGGGGGGGGGGGGGGGGGAAGAAGAGAAGGAATGAATGATTTAATGTCAATATTTCAACTAGTAAATAGGGTTACATATTTTGTGTCAGCAACACTTGAAACTTAAGAGACAGGTGATTCATGTCAAAGAATAATTTCTAAAAACAAATGATGGTTCACTAAAGCACAAGATCATAAACAAGCAATGGAAATACCTTTTTATAGACAAATCTTTCCATTTGCAATTACAGCAAGGTAACCAAAAAGATGCATGATTCTAGAAATGACCAAATTGAAAAAGGATCTTAAAGCAGGGAAAGCTCAACACTTGGTATCAAGAGAACATTCATAGTGTCAAGAAAACATTAATCAAAAAGCAGTCCGTACTAATTTCAAATTCTAAATCTTTACCCGAGCTGAGAATTAAACCCTTGCCAATTTAACCCACATTTCATAAGAGACTGTCCATCCATAGTCACCATCTTCAATAACCATGCATGCACATTGTAACCTCAAATGACATTGATTTAAAGAGGCCAGGTGATAAGCAATCTCTCATTTAAAAAGAGGAAGAATTTTGAACTAAAAACCTTTTCTTCCTCAGATCCTCTTATATCACATCAAAAAATTTCTTCCTCTGAAAACTCTAAATTGTGCTTCCTAACACCTCAGTTTCTCAACTTCGAACTCCACTAAATCAGAATATTCATACAGAATAGAAGTATGTGCAACATACCCAAGAAGTTCTTTGTTACATCAGAGAATTTAGCTTGAGAGGCAATTTCATTTATGGCATTGACCCGGGTCTTTGAGGGCACTGACAAGTCCTTCATGAACTGAGAAAACTTAGGACTATTTTTTGATGCCCCAACAAGGTCCAAAATCTCAGATTCAACCTTTTCCAAGGAATTAGCTTTCACAGCTGCAATGTACAAAGCCGAGGCATAATTTCCATATAGCCCGAACAATGTTACAGGCACCTAATACATTATCAAAAGAAAACAGACAATCAAAATAATGCTTGAATTAACACATTCAAGAACTAGTGATTAGTTAAAGAAAAAATCGTTGAAAAAGACTACAATTTTTATTAGCTGTTTTGACCTAACCCCACTGTTGTCATTCATTCTAGAAGCCATAGGCAACAGCAATTGTTCCTCTTCCTTTGTGTCCCACCAATTAAACATTTTCAATTTTCACCAGGAAAAAAAAGGATGATATATTTGAGCCTGATAACCGCATCTTAAGATACACATAAAATTTACATCAAACAACTCAATCGAACACAATATCCTTGTGGGTAAAAGGTTGCTCCTTATATCTGCTTCATTCAAGATTTCCAAAATGTGACTGCAGTATTAACCAAAACAAATGATCCTCCTAATCTGAAAACCTCGTCTGCAACATAATCAAAAGTGATAATCTTCTTCCCAAAGCATTAGGAACTTAGAAATTTCTGACTTCAAAATATACACAGCATATGCATAATGCGTGCTAAAATGCATCAATACAAATTAGCCAATATCCTTTCTTCTAGTTAACATAAAACTAGAGAAATTCCTTGCCTTAATTTTTTGCTCCTTCGAAGCAGCTGTAGCAGAGTAAGTCCTTGAGAACTGCAAGAACAAAAATCAAATAAGCATCAGCCAGCTTCAACAGGTGCAATAAATCTAACCTTTCAAATTAACTAAACAAACACCCATCTGGAAACCACATTTGAAGTGAAAATAATATTGGAAAATCAAGCCCATCTTTCAATGTGGGCGTTTTGGCATTGCACCAAATAACTAAATCAACTGCACCAACCCTCTAACCCAAAAACACAATCTTTGCTTCCCATTCTTAGTTCTTTGTTGTTCATGTTCTATTAAGAGCATACAAATGCGGATAACGTTCATAGTGTTTTCAAACAAAAATACAAAAGAAAATAAAGCCCTCCAAGGCCAAGTGAAAATGACATAAAGAAATAGGAACCAACTCAAACAGTTCTACTTCATGCTTTATATATATATATATATATATATATATATATAGCGAGAGAATTTAAAAAATTAGGAAAAAGAAACTAGGGTTTCCCTTCCTTTTTCCAAAACCCCCAAAAACCAAATCTACGAAACTACTACTTTTGATAATTTGTTCCCTAAGAAGGCAAAAAGTGAGTTTCTTTCATAAATCTTCACACTCCTCACTTACACCAAAGCCCGGGGTGGGGGGAGAGTGTCGAGGAGAGAAGGGGGAGGTGGGGAAGAGGCCAAAATGAGGCATAAAAGTTAAAATTCATGAAAAATGATATAGAAATAAAGATACAAAAACGATTTGGGACCTCAGGTTTGGTGAGCGTTGGGCAGAGAAGCCCACGCTGAAGAGAAGCGGATCTCTGGGCTGCTGACGAAGAAGATGAAAGGGAATCGACAGAGAGGATCTTACGAAGGAGAGGAATGCCTGATCTCAACCGTGCAACAGCCATTGAAATGGATTTTACGGTGACAAAGCCCTTCTGACGGAGAACTGTTGCACAGAAATTTTCAATTTAGAGGGACTCAATACTGAACGCCGAATAAAATAGAGGAGGAGGAGGAGGAGGAGGAGGAGGATGGAACTGGGAAGTGGGAGGGGAGTGAAAGCCTAGGAGGCGTGAAATGTGTATGACTGTATGCTACTTCCGTTTCGAATGCCACGTGTCCGTTGATTTATTATATTATTTGTATTATATTTTTGCCACCACATTCGTCCAGAATTTTGCTACTCCAACGCTGTTATTTTTCAAGTGAAAACTTACGCGAGTGTAATTATGAATAATAATCTAGCATTCTTTTTTTTTTTCTCTCTAAAAATGATAGTATATTAACAATGTAGCACAATGACCAAAGTACTGAAGTACATAACCACAATAACTAATTGTGTTTCATGCTATTGTATTTGAATACAGCGTTATAATTCACGAAAATAAAAGGACTACTAGGATCTAAAAAGCCCACAAAGGGGCAAAAACTCGACTAGCGGGAAGAAGGCTAATTAGCGGCACACATGTTGAAATTTAGACGATTTAGGATCAACTAAAAATACAATAGACTACAAAACTAAAGTATTATCTTCAACAGACGACCTAGGATCAACCATTTTTTTATTATCTCAATTAAGATACTATTTTAGACAACCTTCTTAATAACTAGCAGATATGGTTGAAGAAGAATATGGAGAATAATTGAAGTAATAAGCCCCTCATTACTTCAATTGAGATAATAAAAAATAATTTTATTTTTTGACTTAGAATTTTAGGAGTTTTTTCGGGAAAAAAAATAGTGAAATAAATCATCCCTAAAATTGAAACTAAAAGGAATGTATAAACCAACATTTTCCATACGTGTTTGTTTATTTTTAGGAGGTTTTTATAAGAATAACATACTAAAATTACAATTGTGTTTTTTTTTTTACACCCAAACTGTAATGTAATTATATGGGATTCCTTTCTATTTGATTGTATGAAAAAGCTCAATAAATTAAGATTTCTTCATCGGTTCTAGTTATTCTGAAAAGGTGGACGAGATTAAATAGAATTATTTGAAAAGGTAGCTAGCTGCAAATATTTTGATGCGTAAAAAAGAAAAAAAGGCCAAATTATTTTGGTTTAGGGCGCTAACATTGAAAAACAAAAGCTATGCAAAAGTTATAAATTCAACACAATCAAACAAACACAAATTAGAGCAATGCTATAAATTGGTGTATAATTAATATCGACTTCCCAAAAAAAATAAAAAATACTCCTTTCAACCCAAAAAAAGAGTCAATTTTCAAAACTTTTTCTTATCCCAAAAAGAGAGTCTTCTTTTAAACCAAATCCTAAAATATATATACTAATAATAATTATATATACCCACGATTAAAAAGTAAAAATATAAATATAAAATTATGAATTTAAAATACATTGTACATAATAACTAATAAAAGTTAAAGTTTTCAACCGTTTTAGTCCTCAAGGTTTGTGGGTTAGATAGTTTTAGTCCCTAAAGCTTTCAAGTCAACAAATTTAATCATTATAGTTTCAATTTGTAATAATTTAAAGACAACTAATAGAAAAAGTTAATGATTTAATGGTTTGAGCATATGAATCCTACATTTATATAATATTTTCGGCAATTTTAGTTCCTAATATTTAAAAGTTTGACAATCTTACTCATCAATGTTTAAAAGTGTGACAATTTTAGTCTTTAAATAATTTAGCTAGACAAATCTATTTATATAATTTAAATTTGTAAAAATAAAAAAAAATGGTCCCGTTAGCTTAAAGAAAAGAGGAAAAGTAAAGCGACTCATATCTATTTTTTTTTTTTCAAATCAACACGTGTAAAAAAAAAAAGAACATTTTTCTATTACCGAGTGCATATCTTACCCGGATCTTCTTCCATACTGGTACGAAACAATGGTATCATTGGAGTAGATAGACAAATTACTTTAACTATAAGAAGTCGTGGGGTGGGGGGGGGGGGGGGGAGGGGGGTTGGTTCGGGTAGATAGGGAAAAAAAAAAAGAATTGAATTGAAAATCTTTTCTGGAGATATCCATTTTCCTGGAGAGACAGATAAGATATCTCGACATAGCGACGTTTTGATAAAGGGAAAGGGAAAGGGGTGGGGCTGGGATTGGGAAAAATTGAGAGGTGGAGAAGAAAGGCCTGGGCGTGGCAGAAACAAATGGGAAGGGGGAGAAGAAGGGAAGGAGAAGAGAATAGGGATTTTTTTTAAAAAAATATTTATAAAAAAAAAAGTCTGAAATTGACAATTGCGAATGTCAACTTTTGTAAAAATGAAATATTTTTTTTATAACAATATTTATTTAATTTACATTAAATTAATTAATAGTTTAAAAAAAAAAAAAAAACTCTATCAGTGGCTTTTCTCTGTTGACATTTTTTATTATGGCCCAATTGCCAACAAAAGATACACTTGCCTTTAAGTCCTACCTTAGTCAATCTCTCGCCTTTCTTTTGTTTTTATTACCTCTAACTCACTTCGCCTCCCATTCGTTTTAAGCTTGCTTGGCGCTCTACCATATGGTGGAGGAATATGAACAAATTACATATGGTGTATACCACACATTTTGGCCACTGAATGATAATATACAATGGTCGTAGCACTTTAGGTAGGTCTCAATTGTGTGCAAATCATTCGCATAGTTCATCGACTCCTCATTAAGTGCCTAAAGTGCTGAAATGGCATACAACCATGATTTCAATCAAAATCCCATCGCTGACATGTGTGTTTCCTATCCCTGACATTTACTACATCTTTCTCACTATAGTCATACCTAATGTCAACATTTTTTTTTTAACGGTAATCAACGTTTCTTCTTACCCCGTATAGCAAAGATCGTCCGATTATTCAACGCCATGTAGGTGGGCGACGGCGTTATTCAACGTATGCAACGGTAGTAGCAGAATCGTCTGACTATTCAACGCTTGCGGTAGTAATTGGGTGATGGCGCTATTCAACGTATGCAGTTGGTTTTCCACAAGCGGCGAGGTGATAGATAGAGATTTAGTTCTAGTTTCTATTACCAAAAGCCATTTGTATTGGGCCATTTGAGATGTATAGTATCATTTTTGTATAGTATTAATCACCCGATATACCCGGGTTTGTGTATTTTTGTCTTTTCTTCTCGCTCGTCGGGTTTTTGCCCCTTGTGGGTCTTTTGTCATTTTTAAGGACTTTTGTTTTCGTGGGTTATAAGTTTGTTTTGCGAAACTATCTTAGCCATTGCGGCTTGTAAATTGGCCATTATGCCTCTGATTAATAGACTATCGTTTCGGAAAAAAAAAAGACCTATACAGCACACAATAAGTTAATTTCTTCTTGTCATTCTCGATTTTCTGGAATAGATTGCCTTGTTTGATTAAATTGTCCTGGCTCTATTCCTATTTCTTGTAGCCTTTGCATCACATACAATTATATCCCTTCAAGTGTGCTTTGGGGTGAATTTCATGGTTACTTGTGTATGAAAGTTTTGTGTTACTTTCATAATTGCAATATATATATATTCTTCAGTGATATTGAGTTGCACATTTGTTTTATTGATTGTGAATTATAAAATGATATTGAACTTGGTTTTCTTTATGAAAGTATTAGGTACTTTAGAGCAATATTGTTAGAACTTGATCAAAACACAAACTACTAAAGTCATGGGGTCAAAAGTCAACCAGGCAAATTAATAGTTAAAAATTAGATAATGTCATTATGGTGTAATAAATAAAAATTAATTATAAAAATATTAATATTAATATATAAATATATTAGAAATAAATTATTTAATTTTTTAGTGTAGTTAAGTTTAAATTTAATATAAATTGTATGAAATTCTAAGTGTATAATTGAATAATTTTAAATCATACAAAAAATATTTTAAATAAAAAATATGTTAAAAATTGTATTTTCTTGTATAAACATTTAAAATACTCAATTTTGAAGCGTTAAAATTTTTATAAGTACAAAAGGAGTTTTATAAAAATTTTGAATCAAACTATAATTTTACTAAAACTCTTTTTTTTTAATTTTTTATAAAAGGTAAAATTTTTGACTCCGTTAAACTCGACATTCAAACTAGAGTTTAACCGTGTTTTATAAAAGCAATTTTTTGATAAAAATCAGACCAGATTAATGACTAATTCCTTGGTTGGAGCTATCAAATCAGTCAGTTTAGTCCGATTTTGGCAACATATTTTAGATGTAACTTTTAAACCCTTTAAAAGCAATTTTGGTGATAAGAATTTTTTTATTGATGTTAAAAATTTATTTTTATTTGTAAGTATTTATTGTTTAATTTGATAATATTTTATTGCATTGAATAATAATAATTTTATTATATACATGTATTCTTTAGCATTCATTATTAAAATGATTTTTTTTTATTTTAAAACTAAACAAAATAGCTTCAAGGCTGAACTAATAATTTCAATTTTTTTTTGTTATTTTAAAACTAAACAAATAATTTGATGATTATACAATCTCCCATTCATTTGGATGGGCAAACACTAGTTGTTATGATGGATAAGATGAATATGAGAGAAGATAAGGTACGTAATTTTACTTAAAGATGAAGATAATGAAGTTATGGGAAACAATTATGGTTCCATATGGACTTCATTGCCACAGAGAATGCAGAAATATATTACGGGCCGACTATGATGAAAGGTTTATATTTATAGCCAAATTAAGCAAGAAAATCTTTGTTATTTATTTTCCAAACACAAAGGCAACAAAATCTCTTGGAACCAGATGTTGCGAAATTGACATAATTCTATTGCTAGCCAATTCTTATGTAGAAAAGGGAGGGGGAAAAAATCATATTTGGCCTTCTAGCTTTGACTTACGAAACAATTTATGGATAGCATTTGTAGTTTCATTGGCCAAACAAAACCAATTGGTAAAAGTGGAAAGATTTGCACATCAGAGGAAAGCTTTATGATTGCTCCGACCATTTTATGTTCAAACATTGTGCAGACTGAGTCATATCAACCAGTAATTAACAAGTTCATGACATCTTCAAACAATTCAAATACAAAGCAAAATAGTGAAACAATATGCATGCTTATTAATACCAAAGAAGATGTCCTTCATAAAGTTAAAAATCTCCCATTTCCAAGTTCAGTACTTGATTTTCCATAATACAGATGAATGTGCATCATCAATAGCATACTTCAATGCAGATGATGTGCCTGTCTCCCCTTGGGCTTCCAACTTAGACCTCAACATCAATAGCAACTCCCTGTAACGCGATTGCTTTCTAGATAAAGCTCGAATGAAGGCAGTTACCCCAAGCCATTTGGTTTCGTCCTTTCCTACGTTAAAGATCGGACGAAAACCAGTATTGGTTTGCAAAGCACGCATCCTTCTCTTCATGAGCTTGTGCATATACCTGACGATGAACCAAAATATTGAATATGCAGAAAGATGCATGCTTTCATAGCTACAGGGGAGGCTAAAATTTAGTGGGAAAAACAAGAATGCCAAGTTCAAAACCATTAATGACATAAATCAGCTAGATGTTCAATACCTCAGGGATGTTTCAATTGCGTCCATGCAGCACTCAGTGCTGAAAGCAGATATACTGGAAAAGTTACGGATATAACAATTGAACTTCATAGCACAAAGCAGAAAAGCCTGATATATGTTTAGCCTGATCACTGCTGCTGAATTGATGTTTGTGTCATAGAATATGGGATGGCACTTAGGTCGTAGATAATCAGATAACTTGGACTTCAACAAACGAGCTGGGTGATCATTCCAGCTGATAGTGAGAGAGGAACTTAAATGACAATTGAGGTACCTGTTCACACGTACAGGGAGTCAATTCCAGAGGACAAGAACGAAAGAGGATTATCACACGACAAAAGGCAAATCAATGAAGTTTCTCCTATATGAACAGGAAAAATTCTACAGTATTTTAAAACATTTACTCCCAAACTGACTTTATGCTAGAGATTTCTACAAAATCAATAATCAGTAGCAGAAATTCAGCAACGGCCTTATATGCATGACAACAAAAATGCCAGCTTCTTCAAAGAACAGTGAAAATATCAACCAATGAAGGGATTAACCTAGTGTAGTCTGCCTGAATTTCCAAAGTGCAGCAATTCACAAGCAATCCACTCCATCGAAGAAATGACATTCCATCTCCACCCACATAGAGTCTATTTGACTCAAATCCTGATAAACCATCCATGTCAAAATTGAAACCAAATTTTCTTTCATTCATATAGCAATTGTATCCACGAAATCCTCTTTGCATCCGAGAGAAGAACAGTGACGCCTGCTTCTTTGATGTCGATATGTAAAGGTAGTCATCAATAAACCTAAGAAGCAGATAATTACAGTTCCCCATAACAGTTTCATTTTTAGGATGGATTTTTGAAGCTGAAGTCTGATCTGGAGTTTGTTTGTCAACAGAATCTCCACTGGCAAGCTCACTAGCTTTCTCAAGAAAAGGGAAAATTACATTCTTTTCCAGATGTCCATAGTAAAATGAGCAGAGCAAAGAAGATAGGACACATCCTTGTGAGATACCAACTCTCTGCAAGTAAAATTTTGTGTCTAATTGAAGTACATTGTGCTTAATGTGCTCATTCAAATAAGAGAAAATCTCTACTTTCCTCATCGTTGTTCTCGGTTCCTGCAACATCAGCGATGGAAAACGTTCATAAAAATTGTGAGAAGCACATATTTCATATTCTTCTGGAAAAATTAACAAGTTTTCAGAACGAGAAAAAGTCTAAGATGCTAAGTGAAGCAGTTCATATAGTGCTTATTTAGTTTCTACTACAATTTAGCCAGTCCCTCCATTTTTTTATCTGTCATCAATGGCCTTATTGTGATCAAGAGGTTATCATTCAATCATAAGCTTTGGTAAAAACACAAGAAACCTATCTTTTGACATAAGTTTGCAAAAGCAGACGTGACCAAAATGTCAGTTCTAAACCATCCCGAGAAGTAATCTTTACCACAGGAAACACTATCATGGAGAATTGAAGAAATTCAAGCACAATTTACTTAAAAAAAAAAAAAAGGAAGTCCAAATTAAGGAGGAATTAGAGCTTCAATTCACCTAAATACATTTTTAGGCAGAACCAGTGATCAAAAATTTTCAGCCTGAGATATATTTCCAAATCTAAGGGTTGAATTGATAACTACTCTTTCGAAGAACAGAACACACATTTTCACCCGAGGACCTAAAATCATACCACATGTTAAAGATCCAATGGGATCATTAATGTACTGTGAAATGGAGGCAAGGAAAAATTAGAAACCTTATGTAGCTCTGAAAAAGAAGCATTATCAGGAACAATAAATGTAGCATGCATTTGGGCGCTACAAGTTCCAGAATCTAGCAGCAAATTACTGACATCATTCTGGCCATCAGATAATAAAATGCTCATACGACAATAAGTTAAAAGAAAAAACATAGCAAAATGATGGTTACAGATACCATTCGCCAACAGAGTAGTTCAAATTATCTCACCTCTTTGACCAAAACGCCATGCAGCGTGCTAATGGGTACAGAAGTTGCAGCTGCAGAGCACCAAGAGATGTGTTCTTGATGTGGTAGCATCAGCTGCTGGCGAACCATGAAACATCTCCTCGTGCAACCAACTTGAAGAGACATATTTAGAGGATATTCATCATGTGATATCACATCCTCCATAACACTGAGCAATTTATTCTGGTCGATAGAGTCAAAAGCCTTCGACACATCCGATACAATTATACAAACACCAGGTACAGAGGAAGATTCCCTCTTTAGAAGATTAAGAAAAGGTACAAATTTCCGATAGACATCAGTGTAATCAAAAACTGATGAACCTAACTTCTCAGGTTCTTTCAGTTGTATACCTTTTAGCACTGCATGCACACGTTGGAGAACATTGTTTACAGACTTAAAATAATTGTACTTTACATTTCTTGTATTGAGTGACATTTTAGATGAACTAGAAGATGGACGTATGGAACAGGACTTTACAGGAATTCTTGACGGTGCTCTAAGGTTTGCCAGTACTCTGAAACCTCTATCCCTTGGACGAAATCTGATTCTTGAGAAACCAAATGATCTATTTCTAACAATTCTATGAACAGAAGCATAAGTTAATTCACCATAGCTACGATCTTTGAGGCTGCTTAAAGCTTGGTCCATCAGCTTCTGCCAAACAGATATCCGATAGTAACAGACATCTTGTTTCCCATTTTCACTTTCTGTTATATAGAAGTTTGTTTGCATCAAGGGAACCACTAAACACGAAAAGAACCATAAAATCCAGCATTGTAACACTTTGTGTCTCACAGCATCAGCAGCATTAAGCCTGTTAAAACTCTGCATCATGCATGTACTACTACCCCTCTTACCATGTCTAGGCTCACTATTGCTTACGTAACATAACGAGTGTTTGTTTGATAACAAGGGAAATTTAGATATTTTTAAATTGTGAGTGCACTGCTTCAAAGAGAACTTCTCAAATCTTCGAAGGCGCACAAACATGGATATGTTCTTTCTCAAAATTCTCCAATTATATGGACTTCCTAGCAGATCTCGAGGAACAATGCTCCTACAAACAGCCCATATAAATGAGATAACCTGCTTATTTAGACAGTAAACATTGCTTGGCTGTAACTTATAATCATAGTCTTTTGGAATCCTCATGCAACTTTTGGAATCTGTTCCAATGATCTCCGAGGGAACATCACTAGCATGCAAAATCTCATTCGGTTTATGCATATTTCCCACAGATTCACTTTCCTGAAACCAAGTAATGAAATACATATAGTTCCAATTTCATGGTCAGATAGTACACTGCATATACCTCCTAAATCAAGCTTAGTAAAATTCTTATCAAAGAATAAGTCATACACAAGGTGATACAGTTCCATTTCTGAAAATGGATAACAGCAGGATTTTGATTACAGCATTAAGTTCCAATGCAAAAGCACATCTTGCAAGAATATTAAGCAAAAGCAAAAAGAAAAGTCCAATCTAGCTATTTTCTTATTTGAAGAGAGCATAAAAAGATGAAGATAGAGAACAGAAGCCAAGAGACGCAAACCATCATGCCTTATTTTAAGGGATAACAAAGGAGAAGAGGCCACCGTGTATGTCAAACAAGATAGGCACTGTACAACATTAAATGCTATTTGTTCAAAACAGTCTTGTCCTCTAAAAGCTTAAACATTTGGCACAAGAGCCTACCCCTTACATTTTGCCAGAGTAACATTCCCCCACACAATAGCACATTGCAAAACAGGTTTAACAAAAAATTTTTTTTGCAGAACACCTTGGATCGTAAGGAGCAAGTTGATGGGACTTGCTTTCTCCTTTACTTTATTAATCTATTTTCTAAAGTTTATTGTGGCACATGTTCCAATTAAAGGAATTGGCTTGTTATGACTTAAAAGATGAATAGTCTAAAGTACTTCACTATGTTGCATCTCAAAACCCAACAGAAATTAACTCTAACCTCAATCATACCACAATGCTTATCCAACAACTTCAAAAGCTGACAGCCTCTGACTTTACGTATAAGAATTTTAAGTTGCTTGATGATTGAGTGATACCTGCATGATGAAGAACATAAATCAAGCAGAGATTTAAGGACAAACAAGAAAATACCTCCAAGACTCCCTAAGGGTGAACTTTAATACATCCAATTCACAGTCACAAAATAAAACCCGCAGAATTTTAAGATGTAACAAACAACATGATAAAATGTTTTAATTATTCCACCATGAAAACAAGTTGAAATCCCACTTTAGCATCAAGGGCTATAGGAAGGTTCGTGACAACAAGCACAAATTTCTAAAGAAATATTAAGGTTAGTCAAGAGGCCTAGCTCCTCAATATCATTGCATACAAGATATTCATAATAAAATAAAAACTTTAACGTCATCCTCTTACAGCAACTTCCCCAGATTCCAGATTAGCATTTCTTTTGATGAAAACCTGAATCAGTGATGCATAAGTATTTGGTTGAATGTTTAACATTATCCGATTGAATCCATTATTGGCTTGAATTTTATCAAACAGATATGAAAAACCATAGAAACTCTTCCTTTTGAATTTAAGGATATTCTAATACAAAGAAAAAAAGAATTCAAAAAGTAATCATCCTCAACATTACTCGAATCTTTGTAAAAGAATTAGAAAGTATTATAAATTATGAATTATAAATTATAAATTAGTCAGATAGAACTAGTACAACATAACTAGTAATGCTGTATTATGAATCAGTAAAACAGAGCCCAAAATTAATAGAGCTAGTACAGATCAATCATTTGAAAGTCTTTGCACACCAACTGCACAGTAGCCTTTCCATTGATTCAGATCAACAAACTAAACAAGCAAACTGAAAAAGGCAATACTTACAGGCATGTGGATTTGATGAAACAATATTTAGTGCTGTGAAGGCAATGAACCAATCGAGCTGTGAAATGAACATCAGAAGAACCGAAAATGTCCCTGAATAGGGCATTTGCACCTGAATAGTTGGGCTTCAGAGAATTCAATATATCTTATATCACTGTTGTCGTAAGAAAAATGCTCATTGAAAAAAATAAAATAAAGAAAAGGTGCAACGCAGATGTAATATAAATCTCTTAAGTAGAAGGTGGGAGTATATAGCCTATGGGGGTGACAAGGTTGGACAGGGGATAAATTCAAATTCGGCAAGGCACTTAAAAAGACTAGAGTTTTGAACTTAACAATACTGATCAGTTTGCACCCAACAAATTTCATGGTGCAAATGAGAAAGGATCACAATTCTAATTAAAGCAATTTTGACTAGTGTGATGGCGCATAGTAATGAGGTTAACAATGTCAAATCAATAGATATACAAAGGCAGACAGAAAGAAAAATTAGCAATAAGTTTTGAAGTCATGCAGGAGGATACGCTTCTTGGGGAAAATAGATGGATAATTCTTCAACTTGTAGAATATGCTTTGCCGATCAATCTGAGCTTTCCTAATGATCTTAGGCAGGGTTTGAAATATCAAACAACAAGGGCACCTTGTCTGCAGAAACAAAAAATTCATATAGGTATTACACTTAAGTCTAAAACTCTTAATAGATATGAATAGTTGACAAGCATAACAGTGTATAAAGCACAATTGACAGCCAGCCACACAGATAGAGAAATAGATATGTATGTGTGAGTGTAGAGGGAGAAAGATGAATGAAGTTTACTCAAGCTATACAAGGGCACAGTAAATTCCTCTTCCCAATTTTTGAAATGCTATATTCTCAACGTAAAATGGAGTTGATGGTCAGCTCATAGTTATTGAGCCATAACACCTCACCTGCATTAAGAGAACATTTCTCTATACTAATCTTAGAAGCTAAAAGCTTTAAATCTCCTAAATTTACATCCTATCTCTTCCAATTCTTGTTTCTTAACGATGTCGATATTTATAGCCGCTCAGAAAATAAAACTTGGTATCTAGAGCTGAAAAATTGAAAGCAAACCACATTCAAGATAACTGCAAATCCCAAATCATTTCAGTCATGAGATTTCTCTTCCATAAAGTAACATTATATCTGTCATACCCAAAAACTAAACTCACAAATGGATATAGGATCAACAAAGAGAAAGAAGCAGTCTAAAACTTCAGAATGATCAAAAAGCATATTCTCTAAGGGAAGTTGTTTGTAAAATCACCTCCTGTGAATGAAGACCCCGATAACTGTTGAATCCACATTGAGGGCCTATATATGAATTATCTTTGTCATTAAGACAACTAGTGCAATGGATCAATTCCTGAGAACTCAAATGCCTGCGCTTTCTATTACGCTGCCAACTATGCTTTCTTACACGCTTCTTTGATATCAAAGGACGGGTTGAGCTCTCTTGGAGATCCTCAAGGGAAGATACGTCAGTTGAAAAATGCTTAGCTCCAGCAGCTATTGCAGTTCCATGGATTATATTGTTTTGGGAGAACTTTTGCCGGCAGCAACTACCAGGTGGAGTAAATTCATATCTAATACTACAGCCAACACAGCTAGGAGGACATGAAGAAAAATCAGTATTAAAAGTGCTAGTGATTTGCAGATCCTCTGTCACTAAATCTTTTCCATCAACTCTTTTCCTTTTCTTCCCAGATCCTGAAAATATTTCAGATCTTCACAGGACTTGGAAAGAAAACACTAGAATCTTCATTACAATGGTAAATAGCACAAGTTACTGAGAGAGAACCTAGTGCAACCAAATTGTATGAATATTTTATAACACATGCACATTGAGGTTCATGATAAATCAACTACTAGTTAAGTTAAGAGACCATCCAGTAACATCATACAGGAGAATCAAGCATGAAATCTAAAATATGGTAGTCTCATCTAATGTAAGGTCTATGAGGGACAAACATACTCAAAGTTACCATATTTAGGCTTTAAAAGAGCCCCAAAAAAATGTAACTAGAACCGGAACAAAGACCTTAAGACCTCTAACTTCGATTTCCAGCTCAGTAACCAACAATTATCTTGTAACTGGAGCAAAGTGCATTTGCTACACACCATCATAACCAATCATCCAAAAGCAACTATGAATTTGCAGAGAAATGTCCTCAATACAATCAAGTCAATATTCTTAAAACTCTAAGAGATTCAATCGTCAAGCTTTACAATCAATGTTAACAATTAGTAACGACACTGACTTGTACTGCTTCCAAGTTCCAGTCATTAACATCATAGTATAATTGGCTGTGAACTATACAAAGCATCAGGTATTTGTAAAATAAGGTAAGATTCCTGCATAACAGGAGATGTTTACCAACAAAAAAGCAAGTGGAAATGGCCTAGACAAATGTTTACCATGGTGAAATTTTGAAGGATAATGTTTAAAGTTAATAGAATCCTTTGAGAATGCTTTGCACAAATCACTGATTGGAAAGCCTGAAACCTGATGATGTTTTCTGTGAGGAAGAGGCAAGAATATTAATGTATTTCTCAGTAAATAAGCCATAAGATTGTCCCCAACCTGTAAAAAAATGCAATCTGAAGTCAAATAACTCTAATATGCACATTATTACTGAATAAGGGACAGTAATTGGTGCTAGGGAAATATATGTACCAACCCGTTTCAAGAGGAGGCACCATGCGGAGGAGATCAGATGTTCTACTATGGAACTCAAGCGGCTGCTCTGTCAGATATCAATCAAATAAACTATAAAGATCTCAACTATCTCCCAAGTTTGATCATGAATATCAAAACAGACAAGGCTGTGCTTAAATAAAAGTTGACATGGTAACTGACCTTATCGTAGCCACTGCATAGCACATTTGAGGATGCTGGTTGTTCACAAATTATCATTTCAATATTTCTTCTTACAGTCTGCAACCACACAGAAATACAGGCAGTTATTAAAAATTTGTTCATACTTTTGATCAGTACAACATTATGACAATACCATGCAATCTAAGTTCAGAGATTGTAGTTCTATTCTGCCTTCCTATCTTAGAACAGTTCAATTATCACACACCACGTTTTCCCTTAAATTCTTTGTTGAAAAAATTCACAGAGATTAAACATTATTGAAAACGAAGAAATGTTTAGTCGTTTCATAGAGTCGCATCAAGAAAACGAACATTCACGTGGCAGGTTATTTGGGAGACTTCTAAAGGAAATCAACCGATTAAATTACATTTAACGATCGCCAGAAAAGAAAAATACCCTATTTAAATAGAAAAAATTCAAAAATATCTTTTTGGGTTCAATCCAATTTTCCCGCCAAATATGTAAAGAACCCCATAAATAAACACAGTTTTCCCGCCAAAATCATGAACCCCCCAAATTCCTCAAATAATATAAATACACGAATCAGAAACTCAATAACATAAGCGAACGACCTCAAGCTGTGACCAGCGATTGTGAGGATCGAAGCCGGAAAAAGGAGGAGCTTGGTAGGGAATGACGACGAAGCACTGATCGAGGAGTTTCCGATAATCGGCCGGATCTTTATGTCTGAGTAAAAAAGACCTTGCTTTATCGCCGCTGCAACCTAGGCAGCGCCGCCCCTTGCACCGGCAATTCCCCACAGCCGGCGGTGGTGATGGAAGTAATGACAGAACCGTATCCGCTAGTGTACGCGCTTTGTTGTGAAAAAGCCTCCATAGTACCTCTGGAACTCGCCTTCTCTTCCTACCCTTCGCCATTGATGGAAAGGATGAAAGGTAAGAGAAGAGAACCACGGCCTAAACCCCACGAGGCTCTGTGATAAAGAAAAAAATGGCAAGAGTTGCCATTGTTCCTTCACTTCCTTGGGAAGCGAAACGTTGTCGTTTTTCTCATTCATCTCAAAAAGTTACATCTCCTCATTAATTATCACTTGGCGGCCGATGCTTCGAAGATTGATAATGGCTTGAATTTTTTTTTCTTATTTTATTTTATTGAAAATTAATAATATTTACAATGAAATTTATAGGAGTTTTCAAAATGTTGGACAACAAATATAATGTTTCCTTCATTTTAAAAAATTCACTGACTATAATATAATTTCTTTTTAGTTACAATGTTACCATTAATAAATATGCTATTTTTATTTGATCTTTACAATATTTCAATTTTAGGTTATGCATGATTATAATTACATATATCATCACATATAATTATGTTGAACTCATGTCAAACCATTCAGAAGAAAATTATGCAAAAAATTTACAAAATTATTATTATAAAATGTAATTAGAAATTGATCTATATATTTGAAGTTTATGGTATCTATGAAATTAGATATGGAAATGAAGAGAAGAAGGAAATGCTAACTTTCAAGTTGATGATTGCAATCCAAAAGTTTTGCCACTTTTAAGTATCCATTGGATATAGAATGTTTAACGCTAGAAATGTACACTCCTCAAAGCATCAAATTGGAATTTTCATGCATACATAAACATAGCCAAATTTCATAATAGTCAGGAAGAGAATTATTTTCTCCTTTGATATATTCAATGTCAAAATCAAAAACGGATAAAATAGCTTGCCACCTTGCAAAAATTTGCTTAGAAGCAAGATGTTTAACATCTTTCTGCAAAACTTCTTTTGTAGATTTACAATCAACTCGTAATAGAAAATTTTTATTTAATAAGTTAGATTGAAATTTAGAAATACATCAAACAATTGCAAGTATTTCCTTTTTAATTGTAGAATAATTTTGCTGTGAATTCGTCTAATGTTTAGATGCAAATGCTATAATTTGCTCTTTACCATTTTGAACTTGTTTTAAGATGCCACCGTAGCCAATATCAGAAGCATCAGTTTCAACAATTTTTGGGCTGATGGATCTGATAGTGCAAGATAAGAAGTGTTTTAACCTGAGTTTTAATTTGTCTAAATATATTTGTATGAATATCAGTCCAGGCTGGAGGGGTTTTCTTAAGCTGATCATGCAAAGGCTTAATCAAATTACTAAGTTCTGGATAAAATCAGAAACATAATTTAAACATCCTAAAAACCTTTGAAGTTGTTGTTTATCTAGAATTTGTTAGCAAATTAAATCGATCTTTCAATCGGAATAATAGTTCCAAAGTGAATGTGATGACCTAGAATCTAATTTTTGCCTGAAAAAGATTAATCTTTTTCTGAGAAACAGCTAAACAATTTTGTTTAATAACATGCAAAAATATATTAACACGTTTAAAATGCTTGTCAATATTTTCAGAGAAAACTAAAACATTGTCAATATAAACAATAATAAAATTTGAATAAGGATTAAAAATATCATTCATAATCTTTTGAAATTCAGAAAGTGCATTTTTCAGACCAAAAGGTATTACGTTCCACTCATAATGTCCAAAAGGTACAGTAAATGTAGTTTTATACCCATTAGAAGGATCAATTTGAATCTGCCAAAAACCAGATTTCATATTAAATTTTGAAAATATTTTTTAGCATATAATTTTTGAAGAAGGTCTTTTTTGTTTGGAATGGGATATCGAATCCACAGAAGAGCTTTGTTCAAAGCCTTGTAATTAATTACAAGTCTTGGGACCGGACCCCTCTTTCTATTTCAGAATTTTTATTAACATAAAAAGTAGGACAGTTCCAAGGAGATTGACTCTTTTGAATAATCTTCTTTTTTAGAAGATCATTTATTTCTTCTTTATAATGCTGAAGAAGTGCTTGATTCATCTAAATTGCCCTAGCTTTAGTAGGAATTTGACATTCGTCAAAATCCTTTTCATAAGAAAGGTAGACAACATGCTGTTTTCTATTCCAAAATGCTGTTGGAATCTCAGCACAAACTTCCCTTTGGATTCTAGACTCAAGATGTTTAATTGTATTTTGAATTAAAAGTTGTTGAAGTTGTTTTTCAATTCTTTTGAAAGATATTTCTTGAATAAGAAAATTAATTTTATTTTACTTTAAAGTTAAAACATTTATTTGAGAATCATTTGAAAATAAAGTATTTAATTTTCTTTCCAAATGAGGTTTGACAAAATGAATAAAAGAATTTGGAATATTTTGAGGGTAAATCCCTTTAAAATTAGTCAAATAGGGAGTAACTTGATAAATAAATAGAGTAACTAAATAAGCTAATCTATTTAAATCTTTTGCTAAAAGAAAAGATGTTTTTACAAAACGATTTTGAAAATGAACTTCAACTTCAGGGAGTTTATAATTTATTTGTAGTTTAGAACCATTTGCAGAACGAAGTCGTTCTTTTGTTTTCTCAAAGTAAATTGAAGGGATAATTCCTTCTTGTATACAGCACATATCCGCACATGTATCCTATAAAGCAGGAATTTCAAGTTTAAAATTATCTTTCATCACTAAAGTAATTAAAATGTCATACTACTGTTGAACCAAAGAAATATGATTTAGAAATTGTTCTGTTTCTTCAATTTTTCTGAAGAAGAGGGATTTGAAGAAGAAGGCTTTGAAGAGGTAGAAGGTTCTAAGAACTTTCCTTTCTCAGAGATTAATAAGTCAATAACAAAACGATCTAATTCTTGTTGTGCTTTAATTTTCTTAATTTATTCTTTCAGAAATGAGACTTCTGATTGAAGATCTTGTAAAGAAACTAGTTTAGGATTTTTTGGAAAACGATTTATAATATCATTGAAATTATAAATATTTGAAAATCTGGGATCTTTTGAAAAATAGTTTTCAGGCTCTTTTTCTACAAAAACTTGTTTTAATTTTTCAAAATATTTTTTCTTCTTTTCCAAATCTGAAATTTCTTCAAAAAGATCAACTAAAAGATCTTGTTCTCTGGTAAGAACATTAATTGAATGTTCTTGTTCAGAATTTTCTGAACTAGAACTGTAATAATCATCTTGATCTTCTAATTGATTTAAAAGATCATCAGACTCATGTTCTGAGTTGTCAGAATTGTTAGAATCAACAAGCAGTTTAGCTATTTGATCCAACATCGCTTTCTTCTAAATTTAATTCTTGAATTTTCTTTTTAAGTTTACAATACCGGGCTATATGTCTTTGTTTTTTACATTTATAACAAACAAAATCTTTGATTTTTTTTTTTACCAAAATATCCTTTAGAAAAATTCTTTTTGAGCTTGGAAGGAAGACTGGGTCTATACTTTCTAAACTTAGTTTTGGACTACCTCTTCCTATGGATTGGATGATAATTAGGAAGACCAAATTGTTCAAAAAAAGATCCTAAATCTTTCCGTTGTTGGGCTTTATCCTTAGCTAATTGCCTAAAGATTTTATCTTGTGTACAAATTTTTAAAGTGACTTGTTGTATTTGATTTGTTAATTAACAACATGTAATTTGTTCATAAAGAACTACGCCATTGTATTGGACTCGTAGTTTGTCACGAACCATATCACGCAAAAATTTTGGAAGACCATCAAAAAACTTTTCTTTCCAATAGGCTTGATTTCCATCAGGCCTTGAACAAATTCTAGTAAAAAATGTATCTTTGTACCGTCTAAAATCAGATAGTTTTTTACATTTCAAATTATTAAGGAGCTTAGAAGATCTATCTTTGAAGATTCCCAGGTCTCTAATAAAAGTTTTTGCAATTGTAAAAAGAAGAGTAGAAACAGCATCAGAAATAGTTTGACCATTGACTAAAATAGGTTCACCATCTTATCGAATTTAATAGAATTTAAAATTTTATTTTTATCTTTAGTTGATAGGTGTTCATCTCACCAACCTTGTAATTGACCTGTAAAACCAACAATTAAAACATGAGCTGCTAATTGATCAACTCAACTATGCGTTGTTCGGTATACCGTGGCAACCATGGTCATTTGTTTTAGTATTGTTAGAATGTTGTATTCAGACTAGCCGTTAATACACCATTCATAAATACTATTTGCAGCATAACTATTTTGAAAAATACTTAGTTTTTCTTCTAAGGCTAAGTCGGGATAAGTAGCCGTAGGGTAATAAAGTTTTTGTGAATTTTTTCAAGTGGAAACGACATGTCTTGACTAGACCTATTGGGTCTAAAACTCCTAAGTTTGGCAACTTCAAATTCGGATGACTCATCATTATCAGTATTTTTATTTAAGACACAGACTAATTGGTTGACAGAGGCTGAAACTGGCTCATTTGATCTGGATTAATGAGCAAGAACTGAAGATGACCCCATCTCCATTTTCTGCTTAGGCTTAGGAATCTGAAATGACTCTTCTATTTTGGCTAACCTTTTCTCAAATTAGGACAAAGGTTTTTCCTGAATAGGTTTAGTCAATTGACTAGAGATTTCATATGGTTTGAATAAAGGGACATTTGGAAAGAAGTAGCGGAAGGAATAGTTAAAATTTGTAATTTGAAGTAGAAGGAACATAAAAATGTTGAAGAGTAGTTTTATTACTTGTAATTAAATATTCTTCAATAGTTTGCAAATATTTATTGGTATAATTATTTTGCTCAAAAACACTTTGTATATTTTTACCAGTTATTGGTTATGTTTTAGTCCTTCGTTTAAAAGGAATAGCTTTTAAATCAACAATTTTGTAAGAAATTGTTACTGGTTTATTTAGAGGAATTCAGAAGGAATTTCTCCATTCGAAGTTTTCTATTTTTTCAAAACAGAAATAGTTTATCAAAAGGAAAATCAATTGAATTTTCTTGTTCATAAATAATGAACCATTCAAAGAAGAAAATATGTTCTTTAATTTTATTAAAAAAAATTATAGTAATTTTCTTGAACTTGTTTTCGAGAATCAATTTTGAAAATTTCAAAAAATCATGCTCTTTTAGAAAGATTTTCTTTAGAATAAAAATTCTTTCTAAGATATTCTTTATCAATTTGAAAATCAATTTGAGTATCTAAAGTCAAAGTTCTAAATTCATTAATTGGAGTATTATTAGTGATAGTAGAGTACATTAGAGATTTTGGTAAATCCCCTTGCTCTAAAGAAGATTCCTCAGTTTGAACTATATATCTTGCTTGAGGTATACTTGATGAATTGTCAAGGTATTGAAACCTAGTTGAGGATGAAGACATTGGTTTTAAGTCAGACACGGAATGTCTAGGTTGACAGTAAATAGGAGTAGAAGTAGAGATCCTATGGTTAAAAGACCTTTCAAACCTGATCTGGACTGTTCCTGTTGGAAATTGTTGGATACTAGACATCGTAGTATTTTTTACTGGAATAGTGGGTGTTGCGTCAGGTAGCAACCATTGTTCTGGAAGTGTTACTTGATTCTAAGTAATAGACTTGGGTACAGTTATTTGAGATCTTGCCAAATCTATTTGAAATATGATAGTTTCCCCTTTTTTATGGGTTTTTAAGGCTTCTATACTAAAGGCTGAACACATGGCTTTGTACTGAATCCTAAACAAAATTGCTACTGGGAGTGTTCTTATTTTAGTTTTATAATTTTCAGTTTTAATATTTAAAGTAAGAATATATAAAATGTTTGTATCACGTAAAGAAATAGTAAAGTTTGAAAAACAATCAAAATAAACTGGTCCATCACACAGACTGGTTTCAACCATTCCGAGTAATAAATTATCAAAGTTTAAAAATCTACAATCTCTTAAAGCAAGTAAAAGAAATGTATCCAGGCCTTCCCTAGTTAGTGGTTTTGCAGCCACTTGTACTGGTCTAAAATGAAGATAATTATATTTTTTTAAATGTGTTTCTATAGTTTTTCTTGACAAAAGTTTAATTTCTTCATAATCAGAATGAAGAGCTATAGTTTGTTTTACTATCTTAATTGTATAGTTTGAAGTTAAAGACCGTTTTGACTCATGATAAACATGATTAGTTGAGTGTTTACGGATTTTTCAATTATCTATAGTTTGACTAATGTTTTCTAAATTTATTTTTTTCTTTAAGAAAAGTGTTTGAAGAAGAAGAAGAGGCTTTCGAAAACGATCGAAAAAAAGAAGCCATGTTGCCAACAAGAAAGCAAGTAAACAAGAAAGCAGGTAAACAAGCAATAAAACTATAAAACTTATAACCCTTTCCCTCCAAGTATCAAAAGCTTTCGAGTTCCATGGAAAAATAATTATGAATCTTCAATTTATGTTAAAGTTATTATAAATCTACCAAATAATTATAAATTTTAACATTTTATGTTAAATTTGTTATAGACCTACCAATTTTACTCAGATTTACCCACTATTTTACCAATCCTAAAATCTTTTGAACTCTAAGACCCTCAACAGCACAACTGGACTCACTGCCTTACCCCGAATCTTACTGCCATAACATACTATTGGTAAAAACAAGCAAAATATAAATAGATCTGCATCAAAAGGTTAGATCCGCAAGAACAATAACATAAAACATTAAAAAAATTAATTACAAAGGTAAGATGTACAATAACAAAATCATAAAGTACTCAAATTCATAATTACAATCTCACTTCCCTCTCTGGCTCTAATTAATTAATATTAATTATTATAATTAATATAAATTGATTTATAATTAACTTATTATTATTAATTTATAATAAATAAATAAATTAAGATTAATTTAATTAATCATTTAATTACTTAATATTGTAGTTTAATATTATAATTAATAATTAATTAATCTAATTAATTATTATAATTAATGTCTAATTAACATTAATTAATTTATAACTAATTAATTACTTAAGATTAATTTAATTAATAATATTTTTATTAATAATTAATTAATTTAATATTATAATGAATAATTAACTAACCACCATTATTGGTAATTATAATTATTTCCTATCACAAACCAACCAGTACAATTATAATAAAAGAATCTACTATCATTCTCTACTATTATCATTTCCATTACATTTCTCATTCCTTTAAACGAACCAACCACCCCCTAAATTTATAGGCTGAAGATTCTAATCGATTAACATAGTCAATAATTGTTTTGGGAATGTTAAAGAAGCAGAATGTTTGGCATTCACTACCTTTCATACAGACCTCATACTACCTTTCACAAACTTTTGTTGGCTGTGGCCAGGCGTTCAAGTAGTGTGGGCAATTAGTGGTGCGAAAAGAGTGCAATTGTCCTTCCTTCTTTTTTTTTTAGGTTCTAATATGTCCCTAATTAATAGGGTCTACGGCCCTATCAATTATGGTTTTGTCCTCTAGTTTGGAGGGATTTGTGTACCAACTTGGGAGGAGGGGTATCCAAATAGGTATAGGCAGGAGTTAGGAACAAGACTCTCGTTTAGTTTCTTCTGTAGTTTGTAATTTCGAGATACTCAGGTAGAGACTAACAAGCTAGGTTATTTTGGTTGTGTTGTTGCTATTTCTTTTAGTTAGGATAATTAGGAGGTTGTCTTACCCAACATATAGGGGTTAAAAAGGGTCCACACTCATTGGATCATTTATGTATTGGTTAACTTTGATCCCAAAGTTAATAAAACTGTCCCATAGAATGTATAACAATGAACACATTTGGCCTTTCATTTACCAGATGCCGTGAGTGATGTAGGGAACCTCAAAGAACTAGGATGTTGGATGTTGGATGTTTTCGACCTTTTAATTTACCACTCTGGTTTGGGCACTAACGGTATCATCAAGTGCGTGTTTCAAAATTAGGAAATATATTCCAACTACCCTAGCAATATAAATATGCACGTAGTATGGAATGTTTGTTTCAAAATTAGATTTTAATACACTCTCTTTGTTCCACAAAAAGTCTACTTTCACATATTTTTTTCTTTTATCAAAAACAAAAATTTACTTTTAAGTAAAAATTTTATATTACTCTCGTTAATATTGACAATATATGATTTTAAATTAAAAATCATAATAAAAATAAAATTATAAATTTAATAGTGTGTGTTATATTTAATAATTAAAAAATTATATTATATTCAAAATAGACATTTAAGCTATGTTTAAATTGTGTTGTATTTAAAAATTTTGTATTGAATTACTTTTTTTTTTTTTGTGTGTTCTTGATTGTTAGGGTGGTTTTGGTTTTTTATTGTGTGAAATTACTAAAAATATAATTATATATCTTCTTTCTTCATTTTTTTTTTCTTTTTGTGTCTAAGAGTTCGGAATTACACAAAATAAGAAACCTCTTCTAAACACAAAATCAGGGGCTGATACAAGACACAAACTCCCTCTATTAACGAATTTTTATTTGAATAATACTCGGAATTTCTCAAACATCTCACCATGAGTAAATATAAAAATATAATAAAAAGTGAGGTGTATTTTTCTAATGTAGTGGTTGAATACTTGAATTCAAATTCTCTTTGTGCTTCTCAACAGGAGCTCTTCGTGTCTATAAAGTAGTTTAAAATACATTAAAAATGGCCTAAAGAAAGAACATATAGTTAAAAGTAGATTAAAAAGAAGAATAAGAAAAAAAGAGAAATCAAAGAAGCAATCTAACAAAAAATTGGGTCCCCAGCCATTAGTAAAAGCAAATTAATGTCTGGAGATCCGGATCATTTGTGTAAACAAATGATCTTCTTATCTCATTACGTCTCATTGAAGAAAATTTTCATACTAAAATTATTTTCGATGCAGGACATTATATCTTGTCATCGTTTTTTATTAAAATATATTTTTTATTTAAATTTAAATAATTTATCTCGATTTTAACAATTTTTTCCCGAACCTTTTTGGTTCTTTCCTATTCAAACTTTCATTTGTAGCCATGAAAAAAATAATAATACTGCTGTTCCAAAATCATAATTAATAAATACAGAAGATTCAGAACCATTGCCTCATCAGGTGAGATTCATTGTAGTAGAAAGAGGTTCATAAAATTAACGTTTAACATCCCATTAAAGAAATGTTGAGGAAAAAGTGAAGAATGAGTGGAAAAACAAATCAACCCGAAACAGGATGAGTGAAGTGAAAAAAGAAGAGCAACATTGCTGCTGATGACCGTAAGACAAATTAGACAACGAGGGAGGCCAAAATGCACATATTAGAACAACAAAGCAAACAAAGAATCACTCTTCTAAAACATGCATAATTCACACATCTTGACTTGCACGTGGTTGAAAAAAACCACAAAGAAGCAACTAAAGATTCCCATCAGAAATATTTGAAGCTTAGTAAAGCAAAGAAAAAGGCAGACGAATTCCATATCTCATACCCTTAAATTGTTGCACCCCCAAATGAAATTCATGGCTCGGCAGCTGCTTTAACACTATACACACTAAAGAATCCCTACCACAGAGAGTTTATCTTTGATATCATTTCTACCCGCAAGGGATATAAAAGTCAACACAAACAACAAGAGAAAACATATAGCAGGTTTAAGCTGGAGCACATATCTCATCCAGTTTAGGTTTTGAGGGTCAGGAGGGGAGAATATTAACTATACTACATAACAAAAAAAAAAACGCATAAAGGCTGGACGCTGATTAATCAGAAGTGGTGATCCTTCCTTGAAGCGTGCTGACCATACTATCAACAGAGGTCTTGACTGTGGGATCATATTTGTCAAACTGAGATACATCAAGTTCTGGATTGACTTTCTCTTTTATTGCATCGACGGCACAAGTAAAACCTGCCTTGAAACAGGGTTCCAAAATCTTTGCCATTGCTTCAAAGAACTCTGGGGACGCCTTGCACTTTTCCACTGCAGTTTTTGCTGACATTGCCATACCATGAACAAGCTCCTCTGTCAAATGTTTGTAGGCCGTTTCCCAGTAAGCCAGCTTGGCTTTGAGCAACTTCTCGTCACCCTCAGTTTTCTGTTTCTCATTCTGGAGACGGGCAACCTTGTTGAGGGCATTCTGCAGTTGATTCTCGAGCTGGGCAACCTTGTTGAGGCCATTCATGACCCTAGCTTCAGCATCATTTATATTGGCTTTGAACTTACCACGTTCAATCATGATTAACTCAACCTCATTGGCTTTACTTTGATAGCGATGAATAAGCTCTTTCATGATAAGCAAGCTCTACAAATACAATTAAGTAAATAAACTGACAATTTGCTTTCTAAACCAATTGACGGTGAAGTGTTAACCAGCTGGTTAGCCCCTCCCCAATGCAAATGTCAGAATTTGGCTTTAGGCCCTGGAATGATTCTTCTGTGTAGATGCCTTAAATGGAAAATTTTTTATTGTAAGAGAAAAATCCAAGAAAATTACTTGATTGCAGTGCGAATCATAAAGCTCTAAAATCTCAGTATCAGAAAGATGCTGATAGTTCTCAAGTTGTGTGTCCTTGTGGATAGCATTGACGACTGGTATTTCAGCATTGGCCATCTTGGCTTGAAGCTTGTTTAGTTCCATCTTGATGGAGCCAATATCCTTGGCCTGCCTTTCAAAGCAAAGGATCAGCTCATTCATGGTGGCCTCACGCTGAAAAAAAAAATCTAAACCTTAAGTAGCTAACTAAATAGAATACACGGATTAGTTTACAATGAAGTTAAATTGAAATGTCAACCAGCTAGTCAAAAACAATTTGGCTAAGCAATTCAGGGCATGTATCGGGAGCAGGATTCCCGGCCCTTGAGTGTGAAAGCGTGTGCAAAAGCTTGCTACTAAACTAGAAAGACAAAAACATCATGAAATTGAAAACTACTTAGTTGGAGCACAAATTGGCAAAATCTAACACCTTCTGAGTATCAGCAAGCAGCTTATCCAATTTATCTTCACAAGGAATTTGCTCTGCAGAGACAGATGGCTTCTTTTGTGCATACAGATTTCCCGTTCCATACAGGTTTTTTTCAGTCTGCTGCTCACTTCTCTTTCTCTTACAGTTATCTCTGTCACACATTTTTGCAGTTCTTAGCTGTTTCTCAGGCTCAGTGATTTTCCTGTGGGATTTCAAAATCTTTTTCTTTAGATCAAAGCTCCAGATCAAATAAAAGCAAATGAAGCAACAACTCTAGCAATCCTGAAACAGTTCCCAGTTAGATGAATTAAGCTATAATCTTGTTGGATAGTTGCGAACATATCAAATTCCTTCTGTGTTCCAACCTCTTCGTAAGGAACAACTGAGCACATATTCATCTCCAGCTACATACCTACGAGTCGCAGAATGAACCATATGACTTTAATACACAAAGTCATCAACAAGCAGAACGCGTGTTATCTTATCAGCGCATAGGTTTGTCCAGTGATAGAACTACAAAATATGGCAACAAGAATGGGACTTCTACAAGACCATAGTGACAAATTAAGTTCTCCATTAGGACTATGCTTGATTAGCTTTAAGACTAACATCAAGGTGAGTCTGGTTCATCCGCTAAACACTGTCCAGATAACCTGCAAGATCCCAAGCAATTAAAGAAGATAATTGCAGAATTATTGATTATCGGTCCATTCAGCAAAGGTTTCTGAAGCTCAGGGGCAGAAACTTATCTACAGAATTTTCATTTGAAAATTAATATACATCTTCCTCTAAAAGTATGCACAAGGGTTTCCACCATGCTCGTCCATTTATCGTTTACACTAGTCTTTCAACATTTGAATTGAAAAATGCGTTAATTGCTCATGCATGGAAAAATCTTACATTCCTATCTGTAGAAAAGCTTGATAAAAATTCAACGCGCATCATCTTTATTGTGAAGATTTGCAACTGTGAATGATTGCATTTCTATGTTTTGATGGTTGTAATTGCAATAGTAAGATGGTTATTCATTATCAAGCCCAAATAGCAAATGTTACTCTTCAACAGAGGCACATTTCCATTTTTTGACAATATTCTAAGCTTGGAAATTTGCACGAGAAACAAGCCATCTTTACTTGCGTTTCTTAACCCAAAAACTCGAAATTTTCTTGGAAGAATACACTAAGACAAGAAACAAAAAGAAAATACTAACAAGAAATTACCTTTAATGTGAAATTGCGCTATGAAGAGCAAGAATGGTGGAGGGCTGGAGGGTAAGACGAGAAGGGTAGAGAATAGAGAGAAAAGTGAATCTATCATGATTGAGGAGCCAAAATAAATAACCATCAAACCAGCAAGCAAAAAACAAAAAGGAGAATGGTAGTGTTCAAGCTGACCTCAGAAGAAACAGGCCGGCAGAGACAGAGCTATAAGCTTTTGCAGTGGATGAGCCATTAACACGGAGCAATTTGGAAGAAAGTGGTCAAGAAAAGGCTGATCTTATGCAGAGACGGAGCTGTAGAAGTTGAAAAGGAAGGGAAGACATGACAGTACAAGACAGGACTTGGGGAGACGCAGGAATCAGAAGGGGTGACACATAATCAGTTGCGGACACGGAAAGACAAAACAGACCCCACCATCCTGGGGAGCTCAAGCTCAAAAAATGAGGTATCGAGGGCCATAATGGTCCTCACAAGAACGTTGTGAACAGAAGGAAGAGAAAAATGCGGCGGTGGCGATTCGCCTTTTTATAAAAAAGAAAAAAAAAACCAGCGTCAGGGCATGCACAATTGCATACTACCCAACATCAGCAAGTCTAAGTTAGGTGACATTAGTATCATATCAATTTATGAACTATCATAAAAAAGTAATTATGCTAATAAATAATTTTTACTATTTACACACTAATTTTTTTTTCTCTATCTTCTTTTGTACTATTTATTTAATATATTTAATATTTCTTATTTAAATTAATAATTCTAAATATTATCTATTTTTCATTTATCAAATTCAAAATATATTAATAATATAACTTATAATTTTAATTCGTTAATATAATTAATACTTAAACAATTAATAGAAAATAATTTTCATTACATTAAAATTACATTTTAATAATACATTTAAAACATGAAAATAAATACTCTAAATTTAATATGAAATGCTTAAAACGATTAATGAAAAATAAATTAACTACTTAAAAACAATTAATGAAAAATATTTTCTTGTTACAATGAAATTAAAATTTAATAATACACTTAAAATATTAAAATAAATACTTGTAATTAAACATAAAATACTCTTTTTTTTTGTCAAAAAAATAACTGATTATATTAATGAGGGAAATCCCAGATTAATACATTATAAAGGTGGTTCATCACTAAGACGGATAGGTCCTAACCCAACTAACTTAACCCAGTAGGGGTTGGTTAAGACAGTTCCCCGCTTAAAATTGGGACAAGCAAAACCCCACTCAATACACAATGGGACCGGTACCTCCTAACTATTACCGAGCTAAGAGAGTAAAAGAACACCCTATCTTGTTAGCCTCTACGTACACAGCTCCCCTCAGCAGGAACAGAAGAAACGAACCGCAAAAATCCGTGTAGTGCAGTTCTGTGTTGGTCGATCCTTCTAATTCGTGTGCAGCCTTACACTGCGTTGCATAAAATACTTCATATTAAACATAAATACTTCAAAATTAAAAATTCAACACTAAAATATAATAAACTAAACATAGCTTCCATGATTATATGTCATTTCCACCAAAACGTTGCCATATGTGCTTAATCAAGTCATTTTTCAACGCATTGTGGACATTTCTGTTGCGAAGTTGAGCCCTGTTAATAAAAAAATTTCTCATATCTGGAAATCTTCTCGTCGAGAATTGCAGTGTAGTATTATCTCCTCTCGCTCTGTTGCTGCTTTCTGGTTGATTCGCAATGACTGCTGAAGGATCAACGTAATGTTGATAGTTAATTCATTCATCCTCGACAATCATGTTGTGCATTATAATACATGCATTCATGATATGGTGCAATATATCCTTATCCCATGCGAGTGTCAAATTTTTAATTATCTGCCAACGTGCTTGCAGCACTCCAAACGCCCGCTCAACGTCTTTATGAGCAGCTTTTAATCATTGGGAAAACAATTTATGCCTATTTGTTTGTGGTACTAAGATTGATTAGATGAATGCCGCCCATTTTGAATATATAGCATCCGTTAGGTAGTATCCCATGTCGTATTGATGGCCATTAACTGTATATTGAATAGCCGGTGCAATACCATTCAATACATCATCAAAGATAGGGGAACGATAAAGCATATTAAGATCATTACACAAACCTCGAGTACCGAAAAATGCATGCTAAATCCATAAGTCTTGGGAAGCTACAGCCTCAAGTATCAATGTAGCTACACCATCACGCCCTTGATACAATCTCTTTAATGTCGCTGGACAATTTTTCCACTTCTAATGCATGCAGTCAATGCTTTCAATCATGCCCGGGAATCCACGGATTTCTCCAGTATGCAATAGCCTTCACATATCTACTGGGGTTGGCATCCTCAGGAATTCAACACCAAACACATAAATAATGCCTTGACAAACATTTAAAATGCACAATCGAGACGTATTTGCACCAATGCGCAAGTACTCATCGATTGAATCTGCAGAACTTCCGTAGGCTAACATTTGTAATGCAGCTGTGCATTTTTGTAAAGCTGTGAAACCCATTCTACCAGTTGCATTAGCACGTTGTTGAAAGTAGTGAAGATTTTGTAGCCATTCTACTATATGTAAGAAGAGACTTCTATCCATTTTTAAACGAATTCTAAACTACCTGTCATTGTAAATAGGACGTTCGGCAAAATAATCATTCCAAAGGCGGATATGACCAGCTTCCCGATCTCTATCAGGACGATGATCGGGATCTTCGTTTCATCTATGCTTTCTTCTACTCCTTAACGGCCATTTTGTATTCTCTACATTCCCACTATATGCATTCATGACTTGAAACACAAGTTTCTTTAAACACGCGGTCCATTTCTATATCGAACCAGTCACTTTCGTCAAATGCATGATACCGATTTCGTGAGGATAACATTCTTAGCTAATTTGAATTCAAAGCTTTTTTCGATATGATGCAAAAACAATGAAAACTATATGGTTTATATACACATTTTCACATTTGGGAATAATGGAGCAATATTTGACAACACTTGAATTATTTGCACCGACTTTTTCGATTATGGAGCTTGATTTAACAACACATGAATTATTTGTACTGATTTTTTCGGTAATGGAGCTTGATTTAACAATACATGAATTATTTGTACCGATTTTTTCGATAATGGAGATTGATTTGACAATACATGAATTATTTGTACCGATTTTTTCGGTAATTGAGCATGATGTTGAAGATACTTGAATTATTTGCATTGATTTTTTATATGATTTAGGATGTTTAATTTGAACTCAAACATTACTATATTTAATATTTAACATAATAAAAATTTTATTATTTCTTTTTAATTCTTTTATAAAATTCAAAATTATTTTAATTTAAAAATCATTTAAATAAATTTAGCATTCTTTATCAATTAATTAGTGTAAATTCTTTTTCATTTAGACCAACGTGATTATTTCTTTAATTTTGTAATTGATTTGGCTACAAAATTATTTATATTTTTTAACTATGAATAGATATAAATTTTAATCATCACATGCAATAATTTCATACAAAATTATATTTTAAAAAAATTACCAAATTTTTTATAATTATAAAGTAAGTATAAATAATTTTACATTATATTACAATTAAAATTTAATATTAATAGATTTAAATTTAATAGTAATAGATATATTAATAGATTTAATATTATAATAAGTATATTATAATTTAACATTATATTATATTTAAATAAATCAAATCTTGCACCAAAAATAAGCAAAGTGCATGTTAATTTGTAGAGAAAAATATTTTCTACCCGTTGGTGAAATATTTTTTTTTTAAAAAAATTATGTGAAATGGTCGTTGCAAACCAGTGGTGACTTTGCAACAGCCTTAACACGTGGCGTGCGCCCATTGGGCATGCGTCAAGTCGTGCCTGTCAACTGCATTTTTTTAATTTTTTTTTTTTACATTTGGCAAAAATGACATCGTTTTGCCAAGGAAAAAGTTAAAAAAAAACAACGAACAGTAGTTCGCGGGTTTCACCGAACAAACGGCCAGACAACTGTTTATTCCTAAAAGGCGGCCACATCAGCAATTTTTGCTAATGTGGCGGCCTTTGCAGAAATAACTAGCTTCATTTTGGAGTTGGTGTACATGCTCTTAACACCAATTATTAGCAAACAAGTTCTTTCTGGTGACGACACGTGGACACTTTATCCTTTTTTCCTGGGCGCCTTTGGCCTTCTACGTTGGCTAAAATAAGACGTGTAGCATTTACATCTGATCTCCTTTAATGCGTGTTATTTTCTTTCTCATTTGTCAATTTGATTGGTATTGTTGTCCTTCTCCCGCTTTTCTTTACTTCTTGCTGTTCATTAGATCTTTCTGTCCGATGCTTTTGATTTCTGGTTTTCCCCTAAATCTTTTTGCTCAATATTTGCTGTTGGTTGATTTTTTTATTCCTCTCTTTTTTTTTTTGCTTAGTTTCTGGCTATTTTCCTCTTCCGATGGTTGCCTTTGGTTTAGGGTTTTTTAGATATTTGCCCATTCACCCACGTAGCTAGTTAATGTGCCGATTTTAGCCGTTTCTTGTGACATTCTTGCTACTCGGTGACTCGGCAAATCTTTCTGCCCGATTGTTGCTATTGGTAAGAATCGAGTTTCCATTTAAAGGTACCAATTTAGGGTTTTGATTTGTCTCTCGATTCGAATGCCACCATCCGGAGTTTGGTCTTAATTCGAAAAAAGGGAGTCGCGTCTTCTCCATTAAGGTCTTTTTATTTATGTTTATTGTCCACGAAAAAAGACTCCTAACTAGATGTTTTGCAGGGATTTAGAGCGGCAGGTCGTCTGGCTGGCCGAATAGGATCATTTTTTTCCCTACTTTTACTGTTATGTTAGATTTCCAATTATTTTTCTAAGTAGGTGTTTTGCAGGTGTTTGGAGATTTTGTGGTCAAGGGTTTGTGGTTCAATGGTTGGTTTGAATGGCCGTGGGTCGTCTGGTTGGCCGAACCGAATGATGTGTTTTTTTCCTTCATTTTTAGTGCTTTGTTGGATTTCTATTTATTTTTATTCTTACCATACACCTTTCTAACCAAATGTTCTGTAGGTACATAGAGATTTTCTATTCATAGGGATTCCGTCCAACTTGGTGGCTTACATGGCGACATATCGGTGACAATTTGCCCCAGTAAAAACAAGGGGGTTCTCTTTTCCTCCATTGACTTTGTCCTTCTTTTCTTTTTTTATTCTTGTGTTTTTTTTTTATATTTTATATCCGCATTGTTATTATGTCTTTTCTTCCACGCATTAATGCTTTGATTGCTAATGATGATGACTGAAATTTGTGGGTCTACTCGATGAAGCTCTTTGAGTCTGTTTCATGAAGTATTTTTAACTGTCTGATGAGGATTTCGCTGTCAAGTCTTGTGATTTACTGTTACTTATGACTGGTTCATGGCTATTGTTTGATGTGTAAACGCTTCTTTTGTTGGTCTTTCAATGTAATTGTTGTCATGTCATGTCATGTCTAATTTTTACCTATTAGGCCGCTTTCTTTCTTATAACTGTTATCTGTCAGTTTTGGAAGAAAAAAGGCATCCCATATCTATTTTAACTGCTTATTTCCACCATTACTCTTCTTTACTACCTAATTGTGCATTTTGGGTTTGGTTAAGCATAGGTTTCTTTATTTAGGTTTGTTTTCTTTGTCTATTCCTGTTAATATTTTTGTTTTGTTTTCTTTGGCTGTGCACTTCTATTGTGCTTTTCCTCTTCTTATTAGATGTGCCTTCTTTCTCTTTCCTTTCTGGTATTAATGCTGTGGGTTATTATGTGCATTAAATGAACCGGACAACATAATATATTTGCCTACTTAGTTTTGGCGCTAATTAAAAATAAGCATCCTTTTAGCTGCTTTTGCTGTGTTGTTCCTTAGTCTTTCACCTTGCTGCATCCTCTCTCTACTGTGTGCTGCCTTTTGTTGCCATTTTTGGTTCTAACATTTGTTCACTTCTATATAATCTAGCTGTTTTTAGCTTTTTGCATTGTTTTCTGTTATGTTTTTCCAATTAGTCCTCTTTCTCTCATGGAATCTCTTGGAGTAATTTGTTAATATTTTTCGTTTCCTATTATACTTATACTTGCTTCGCTGCAATGTTGTTAGTCATTAGGCCACAGTCGTAATATATACTTTATTTGCCTATTGCATTTGCTTAACGCATCTGCTAATATCTTTTTTAAAAATAGTTCTTCTAGTTAGTTGTTTCCTGCTTGTTTTTTAGTTGTCTTTGGTTTTGTTTTATCTTACACATACTTTGTGTTATTTTTTCTACCTCAATTGCCTTTCCAGTGTTTTGTCAATTTCTATGGAAACAGACTACTTTTGGATTACTCCTTTTGCCTTATGGAAATTTTTGGAATGAATTGTTAATACTTGTGTTTTTTTTATTAGAAATATATTTTCGTATTTCTAATGTGATTAGTTACTAGGCCACCATCATTAACATATAGTATTAAAGCCTCAACAAGATGATTCTGGTGATAACACGTGGACATTTTTTCCCCTCTGCATGGGCCTATGGCCTTCCAAGGTTGTCTAAAATAAAAGGCGTGGCATGTATATGTCATCTCTTTCATCCCTAAATCTATCTTTCTTCTCTAGGGTTTTCACCCTTTCCTGCTGCCGCACCTCTTTTTTCACTTTCTTCACATTCTTTCTTTCCTCTCTAGGGTTTTTACCCTTTTTTGCCGCCAGTTTTGATCATTGTTGTCCTGATCATTCACATCAGCCCAACATTTGGCCGTTAATGGCATAGGGGCCCAACTTCATCTAAATCATCCTGCCCGAGTGTTGCCTTCTTCCATTTTTTGTTAATAATAATTTTGATTATAACGCTTTTGCTGCCCAATTTCTTCCAAATCTTCCTCCCTGAGTGTTGCCTTACATTCCATTTTGGTTCAATTTTTGCATCTAAGCTTCCAATTTACCGTTCATCCTTCACTGTGTCTTAGTTCAATTGCTGTTGACAGCCTGTAACACTGGGTTTGAGGAAGGGAAGTCCAAACTTTTTTTTTCTCGAAATGTCCGAACTTTTCTGCAATTACTTTTTTTTAAAAAACAACTCCTAATCAGATCTTTTTTTGAAATTTGAAGATCTTGTGGTTAAAGGAGAATCCATCATGTTAAGATTGGTTGTGACGTGGAGAAACCATCGCATCTTCGTGAGATTTACTCTTTCTTTTCTTTTCTTTTCTTTTCTTTTTATGTGCTGTTTCATGGCCACCAGTCTTTGTTGTCTTCTACATATGTGCTGTGATTGACATGTTTTGGTCTGGTCGATGAATTGTTTTTATCTGTTGGATGGATTTTTTTTGGGCTGCTCAATAGTTTTTTTTGCAGTTTTGGTGGCTCCAATTGATAACTGAATGTGATTTTTTTACCGTTTTAACTTTAGAGATTATCATATCTGTCTATTTGATTTGCCATCTGATTCAAAGTGATTTTAGGCTCCATTATCTTTTCCTTTTGTTGTCATGTCATCTTATTGTCTTGTGCATAAGACTCAAATGAAATAGCTATCAAATCAAGCAAGAAATGCAGACATTGGAAAGCAAAAGCATAACAGATTCTTCCATTATTTTTTTTCCTCTCATTCAACAAGAAACACAATTCAGGAAGGATTTATGTTCTCATCAGAAACCTAAATTGTTTGTTTTCCATCTTCTTGTTGATACTATTAGGTAATGAATTGGACAATAATTATATAGTCTTTATAATTGGATAAAGAATTATTCTTGTCCAGTATAAATAATTATATAGTCTTTATAATTAGCAAAATTTATCAATCTCTTCTGAACCTGAAAGTTTTTAGTTCAGTATAAATAACTAGCATTTAGTATCAATGTAATATGCACACAAAATAATATGCTCCTTACATGTAACTCGTGGGTGCGTGATTACGTAATTGTGTGCTTTCTGAAACAATATAAATCTATTTCTCTATAGCTTAGTAAGTGGTGTTTCTTTGATAACTCGTTTCTTTCATCTTCTTAAAACTTCTGGATAATGGGAAAACATTAGAAGTTGTCTGAAAGAATATGATTTTGTTTCCTCTCTAGCTTTGTAAGTAATATAGCTGAAACCTGATTATTATGAAACCCTGGAAAATATTTCATACCTATTGCTACAAATTAATTTATATTGTTCTCTAGATAGATATTTGTTAAAAGAAGGGAATTTCTCCTCTAGTTAATGAACTGAAAAAATAAAAAATTCAGGTCCTTTCATTTGTCTTGTCATGGTTGTATAAAATCCCTATATTTATCATGCTTAAGCTTCAAACTTTTAAGCTATTTCTATTTGCGCAATGTATTGGTTGTGGTGTCTTTGGATTTCTTGCTTCTTGGGAAAACTTTGCAGTAGCTTTATTGATTAGGGACTTTTATGGTTCTAGGTCTTCAAGGACCTATTGCTCTAAGCCGTATCTGGGATCCCTTTTGAAACCATTTTCTGCTGCAGGTTCAGGTATTTATGGCTTCACCATCAATATTTTTGTATGAAGGTATGAGTTATGTTTATGAACTTGGCTTTCATTCACTCGTCCATCAATTAAATATATTTCATACCTGTCTCAAGTTTGGAGGCATCAATTACAGAGCCTGAAGCGAATACTATACATATTAGAAATGCAAAGATAGTTATTGAGTTTCAAGAAGACACTGTGATGCAAGTGAGCTTTTGTGAATGTCAGCTTTAATTTATTCTTTATTGGGTATAGATTCTGTGAAGGTTATCATCGACTTCACCTGTTGATGGATAACCTCAATTCTAGCTTGATGAAGCTTCAAAAAGAAAACAATTCTTCTTCTTTCTATATAGACTACATATTGGAGGTCGCACCTTGTGAATTTGGGTGGATAAGTACTTGTCATGAGCCCTTTTGTTTGTTTGTTTTCTTTTTCCCTAAGTAAATAAATAAATAAATTCTTTTGAAGTTATGGAAGCTACGCATAAAACACTATTTTTTGAATTCAAAATTTCATTGTCTTTCTTCAGTATTGATTTTGCTTTTGCAGTCTTAACCTCAAGTTTGCTACTTAAAGAAGCCAGTTGTTTAATAATATTAAAAAGGTAATCTATTGATTGCATCTGTTTCAGCCCTATCCATAGAAATTGAAACTTTGTGGTTGTTGTTGAATTAGTTTTTGTCAAGGTTTAAGAGTCTACATATATCACATGTTTGTTGTCAACCAAAAGTATCTAAAGGACTAGAATATCCCTTGGGTTAATTCAGTTATTCATAGAAATCCTTTTTATACCTCTTTCAGGTAAAAGTTGATTTAACAGGAGAGGAAACAAGAATAGTATTTGATAAGGTTTTGTCTAATTTAGGTCGTACAACTCCACCTGTTCTAAGATTTCGAAGAGAAAAAAGAGGTAATGATTTTCCATGCATTTAATCAGAATAACTTTGGTCATACAACAACACCCCTCTTCTCTCTCATTTTCTATTGGTGTTTTTGCTATGTTAGTATTCTTATCAGATTATTCCTGAGGTTGTGTTCTTTTGTTGAATGCTTGTTTAAGATTTTGTTTTCCTTTTCTCGGAACATAATTTCATACACTCTTTAAGTTGAAAATTATCATCATTCACAATTGTATTTACAAATCATAACTCTCTAACGTAATCTATTTTTTTCCATGTGGACTATGGTCTCTTCAGGGAAAACATCAATGGTAATGTCACTATAATTTCTTTATTTAAATCTTTTGATCTGGCAATGATGTTGTAATTGTCAAATGCAACTTTATATCACTATTTTAAATTATATCCTAGAGTATATACATTTTGAAATGTCATGATAGGGTGAATTTGTTGTAATAAGCATATGATCTTGAGTTGCGTATGCTATAACCTGTGTCATTAGTTTTCAATTTCAAGTTTAAAAACAAACTGCGGTAGAAGCTTTTCTCTGTTTTTCAGATGTTCAATTGTCATTTAGAAGGCTTTCAATAAAGCTACTATTTATACATGAAAATTGAACCTTGTGCTACCTTAACTGACTGGACTGAGAAAATTCTGCTTGTAGATTATGTGTGTGAATGTAACAATTTCCTGATACGAATATTAAACCAAAGAATAAGAGTCCGAACCTATATCAGAACATTGGTCCTAGTATCATCCTCTAGGTTAAATTAAGTCTTCCTTTAGTAAGACACCAACTCCAACTTGTGAAGAAGGACCTTGTTTTTGTCCACTTGACACCCGAAGGAATTATCCAAACGCAAAGTTGGGAATTGAACTATCATTGGAACCAAGAAGCACGCTCAAATTGTTGAGGGAAAGAAACTCAACAAGATAGCTTAAACATGAACCTAAGAGGCTATCCTCAAAGACTCAAAACAAGTTCTAAACTAGAACTCAAAGAAAAGCTAAAAGCTCTCAAGTTTGTATTGTCAAAATATTGTATTTCATTGTGGCTGAATGCCTCTATCTATAGTTTACAAGTTGTAAGAATTAAGAAAGCCATTCCCTAGTTGAACTAGCTTTTTAGGAAACTAACTAAAGAAACTATTACTTAAAAGTATAAATACTCTAAGAAAAAGGAAATAAAACAACAAGTAGTTGCCTAAAACTAATCCAAGTGTGTTGGCTGAATTCTGCTTGAGCAAAATTTCCCATTCAGCTTTGTGGATTTGGTAATTCTTTTAATCATCATGGCTTTAGATTTGGCAATTCCTTTAATCATCATGGCTTTGGCCGAATTGGAGCTTCTTTACTCCAATTTGGAAGTTTCTCTAATTCTTCATGGCTATGGATTTGGTAACTTCTAAACTTGATTTTGAACAGAATTCCAACTCCATACCATTCCTAAAATCAACCAAATTAGTTGGAAAATCTTTGAACCGAACTAGTTTAATTTGGCCGAATCGCTTGGGCTGCCCGAATACATAACACTAAGTAGAAACTTGAACTTAGAATCGGTCTTCCTTGCTGCCTTAACATCTTGAGCTTCAACTAATTCGGTTATAAGAATTGCCAAAGCATTTTGCATTTTCTTAGTCATTGGTCCTCCAATGCCTTGCAATGGATCAAACTTTGAATGCTGCATTGATGAAGTTTTAGTCTCATATTTGGTTTCATGTTCACGTTTGGCTACTTGAGAAGTTATAGTTGTCTCGGCTCTTGGATTTTCATCATTTCTAGGTGCTATTGATGCATGAATGTAACCTATTGCTTTGTGGCCTATTGCTTTGTTCTAGGCTGTTCCTATTCTGTGCTAACTTATGTGGTAATTTTTTTGCCATCTCCTTACTTATTTTTATAAGGGCGGTCTGATTTGTTTCCTCTTGCCTTTATTCAGTTACTATGTTACTTTTTTTGGAATGTCTTTCACCTATTTGTTAGTGTTGGTTTTCTTTCCCCAAATCTTCCTACCCGATGGTTGCCCTTGTTCCAATTTTTTATTCATGTCATTTTTTTGCTTAGTTTCTACCTATTTTCCTTGTCTGAGTGTTGCTCTAACTTTAAATTTTCTCATAGTTTGGGCCATTAACCCACTCAGCCAATTCATGTGTGATTTTGGTCAATTTTTGTCGCCTTTTTGCCACTCTGTGACTCAGTCTGCCGATAGGCCACTATGTCGACTCCATTTACCAGCCGATTCATTATAATAAGTAGATGCATTATTTTTCATGTTCCTGGGTTCATGTATTATTCATCTTTTTTGTTTTTTTTATTGGATTTCAAGGCATTTAATTGGCGCACTTACTAGTTTTATGTCTACAAACGGACACAGTTAGTATAAATGGGAAAAGAAGTATTCTTTTCGTTAGTTTGGCTTGTTAGTTGGTACAAAAAGCTTTTGTATGTTATCATATTGTTTACTTATTATGAAAATTGCTTGTAATTAGTCATGAGATTATGCCATTCCAGATTCTGCCGGCTTCTATAATGGATTCCATTTTAATATATGTTTTATAATTTTTACAGAATGTTTCTCATACTATTTTAATGTATTTTTTCTCCATGTTTTTTATTTTTTGGAGTTAAAAATGTAGAGTCAAAATGTAATACGTGTGTCTGCCTGAAAAGTTTTATATATAAAATGCTTTCATGCTACATTTGGAATACCATCGCCTCTTCTTTCATCTTTGTATATGAAAACAAATGTCTTCATTTTGGAAATATATATATCTATATATGTGTGTGTGTGTGTGTGTTTGTTTGTCGATATATCTATTGTGACCTTTATTCCATTTAGATAAAAAATAAAATAAAAATTGAAGGGATGAATGTATTTAAAATGTTTTATATATAAACTACTTTCATTCTACATTTGAAGGGTCAAGGATATAATGCCAACTCTAATAAACTAGCTTCTTCTTCTTTCCTAATTGTTTATTTAGAATAGAAATTTGGTTTTTGTTCTGTTCTTGTAATATGTTTTCCTTGTTTTTTTTTGTTGCATCCTAACTATTTTCTTTCCTTCTATGTTTGCATTGAATGCAATTCGCTTGTCGATGGGTGTTGAAAAACTAATCGGCTGATAAAGTTGGGCTTTAAGAGGTAAAGTTTCTATTGATATTTCTCCTTCTTGTGAAATTTGGTGCTGTGTGTGGTTTTGAATACCAACGTTTTAACCTGTTCCTTCCATCCTTTCAAAATTATCACAGCTGCAAATTTCTAATATGAATTTATTTTCCCTTTGTTTTGTAGCAGTGACATGCTACAACCACTTTTTATCAATGGAAAAGGTAAATGTATTGCTGTATCTTATAGAGTTAGTTTTCATATTCAGTAGCTTGGCCCTGTTTCTATTTTGCTATTTTGAATTTACCTGAACACTAATCATCTTGACTTGTTTTACATTTGTCAAGTAGGTTATCTCCATTCTATGTTGTACTTCCTATTATGTTGGGTTTATTTGTTTTCTGTATATACTAAGAGCAAACAAGAAAAGTTTCTATTCCTAAAAACATTTTCTACAGCGAAAAAAGTTTCAGAAATTAACCCAAGCACCTTTTAATTTTTTTTCCCACTATTTTTTACTATTTTTTGCCCATGTGGAAGTTCATTAACATATATTATTAAAGTGTGAACAAATCTCTTCTGGTTAGGACACTTGGACATGGTAGTCTGTCACAATCTTCCCCATGCACTATAATGAGGGTTGCAAAAAGTAACGTAGAATTGAAATATCAGAAATTGGTGAATGACCAGTGGGGAGGATTGCACAAACTTGATTCATCTTCATATTTTCTTAATGCCAATCATTCTTTAAAGTCATGGAATTTTCATGGATCAGATTATACATGAAAATATGGATTAGATAGGTGTGTTTTCTTTTGTGTGATTGTTTAAAATTATGATAGGTTTTGAAAAATATGACTTTTCCTTCTAAATTACATTCATAACCTCTAACATGGATACCATATACCAATATGGTCACTTGAAGAAGAATTTTTTATGTCTATAACAGTGCAATTCGAGTAAATTTTTCATGCACTTGGTATTGAGTTTAGTGTCTGATAACGTAAAGAGAAAACACGTGTATGAAATGATTTACATTTTCCATATTTTCTTTAGAAATTGATAGATTTCCTAATATCTAGACGTTGGTTGTCTAAAATGACAAAAAATTCCAAGAATTTGGCACACTTTTGATTTTGTTTTAACTGAACTTATTTGCAGACCAAATAGGATGCATTTGGAACAATTGAATGATGGAAAGGTATTTTTTGTATCTGAACTGAAATGTGGCATTTGAAAACTCTTGCACATTAGTTACTAATCCTAGTTATTTGGATATTGGCAATGGCATCTCATTTAGGATCCCTCTCTCTTATGAACAGCTGGCAGCATCATTGAAGTTGCCAAGTTTGTCAGACATCCATGTTGAGGAATTTTACCTCAAGGAAACCCTTGATTTGGATCTTTGGTAGCAATGATGGCTTCTGAAAACTGGATTGTGCCAAAAAACTGGCAGGTATGGGTGAATCGAAACCCCAGTATAAATCTCTCCAATCTAGATTGTTGGCCCAACCAGCCAATAATGAAGCACAAAAATTCAACTTGAAAGTTAGTGATGCTGCATTGGAGGCATCCTCCATTCCTGAAGGCTCAGCTAGAAGAATACAATGGTCAATCTTGTTAGAGGGTAATATTTTACAAGTTTATTATGTGAAAGTGCTGGAGAAAGGAGACACTTACGAGTGATTCATATATGAATGTTGTGAAGTATGTATTTCTCTTTCCTTGGCTGGAACTTTCTCTATTTTTTTGGGTTAGGGATTCTAGAAACTTGGGAGGTATTCATCCACTATGTTTCAAAGTGTGCTTTGGGGTCTGCATTTCTTATTTTGTTGGACACATTGGATAGCAGATTATTGAATGTACCCTACCCAAAAGGCCAAAGGTGAAGGAGGACCCTTTAGTGATTGAGAATGAGGAAAATGAGAATATTGGGAAATACTGGGTGAATATTGTAAGGAAAGACATTTCAAGGCATCAAAGAAATTTCAGTAACTTCCATAAGAAGCAATTGACTGACACTAAAAGGTTTGCAAAAGTTTGCCGAAGAGAGGTGATCCAATGAAGCTTTGTTGCTTTCAGTGTGCGGTAATTCATGTTGAGTTTTTTGTAATAATGATTAATCATTATATGATGGATTTTAGTTATGTCTATACTTGCATTAGCTAAGTTGCAGTGTTGAACTCTTTTTCCAGATAAAAATAAAGGTCAGCAGATCACTTAAGCTGATGAGGGGTGTGGGGCTCCGCACAAGGAAATTAGCCAAAGACATGCTTGTATTTTGGAAGAGAGTGGATAAGGAGATGGTAGCTTTCTTTTTCTTTTGGAACTCGTAGCTCAATTTGTTTTAAGCAATTTTATTTTCATTTGAATGTGAACTGGGAAATGGGGAGGAATAAATCATTTTTACTAATGACAGGGATAGAATGCAAGAGAAAACATGGTAATTTCTTTATTGACTTGGTTTTTTCTCACTCACCCATAATTTTATGGATCTTGAACATCTATGATTGACAGAAAATCTTATGTTTATACCTCTTCATGGTACTTGCTAGGTGGTTGTATTCAACTCATCTTTAAACATAAGATGGTTTCTTAGGCTCCGTTTGGAGTGTGATGTATTTGAGAAAAGTTGTATTGGGATGTGTGAAAATTTTGGTGGGTATTTTTGAATAGAAAAAGTATTTTGGAGGGAAAAATAGGAGGAAAATTTTTTAAAATTATGTGAGAAAAATTTGAGTAAAAAAATTTGAATTTTAAATTTTGAAATAAATATGTATTTAGATAGTTTATTTTTGTTTGCGAAAAGTTAACTTTTTGCTCATTTGGAAACAAAAATAGCTTGTCCAAACATAACCTTAGTTTGTGTTCAGATGGTTATCTAGAATGTTATAAGAGTATGCATATGCATCCAACAACTTCCTAAGGGGAACTAGGCCGGGAAAATTTTAAACCAGGCCGAGAAAAATTTAAGCTGTTCAGTTGATATTTTATTTGTATAGTTTCTTATTTTTGGAATTTCCAAGAACTGAATAATATTTTTGGTAGTATGTTTTTTTTTAACCCAGATTCTCTTACTGCGGCTGAAGTCAGGAAAAGAGAGGAAAAAGAAGCTGCAGAAGCTCTAAAGCGTGAGTAGGAACTACGTGAAGCTAAGAGGCAATAGCAACGACTTAATTTTTTGCTTTTGTAAATTCAATTATATAGTCACTTCATGCAAAACAAATCAGTTTCATAACCGATTGAGACCATGGTTGCGGGAGACCAAGCACCAAATGATTAGGAAACATTTTTGTCTTCAGAAGCAAAGCTTGATGAAGAAGAGGATCTTGAAGATGCTGAACTAAGAAAAGAGGCTCTGAAAGCTGCTCAAGATGTAGTTTCAAAGTAGAACAAGATAACAAGTGCATTTGATGATGAATGTTTGAAGCTGTGACAAACTACTGATGTTGAAACTTTTCAGCAAGATGGATTAGTTGCATTGTCTTCTTGTATTTCTTGATTTCTAACATAGATTCTTTTTTCAAGTTTTAAACATTTTCTTTGTTTTTTAATCACACTATGAATTTATTTTTTAAAAAATATCATATATTCTCAAAATTGTATATATTCTATACAATACAATAGGCAATAAAAAAACCACGCATTGTGCGGTTATCACTTGCTAGTTAATGAGAGTGCACCAAGTCATCTTGAAGCTTCAATTCCTGTCACCGAGTATGAAACATCTGAAAAGGAGGGTAAACTGAAAGGCGTCCAGCCAAGGAAATGGCACATAAATGTTGTTACAAGAGGACATCATAAACATGTAACCCAAAGCTCTATCAAGCAGCAACATAGTGCTGGTGAAAAACGGAAATGGATACTTCGAGATGAAGAGGACCCTAAGGAAGTGGTGCCAAACATGGAAGGCAATAAAAAACAAATGAGCTAAGGTGTTAAGTTTCGAGATTTGGAGGTGGAGGAAGCCAGCCGTAAATGGCCCTAACGGGATCAATGAAAGTTTGTGTGTAGAATTGTAGAGGTCTCGGAGGGCCCTTTACAATTTCCCAGCTCAAGGAAATTGCAAAAATCCACCTCCCGGATATAGTATTTGTATGTGCGACTAAAAACAAGCGACCATTTATTCAAACAGTATGTAAAAATCTACGGAACTGAAACAGATGGCAAAATGTGGATTCAAGGGGAAAAAGTGGAGGCCTTCTAGTATTTTGGAATGATAAAATTAATGTGAATCAAATTCTATCTACTGAATCAAGTTCCGAAAGAAGGTGCATAAGAGAAAGTTTGGGCAATCTTTGTCTATGCAAGCACTGACCTGAAACTTAGAAGTCAACAATGGGAATATCTCCAACAAGCTAAGAGGAAATGAGTGATGTTTGGTTTATGGGTGGAGACTTTAATGATCTGATTGGCAATGAGGAGAAGAGAGGGTCAGTTCTGGTCGGAGGCTAGTTTCACCATTTTTAAGAGTTTTATTCAAAACATGGGAATGGAAGATCTTGGCTTCTTTGGTAGAATAGATTGACAAAATTTTTGGGTCATCAGCTTGGTTGCTCAAATATCCAAATGCAGTGGCCGGACACATGGAAAAGCAATTATCCGATCATTCTCTATTGTTATTAACTATGAACCCGGAGTTTCAAAGGTCGAAGAAGCGATTCTATTTTGACAGAAGATGGATTCAGCATGAGGGAGCATCAGAAGTGATTGAGAAGGCATGGAAAATGATACAATTTGGAACCCCAATGTATCAAGCGAGTGGTCGAATTCGAAACCGTCGAGAAGCGCTACTGAAGTGGAATAGAAATGTGCAAACTAACTCAACTAGGAAGATAAATGAACTAAAAGAGTAAATGGAGCAGCCGAGCCAGGAAGGTGGAGCGAGGGATTGGTACAAGTGGAAGGTTTTGAAAGTGGAGTTGCATATAGCATACGGAGAGAAAAAGGTGTATTGGCATAAAAAATCCCGCATCTAATGGCTTAAAGAGGGTGATGAAAACACAAGATTTTTCATGCATATACTGTCCAAAGACGAAGGCTAAATGCAATTGGGAGGATGGTTAAGAAAATAGGGGAAATCTGTGAAAACAAAGAGGATATCAATGAGGAAATATCGAACTTTTATTCAAAGCTATTTACTATTTCCTCTCCCCAGAACGGATAGCAATGCTTGAGTGGAATTCCACAACCTATGGAAGACGATGAGATCCAAAATGCCTTATTTGAAATACACCCTAAAAAGGCCCTAGGGCCGAATGGTATGACTCATCTTTTTTTCTAATACTACTAGCATATTGTTCAAAAAGATATAAGTTTTGCTGTTAAGATTTTTTTTGTGCATACCAAAATGCTTAAAAGTGTCAACCATACACTTATTACCCTCATTCCTAAAATCACAAACCCCACCCAAATTTCTCACTATCAGCCAATCAGTTTATACAATGTGGTTTACAAAATCATTTCTAAGATTTTGGCCGAACGATTGAAAAATTGCCTCCATTGTTGTATACATGAAAGTCAGGCTGCATTTTTTTCTAGTAACCAAATAACTGATAATGTAGTCATTGCGTATGAGTGCATTCATTATATTAATCATCATAAAAGAAAAGATAGGGGATTTATGGTGTTAAAATTAGATATGGCTAAGGCATTTGATAGGGTTGAGTAGGGATTTTTATCTCAAGTATTAAATCAAATGGGTTTTGCTAGGAAGTTTATAGATTGGATTATCAGATGCATTAGTTCCACTTCTTTTCCTTTTAACATAAATGGTGAAGTGAGTGGTTATGTGAAACCCACAAAAGGTTTTAGTCAAGGCAATCCATTATCTCCATATTTGTTCATCATTGTCTCTGAGGTCTTTTCAGCCTTGATTAGAGAGGCAGTTCGAGAAGGAAATTTAAAAGGAATGAAATTGTGTTGGAAAGGTCCTTTGCTAACTCATATTTTCTTTGTAGATGACTCATTACTTTTCTACGAAGTCACAGTGAATCAAGCTTAGAAAGTTAGAAGGATTATGGTAGATTATTGTGCAACATCAGGGCAGCTTGTTAATTTAGCTAAATTTTCTATTTTCTTTAGTAGGCATTATGAAGAATGACATGTAGGAAACCAAATCAAAGAACGTAGTGGAAATTTTAAAATTTTTGGTTCCCTCCAAGGATCCATACGAAATGAAATCAAATTGGTAATGAAGATTGTTACCTTACCGGTAATGTAGCCTTGTTGATTGTTAGAGATTGTTGATTGTCGAATCAAAAGCAAAACCAATCTAGCCTTGCCTCTATGGTATCCACACGATCGTCTTCAAATCTCAAGTTAATTGTCAAACAATTAACTAAAGAAATAAGTAAAAAAAATCTTATAGTGTTAGCTAGGATTTTGTTACTCGGGTATTCCCTCAAGTTCTCAACTCAAGAATTGGTTTTCTATTTTGAGTTCTCAACTTGAAAATTCGTTTTGTGGCAGTTTTATTGAATAAGAAGAGACAAAAGAATAGCAATTCCTGAACTCAAGAAGAATAAGAATATTTTTCTTGACCAAAGAAAGCTTAAATAGAAAACTTTCTCAATGAAAGTGTCCCATCGGTTTCTTCATTTGTTTCCAACGGTTTTCTTCATTTGTATCCATGTGAACAGTTGCCTTTTCACATTTCATATACCAGAAATTGAATTGCAATATGTTGCACATGGTTGTCTTTTTATTTTCCAATAAATGGCTGCCTTTTCATTTTCATAAAATGAGTTACAATGTATTACATATACATTCATGGCTACCTTTTCATTTTCCAATAACCATTTTGATTATTATTTAATTAATAAATCTAAAACTCATTTTGGATTTATTAATATTAATAGAACCAAAATCTTTTGGCCTTAAATCCAAAACCGTTTTAAAACGAAAACCCGATAGATTCCTATTCTCAATAGGATTCTTAAATTAACCAAAATTTCATCACATGAATTTTGCACTTCTTTTGGATACAATCTAAGTGTGCGACCCAATAGGTTCTCATAACGTTGGCATTGACATAAAATATATTTTATGCCAAAAGTAATGAGCGGTGTCTAACAACACATCAATACTACCCAAGTTATGAGAATATTAGTAATTCGACATTACTTTTCTTGTTATAGATATTACTGTGTAATTAAATCCCTTTGCCCTAGATATCGTGATTGAACACGAGCCATGGAGCGTGTCATGCTCGTATAGTTCAATCTTTGCATTTCTTGATTCCCGAGTAAACACATCTAAGTAAATGAGCCCGATATCACATATCGACTCATTTGAGCATGGCCATGCATTTTATGGTCTTACTCAACCAAGGGGCCCAAAGATATCACTCCCATTATATAAGAGGGGCAAATCCTTTTTTGATCACTTAATATCCCACTACATGATTTATTACATATCCAATTACTACTTTTATAGTTCACCCTTTTATGGGTAACATTTAGTAGTATCAAAATATGTAACTCCTCATGTTGGAATCTCTGAGGATCTCAAGTCTAAGGATTATTTACACCATCGTCACTATGAGAAATATTTATGACACTTCATATAATAATCCATGTAATATTTCTCATGGCGGGTCAATCCAGTATATTGTTCTCTAACATGTACCCATGTGTTGACTTGATATCTCATATCATGAATCATTTTATCAGGCACTACACATACTAGTTTTAATGCATTATCATTGTCCCATTTAATAATAATACTCGACTAGAGATAATTTTAGAATAATTAAATTCTTAGGACATTATTATGTTTATTTCATAAACGCAGATATAAGATAAACATAATGATTAGTGCCATTAATTATGAACATTATGAGACAATATATGCATATACCATCATCATATGATTGGTTCTTAGGGTATAATCCAGCACGACACAAGGCTGCAATCATCCAAACTTTAGAGGGTATCAAGGAGAAAAATGGCACAAGATATTTGGGGCTACCTCTGGGTATCGGCAAATCAAAGAAAGAAGTTTTGTCGTATGTGCTGGGAATTCGCTAGGAAAAGAATTGGCAATTGGACCACACAATTTTTTGGCCTGGCAAGTAAAAAAACCCTCATCAAAGTGTGCTCAATTCACTCCCTATTTATGTTATGTCCTGTTTTAAATTACCAATTGGAATATGCAAAGCTTTGAGTAGGGAGACAACTAATTTCTTGTGGGGAATAAATGGCAATAATGGCTTCAAAATTCATTAGCGTGCCAGGTCCAAGCTAACGACTCCAAAATACATGGGAGGACTTGGCTTTTAAGATATTCAATTATTCAATGATACATTGTTAGCAAAACAATTGTAGAGAATCATCCAGAACCCAAGTTTACTGATGAGCCGATTCAAGAAGGAAAAATACTTCCCAAAAAGAAAATTGATACAAGCAGTTGTGCAGCAAAATGCATCCTGGCTGTTGAGGTGTTGGATGGGAGCAAAATATATACTAGAAATGAGGATGAGATATCAAGGTGCTGACGGCCAATGAATCCGAGTTTGAGAGTCTCCCTAGCTGCCTCATAGAGAGACGTTCAAACTTCTCCCAAAATAGTCAAATAAAGTGTTAGTAACTTGGTGCAGGCAACTGATGAATGACGAGGGTACAGAGTGGAATCACGCTCCAATCCGAAACTTGTTTCAACCACAAGATGCGGATGCAATTATCAAAATCCAGATCAGCCAGGATTGTGGCGAGATAAGATAATCTGGCAGCATAGTAGTATGGGCCAATTTTCTATTAACTCTGCCTATAAATATGCCCTGGAGAAATGACAAAATCCACTCACCATTGCTATCTGTAGTCATAGGAGGGAATCAAATAAAAGAATGTGGTGGACAATATGGCAACTTCAAATTAAAAGAAAATTGCAGCATTTCTTGTGGCGTTGTTGCCAAGACATTCTACCAACCAAAATGGAATCGATTAAAAGAGGGATTGTGGCTAATTCCATATGCAGTCTGTGTGGTGATTGTGTGGAGACATTGGAGGACATTTTTTTCTTTTGTAATAGGGCCAAGATTGTATGGAAAATATCCCTTGTGAGTTGGGATGGCTTGCAAGCAGAGTGTAGATGTTTTCAGTACTGGTGGGAAAAACTGAGCAGTATAGGTAAGGACATAATAGACCAAGATAGAGTGCAGCTTTTAGTGTACATTTTGTGGATGTTGTGGAAGACTTGGAACCTATGGTTATTTCAGAAAACTCAACAATCAGCCAAGGAGATTGTCGACCAGGCTGTTTTGGAATGGCAAGAGTATCAAAAGGCTATGACAAGGGATGAACAGAAGTGAAGAAAGCAGTAGCATGGCCTGTAACCTATGCCGATTATGTGTTTATAGGAAAAAAAATTTAAAAAAATCAAAAGAGAAGAAGATTTTCATACTTTTTCAGTTATGATTCTATATCAGTTTTGATAGCACAACTAGCTAGATTCTGACTATCTATAAGCTTCTATGCATGTATCTAATTGTATGGTATTTTGCCTTTTCTGCCAGGTATATCAGAATAACTATCTTGCATTGGGCTTTGGAAACAATTTTGGAATCTGTGGTATATACTAAAGGCTTATGAGCGTCATTGTAAGAATGATAACTCTCAAGACTGGTTGCGATGCTTCAATGAACTCAGGTTCTTGTTGTTTGCTAGCTTTATTTTTAGAGTAATTGATGGGTGAAGATGCCTTGTTGGTTCCATGCTCATGTCTTTGCAGGAAAACAAAAAAACAAAAAATGAAAAAGAAGAAGAAAAACAAAGGATGGAGAAAAAAGAAAGAAGAAAAAAAAAGGAAATATTACTATTATTGTTGCAGCTAAATACTTTCATTACTACACTGGTTATGTTATTATAGATGGAAGATTTTTCACTATCTATATACTTGTATATTCTTGTGTGGCTATTAGTCAATATGTTATCCTTAGTATTAGACTAGTTTGGATTAGTACTAGAACTAATTGCATTGCAACTAGTTGATATGATATCTTAACTAACTGCATTTTTTGAATTTTGGTTTCTCAATACTGCATTCTGAAGGACTGAATTGACCTGCCTCGTACGTTTGTAATTTTTGTTTCCCAAGAATACACGGCACTTGCATTGTTGCTTTCCAGTTTTGGTTGTTAATAATTTTCTATCTGGACATTTATGACTGAATGGTGGATATGTTATAGAATAGTGCATTAAAGCATTCCCTACTGATTTGAATATTCTAGTACATTGGTTCCTTCTGGTGCATTGATTCTTTTTTTTTTTAAATATGGGGTGTTCGAAGGTAGGATTTGGGATGCTAGGTGTCTTTTAGCTTAGGTTTTCCGAGAATGATTTCTAGATGTATTGTTTTGGGCTGCTTGTTGTTTATTCTCTGTGAAATTGTTGTGAAAAGGCATATTTGATGCTTTCAGGTTCATGTTCTAGTGAAAAGCAAAGGAAAAACAGAAAAAACACAAGAACGGAAAAAAAAGGAAAAAAATAAAACAAAAAAAGAGGGAAAAAGGAAAAAGAGAAGAAACAATTTGTTTTGTTCCTATAATGGGTTTGTTCCTAAAGAAGGATGGCCTTTGAATAGCTATATGTTTGTAGACATTTGTGTGGCTTTTAGTTAATATGCTACCCTTGGTAATATACTTGTATGATCTAGCACTTGAAATAATAGTAGCCGCTTTCTAGTAGTTATTTTTCTAATTATAGCTAGCTTTATGTTTGTAACCTAGCTGCATTTTCTGGAGTTCTGGTTTCTTATTACTGCATTTTGAAGAAATGATTTGAGTTGTTTAGTTAGTCCTAATTTCTGTTTTTTAGGAGTACTTGGTACTTGCATTGGTTCTTGAATTGGTTTTGTTAGGTTTGTGTTGTGGAAACTTTCTTGCTGGAACTTTATGGCTGGACTAGGGTATATAATGATCTAGTGCTCTGAAGATTTTTCTGAACTTTCTTGTTGTTGTTTCTTGTTGGAAACTTTTCTTGCTGAACTTTCTAGTACATTAGGTCTGTCTTTCTACTATAGAGAGGCTGAAGAACGGATTTGGATTGCTTGGTGCAGCTTACTTTTAGTGAAACTTTTCTTGCTGAACTTTCTAGTACATTAGGTCTGTCTTTCTGCTATAGAGAGGCTGAAGAAAGGATTTGGATTGCTTGGTGCAGCTTACTTTTAGTGAAACTATCATTGCTGAACGTTCTAGTACATTAGGTCTGTCTTTCTACTATGGAGAGGCTGAAGAATGGATTTGGATTGCTTGGTACAGATTACTTTTGGTTGATTAATGTTCTTTTTACGTATAGTTCTAGGTAGTAACTTTTGAATGATACCCTGTTTAGATTGCAATTGAGGTACATGATATAGTACGAAAGCTTAGTCAATTCTTTGAAATTAACAGTTCCACTATATCTGAAGACATCAATTTTTGTGCAATCTTTTTGAATTTAATAGGTCTTTTCTTTGTATAGACGATAAAAGGGTTGCTAGTCATAGACTACTTAGTTTAGTAATCAAATGGGATAGCGGTTTTAAACTGTTATCACATTTTTCTCCTTGGCTATCATATGAGACCAAGGAGATCATTTAGCCTATTTTGGCTAACAATTGTACAGTATTTATTCATTAAATGAAATGACTGACATTTTAGCAAAAAAAACCCAAAAAAAAAACTGCTGGTTTAAGTTGGTTAAAAATTATTTTAAAATATATTTTTATACTTTTTCAACATAATTTTTATCTCATACATTTTACAATATTTTTATACCTTTTGACATAATTTTTATATCATATATTTTACTTTAGAAAATGCAAATATTTATTTTGAAATACAATACATATGCATTTTTAGTCCGTTTGTTACAATTTTTTAATTAAAAAACAAAAAAAATTATATGAATTTTTAGTGAAAGATTTTACTTTTGATAGAGAATAAAAGTGTCTACTCGAGGAAAAAAATTTAAATAATGTTGGAAGAGAATTTTACAATATATTTTAAATTTTAAATTTAACTTTGAAGTAGGAGAATTTTACAATATGTTTTAAATTTAACTTTGAAGTAGGATGAGTGACCGTTTGGATTTTTTCTTTAACAATTTTTTTTTAAAAAAAAATAAATAAACAAAGGTTCATGCAAAATAAATTTGATATATTTATTATCATGTAATTATTGTAAACTTGAATAACATGATGTCTAGTACTAAAATATAGTGCTAAAAAAATGTAAAAGACTCGTTTTTGCAACATAAACATAAAAGATATAAAAAATAGAACGCAATTTAAATGTGAAAGCTTAATGATGGCCCTACGTAGTCATTGTCAATAAGGATACTTTTAGAACTTCATTTTCTTGGAGATAAATAAAATTTTTAAAATTGAACTCTTGTTTTGAGATAAAAAGAGTAAATGAATAATTTTAGTAGTTGCAAATGTATTTGAGATTCTCTATCTCATTTATTATCTACCAACATTGTACTATTAATGAAATGACATAATTTTATTAAAATTAGGTCCACTAGAGTTTGTACAATTCATGTTAAGGTTTGGTATTATATGGTTGGTATATAATAAGTGAGATAAAATATTTAAACTCCTGTAAATGAGGACTAAAAAAATATAGCCAAAATATAGGAGATTAAGTTTCCAATTTACTCTCTTTTATTTAATCTTATCTATTTATTTTTTAAGTTCATACAAAGAACGTGTACTATTAAATATGGTACACCAGCTTTTAAATTGACGTAGATCTAATTATGGTTCTAAAATTGTCAATTTCCATTTTTTTTTCAAGGTGGAACTGAACCGAATTTTGGAGGGATTAGTTCCAATTTGGCTTTAATTTTGGTTTAGAAAAAATATAACTTAAATTTACAAGTTGCCAAAAAAAAAAACTTAATTGAGAAATAAAAAATGAAAATGGGAGTAAAACAAATATAACATCAACTTAAAAAGTTGTTTAAAAAAAGCATAGTTTACACTTAGAATAAAAAATGAAAATGAGAAATGAGTTTATTGTATTTATATTTTGTAAATTGTAAATTGTACTGTAAATGTAAAAAAAATACATAATTTTTTAAAAACAAATTATAAATGATACAATGAAAAATATTAATATCAAAATTGAAATTTTATTATAAGAACTTATGAAAAGTATTCTAATATATACTAATCAAAAATCAAATTCATAACCATCGTTTTCAATATATTATTTGATGAATAACTAATGGTACTATTATTAGTTACGTTTATATCTTCAAGAAATTAGATTTTTTGATCTCTATACTCTGTCCTGTACTAATTAAATAATAGTATTTGAATTTCTACAGAATTATAGCTCAAACTCAATTGCTTTTGGTTGAAAATAATTCCACTCACACTAAACAATTGTTTAATTGTTATTGTTCATGCTAAGATTGTCAAGACTCATTTGATCGAGATAAGATTTGATAAACTTATATTTTTGTTTCCATCAATCTACTATGTTAAATTTGTCTCAAAACTATCATCATTAAAGATATAGTGGTCAAATACATGTAAAATTCTGTACTATCACCACACTTTTGTCCTTTTGTTCCTTTAGAGTATGAATTTTTTTTTATTATTATTTTTTTTACTATAAGAGACAACTATCCATATTAGAAGTAGTCTATTGACTAGGAACTTAACAATTAAAAGTTGGTGTGGCAGACGAGCATCTAACCGTGAGGTCACGAGTTCAAATCTTCCTGCTGACACTTTTTTGGTTGAGCCTGTTGCATAAGGCTTGCCGAATGTAGTTTATATTTCCTGTGTAGTTTGCGAATTATTACACAAAGACAAGATCTACCTAGTGCGCACCTTTGATAGCGGCTACGGGTTCCTTGATCAATAGCAAAAAAAGTTAAAAAAAATCACTATATAAACTAAAAACAAGATATTTAGCATTGTTTATGTATTCATATGCATTGATTTCTTTATCAATACTAAAATATGCGTAAAATTTATTTATCATATTATAATATCCTTTTAGGGTGCATTTCATATCATCAAATTTAACACATAGATGAAAAAGTCAAAGTAATCAAACATACATGTGGGATTCTTTCACAATAAACAAATTATTTATTCATCATATTACTAACACTACTTTTTGAAGTATAGTCTTCTTGAAATTGATATAAGGTATCAACTATATTACAAAATTCTAAATACAAATAAATGAGATGCAGGATATTAAATTAACATTTTTGAAAGTTTTTAAAAATTTAAGTATATTAGTAGAAACAATCCAACCACTTGGATATAGTTATATGTATGGATAGTAAGTCATGAAAAAATTACATAACAAATTGTTATATGTTGTAAAATATTGCTTTACAAGTATATAATAACAGAATGGAAAGAAAGTATAAAATAGAAAAAATAAAAAGACACCAGAGATAATAGGGAAATTAGAGGAAAAATTTTTATTTCACTTTTTACCACTCTTTTCACACTTTTCACACTATCTAATGACCAAACTATGCTCCTATTTATAGGAGAACAATGATGCACCTATCAATGTATTTGGATAAATACATGCATGAGATAGGGATAAATATTTACATTAAATAAAGATAAGTACATACATTAGATAGAGATAAGTATTTACATTAGATAGAGATAAGTATATTCATTAGATAGGTGAATATACATTGGATAGAGATATGAACAAATATTAGATAGGGATGAATATAATGAATATCCATTCATGTATTTCATAACACTTCCCCTTGAATATTTATTGTATTCATTATTTGAAAAATGTGCATGATACTGTCTCATTAAAAACCTTAGCCGGAAAAACCTAGTGGGACAAAAATCGGACAAAAGGAAAAAAGAGTACAGAGCACAAATCTTATGCATTAGTAGCCTCGTTAAAAACCTTCAGTCCGAAAAACCCTGTGGGAAAAAACTGATTAGAAGGGAAAAAGAGTGCAATGCATAGTTCATAATATCTCCCTCTCAATTGAGGTATATAGCCACTACTGGGGCTAATCAATCAAGCAAACAAACATCTTCCTTTTTCTCGGAATTTACCATTTACACTTATATTGACAACTTTAGGTGTCAAGTATTAAAATTCGCATATTAGTTATGAGATCAAATAAAATAATAAATGTCATAGAAGGTTCATAAGCATAACCAAATTAGAGAAATAATAAAAGTAATACATTTAAAGGAAATCAACTAGAAAGAAATTATTAGGGACATCTCATCTGATGCTTAATTAAAGCAATCAGAGGTCCTCAAAGAAATCAAAGATATCCAGGGAAGCATTTGCTAATTCGAGAACAAGGTGCATCCCACCAACAGAGATATTATTGGTCTCAACATTGGTTATGGCAGTATGATTAATTTTAATAGCATGAGATTCATCACGCTTGCCTTTATTTTTTAAAGATGTCTGGTATAGATCAACAAAGTGCCTTGGCGTACGACAAGTACGTGACTAGTGCCCAGCCATGCCACAACGATGGCAATTATTTTCATAAGTCACCTTCTTTGGCTTCTTTTCATTGTCATGATTTCATCCAGAATTAGATTTCCTAAAACAGTTAAATTTTTTACCACTCCTTCGAGGACTATGCTCTTGCCTGTGCTTATTGCCTTTAATATTTTTCTCAGAGTTAGCATGTGCTTCAGGCAATGCTTTTGACCCAGCAGGTTTGAGATCATGATTTTTGAGGAGCAATTCATTAGTTTGCTCAGCAGTGAGGAGCACAGAAATCAATTCTGAATATGTGCCAAATTGACGCTGCCGGTATTGCTGTTGCAATACAATATTTGAAGCATGGAAGGTGAAGAAAGTTTTTTCTAACAGTTCCGCATCAGCGAATTTGACACCGCATAACTCAAGTCGAGAAACAATATCAAATAAAACGGAGTTATAGTTAGACATTGATTTAAAATCTTGCAGCCTGAGATGCTGCCAATCATATTATGCTTGAGGGAGGATAACAGTCTTGGTACGATCATACCTATCCTTCAACCTCTTCCACAGAGTCTGAGGGTCTCGAACGGATAAATATTGAGTCTGCAGGCTCACATGCAAATGACGACGAATAAAAACCAGTGCATTTGCCTTATCTTTTGCATTTGAGGTTCCATTTGCAGTAATTGTATTAGCGAGACCTTGCCCTTTGAGGTACATTTCCATGTCAAGGCACAAGGACAGATAATTATTTCCACTCACTTCTTGGATGTGGAATTTGGGCTTTTCAATATTTGTCATAATTCTTGCAAACAAGATGAATCCTTAAATTAATTAGAAGGATTTCAAAAATATCCACTGCTACTTCAAGAGCAGAAAGATAAATTGATTTCAAAATCAAGAAAAAGAAAAGTAAAGAATTGATAGAAAAAGATAGAGAATAGATGAAGTATGATAAAGAAAACCAAGAGAACTCCTACCTTGTAAATATTACTTACTCAATTGGTAGATTTTCGTGCTGATAATAAGTTGTAAAATATTGCGTCACAAGTATATAATATTACAAAATGGAGAGAAAGTATATAATAGAAAAACAAAAAGACACCAGTAGGGAAATTAGAAAAGAAATTCTTATTTTAATTTTTACCACTCTTTTCATCACTTTTCACACTTTTCACACTACATAATGACCAAACTATGCTCCTATTTATAGGAGAACAATGATGTACTTATCAATGTATTTGGATAAATATATACATGAGATAGGGATAAATATTTACATTAGATAGAGAAAAGTACCTACATTAGATAGAGATAAGTATATTCATTAGATAGGATGAATATACATTGGATAGGAATATGAACAAATATTAGATAGGGATGAATATAATGAATATCCATTCATGTATTTCATAACACTATATTTGAGAAAATATTCTATATATTCGTTGTACCACAAAAGATTGTGTAGTTAGAAACAATTAAGAGGGACAGCTTATAAATTAGAGGGACCAACCCATAAATATAATAGGAAGGCAAAAAAAAAAATTATGTAATTGACTTACTGTACTAAAAATAAAGAGGAAGCAGATGCATGCAATATTTTCGTTATATTTAGCCAAACCATGAATAAATCATAAGTAAAATTCTAGTGTGTAAAGACATTCTTAAATTTTTTGAATTTTTTCTATTATTTAAACAAAATCTTATCCAATCATTCCTTAATGATGGGTGACATGATGCTGCAAATTAGACATGACATAATGTTAGAAATTGCATTTTATGATGGCGGGACATGATATTGGAAATTACATTCTTAGGAGAACGAACATTTAAATCATATTAAACAACTAAATTTAAAATATAATATGCACATTGCATGAAAGAATTTACTGATTAAGGTTGGTTTATAAAGTAATTGTAGATCCGTTATATATTTAGTATTATCAAAACATTTCTCAAAAGTAATAGAATTTTTTTAATTATACCATATTCATCTAAAATAATATTAAATAATCTAAATATATTATTATCGATTTGACTTTCATTAAACATACTAACAGTAATTAATTTTTTGTGTTAATCAATAATTATCAATTCAATGATTACTAATAATTACTTTAAACATCGAAGCATATTGATACATTACTATTTAAATTTTAAAAAACATTATTTAAGTTCTTTCTCTTTTTTATAATTGTTTTTTCAGTTCACATATATTGTAGATATACGTTTAATTCGTGGATTTAAAATTCTTTAAAAAGATTTTTAAAAACCCAAAATTATCAACCCAAATTTCATACCATATTGTTTAAAATATGGTAAAATGCTTTATGAGAACTTTCAAGTAGGCTCATTACCGAATTCAAGAACCCCTCAGCCACCAAATTAATAAGAGAGCACTTTTCATAGAAGAGTTTGGATCATTTTCAACAACTTGACTTTTTCTTGATCTCAATGGATAACGGAGATTGGCATCTATTGGACACTGCCGCATCTGTCTTCTTAAATCTCGACATTTTGTTTTAGGTTAATTGCAAAAACCATTTAATCTTTAATTTAATTCTAAAATACATTTTAAACTTTTAATAGAAGCAATAATACTCTTAAACAATTGATTTTTTTATTTAGTTTAAATTATCTTAATCTAGAATAAAAGTGATTATGACTTCATTCATCTAATTTTATTAAAAAATTGTAATTCAATTTATATTAAAAATTAATACATTCAAATATATTTTTTCTCGTTGGTTGAGACTTAAGAATTTATATTTTAAATTTTAGTATTATGAAATAGACTAATTTAATGAATTCATATTTCAATTTTCAATTTTATCAAATTAACTTTAGTCTGTAGTTGCTAGTTCTACATATATAATTTTTAGTATTGAGCTATGGCTTTTTTAGACAAATTTGGAGAAAAAATAAAATTTGTTCTCCATAATCCAAAAATTTTAAGTCAATTTATTAATAATCCATTAACTTATATGTTATTTGCACGTCACTTCTTCTTTTTTTCTTTTCTTTTTTTTTATTTTAACTTGCTAATTTTGAATTGGATATTTGACTATTTGAAATAACCTCACACAAATTATAAGTTATACCCCTTCTTTTTAAAAAGAGATTTTACTTTTGATTTGATATAACTTTTTTTTTAATTATAAAATACAATACACTTAATCTATAATTAAATATATAATTTTATATTTTATATTTTACTTTTTAATTTGGATTATATATTATTATTATTATTATTAAGTGTAATATAAGAATTTTACACTAAAAATAAATTTTTTTAAAAAAATAAAATTGAATTACACTATTTTTTAGACGGAAATAGCAATATTTAAGTTATGATGTGAGTTTTTTTTTTCTTGACTAAGGAACCTGCAACTGCTACTAGAAGTGCATGACTGGGTAATCCGTCGCAATGTAATAGCAAGAACTACGAGAAAATATAAAAGCATGCTAGGCAAGCACGATATGAGTTTAGATTAGGGAAATGTGGATGTATGATGTATTTATCATCCCCATTACAATATTTCAAAATTCGGGTTGTCCTTTTTCAAATAGGATTGATCACTACCTAAAAGAGATAACAATAACAAATGGGAGGTTAGATGAAGATATGTGAGGAATTGTCTAGAAAAGTATGAATTTTTTAAAATTTTATCTTGTTTTGATTCTTTTAGTTATATAGAAGGGTTGTATAGAATATAAGGAGATAGGAAATTTGGAAAACTATTTACCAATAAATAATTTGTATATGATGAGCTTTTGAAAAGTGTTACCTTCTTTGGATAAAAAAAACAAACGGGAGTTTGCGTTGGCAACTCAAATTAGAATGAGTGCGACATCTGTGAACCAGAACTTTGGAGTAGGTTCATTACCCAATTCCAGAACGCATGAATGAGCCACTTGATTAATACGGATGGCAGACCATTTATTTTCTCATAAAAGAGTCGGCTTGTTGATTTGTGACCACTTTAAATGCATATACCTATAATTGCTCTTTTTCTTTGCGATAGAATAGCTTCTTCTTGGTTTTTTTATCTTAACCCCTTTCTTTTTATAATTCTTAAGGGGACGAAGCAAACTTAAGAGAGAAGAAATAAGTAGGGGTGGCAACAATTAACCCATTCCAAAAATTAATTCAATCAACCAATTATTTAACCTATTGAGTTTGGTCAAATAGGTCAGTCGGTTCACATAGATTATAGGTCACTTGAGTCATACAATTTAAAAAGTTAAGTTAGGTTGAATTTAATTAATCCAACGAATTAAAATTATAATTTTAAAAAAATTCAATTGGTGACTGCCCACCACTGGTCATCGTTAGACCGTCTCAAGGAGGATTTCGGCCAAATTCCATGGCCCGATAGTGGCTGCCACTCAAATTTTTAAACAATATAATTTTAATTCGTTGGGTCAGTATTTAATTTTTTTAAATTATAAATTTAACTCGTTTAATTAATTGGGTCCAACGTAATTCAAATCTGACTCAACCCAAATCTAATTTGTAATTATAATAATTGGGTTTGATCATGACTCGTAAATTCAATCCGTTAATAACTCAATTCATAAGTGACCCAATCCACATATTTGCTACCTAAATAAAAGAGAGAATTTAAATCCGAAGTACTTTAAGATGATCTAAGTGAATCAATAGTATAATAATCAAAATTCTATAGACTCTTGTATAAATTTTACAGTAATTTTATTATATCCAATACAATATTGTACTGTTAGAAAATTGAAAATTTTGTTTGAAAAAAGAAATTTCTTTCTCTGTAAAAATGTATTTTTTTAATGATATTTTCTAAATTAGTTATTGATTTGAAATAGAAACAAAGTTATTTTGTATTTGTCTTATTATTTGATTAAAAATTAATTAATGTCTATTGTTATAAATAAATTGTTAATCTTATATAAAAAAATATGAAGGAGATTACATACAAGAAAAAGATATAGTTCTTTGAGGGTGAGAGATATAGTATAAAGTTTTTGAAATGGAATACAAGAGATATTCTTATATAGATTTTTGTCTCGTAATAAAAAACATGTTCTCCTAGTGGATGTATGTATGAAAATTAATTAGAATCATATTAACTCTATATATTTCATGCTTAGTTTAATTATCATTTAATTGTTGTATTCTCAAATCATCAATAGTAGTACTTTTGTTGCATGCTATTTCTCCAAAAAAAATTATTATTAGATCTGGATTTGTTCCTGAGTGACTATTGAATTTAAAATGATGGTTGTATATTATAAAAAAATTCAACAATTTATTAAAAAATTTTACTTTCTATTGAGGGTGGAGCATATTTAAGTCTAACAGAGGTTGGTGCAAGCACAAAAGATGAATAGAATCATTATGTTTTGGTTATCTCTACATCAAGGAAGAAAATTGACCCTTTATTTTTTTAACTTGGTTCCTAATTTTTTGAAAGTATGGCGATAACTCAATCAATAGACAAGACACTTTGAATTTCGAGAATGCACAATTGTATTTGTTATCTTATGAAAAATACAAATTAGGATGAGATATAAGATGCATTGTTTTCTTGACGAAATAATTGAAAATGGAGCATTATTGATGGCAAATTTGATGCAATTGATTCAATGGTCAATGGAAAGAGTGAAGTCAAGTGCAAGTTTGGAAAGATAAAGGCTTTGACATGGTAAGAGCAGTATCTACTAGAGATATTCTCATAATGTTCAATATATGTTTTGTATTTAATTTATTTTTATTAAATTATTGGGGTTTTTAAGTAATCAATAGATGTATTATTTCAACGTATTGTTGCCCCATCATGTATCTTATTTCTTATTTGTTGGTAAAATATTTTTGTTGTTAGAATCAACTAATTAAGTACTCCCATGAACGAGTAGGAATAACAATTGCTCTACATCTCCTTGACTAGTAGCCGGTATCACATAGTGGCATATAGTTCTACTTCTCCTCTCTACCATCTACTATTGAACTATGTTTCTTGAAAGGGAATTTTCAAATTGAGTTGCTAGAATGATTTTGTTTTGTGGCTGATTTGACCATTATTAGTTTTTTTGAAATAATTTGGTTATGAGAATTAGACAATAGAAGTGCACAAGTAATTATCATGTTAGTCATTATACAAAATCATTATTACATTAACATCTGAATAAGTCCAATCGAGTCTGGGATAAATTTACCTATGCCTCCGTCATAGTTATCAAAATTTTTAAAAGACCCCTACAATCGTAGTTTACAAGGTCAAGTCAGCACATTACAAGTCAAAATAATGACCCGAGTAATAACTTGGACTTCCGTGCCACAGTTGCTTTGTACTAGTGTTTACGCTCATTGGAGGCGTGGCTTGGCCAAGATGGCCACTGACCGACTACAAGAATTTTAATTTAGAAATTAAAATTTGACATTAATTAAAAAAATTTAAAATTGATGTCATACATCTCTTTAGGATCCATGTAAGTTTATTATAGACCTTTTTTTTTTTTCATTTTTTGGTGTAAAAACCCTAGATGCAAACTTATTTTTGATATTTACTTTTAATTTTGTCAAAATTTTATTGTATTAAATTATATTTCAACACTTATTTTTATACTTTCTAAGATAATTTTTATTTTAAAATACATATTTTAGAATATAATTTATCATGTTGGTCCTTCATTGTTATTTAATTTTGGGTAACTTATAATAATTATATTTTGAAATTCCATATATCATGTGAGGTTGCCGTCTCAATTGCCAAGGACTCAGTACCAAATCAACTGATTTGATCCAGTATCATAAAATTTTGTCGTATTTTAGTGACAATCAAAATGCGGTCCTTGACCTTCAGGAGGAAAAGTTTTGTAATCATGCAATTCGTTGCCTAAAGGCATAAAAGACAATGCAATTTTCCCTCGTAGATGTGCAAATACAACTTTCTTGTCACGTTCACATGTATGACATGCGATGGATAGCTTTTCACTCCCAAATTACCAATTTCAATGAAAAAACTTAAATTGAATTAATTTTTTTTTTCCAAATGAAAAAATTTAATCTGATTTATTTAATAGAAAAATGAAAAGTCATATAAAGAATTATAAACTTAATCACAAAATCAAGTGAGTACTTAATATTTACTTTAGATTTTTTAAACTGGACCAATGCCTAACATACCCAAATAATGCCAACAAAGAATCTTATAATATAAGATGTGTATAGATTGTATTTCATAAGGAATTTTTACACTTTTGAAATAGTGATTATTAGATAAAAAATATATTAAAAATATAAAAATATTTTTTTAAAAAACATTAAAATATATTTTAAATCTTTAACTCTACACTCCCCTAGCCAAATTGGTTAAAAATTTATTGAATTACACTATCAAGCAATCCAACAACTAGCAGTTAAAAAGCACATTATCTTGATTTTGTTTAGGCTAATTTGCATGTTCTTATCCATATAATAGTACTAAAACCAAAGAAACTACTAAAAGAAAACCAGTGGACGACACTTGTTCATCTGTCATTGAGCAGAATAAAAGAAAAGCCACCAAAATCCAGCGGCATCCAAGGCAAACCGGTACCACCCCAAAAGCCAAAACCAAAACCATTATTGATTCAATAGTTTTACTCGATTGTTCAGATTCTACTGGTAGTTTGTAGCTTTCTTCCCACGCTCCATTATTTAATTCCACTCCCTTTTCCACATACATAGAATAATAGAACCCGGAAATTCCAAAGTTCTACCCAAATTTGCAAAACTTCGTTGAATAATCCTATCCAATTTCTCAGTGAAATCGTTTCAGGAGTGACCCTCCTTCCCTTTTACAAATTATTTCTGTTACTCTGAACCAGATGCTGCACCTATTCTTTGCTGTGGCTTTCTCAGCAGCCCCTTTGGTCCTGTATGTTCCGCCTATAAGGAGCTTGAATATTTTCGTGGAGACCATGGAAGATCTTTGGAGAGAATCGAGTGTCTACACAAGAGGGATTTATCCACGTTTGCGGTATGCTTGTTCTAGGATCTTTAATTGTATGTTTTGTATCACTGCTAGATAAAGGGTCAAAATTGTAGTTACCGGATTTGACCTATTGATTAGAGGCAGAGGGGTTTTGTGTTTTTTGTTGCAAGAATTCTAGAATTCAGTCTGCTTGACTGGATTTAGGTTCTGATTTTTGCTGTTAATGTCCTTCGCTTCTTGCATGTTCTTCAAAGTTTTCCCGTCTGTAACTTCCCATGTTGATCGTGTCCTTGCGGATCTTTGTACAGTAATATTTGTATCGAAATGAAGAGAATCAATAAACAGTTGATGAGTTTGTTCCAATGCAATCTGGGTTTTATTCTGGGGCTAATTTTAACCGTTTTAACAACTTGGACTTACCTGAGAATTAATTGAAATTTGTACTTGGGTTTTATATTTTTTTTTGGTTTGGGCACTTTTGCTTGGGTGGCAGATGTTGAAATCTGAGTACTCTGTTTTGTTGATGATGTTTTTTGGGTGCCCATGTGATTTGGGTGTGGAAAGTGGAGCAGTTGTGGTTGCATCTTATCATTTCTGATGCAAGTGCAAGTTGCTATTGGTGGAGTGGATGAGGATGGACTTTTCAAATGGTAAAAAGAGGTTTCCGAAGGGCAATTCTCTTTCTGGAGAAGTTCACATCACATCAATTAACCAGTATTGGTAGGCCATATATATAATTCTCTGGGAGGTGAAGAATTGGTGGATTGTTTCTTACAGATCGTACACAGAAAAATGGAACATTCCGGATTAGAGTAAGCAACGAAATTCAGAACTGATCACTGACAAATAAGGGCTCTAAGCTTGGATTGACTAGAAATAGTAAAAAATGGGATAGGCTAGCAGAAGAGAAATTGCTTTTCAGGAGAAGTTCACATTGATTAGTCTGTAGATAATATATAATTTTGATTAGGAGAAAATTCCTTTCGAAGGTGAAACTCTTTCACTTGTGTCAAACACTTTTTAATTAGGCGAAATATAAATTGAGAATGTGTATAAATTAATACAGACTTGAGGAATAGAGTTAACAAATCAAACTTTAAGACAGATCTCCAAAATATTTTAGTGTCATGATGAAATGCTGGTGCAATGTTTCTCAACTGATTGAGTGGACCACAGAAATATAACAATCTGGACAAGAGAGAGTGAGGTTACCTGTCCTTGTACAAATAAACCAATTTGGTTGAATGTCATCATCGAGAAGAGATTTCAGGCATTGTTTGGTTTCTGTTTTTATTAGTAAAAAGTTATTTTTTTAATTGTAAAAATAAAATATTTAAATAATCTTTTATTTTAAAATTTAAAATTTAAATTTTTATCAAAATTTTTTTTACATTATTTTAAAAAAAATTCTTCCAATTTATTTTTTTATATGACTTTTTTTTAATAAAAAATTTCTATCAAAATTTTATTTTTACACATTGAAATACAAAAGTACAAAAGTTTCAAATATAATACAATCTACACATATGTTAGAATTGATCCAAGGATTAAATTATATGACCATCTTAACAACTTTAAAGTAAATTGTGAGGGAACCCACCAAAAGGTTAGCTTGTGAGATTTAAGAACCCAATGCTATGTAAACTCTTATGAAAATCTCATATTTTTCATGTGGAAATTAAGTGAAATCATGACAATCAATCACGTTTCGCATGTCGCGTTCATAAGGAATTATTAGTTTTGCACTAGATGGCTATGTACTAAGTGATTTTACACAAGATTCTTTTTTTTAATCCTAGGCGAACGCTGCAATGCCGACATCACCAACTTATTCCTGGGTTAACACTGCAATACTGGCGTCACTATCTAGTCTCAAGCTAACACTGCAATACCAACGTCATCATCTAATCCCAATACTACTGACACCACCAATTGATCATGCCATGAGCGGAGAGCAGTAGTCTGCTCTGATACCATTTGTCATGGTTTTTGAGTGAACCCATCACAAAAGTTAGCTTTTGTAATTAGTTCTCTCAAGAACATGACAAATGCTATCATGCTTGGGAAGGGAACGATGTCGCACAAAACAGCTGCATTAGTTAGTTAGGAAGTCAATTAGAAAATAGTTAAATTTCAATTAGCAGTAGGGCGGTGGCAATGGCTTATAAATATGGCCATGCTATTCAAATTGAGGTGTGGATGTTTTGAACAATTTTCTTACTTCCCAAGTTTCTCTAACACCATATCTCTCTCGGCTTCTCCCATTTCTTTCTTTCTTTCTGTCTCCCTACACTCATTCTTCTTCTTCACTCAATTCAATTATGTTAATTTTCTACTTCAGTCGGGACTTTAGCTCAAATCCTGACATTTGGTATTAAAGCAGGTCGATTAACAGGCAAATGACAGAAGGAACGCACGGAAAGGCGATTGAGGAGCAATTGAAGAGGCAAGAAATCCGAATTGCAGAATGGAGCGAGAGCTTCCAGAAGTAGCTATCGCACATGCAATTCCAGAATTTTGAGTTTCAGCTTCAAATGATGGAGAATTTCAAGAGAATAAATTCCAACATTGTCGAACTTAAGACCAAGTTCAATGCGTTGATGAAATTCTTGGCCAGGGATAGAACCTTAAAGGAGTTATTAGTAACAGTTGACAAAACACCATTGCTTCTCACCCCAAATGCAAGTCTGAAAATTGGAATGGAGGAAAAAAACCTGATTCCTTCAAAGGGTAAAGGGAACATAGATAGTTACGGGAACAACTTCTTGCACCCAAAGCTAGAATTGCTCCTTTTTTGAAGGAAATAACCAAAGGAAGTGGGTTAGAAAATGTGATAAATTTTTCCTACTATATCAGGTGGATGACGATCAAAGGTAGATGTGGTGGAGATGTACTTGACTGAAAATGTGGACATGTGGTTTGAAAGTGTTAAGCTAATGAAGGGTAAGATTTCTTGGGGTAAGTTGTGTGAACTACTCTACAGAAGGTTTGACAGAAGGGGAATTCAGGATGAGGTGGAAGAATTCAACCGGTTGTGACAAACTGGAACGGTGATGTTGAAAGTTTTGAGGATCTGAGAACACTGATGTTGGCTCGTAATCTAGGACTCCTTGAGAGCTACTTCATTTCAAGTTTCTTAGAAGGTCTCAAAGAGGAAATCAAACCTATGGTTAAAATGATGAAACCTGCTTCTCTGATAGAGGCATTTGAGAATGCCTTGCTACAAGAACAAATAGTGGAAGTGAATGCAAAAAAATACAAGGGGTTGCCTAAGATATACTCTGAATATGCACCTGGGAGTTATAGACCTGGGATTGCTATACTAGACCCTACTAGACCTATTACCAATACCGTAACCAAAACAGCAGCCGCAGGGGAAGGAGAAAAAAAAGGAAGATATCACCCCAGGAAGTTCAGAGAAGACGTAGCCTGGGGCTATGCTTCAAGTGTGGGGAAAAGTTTGGTCTGGGACATGTGTGTGAGATAAAGCAAGCTATATTCGTGTTGGCTGAAGATGACAATGGACAGGACTCCATTGATGAAAAAAAAATTCCAAGAAGAATTAGAAAAAATGGCAGATAATGTAATAGATATCTCATTGTATTCATTGTTTGAAAACTTGAAAAGGAAAACCATAACTCTTCATGGAATGCTTCGAGGAGAACAAGTTAACATCCTAGTAGACACAGAAAGCTATGACAACTTTATTCAGTGGAATTTGGCAAAAAAACTCTCCTTGGAACACAAAGCTGCAACCCTATCACATGTGACAATAGCTGATGGAACCAAAATCATTAGCTATGGAGTCTGCCCCAATGTAATGGTAGATACAAGATAACAAGTTTATGCATGATTTGAGGGTTATGGAGCTTGGTGGATCGGATGTAATTTTTGGTGCAGACTGAATGTATCAATTCAGTCCCATCATCTTTGATTTCAAACAACTGCATATTCAAATGGTGCAAGAAGAGGAAGAAAAAGTATTATATGGAAGAGCTGATCAGCAGACATTGCAGTTAATCAAAGGAAAGTCAATTCCAAAATTTTTGGAGGAGCAGAAACAAAGTGATGCAAAAGTGTAACTTTCATAGCTTTGTGCAGTCACCAAATATCCTATGGAAAATGATTTTCAAGGAATGAAAAGTAAACTTTTTGTTAGTCCTTCCAAAGTTGAAACTAATAAATACACAGTGTTTGATAAAATTCTGATTTTGATTATCATCACCAAAGGAGAACTTCTAAGTTGATGGCAGAGAATTCTTTAGGAAGTATTCAAGAAGTGCAGTTTACAAGCTTGGAAATGGATGGCTTGAAGTTGAATGTGGAAGAACACTGCTTCGTTTCCCATTTCTTCGTTGGAATTCAAAAGAGAACAAAGCCAAGTACTAAAATGGAAGCCCTTGTTGTTGTGAATGAGTACCTTGAAGTTTCTGTAGAAGTAATCAACAAAAATGTGAAAAAATCTTTGACTGCAACAGTGTCTGGATGTAAGGGAAGCACACAACAACTAGCAACAGACATCAATTCTATCAATGTTTCATAGTGAAGCCAATCAAGGTATCTTTGAGATTCATGAACAATATGTGGTTGCAAGTGGATTTTTGGAGATTGTGGAAGCATAGGGTATGCAAAGGCAACGTGTCCATTGATGCTACTTGTGGGAAGGGTTATGATATTTTAGCAGTTCTCAATAATCATCCAGTTGCACAATGGTTAACTCATTGGCAGAACCTCAGCACAACTAAAGCCACTTGGGAAGATTCCACCTTCATCAAACAACAGTATCCTCACTAAATGCACAGCACAATTGCATAACATTAAAAAGACAGAAAAACGGTGGGATTTAAACCCTTTACCGTTCTACGGTTCCCATAGTAAAGTTGGTACACTAACGGTGTTGTTTAAATGGGAGAACTTCTATTTATTTTGTAAACATAGTTGTGGCCTTATAGGTCTATCATTAGTCAAAGGAATGTCAAACTTGCATTGGCTAGAAATTTGAGACGTAACAAATGAAATCTTTTTCTTTTCTTATTTTTAAAATTTTTTTAATTATTTTTTACAACGTAAACATAATAGTACTATGATAGCGAAACATGAGAGAACCGAGTGTTCTATGGATTGCTCGAATGGATTAAGACTTGAAACTGCATTATTGGTAAGGGCTATAATCTACAACACAAGAATGGATGTTTCTGTTGCAGCTTCAATGGTTTGATATAGTATGTCACTGAATCAAAATAGCAAAGACAAATTTGTGTCACTATTCTCAGAAAATAGAGGAACTCTGGGATTCATGAGCTAGTTGATACACCCTAATGGACAAACCATACTAGTACGGTATCATGACTTTGATAGAAAATTTTGCTGTGCCCAATCTTTGACAAATCCAGAGAAAGACAAATCGAGACCTCTTCCCATTACCATCCTACTTGTGAAAAGTGTTTCACTATATATTTATTTTGATACAAACATACAAATAACAAATATAAAATATAATAGTGTTAACAATAAAAAAGCAAGAATTAACTAAATAAAGAAATCAATCACAGAATCAATCACAATCACAATCACAAAATGACAATCACTAGAATATTGCCATATCATGGAAATGTCATGAGAATATTACCATATCATGGAAATATCATCAATAGCCCCCCTCAAATTGGAATGTGGAGGGACAAAACACCAAGTTTGTGTAAGAGGTGATGAAACTAATGAGCACCCAAAGCTTTGGTGAAAATATCAGTAAATTCATCAATAGAGGTAATGTATTGTGTCTCAAAAATTTGATATTGGATCTCTTCAAGAATGAAATATCAATGCATCTCGATATGTTTAGTACACACAAGAAAAATGAGATTAGCACCAATATGCATCATTGCTTGATTATCACAGAACAAATTGCATAGGCTACAAATGTGAAATAGTAATGTCATGTAATAAAACTTTTAAGCCATAAGAATTTACTCATACCGGTAGCTATAGCACGGTATTCATCCTTTAAAGAAGAGCGGCTAACATTTGGTTATTTTTTAGTACGCCAAGAAATATGAGCAGTACCCAAAGAGGAATAGACATAGAGGATAGCGAGGTAACAAAGGTAGTATAACTAGGAACTACAGCTTCAAAAGAAACTGGAGTGAGGGTTGGTGTAATAGAACAACAAATAGTGAGACAAATACCCCAATCTGCATCTAAAAAACCCTTAAGTTGAAAGGTTGCATCACGTAAAAAAAAGCCTTAACCAAAGTGAGTAATTAAAATACAGAACAATTTGGAGAACAACATCATAATGATCTATAGTAGGCGCCTATATATCTGACTCAATATGTTAACAACATATAAAATATTGGATTGAGTGACAATGAAATAAAGCAAACGACCAACAAGATGATGATACAAAGTCAGATCCTAAAGTTTGGCCCCCAACATTGTTACCTAAATTATGCTATTGAACCATTGGAACTACATTGAACTTGATAGCAATTAAACTTATATTAAGCAAAAGATCTGGTACATACTTCCATTTACTTAGAAATATGCCATCTAGTGCATGTGCTATCTCGAGCCCAAGGAAATATTTGAGATGACCAAGGTCTTTTAATTGGAATCGTTAATGAAAGAAATCCTTAATAAATTGACACTGAATATCACTATTTCTTGCAACTATCATATCATCAACGTAAATGAGTAAAACAAGAAAAGAATCATAAGTATGTCAACTAAATAAAGAAGAGTTAGCATGTGACTGCACAAAACTATATTCTTTTAGAACAGTAGTAAGTTTAGAGAACTATTTTCTAGAGGCTTATTTAATCCTATAGAGAGAATTGTACAGACAATAAACATGAGTGTCATTGGCATGAAGATGTCCTAGAGGTGATGCCATATAAATTTCTTCATGCAAATTGTCATGTAGAAAGGCATTATAGACATCTAACTTGTATAAATATCACTTTTACACCATTGTAATAGCTAATAGACACCGAACAATTGTAAGCTTTGCAACTGGAGCAAATGACTTAGTGTAATCCAAACTCTCTCCCTATGTATAGCTCTAGCAACTAAAACTAATTAATTCTAAAATTATAATTTATATTTATTACCAAATAGGAAACTAAAGGTCTACACACATACGAATTGGTTTTAAACAAATATAAGTTAACCTCTATCAAAATAGAGTCTGCTATTGCGTTTTGTTTGTTTTGAATAAACACAAGCTAAAATTTATGAAGATAGAGTTTGTTATGCATTTTGTTCATTTTTTGAATAGACACAAGCTTTTTATTTAAGATTTAGACATGAAGTCTTGAATTAGAGAACATATGTTTAGAAAAAGAAAGAGAATAGAGAGAAAAATATTTTTTTCCCTTTTTGTTTTTCCAGGTTTATGTACATGGTGATTTAGAAAGGAACTAGCATATTGTCTTGGTGTTGATCAATTCCAGTATTTTTTCCAAGAATATGTTTGTGTAGATACTTTGGAAGTTAGACGAGAGTGCGGCTATGATTGACAAAAATTTCCAATGTAAACTAGTTTTTATTACCATAGGTATTTTACTTATTTTTGTTTTTGCATAAATATCAAAAAGATCTTGTTATATATGTGGAAATCTATTTTATTCCTTGTTATTTGATAGTTTTTGGCATATTTGATTTCCTGACATTAGCTACCATAAGAGGTAAGAGGAATAAACGAATATGATGGAGGATTGGGAACATTGGACAAATCTAACTATGAAATTAAATTGTCAAAAATAGGTGAAAAAGCAATTTGAACTAATTTATTCAATGTAAAACTCAAAGTGGGAAAAAAATCCATTTTTAAAGAAAAATTATCTTATAAAAATCAACATCACATGAGAGAAAAAATGATAGGTTTAAAGATCATAGACAGGTAACCCTTTTGACCATGAGAATAACCAACAAACAAACATGATGTAGCCCAAGGTTGAAACTTGTTATGGGTTGAGTAGGATTAACTGTGTAGCACCAACAACTAAACACACAAATGAAAAGTAACTAGAAACTTTGTCAAAAAGTTTCTCATATGGTGTTTTGTTACCTAATTTGGAAGTAGGCAATCCATTAATGTGATGTGTGATGGTTAAAATACATTATTTCCAAAACTTAATGGGTAATTAGCTTGAAAATGTAAAACTTGTTCAATATTGAGTATATCTTTGTATTTCCTCTCTACTATCCCATTTTGTTGTGGTGTGCCTGCACAAGAACTTTGGTGCAAAATGCCTTTTGACTTATAAAATCTTTCATGAAACCACTAGTTAATTCTTGGTCATTATCACTCCAAACTTGTTTGACTTTAAAAACAAATTGGTGTTGCACTAAGCTACAAAAAAAGTTAAAAGAAATACAGTACATCACTTTTTCACTTCAACAAGTATGTCTAATTACTTCGAGTACATGTTGAGTGTTATTTTCTCATGTTATTTTTAGTTGTCCTAGTTTTTAGAAAATGCAGTAGAGCTTGTTGAATAAATATTGCAGAGTTTGTTATAGTGAAGTTGCTAGTTGGCTTTTATGAATTAGTAGATCTTGATCCTATTTTATTGCATTTTACCATTGTTGGAACTCTATTTAAGGAGTTCAATTACTACTGTAATTGAAAGGAGTGTTGCTAGCCAATTGAATAAAAGTCCCATTTTTATTCACTTTCTTTTTTTGATTAAGTGTTTCATAACAGTGGTATCAGAGTTGGTTAGAAGAGAGAATTTAAAACAAAAGAAAGAGAGAAACGTGAGAAAATAGTGGTGCCGCAGTATCTTATTTTGCAGTAGCAAAAAGATGGCAACTAGGACCTTTTTTCAACAAGCAATTCCTCGCTTTGATGGTTACTATGACCATTGGAGTATGCTAATGGAGAATTTCCTTTGATCCAAGGAGTATAGGTAAGTCATATATGAAGGAATTATTGAACTAGTGGCTAGTACAACAATAACTAATGCATAAAAGGCTAAACTAGAAGGGCAATGACTCAAGGACCTCAAGGCAAAAAATTACCTTTTCTAAGCAATTGATAGCTCAATTTTGGAAACCATTCTTTCAAAGGATACCTTCAAGCAGATTTGGGACTCCATGAAGAAGAAATATCAAGGACCAACAAGAGCAAAGAGGTAGCAGCTTCAAGCACTTCGTTCAGAGTTAGAAATTATTCGAATGAAATCTGGAGATTCAATTACAGAATATTTTCAAGAGTGATGGTAGTAGTCAACAAGATGAGGATCCATGGAGACAAGTTGAAGCAAGTTACAATTGTCAAAAAGATTCTTCTTATCATGACACCAAAATTCAATTTTGTGGTTTGCTCCATAGAAGAATCACATGACATAGATGCTCTTTCACTTGATGAATTGCAGAGCTCTTTGTTGATTCATAAACAAAAACTCAATTAGTAAGAAAATGAGGAGGTAGCATTGAAGGCCTTAATAGAAAATCATTCTACTTCGAATGATAGAACTGGATGACATGGCAGCAGCTGAGGCAATGGTAGAAATAACGGAAGAGGTAGAGGTCAAAAAAGAGGCAGAGACAATAATCAACAACAAGGTCAACTCCAAGAAAACCAATTCCAAGGAAAAGGAAGGGGATGATGAGGGACCTATAACTCAAAATCATCTACTAAGTCCATAATTGAATGATATAGATGTCATAAGTATGGCCATTATAAATCAAAATGCCGAATGGATATGTCTAAAGTTCATGGAGAGGAATCTCATTTTGCAAAAAAAAAAAAAAAGGGAAGAAGAGATAGCTTTATTAATGGTTTGTCATGTGAAGGAAGAAGCTAACAAGAATTTGTGGTATTTGGACAATGCAAATTCCAGATGAATCTTTTTGAGATTTTGTGAAGTTTGGGAACAATTTTGTGCTATTATATGAGTGGAGACAAGTCAGTTTTTTCCACCCTTGATGAATCTTTCCGAGATTTTATGAAGTTTGGAAACAACTCCAAAGTCTCAGTCATGGAAAAAGGGCAGGTAACAATTTAGACCTATGAAGCTACAACTCAAATAATTTCTAATATTCTTTTTGTTCCAAATTTATTTGAGCATTGGTCAGTTGCAAGAGAAAGGATATGAGATTTTCATAAAAGAAAGAGTTTGCAAAATCCAAGATGCCAAGTTAAGCTTAATTTCTTAAGTTAGGATTAGTACAAACAAAATGTTTCCTCTCTATCTCCATAATTGACAGATGTGGCATGGTTATGACACTTTCGATATGGGCATTTGAACTTTGGTGGACTAAGAACACTACATCAAAAGAATATGGTGATGGGTCTTTCTCAAAATATAGCTCTCTCTGAAATTTGTGAAGACTGTATTGTTAGCAAATAATACCGCAGTTCATTCCTGCAAGGCAAATCATGGAGAGCAAATAAGGTGTTGGAATTGGTTGATTATGATCTTTGTGGATCAATAAAACCAAGTTCTAATGCAGATAAAAGATATTTCATGACTTTCATCGATGACTTTAGTCGAAAAACGTGGGTGTATTTTTTGTAGGAAAAGTTCGAAACATTTATAGCCTTTAAAAGTTTTAAAGTGCTTGTTGAGAAAGAAATTGGCAACCCAATAAAAGTTCTTCGTACTGATCAAGGAGAAGATTACAACTCACAAGAATTTACAAATTGTTGTGAGAACAATGGAATCAAAAGGCAAGTTACAACAACTTACACACCTCAACAAAATGGTGTGTGCGAGTGGATGAATCGTGCAATACTCAACATGGTGTGAAGCATTTTGACCATGAGTGGGGTTCCAAAACGATTTTTGGCATGAAACTGTCGCTTAGAGCATTCATATATTGAATAGAAGTCTTACATTCTCTGTTCAAAATATGACTCTGGAGGAAATTTGGAGCGGACAAAAACCAAGTGTTGATCATTTTAGAATTTTTTGGTGTATTGCCTATGCCCATATTCCAGATGAAAAGAGGAAAAAACTAGATAATAAGAGAGAAATGCATTTTTCTTGGTGTTAGTGATTAGTCAAAAACTTATAAATTATTTAATCCTAACACCAAGAAAATTGTCATTAGTTGTGACATGGGTTTTTTTTTTATGAAGAAGCAACCTTGTCATGGAACAAAAATGGAGCCCAACAACATATTCTAATGGATTTTGAGATGAAATACAGCAGTTAAGAGAGAATAAACAACTACCGATTCCATCTTGTATGCAAGAAGAGCAGCGACCTCAACTTGCTAGAAGGAGACTAGCATGGATATTTGATTATTAGGTAACTGGAATTGGCTAAGTTGAGGATTCACTTGTACATTTTGCTTTGTTTTCAGACTGTGATCCTACCACCTTTGAAGATGTGGTTAAAGAAGCAAAATGGTGGAAGCTGATGGATGAGGAAATTGCAGCAATTGAAAGAAATAATACTTGGGAGTTGATTAATCTTCCAAAAGGGCAAAAGACAGTTGGTGTCAAGTGAATATACAAGACGAAATTAAATGAGAATGGTGAAGTTGATAAGTATAAGGCATGCCTAGTAGCTAAAGGCTATAAGCAAGAGTTTGGAGTGGACTATAGAGAAGTTTTTGCCTCGGTTGTGCGGCTTGATACAGTCAGATTGGTGATTACTTTGGCGGCTCAAAATTCATTGCCTATTTTTCAACTAGACATCAAGTCAGCCTTCTTACATGGGAACTTGGATGAATAGGTATTTATTGATCAACCTTCTAGTTATGTTAAATTTGAAGAAAAGTAGACAGTGTATAGATTGAATAAGGCATTCTACGGACCAAAACAAACTCCAAGAGCTTGGTATAGTCATATAGATGTATATTTCTCTAAGGAGGGTTTTAAAAAATGTCCATATGAGCATAAACTTTTTATAAACTTTTTATAAAGACTGATGATAGGGGTAAAATGCTTATTATTAGCTTGTATGTGGATGACTTAATTTATGCCGAAAATGATAGTGCCATGTTTGAAAGTTTTAAGACGTCTATGATGATGGAATTCAATATGACTGATCTTGAAATGATGCATTATTTTCTTGGGATTGAAGTTGTCCAATCTGATGGTGGAAATTTTATTTCACAAAAAAGGTATGCTCAAGAGGTTTAACAGGTTTCAAATGTAGAATTGCAATTCTATTAGCACATCGAGGCTGGTTTGAAGCTTATTAAAGAGGAAGGAGGAAAAAGAGTTGACAACATTCTTTACACAAATAGTAGGAAGTTTGATGTATTTAACGGTCACAAGCCTAATATTATGTGTGTAGTAAGTCTCATTAGTAGGTACATGGATTGCCCTAAAGAGATGCATCTTCTTATTACATAAAGAATTTTGCACTACTTACAAGGCACTACTAATTATGGTATGTTCTACAAGAAAGGTGAAAAGTCAGACTTGTTCAGATTTACAAATAGTGATTATACTGGAGATTTGGATAATAGGAGGAGCACATCTTGTTATGTTTTTATGATGGGCTTAGGAGCAATTTCATGGTCTTCAAGAAAGCAACTAATCATGACTTTATCAACCACAGAGGTTAAATTCGTAGCAGCAGCAGCATATGCTTGTCAAACAATCTGGTTGCGAAAGGTTCTTAAAGAAATTCATTTCCAACATGAATTATCTACTCCCATTTATTGTGACAACAGTTTAGCAATAAAGCTCTCCAAAAATCCAGTTCTACATGGGAGAAGTAAACATATTGATGTGAAGTTTCACTTCTTAAGAGACCTCACAAAAGATGGAGTAATTGTTCTCATCTATTGTAGAAGTGAAGATCAGTTGCTAACGTATTTACAAAGTCCCTCAAGTTGGCATCATTTGTGAAATTCAGAAGACTACTTGGTGTCTGTACTATGGAAAATCAAGCTTGAAGAAGGTGTTATGAAACTAGTGTATTAAATTGAAAGTGTAACTTTTTAGTTTAAGGGAGGGATTATTGAGTGTTATTTTCTCATGTTGTTTTTAGTTGTGCTAGTCTTTAGAAAATGCAGTAGAGTTTGTTGAATAAATATTGCGGAGTTTGTTATAGGGAAGTTGTTAGCTAGCTTTTAGGAATTAGTGAATCTTTATCCTATTTTATTGTATTTTACCCTTGTTGAAACTCTATTTAAGGAGTTCAACTGCTGCTATAATTGAAAGAAGTGTTGTTAGCCAATTGAATAAAAGTCCCCAATTTTATTCACTTTCTTTTGTTGATTAAGTGTTTCGTAATAGTACAATCATCAACTATAGTAAAAAAATAATATGCACCACAATTAAAAAAAAATGTATGATAAGGATCCTAAACAATAATATACACCAAAAAGAAAAGAATATTGGCATCATCATTACTAAGAGGAAATAGTTTTTGTATCCCCTTTGTAAGAGGACAAACAGAATAACTTTGATAAATATTATGAAAAGAGAAATTTGGAAAACTTGGTATGAAAACTAAATGATCATAAGACGGATGTCATAATCTTTGATGCTAGAGGATTCCAATTTTAGTTATCAAATTCACCATAGCTATAGAGGATCCATTATGATCTTTTAAAAGATAAAATATCCCATTATATTTATCTACCCATTCCAATTAGCTTTTTTGATTGTAAGCCTTGAAGAAAACAATAGTCAAGAAAAAGAGAGTAATATAATTATGGTTTTTAGTAAAATTGACTTATAGATAACAAATTGTAAAGAAAATTTGGGGCATAAAGTATATTATTGAGAGAGATGTTTTTTGTTAAAACGAACATACCATGTTCTTTAACTGGAGTTTGTATATCACTAGTCAAAGAAAGATTGGTGATTGAACTTTTTGTGATTTTAGATAAATAAGACTTATAACTTGTAATATGATTTGTAGCTCCAGTACATAAAATCCATGATATATTAATAATGGATTAAGAAACAATAGTTTTCTTATTTGCAAAATTAACCTACCCATTGACTGCTCCTTATCCAACAATGTAAGAAGTTACTCGATTTGAGTTGTTGATAAGTTGATAACACTTTGTGCACTACCAATTTGCTCCTGATGAACCCCATCTATACTAGCATAAATGGTAGTAATCTTTCCACTATTGCTCAAATGGAGAGAAGGTGGAAAATCAATTATCTTCCAACAGTTTTTTGTATACCCAATAGGGCTGTTCAAATTAACTGATCCGGTCTGATCCGAAAATTTCAGATCGGAATAAATTTCGGGTTGGATCGGATCATATTGGATCCGTTTGATTTGTTTTTTTTCCTTTTTCCTTGTTTTTTCCTGAACCTTTACTGAAAAAAGGTCCATTCACTATGAAAAACTTAGTACTAGTAACTTTTTTTGGGAACTATTATACATAAAGTAAAAAGATGACTAGATTTTATCAATGGTCTGTTGCCTCATTATTTTGGTGCACTATCTTCAGTGCCTCTAGTAGAAGCTTTGACTTGAGAGATCGATGCTCCATCTCCAGGCTGAAACTCGTGAGTGCTGTTTTGTACTAGACAGACCAGCACCTAAGATTTTTCCTGAGATTTTTTAGCTCCCATACTAGTTCCAGTCCCCCATTTTTTTCCTTTGCAATTCCTTTACCCCCTGCCGCTTTGAGCCATTCTTCGAACTACCCTTCCTTCAACTTATTATCCCTCACATCTTCTTTTCTCCTTCGCCAATTTTTTGTTACATGGCCTATCCTACCACATTAAATCGTCTCAATTTTGCTTGATCTGATTTGATCCGAAATTTTGAATCTAATCGCCAAATCAATCCAATCCACGGGTCATTTTTAAACAACCCTAAATTACCCAAGCTTATCATAATAGTTACACAAGGGTCAAGGTTTATGCGGTATACCACCACCTTGTGACCTTTGTGCATGTGATTTACAACCTCGAAAAATCAAGAACCATGCAAGCAGGCTGAAGGTTGTCAACAATTCTTGATCAATTGACCGCTTCACAAGTAAAGCGCTGGTTATAGCAAGATGTTTCTCTTTGCTTGTACCTATTGAATAGATTTTGATCAATGAAGGTAAAAGATCATGGTTAATACTGAGACCACAATCGTTAAAAGTGATAATTGAGTCCATTAAAAATTGATGGATTTTTCCTTTTCCTTTTCATTTAACCACATCTTAGGAAAAGCACAAATACATGTTACAACGATAAAGAGAGAGCCTAACTCATTTTAATAACTTTTCAACTTTATGTAAAAGGCTGCCACGGATAGATGTGGTAGCCTAAACCAACACAAGTATTTGATGAATTTTGAAGATACATAGTTCATTAATATGATCAAAATGTTCCTCCAAATCCTGTCACATCTCTCAAGTAGTGTCATGGCAAACCATAGAATCATGAAGGCTTGGACTAATAGAATTAGTAAGCCAAGTAACAGCAAGACCACCAGCTTTTTTTCAGCCAGTGACGACAACAAGATCATTAGGTTTGGGTAATTCACCAATAACAAATGTTATCTTATTCTTACTACAAAATGCATTAAGAATTACACATCACTATTTAGAGTAGTTGTCATCATCTAATAAGATAGCAACTAAAGAATTATTGGTATAGTTAATAGTAGTGAGAAAATACGAAGAGTAAGGGGCATTAAAAAAGGCACACGAAATACGTCTTTAGCCTTTTGAACTAATGCTCGTCACACACGATGTTTCAGTAGCCATATTAATCAAGTAGAAATAAGAGACTGACTAGTTTCTTGATTGAGAAACAAGAAGTTGACTGATTTGTTGCCGACGAGACCAGAACACCGACTAGTTTACCGACAAAGAAGACGGCTTTTAATTGAACAGAAATTTGAAAACCTGTTTAATACCATGTAAAAAGTATTTCACTATATATTTGTCTCGATATAAATGTACAAATATATAATACAACACTGTTTACAATAAAGGAACAAGAATCAACCAAATAAAGAAAACAATCACAAAATTAATTACAATCACAAAATGCAATTATGTAAATATTGTCATACCACAAAAATATCACGAGAATATTGTCATGTCACGGAAATATAAGCACTACTACTGATTTAGTCTTAAACCAAAATGGCAAGTAAATGGAGTACCAAAAAACAAATAACTCTTTATCGAGACTTAACAAAAGAAAGATGCATAAATCTACCTTGAACACTTTTATCATTCCTTTCAACAAACTTATTTCTGGCTTGGGAATTGTGACGTTACACTTCAAAGGATTCTCATACAGAGAACCGAAAAGTTTTTCTTTTCCAAGTAACATATATAGCCTCCGAAGTTTTCTTAGGTCTTTGTTGGAGATTTTGTTGTTGTTGATGTTGGTATTAGAACAAACTTGTTCATGGCCGTGCATGACCCGAAGAAAACATTGTAAACTCCTCTCTAACTTATCAAAGAAAACTTGAGCGTAATGAGCGGATCAAAATTTCCAAACCACCAGCCAAGGATGGAAAACGTAAGAAATTTTTGTTCTTATTTGTTACCCAACAATTGATTCGACTTATCAGTTATACATTCATAAAACTGGACTCCAGTGCAATGGAAGATAACAATAGATCATTTTTATTAGCTGAAATTTGTTTCTGAGTACAATCTATGTTCTTTCCCAACAGACGAAATGAATGGAAAAAGAATAAAAATAATGTATATGAGACTATATGCATGGCTGTAAAGAAGGTTAAACAAGGAAGAAAGAATGAAAGAATAGAACAGATTGAGTGTAGCCGACTTCTAAATGCACTAACTTGAAAGTGTGCAAGGCTTTAGGAACCAAAATACATCCAAAGGCTTGGCTTCTTTCTCAGCAGCCGTTAAGCCACGTGACTTGTTTCCAGTTTGATTCATTGCGTTGTCTACATTCTTCTGTTCAAGCTCCTGTAGTATTCCTCTCTCCTAGATTTTATGAAACAATATGTACAACAAATTACTAAGCAAGACAACATATACAGTAAACTTTCAGTGAAATTAACTTCTTGGAAATTACGACATCATAATAGTACTGAAAGAAATCAATACCAAAAGGTTTGAAACACAAAATGGTTAGTTCAAACACAAAATGGTTTGAAACACTTGGTTGCAAGGGGAGAGTAAGAAAAGGAAAAGCAACATCCAAAATCAAAAATTCCCCCACTTCCCATTAGGGGAAAAACTGTTTCGGATCAAATTATCTCAAGAAATAAAGCTCTACCACCTTTTGCTGTTCCAAATGACACAGATTAGTTCTAAAGTGAAGAAATTTATTCTGAAAATCATTCTTACCGGTGTTCTAGAATTCAAGGTCTGAAGTGGCATGGTTGTGGCTTTAGAAGTTCCACGGCTGGCTGAGAAACACTGTGGGGTAGGAGGGCAAGTTCGGATTTGCAACAACTTTTCTTCTTCATGACTGTTCTTCACATTGACAGAAATTGGAGTGTTTTCAGCTTCATCATATCTCCTGCATTGAAGTTAACCAAACAGATAATAAAAACTTGAGGCACAATGCTGTTCTTACTTGTCATTCCTGTGGGGCATTTTGCACATGATATGCTTGGATGTTTAGGCGAGGATTACAGCTAAAAATGACTAATCCAATACCAATAGTTCCGATGGCTCACTGTACTACATTGAGTCCAAGGGTGGTAATGAGCCTATACTGATGAATAATGAAATATGTATACAACACATTGAATGCCTCTTGCCCAATCATTTAGTCTGTTGCAAATTTGGGTAGAACAATCATTTAATTGATTATTCTAATAATGACAGTATGCCTTTTCATTTTAGCAAGCTGGTGTAATATAACAGCATTTTTCTGTAGGTTATTCTATCATGCATCTGCAATAAAATTCTGATTATCAACTTACGTCTTGGTCATAAAATCTTATTTACACTTGAACACAGAAAAGGTAGCAAGTGAAATTATTGTCTGATTTATTGAGTTCCAATTACAAAAATTACATTAGAGATTCAAGGTACTTTATATAGTACACCACAAAACAATAGGTATATATGGAAAAAGGGAACTTCTTCCTACTGCAGTTTTTAGAAATTGTTCAACATTTGTTGAACTTTCATACACCCACACATAACAACAGGGAAATATGGAGAAAAAGAACTTACTTATTCCTTCTCTGTTTCTCCTGGAGTTTGCTTTTCAGTGGGGTCACATTTTTCTCTTTAGTCACCTCAAGCAATGGTTTCCTCTCCTTTTCTTCAGCATCCAAGCATCCATAAGCATCACTCAAACTATCTTTAGTCACATTTTCCTCCACATTCTCTCTGTCCTTAGCTCTTGTTGCCAACTTCTTCAATTCATTGCAAAACTCTGTCACCTTATTTAGTATGTCCCCACCAGCAAAAAGATTCTTGGCCGAGAGTGTACTTCTTAACCTCTGTGGCTGATCCTTCCTCCAGGTGCTTTCATCAAGTTGTTTCTTCTCTGTGCTTGATTTCATGGCCTCTTTAATGAATTTAGCTTTGTTATTTGGAGGGGTCAAATAATTCGGGTTCTGATTCTCACTATCTTCAATAACCCTGCCATATTTCAGGTCTTTCACTGGTGATATTTTAGGTTGCATTGGCCCTCTCTTCTTCAGGGTAGCATCTCTGAAATTGTAAAAAGTTATGTATATGTAGATCAATCTTGCATTATTCATAAGGAATGTAGACACTTTAAGAGCAAGGACACCAATTATACCTCCTGTTACGCTCATTGAATGGAAGCATTTCTGATGCAATAGATGACCTCTGAAACTTCACAACAATAGAGAAGAAAAGAGTATGTCAACGAAAAAAATGATTGAATAGAGACTCAATTTGATGCCTTTTCTGCATATTATTAAGTAATCACATTAGCAAAACAAGTAATGATGAGAGCTATGAATCCAATCACACAATGGAGCATGGGCAAATTACAAATATCCTATGGAGAAAATAAGTGGCGTCAAAATGATTTGCTTGTACCTCTGATTCCTTTAGTGTTTAATGTAAAATTTTCAAGTCAAGATTCACAGGAAGAGGGAAATCATTTCCGCCTTATTCCATTTCTTTTGGCAAGGCCTTGGGTAACTAAATTTGGCTACGCAGAGAGAATGGTATTCTAAACAGATCATTATCTACCATGCAGAAGTATTGAATCGAAGGAAAGCATTAGCTGCTCAACTTTTGAATTACCACTGAGAACCCTTCAACTATAAACTCTACAACGCTAGAAAATGTTTTTAAATTCTTTTCCTTTTCCTCTACCTTCTGAAATTTCAAACTTCAAGACAACAGGCCTTAATGCAAAAATTTCATATGCTCCCAATGTAAAGGAAGTACACTTGTCGATTTTTTCCTCTAACCATTATAAATTTAAAAGTAGAACACTAACAGGAAACAGGACAACAGAAATTGAAATCCCTAAAATGCATTTTGCTTTCTACCATACTAAATACAGTTAAGCTCTCTAGAGAATTTTTTTGTTTTTTGTTTTTATCAATAATTCTGAGTAATGGCTGAAAGAAAGAACAGGAATTCTGACAACAAAACTGAAGCTTGAACGTCTAACAACTTACTGATTAAACAGCTAAAACACTGTTCCAATCCCAAGTACCAAATCTATTTAACGAATTCTTGCACCCAGACAATTACACCAAAGACCACTACTTTCTTTGTTCAATTTACTCAAAATCCAAATTGGTTCCTCAAAGACAGAAAAAAAAATCAAGAATATTTACAAGGTAAGAGAAGTGAAGAAACCTTGGAATCAGGTGTTTTTTCTTTCAAAAAATCTTCAACTTTCTTTGGATGATTACAATCTGCAAGAACAATAAGTCAAATCATCAAAAATCAAGAAAATAAACCCACCTAATTACTCCATAATTACGCATCTGTACCTGGTCTGCAGAACCAAGAATCATCATCAACGGCGGCATCAGGGGCAGAAAAATCAACCCATTGAGGAGCATTGATATTCTCATAAACCTCATCTCTCACGAACCTTGAATCTACTCTCTTCCAATCAATTACCGCCACCTCCATATCCCTCTCCCTCTCACAATATGGAGAAAAGGGCTTGAAAATCAATGACGAATTTTCTTTAGAGAGCCTCGATTTTGTGAATTTCACGCAGAAGCTTATATTGGAAAATGGTTTATGATGGAACAGTGAAGTAAATTGAGTAACTGTTAACTGCGAAGAGGCAGAGCTTCAGCTGTGCTGGAATGGAAGTGAACCGTTGGGGAAGGAGGGATTTTATTATTATTTTATTATTAATCCGACCGTTGGAGATTCCCTTAATATTTATGTAATTCTTGATTTTTCCACGGTGTTAGGCCTAGCCCAATAAATTGAGAAACGAAAAGGGCCCCAAAAAAAAAAAAATCCATAATGCTATAATATTTTTGGGATTTGGGTATTTGGGCGAGGTGGATTCATATGTACTTGCATATGAGAAGTGATGATTCGCAGGGAAAACAATTTGGGATTTGGGTCAAAGGGTTTTATAATTTGGAAAAAAATTTGATTAAGGGTTGTGGAGGTTTTTGAATTAATGAAAAGGAGTAATATTTAAGGATCACAATGAGTAGGTTTGAGGTAGATGAAGTTTTACCCATCATTTGCCCCCGTTTATTTAGCCCTCTCCTCCCTCTCCCTCACGGACACTCTTTTAGTTAGGCTGTCACCCGTTTCCTTCTACATGCCACCTGTAGGGATAGCAACGCGTAAGGGTGGGTGAAACAGGTAATAGGTAGGTTGCGAGGGAGTTTTTTTTTCGTGCCCCGTTTACGCGCATAATTATTTAAATATTTATTTATACATATTAGTAAATATATTATTTATATAATTATATATATTATGTTATTAATATTAGTTAGAATATTAATTTATTAATTATTATTAAATTATATTTATATTAAAATTATGTTAATAAAATTTGTAACTATAAAATCTCAATATATGTACTATTTACTAGTAGATTATTATTATTTCTTTATTAATTGTGAATACTATTTATTCAATCTCATCTTTTTTTTTTATTATAAGTTATAACATATATTATTAATATTCATAGTTTACTTTTAGTGCTTATATTTATATACTATTGTTAGTTTGATATATATAATATCCTATAGATTTTAAATTTTGCTATGCAAAAGAAAATGAATTAAAATGTCATAATTCATGTTTCATAACTTTTATAGTTGAATTAAAAAAATTACAATTAAGGAAAATTTTGATTATTATATATTATTAGTCATTAATAATGTACTTACTCACTATAAGTAAGCTAATATATATTATTGTACATCGTTAGTTATCTACCTCTACCTACTTACTATTAATAAATATATATATATTATATGTATTATACTTTAATTTTTATTATCTAACAAAATAAGAATTAAAAAATGAAATAAAATATTTATAATATTTCAAAATTTGTATTTGCAATATATATAATGAAGAAAAATAAATTAACAAATCAACAATTTAGTTAAAATTTTTATTTGTTCTATAGTGATTTTAAAAATATTTCAATCAGACCCTTTAATAATTGTAAACAAAACCCTTAATTATTTTTAATTATACTATAAATCCTAATAATATGATTTTTTCCCCAAAGAAAGCAATAATTACACAAGTAGTATTAATTTAGGATGTAATTGAAAGAATTTATAATTTGTTAGATAAAAACACAAAAAGAAACAAAATGTGGGATGTAAATAATATTAAATATAATTATTGATCAAAGAGGTAATTGACAAAATGGTCCATTACAAATTGAAGAATAAATTTTTTTATCTATCATATTTAAAATAATGAAAAAGGTTCGTAACATTTTATTAGTATGCTTTTTTAGTTTTCTGTCATAATTTCATTCAATTTTCCGTTAAATTTTGGTTATAATAACACTGTCATTTTTACTCAAAATTGAATGAAATTGTGACAGAGGATTAAAAAAGTATATTAATAAAATATTAAAAAAAAATTTCACCGTTTTAAATATGAAAAATAAAAACTTATTAAAAAAATTATTAGAGACTATTTTGTCGATTACATCTTGGTCATATAATAATTATCAAAATTTACAAGCTATTAGTTATAGTTGCAAATCTAAACCCTAAAAATTTGGTTGTCTTGTGCCGCATCCCTCTCTTGTTTTTTTTTTTTTTTTTTCCCTTTATCAACGCATCCATATCTCCTCTTGAAGCCCTACACTTTCTCACTGCCACCACCCATCACCGCCGCCATCCCTTGCCGCCACTAGCCACGGCCGACGCGCCCTAACCTTTCAATTCCCCGATTCCCTAACTCTCCAGTTGCTAAGCCCTTGATTTTCCGAACCCTGAAACCAACGAAGGCAGTTTCCCTTTTTGCCGCGGTGCTGTTGTTTCACACAAACGTCTACCACTTGCACCCATGATTTATGAACTCCCAAGGGGCCAAGCCCTCAATTTCTCAAACCTCCAAGTTATTTTTTCAATTTTTTGTTTGATTTGAAGGGATGGGTTGGCCATACTGTTAATCTCCATCACCTTATTTTTCTTTTTTCTTTTTTTCTCAAAAACGTTAGTAATTTCATTAGAAAATGATAACTGTACAACTAAAGTCCCCAAAATGAGGCTACTTGCTCTCACTGGTTTGAGATCAGCACTACGGAGGAACAAAGAACACAAATACAAGACTAGGAATACCAAATCTACCATAAACAAAAACAACTATACAAAAAATTGCACAAAAAGGTTGATATAACCGGCTATAGCAGGAAAAAAAAATTCAACAACTAATATTGACTATGTATCCCTTCTATTTCCAAAATATTAACCGTAATCTATGCCAAACTAAAAAGCTCCACCTTATTTTTCTTTTGATTTGGGTATTTTTTATTTGATTTGGGCATTTTTTGTTTAATTTGGATGATGGGTTGGCCAATGTACTATTATCTCTATCGGCTAATTTTTCTTTTGATTTGGGTATTTTTCTGTTTAGGTTGGCCGATGTACTGATCATCTTCATCTATTTTTTTTTTGGGTTGAATTTTGTTCTCGGCGTAGGGAGGAATAGAAATGAGAAAATCCAGTAAATTAAGGAACCGAATTAGAAAAGGCTGGGAATTGGTAGTTAGCATTTAGTAGAGGCGGAACAGTATGCAGGATGAGGGCCCCTGGCAACGATGGTGGAAATGCAGTCCCCGTTGGATGCCCACGGGAAACGGAATGTGGCAAGGCGGGTGACGGGTGGAGGGAAAGTGGGTGACAGGACGGGTGAACTGGCAAAGGGTCATCAGATTGGGCGGGTGGCGATGGAGGCAGCTTCTTTCCAAACCCGCCCCCTTGCTATCAAACGAATACCAATTTTAAATAAAATTTTTTATTGAAAAATTGAAAATTAAAAAATTTTAAATTATATAATAATAATAAATTATTATTTATATAATAATTAAAAATAATAAATTAAAAATTAAAAATTTTAACATTATATATAAATTATATAAATAATATATTTATTAATATATAAATAATATATTTATTAAAATTTATATTATATTATACATAAATAATTTTATGTGGGTAATTGAGATAAGTGACGGGGCAAAAAATTTCAACCTGCCATCGGATCTGTTTAAAGTGAAGAGAAAAACTCTCCCCATTTGGGTTTCACCACTTGTTCTATCTATCTCCCGTGAGAGTTAAGTGACTCGCGGGTACTTTTGTCATTTTTAATAATTTTTACTTATTAATTCCTAATAAAAAATATTAAAATATTAAAATATTTACTTAAAAAAAAGAAATTAATAATTTATATAAATTGCTATTAGTGGTGAAAAAATTAATTTAACTTAAAAATTAACTCAATCAATTATTTATTTTGAACTGTTGGATTAATTCAAATGAATTACAGATCAAATAGGTTATGCAATTTATGAGTTGATTTAAATTGAATTCAATCAATTTATCAGATTAATGTTATAATTTTTAAAAATTTAAATAGCTAATGCTTGTTGGAGTGGACTTGAATCTCCAAGGGCAATGTGCCTTTTTTTTATTGTGGATGGCTAGACAGGCACCGTCCATAATGTTTTCACTTTGGTCTACGTAATAGAATATAGTTTTAATTTTTTATACACAAAAACCTAAAGCTTTTTGTTCTGTTATTTGTAATCGCATTTAAGTATATAGTCCAAATAATATGTCCACAAACAAGCTCAATAGGTGAACTATAATCCAATATGTGAAAGCTTGGTTATTAGGGCACATGTAGGCTGTAGTCCAATAGCTTGCATACATATACTCTATAGGGGTATAGTTGGAGGTAACACTGTTGAGCATACCAAACTTGATGTCTCAAGGTGTAATACTTCAAGCACCAAACTTTCTCAAACTCATACTTCCAACAATTTTGAAGTATTAGTAGTTGATATCCGATCTGAGCAAGTAAGGTGTCTATTTGAAGCTTTTGACGAGAAGAACTCAACAGTGTAATCTGATCGCTTATATAATGGTAGAGGTTGTTGGGATTTGAGTTCGAAGTTCCAGTAGCTGAAATATTTTTCTTCAAATCCCAAAAGATCTAGTTGGTTGTAGGTTGCAAGACCACTTGGGTTTTGTTCTACTTGTCGAGACGAACGTTTTAAGTGGTCAACGATGTCTATAGGAGGTCAGACGGAGGAGAAATGACCGACTAGGGTTCTGGCTAGTCATGAACCAAGTCGACACAGTAAATCGCGAGTCAACTCGGGCAAGTCAGGCATTGATCATTGACTGTGTGCTGACTGGGCACTGACCACGACTGTTGGTGTTGACCACGTTGACCATTGACAGATAGTTAATCGAGCATTGACTTTTTTCGAAAATTTTTCATCTTAAAGTTTTTGGATACTCTGAATCCATTTTTGAGGTATGTTTTGGCTAATTATAATCCTATTTTCTGCTAGCTAAAATGGCAAAGTGTAGTTCATATGATATCATCAAATTGTAATCCTTTGATGCTACTGAATTTCATGGTTGGAAATTGCATGTTGAAATTGGCATGAAAGAGTGTGAAATCTTTTACACTATTTTGAGTGATTATGCATCTACTAGTGAGGATGTTGATGGATATCAATGGAAAAAGGATGAGGATTATTGTAGAGATTACTTGTTAAATTCTCTAAATCCTTAGTTAGCCATGACTTATAGTGAGTATAAGATGGCAAAAAAGATATGGTATCGCTTGAACACTCATTTCCAAAAGCAAGAGGACTCTCTAAAACTCTCATAGCAGAGAAGTTTTTTGATCTTAAATTCAATATGAATTCGAGCGTCATCTCTCAATTGATTAAACTTGAGAATATGAGGAATAAGCTGAAAGAGGAAACTCTGATTTGTCCGATAATCTCTTTGTTGGTTTTGTATTGAGTAAGCTACCTGCCGAGTGAAGTTCTTTCAATACTGAAATGTATAGAATGAAAGAATAGATGGGACTGGACGAGTTAAAGAGGAATATTCACATTGAAGATCAGAATATTGCTATGATGGGTTTGGAACAAGTTGGATAACAAAAGTCAGTTGCCAATTTAGTTTCATATTCCAAGAAACCTCCCAAAAAGTCTAAGTCACCAAAGAGTGAACTCTCTTCACAGTTAGAAGCCAAAAAGACTAGTTTCAAAAAGAAGAAGGGCAAGTGCTATAACTATGGAAAGTGGGGTCACTAGGCGGTGGAGTGTAAGTTACTAAAGAAGCCAAATACTGACACACCACAAAAGGAGACGAATATTTTAGTTGGCAAAATTTAGCCATAGGTCTTCATTGGAATGATGACTAACGAAAAGACCAGTTCTTCCTCTAAATGGTGGTTAGATAGTGGCGCTACTTGTCATGCTATAAATGACAAGAATTTACTCATTGAAGTCACTGAAATGAAAGACACCGTGATGAATTGCAATGATGGTGAGGTAGAGGTGACTCACGCTGGAACTACAAATTTGGTGCTTTCTTTAGGTACATTACTAACTCTAAAACATGTTAAAATAGTACCTTTACTTAAAAGAATTGATATCTATGAGTTTACTTGATAAAGCTAGTATGTTTTTTTCAACCATGAATGGTAGAGTAACTTTATCTGTTAACTTATACTATTTTGGGTGTGCATTCATGGTTAATGGTATGTGTAGGTTGAGTTTAGCTACTGATAGCATATGCCATGTGAGTTCTACTTTGATTGATTCTAAATTATTGCATACTAGACTAGGACATGTGAACTATGGGAAAATGTTACAACTTGCTAAAACTCATAACATTCCATTAGACACATCTATTCGATTTGACAAATGTGAAGTGTGTGCACAAACTAAGATCACTAGAAAACCTTTTAAGTTGGTTTCTAAAAGTACGCAACTTCTTGAGTTGATACATTCTGACCTCTGTGATTTTAAGAGTTACATTACTAGAGGTGGTCGGAAATATCTAATAATATTCATAGACGATTTTTCTAGATATTGTCATGTTTATTTGTTGAAATCGAAGGATGAGACTTTTGAAAAGTTTAAAATTTTTAAGTCTAGAGTTGAAAACCAACTTAACTTGAAAATTAAAAGGTTTAGAAGTGATAGAAGAGGAGAATATACAATAACAGGGTTCAAGGAATTTTGTAATTCAGAGGGCATAATATTTGAAACTACTACTCCTTTCTCACCCTAGTCAAATGGTGTAACTGAGCGTAAGAACAGGACGCTAATAGAAATGTTAAACTCTATGTTACTTACAGCTGGTCTGCCTTTCTCCTACTGGAGAGAAGCAGTTCTAACTACTAATTAGATCTTGAATAGGTTACCGCACTCTAACTTGTCTTCAACTCCTTATGAGATATGGCATAAGCATCATTGCAAATATGATACTCTTAAGATTTGGGGTTGTATTGCTTATGTGGAATACCAGACCCTAGGCGACCAAAGGTGGGGCCTAAAACCCTAACATGTGTGTATTTAGGATGTGCAGAAGATAGTGCTGCTGATAAATTTCTAGACACGGCACTAATGCCATTATAGAGGTTAGAGATGCTATTTTCTTTGAGGACAAGTTTTTTAGAGATCATGGTTTGACTGTTCATGACTCTACTCAGGTGTCTATAGAATTATCTATTGAACCTGAAACAAGTCTTCAAGGCACTAGTCTATCTGAATCAATATCTCTTAGAGTATCTACAAGGGAGAAAGTATCCAAAATTTTTGGTGAGGATTTTGTTACTTACCATCTAGAGGATAATCTATTTTCCTATCAGGAAGCAATGAGATCTAGAGACTCTTTACTGTGGGCAGAAGCCATAGATGAAGAAATGAGTTCTCTACTACAGAACCACACTTGGCAGTTAGTCGATTTGCCAAAAGGGGCTAAGGCTATAGGCTGCAAGTGGTTATTGAAGAAGAAACTGAATAGTGATGGATCAATAGCTAGGTACAAAGCACGTTTAGTAGCTAAAGGTTATAAACAACAGAGTGTAATAGACTATTTCGATGTTTACTCACTTATGTGTCATCTATCAACTATAAGAATTCTTTTTGCGTTGGCATCTATTGAACACTATGTAGTGTATCAAATGGATGTAAAGACAGCTTTCTTAAATGGAGAGTTGAACGAGGAAATCTACATAGAACAACCTAAAGGGTATGTCATGAAAGGTTTCGAACACAAGGTTTGTAAATTAAACAAATCATTGTATGGCCTTAAACAAGCACCTAAGATGTGGCATCTTAAATTTGACAAAGTAGTAAAGAGTTATGGTTTTCAGTCCAGTTATTCAGATAAATGCCTTTACCATCGGTTTTTGCCTAATACGGTAGCATCATTTGTTTGTATGTGGACGACATGTTGATTCTTGGCTCCGATCACTCTGAAGCGAGTGACGTGAATTCTGCTTTAGTTAAAGGATTTGGCATGAAAGATCTTGGTATTGCTAATATTATTTTTGGTATGAAAGTAAGTTTTGAAAGGCAAGCCATCTCCCTTAGCCAAAATCATTATGTTGAGTAGCTACTTTCTACCTAGGGATACAGTAAGTGCAAACCGAGTGAGACACCATGTGATTATTACAAACGACTGATCCTAATGAAGGGACCAGTGTGAATCAATTAAAATACTCAAAATTAATTAGTAATCTCATGTATGCTAAGAGTTGCCCTAGACTTAACATAGCCTATACGGTTGGCATGTTAAGTCGTTTCACTAGTACTCCTAGTAAAGAGCATTGGGATGCCCTTAGTAGGCTGATGAGATACCTTAAAGGTACTAAAGATTATGCTTTATATTATATTGGTTATCCTCCAACTGTGGATGGATACTCTGATGTCTCATGGTGCTCAAAATACAGTAAGTCTACTAGTTGATACGTATTCACTTTGGGTGGAGCTGCTGTTACTTGAAAATCTAGAAGATAGACTTATATTGTGTTGTCATCTATGGAATCAGAACTTTTTGCTTTAGCCTTCGCCGGTGAAGAGGCAAAGTGGATAAAAAATCTAATTATGGATATTCCTTTGACTAAGCTAAAGATTAATTCTTTAAGTTTGTTATGTGATAATCAAGCAACTGTCCAAGTCATCAAGAGCTCATTTTTTAATTCGAAGAGGAGACATGTGCGATTATGACATGCGTTGTTGAATTATCTAAAAGAACATGGGGTTATCACCTTGATCGATGCCCTCAAAAAGAGTTTGCCTAAAGATTGAGTATTCAAAACAGTGGGAGAAATGGGATTAAAGACTGTGTAGACAAGTCTTAGTCATCATTTTCTTGTGTGTTTTGAATATTGATCTTCCTTTGTTGACCACAATGATAAGCACAGTTAAGTGTTTCATTGATGTTCATGATCGTTGACTAATCTGGAAAAGGTGAGTTGTCTCATTCCAAATTTGATGTAGATAACTTTAACCTAATTCAGAGATTTTTCTCAAGAAAGTTGTGTCATTCCAAATTTGATGAACATAATCTAATTGGGTTGGACGATTCCTTTTTTGGTTAAATGGTCTCATTCCAAACTTGATGCTAGACTATTTGACTTAAAGGATTTAGTGGTTGTGACATTCCGAATTGAAACACAGAAATCGTTGTTTGCATAAGAAGCCTTTTGGTCTTGTTCTTAATTGAAATTTGACTTTGCTTGGCTAAGTTGTTTGTAAGTGATTTGACTATTGCTCTTGTTATTTGAAACTAGACAATTGGCTATTCTTTTGCAAATAAACTTAAGTTGTTGGCTCTTTGTAAATCAAACTATTTAGGCCTTGTTCATAAATATATGAAACTGGGGCTTGATGTTTATGAACATGACATTTTGATGCTATATGACATTGATGCATGTTTTTCTCTGCCTGATGTAGTGATGCTAAATTCTTTTAGTAGAGCTAGATACTCTAGTGGATTATTCAAATGATTGAATTCATATCAATATGAAATTCATGTTTGACAATCTATAGGGGATGGTGGAGATGGAGGAGAGCTTGATAGGTGGGATCCTAAACAGGATGACCAACTTGATGAAGATATCATCTAGAGTTTGTGGGGGACTTATAAGTTCACTTACATTTTGCCCATTTTTGAGATGATACTCACTTTGTCCATTGTCATTGTGAAACTATTATATTCATTTCAGTATTTGTTGAAACCATTAATTTCTTAGTATGGTTTATACTTACTTGAGAATATAAATATTATGTGGTTTTAGTTGTTTTTGAAACTTTGGTTTTAAGCTCTAAATAGATCTAAAATATCTTGTGGTTTCATTTTATATGAAATGGATTGTTGATGGAGTTTCTAAAATTTCATTAGAAAACTCTATACTTGGATATGAATGATTCATGTTTGTTTGAACATTACACTGAAATAGGGATGTGAATGATTCATGTTTGTTTGAACATTATACTGAACACCGTATTAGATTGTGTTGTATGGTGAATATAGGAGGAGATTGTTAGATATATTTAAATATATAGTCCAAATAATATGTTCACATACAAGTCCAATAGGTGAACTATAATCCAATAGGTGAAAGATTGGTTATTAGGGCACATGTAGGTTGTAGTACAATAGCTTGCATACATATACTCTATAGGGGTATAGTTGGAGGTAACACTGTTGAACATTCCAAACTTGATATCTCAAGGTGTAATATTTCAAACACCAAACTTTCTCATACTCATACCTCTAACAATCGTGTGTGCAGTTTATGAGTTGTTAAACTTATATGTAAATAGAGAAATCCCTGAAGTGCTTTGTTAGAATTTTCAATCTTGTAAATGGGTACAATTATATTTTTTTGATTTAATAAAGAATGAGAGTATTATCATCTTATTTTTTAGTTCTTGACTAGAGCTAATTAATCATTTAATATATTTAAAAGAAACTCTTACAACCTATAGCTCTTATTTAAGGTATCAGTAATGGTAATTTTGCCAGATTTGATTTAGTCTTTTCGATTGGGTGGTTCAAGGAAATGTGTATTTTTAGTATTCACGAAGTTGAGCAGCTTAGAATGCTTTTGAAAAGGAAATTCTGAAGATTGAGGTACTTTTCTTCCAATTTTATTGCATTTTGATTCCTAATGGCTTGTGTTTTGACGATGAAAATGCTTTTAGAGTGCTCTTCTACTGTTTTATCTTCTTCTTTTGGTCAGTGATTATTGATTTTTTTTTTCCTTTTTAAATTTTACCTTTTGGATCTCTAGTTATTTTGTTACAATGCCAAAATTTTTTTCGTGAACTGCAATTGATTTTAAAAGTTTTGCAAAGAAGAGTTTGATAGGGAAAAGAAACTTGAATGAATAGTTTAACTTGAAAGAATAGCACGATGTTGAAAAGAAATGATTCAAGTTTATCAAATGTGTCTCAAATTGTTTTTGTGGAGGTAGGCTAAAGAAGATGATGAAATTGAAACTGCTCCAAAATTTAGTACCCCTTTCTGGGAAGGAAGGGAAGTTGTGGTAGAGTTCACATTCTGCCAATTTAGATCTTTTAGTGTCGCAAAGAAAACAAAAATTGTGATGATAGTGAAACGAGGTAGAAGAAAAAGGAGGTGCAATTGTCAACGCGGCCCTTTAGCTCCCAAGAAGATTTCCACTTTACTTGATTCTGTTTAGGTGAATGATCATCATTTGTTGCTTGCAAATTTAGAACTATTTTTCTTAGTTTGAGGAACTTCAATTTCTTTGTCTTTTCTACTTTTGTAAATTTAGAACCTTTGGTCCTATTTCGCTATGTTAACAAAGTTTTCTAAACTTTAAGAAAATTAATGAATTTAATTTTTTGGCATATTGTTTGAAAATTTTTAACAACTGATAAAATATTGTGTAATTTTCACATTTTATTGCTAAAAAATATCATTATTTTATATTGTATTAAAGTGCCTATATAGTATTAATGCTGAGCATGGCTGAAATTGGTCAACAAAAAAGATCGAGTCATGCACCACATTTGGTTTGGATGTTAGAGTTTACTTTGGGCCTTAAAATGAGTTCTTTATGTCAGTTACTACTTAATCCGTAATGTTTGGTCCCATAAAAAGACTCCAGTGTTATGGTTGAGGAACAACTATTACGTTTTTTATTGTTGATTTTGTCAGATTGTAAAGTTGCTATTTTATCTTCTAAAATGACATAAAAGTTTGTTTTAAGTTGATTTTCAGTAATATGACTTGGGCCTCGTGTTTACAACATAAAGGGTGACCATTGCAAATATATGGTGATATGTATAACTAAAATGAACCTTCACACAAGCACAAATTCAATTTGACGAATTTAGAATTAATAGTTTGATCAATAAGGTGAAGACCTTCAAATAAAATTCCAACTAAATTATTAACATACAATCAATTATAATTTAATCCTTAGTGGATTATTAATATACAATCAATTATCACAAGATATTATATTATGCGCACAATGCATCGTGTGATGGTTAATCAACTAATATATATAATAGATTGAGAATCTAACTATTAGACAAAAAAATGCATAACTTTTAAATAAGAATTGATTTCAGACCAATTTCTCTACGAGTTAATTCCAAAATGTAAAAAACTGCATAACATTAGTGAATGATCATAATAATCTCTTTCATTTTCATATTAGAGCCTTCATGGGCCGCATTCTTTTATGGTTCGCTGGTTTACAAACGTTCCATGCTGAAGTCATCAAGGCTGGAGTACTCCAACTTCTAGAAATATAGGACGGCTATTTAATTGTCTAATTAAAAAACTTAACGAACTACTTGACTTTGTTCACCATATTTGCCTATATAAAGCATGAAAAGAAATCCTCGTCTCACAACATAAACTAGAACTTTTTTTCGCATAGTAAAGGGAAGGGACGAAGGGACTTAAGTATCCTAAGCCTATAAACTAGAACTTTGTAAGCTAATATAGCTTGCAAATTTCTTCAATAACCATGGCTAGCCAAAAAGTTCTTCTTTGGCAATTTGTTGTAATTTTCTCCATGCTCTTTATGACTTCCAATGCTTGTCCAATTTTCTTCCTCTCTATCTGCAAAATACTATTCCCCTACTCCTCCCCACAGCCAGCACCATCTCCAAAATTTTCTCCCGCTTCCCTCTTCTCACCGCAATCTGCCCCGCGCCCTTTCCTATCGAAGTGAATGGTTAACTTTTCCATTCATGATTCACCAGCACATATGATTTGCTATTATAAATAAAAGAGAATAATACCGTGGGCTGAGTTCCACAGCTTTCCAGGAAGACATTGCTTTACTTATGTTGTATTTGTGAATTCAAAGCCTGTTGATTTTCAGTTTTCACAAATGTAATTTATAAGTGCAATGCTTCCTTTATATGCTTATTAATAAAATCTGAGTTATCTCCCTTAAATTGGAGTGCAATGTATAACAAGAACTCATTCATGCATTCATTGGCATAAATAACCATGTAGAATGTTTTTTTGTTATTGCATACGAGTAATTTAATGCTAGGATGTTTCAAGAGGCTTATATAGGTGGAGCTTCCACCTTAATTTGAACCAAGGCTTGATCACGAGTTCTTTCTATTCTTTGAAAGAATAAGAGAGATCAGATAAAATAAGAGAAGATGATTTCTATTAAATGTAATTAAAACTGTACAATAAGGAGTTTATTTATAAGTTAGACTATTTGAATGTACAAGGTAATGAATCAATCACTAATTGATTGATATCAATCAAATTACTATCATATCTATACAATTAATACAAAATATCAATAAGTGATTTATGGTAATATACAAATCACAGATTGACAGAATATGCTGAAAATATATTAAAAATATTCTATATTTCTAAAATATTATTAGTATAGAAGGTAACTTGATATAATCATCTATTAATACCAAACTAGAAGCAGGCACAACTATAAGCTACGAGTTCAGTTCCGGGTCACAAGGTCAGTTTCACACCGTTATGACAAACTGTAGAAATAGCAGCCAAATGTAACATGTAAATTCAGTACATTAACAAAACAAGATAGTAACCATTTTAATTTTTGTTAACAGCATGGGGCAATACTAATTGTACTTCTTAAGAGACAATGTTTAGTAGAACTTCGAAAGGGGTTTTGATAAGCCTCAGAGGACTACATCTTTCAAGGTTTCTTTGCAGTTTGCATCAATTATACAAAAGACTGTATGGCTTCTACATCTAAAGTGCAAAATATAGAAATTGGCAATAGTAATTGATAGAGTTCAATTTGTATATATTTCTTGTTAATATTTACTCCAATATTTGGTTGATTTTAGGATGAAATTAATTGATTTGGTTATATTTTGTGTTTTAGATGTTAAAAATAGAGGTTTGAAGACAAAGGGATTAAAAATTAGAAATTTGTGGAGATGCCAACTGATGTGTATGGGTTAGGTTCGCTAAACCCGCCAAGTTCCGGACCTATGAGGAAGCACAGATCGAGACCTGTGAGGCAACAGTTCCAAACCTGTAAGGCAACAAAGTTCCGGACCTGTAAGGCAGCAAAGTTCCGAACCTGTGAGACAACGAAGTTCCGGACCTGTGAGGCAACGAAGTCCCGGACCTGTGAGGTAGCAAAGTTTCGGACCTGAGAGTCAACGGCCAGGACCTTCGCGCTACCTGCATAAGGGAAGAGGATAAGAATAATAACTAATCCCCCTTATCAATGAGGAAGATAAGAGAAGAGGATAAGGATAATAACTAATCCCCCTTATCAAGTAAGATGATAAGGATAAGAGGATAATAACTAATCCCCTTTTATCAAGGAGGAAAATATGGATAATAATCCATCTTTCTTTATCAGGAAGAAGGCTATTTATACAGGGGAAAACGACCAGGTATGGGATCCATTCTCTGATCACTAAAAATACAATATACTCCGATAACAAAACTAACATGATCGTCGGAGCGTTTACCCCGGAGAATCACTCCGGGATCTGTTTTGCAGAAACTACCATTGTTATCCACTTAGAAGCTCTCGGGTAGTGACAAGAGGACCAGATTGTTAGCAACAACAGTCAAAGAATCTTAGATCATGACAATTAAATCGGATCTCGAACGGTTGCGGATTTCACCTTCATCAAGTGGCGCCGTCTGTGGGAACGAAAAAATTTCTTGATTTCTGAAGGTGTATTCGCAATCTTTCTCTCGATTCCGATTCGTGTTAAGATGGTGGATACTAGATCTGGAGGTCGAAAAGCCGCCGAAGGAGCACGACATAGCCGTTCGAGACCTAGGGCGGATGATCCTCTACGCCTAAGGGGAATTCCTGAACGTTCAGAACACCAATTTGATAATGAAGGCGAATGCTCTCAACAGACGTCTCCAAATCAAAACAAGTCACTGGCACAAAAACAACAAGAAGAAGATGAAAGAGCTTTTGCAGAGTTACACCGTGCGCAGTTTGAAAAATTTTGCAGAACTAGGCACCATTCACGCCTCTTTGATGATGAACTCCAACACAGCAATCACGAAAAGATAAGACAGAAAAAGAACGATGACAAGAGTGAAGCTCATGTTTCTCGTACTGATAACAACTATGAGAATCAGCGCTCTAAGGTTAAGCCAACAAGGTACCCTCAACAGCCTCGACGTGAAGATTTACCTCCGATCAGCAACTAAGTCACCAAGGACATATATGGCTTGTTGGGGTCAGATGACGAAGAAGACATTCCCTCGCCGTTCACGCCAAGCATCATGCAATACCCAACTCCGGTCGGATTTAAGATGTCAGATGGCATCCCATCTTATGAGGGGGATACTGATCCCCTAGATTTCTTGTCGCGATTTAAAAACGCGATGAACTTCAAGAACGCTCCGATGGAGATCATGTGTAAAGCATTTCCCATCTATTTGAGCGGGAAGGCATGGGTGTGGATTGACGGCTTACCCCGTAACAGTATTTCTTCATTTAGGAGGTTGGCTCTACCTTTTCATACCCGCTTTTTCGAGAAGAAGAAATTCCACAAGATTGCAGCAGATTTGTTGAACTTACAACAAGCAAAGGATGAATCCCTGAAGTCATATGTGGAGAGATTCACTGATGAAAGGTTACATGTAGCTGACAGAACAGACCAATTGGTAATCTCAGCCTTCATGAATGGTCTCAACCCAGGACCATTTTATACAAAGTTAGCTCGGGACACTCCAATCAACACTCAAGCACTTTGGCAGATGATGGAAAGCTACACCAAAGGAGAAGAAGCCAATAGAAAGAAGAAAGAAAACGAGAAACATCAGGACGACACTCATGGAAAAAATCACCGGAAAAGTGCCTTTGATCGTCTGAATAGGGGAAACGCAGAACCTCAGGAAAGAAGTTTAACGCCATTACCTAAGAGTCGAACTGAGATCTTAACCATAAATAAAGATCTTTTTCGACTTCCAGTCCCATTAACTACAGCGTCACATAAAAGACCCCAATATCTCTGGTGCAACTTTCACAACGATCACGGACATGACACTGAAGATTGTAAGGACCTCAAGAAAGAAATAGAAGATTGAATCTGCAATGGAATGCTGGGTCAATATGTCCAGCAATGGCATTCACAAACCCAACTCCAACCTGGGTCATCTACACATCAAGATTTGGAAGCTACCGGTTAGCTACGATGGAGGGAAATTTAATACCCCGAATCTGGCAAGTTAACAATTTAAAACGCTTTTGTATTTAATTATTTTTCTTTTTGAATAAATATCATTTTACTTTTCATAAATCGAATAGAGGAATTATGACTTCCTGAATTCAGTTCAAGGTGGTGAAACTGCCTTGCTAAATTTTAAATTGAGGATCACGTGTAACCTCGGTTCAGTTGACTTTAGCTGCGAACTCCAAAACATCTCAAGAGGGTGAGGGGATACAGACATCCATACGAATGTCAAAAAATAAAATTTTATGTTCCCGAACACCTACTCACAGGTGGGGAACTTCATCTCACAGTTCCTGAACATCCTAAGGGGTGGGGAACTTCGTTTCAAAATTTCCGAACATCCTATGGGGTGAGAAATTTTGTGCTCTTGACTTACAAGTCTGGAATTATGCGCCTTTCTGAAGATCCGGAATTGCAACTATCTGGATCTGTTCGGGACTCACAGGTCCTGAACTACATTTGGTGCACAAGCCCCGAACTGTATTGGACTCACAGGTCTCAAACACCCTAAGAGGTGGGGACCTACGCATCAAATGTCCTGAATATCGGACTATTTTGTAATGTGAATAGAAAATGCTAATCTTTTCTTTTGCCGTTTCTTAGTCCTCTCTTGCAGGATCTCTACCCTTTAAACAAGTCCCATCTCAGCGATTTGGGACCTCCACGTCCCACATTGCAATTCCAGAATCTGCTGCTTGTACAAGTTCAATGCACTATGGAGACACCACCCAAAAAAAAAAAGAGAGAAGAGTCTACTTTTGATAAGACCTTGATCTGATGTTATCAGACCAAAGTCTGGGGGGCTTATGATGTGTATGGGTTAGGTTCGCTAAACCCGCCAAGTTCCAGATCTGTGAGGTAGCACAGATCGGGACCTGTGAGGCAACAAAGTTCTGGACCTGTAAGGCGTGAGTTCCGGACTTGTGAGGCGTGAAGTCCGGACTGAGGCGTGAAGTTCGGACCGAGAGTCAACGCCGGGACGACCTTCACACTGCATAAGGGAAGAGGATAAGAATAATAACTAATCCCCCTTATCAAGGAGGAAGATAAGAGAAGAGGATAAGGATAATAACTAATCCCCCTTATCAAGTAAGATGATAAGGATAAGAGGATAATAACTAATCCCCTTTTATCAAGGAGGAAAATATGGACAATAATTCATCTTTCTTTATCAGGAAGAAGGTTATTTATACAGGGGAAAACGACCAGGTATGGGATCCGTTCTCTGATCACTAAAAATACAATATACTCCGATAACAAAACTAACTTGATCGTCGGAGCGTTTACCCCAGAGAACCACTCCGGGGTCTATTTTGCAGAAACTACCATTGTTATCCACTTAGAAGCTCTTGGGTTGTGACAAGAGGACCGGATTGTTAGCAACAACAGTCAAAGAATCTTAGATCATGACAATTAAATCGGATCTCGACCGGGTTGTGGATTTCACCTTCATCACCGACCATAAAACATTCCAGTGTTAGGCGTGGGCACGTCATAGGAGCAGAATCTTAACCTGAAGACTTTCCGATACCTGGAGCGGATGGGCCTAATTAATTAATTAATGGGTGAATTTGTCATCAAGAAGAGGAAATTATGGGTGATTAATTGCAAGAAGAAAAGAGAATATTGCATCAAATTTTTAGGAAACAAGACTTATATTTAGTTAGGAATATTTTCCTATTCTTGTTATCTTTCCATTTTAGACTAGAATTTGGTCTTTTAGGAATCCTTTTAGAATTGGAACAATTATCATATTTTAGGAGCTATCTCTTCTTATACAAACAAAACCCTAGAGGTGCCTCAAAGAGAAGCAGTGCCTCTCTATCTCTCTCCTTGAGTGTTTTTCTCTTTTGTTGCAACACACGTCCTTTTCTCTTCTTAGAATAACAATTTCAGTTATGTGTGCCACCATGAGTGGTTAAATGCTTATTTTCTAATTCAAGGAAAAGGTTGATTTCAATTGCTATCACTATGGGGTTTTGTTCTTAAATTTATAGTTCTTACTTTTAATTCAAGTATTTGTTGATTCTTGATTTATTTCATATGAATAATTGGTGTAGGTTAATCTGACCAATTAATTATTTATCTTTTATTCTATTGCTATTCATGAGTTCACTGATTTGAAATTGTCATGAATGAGTGGTACAAGTAGCAACTAGGTTAAATATGTTTATGATCTGAAATATGCATGCTTAGACTAGAGGAATCAACGGGACAAAATTAATTTACAGCAGCTATCTCGGTTGTTTAATTTTGGTTTAATTATTTTCATAGATCTTAATGCTATTATTAATTTGATATGGAACACTATTAGGCCCAGTCAATTAATGATAAGTTTTGATTTTGGTGTTGGGCTCGGTCAATTATTTTAGAAAAATAGAAAATTTATTATGACTATCCTAATAAGTTTTCGAGTTAGATATTTGAATTTGTAAGATAATTATTCATAACTTATAATCAGTGATGCAATTGAATGAAATCAACAATTGGATCGAAAGTTCAGTATTTTTGGTATTTTTCTCTATTTTTTTGTTTGGTTATTTGTTTTAGTTATTTGTTAGAATTAGATTAGTAGTTATCTTATTCCAATCCCTCCCCCCTCATTTTTATTTTATTGTTTCAAAACTTAGAACTGCACTTTTGGTTCCGTTGGGATTCGACCTAATTTGCTATTGCTATAAATTAATCTTATAATCAGTAGAGGATTAGTGATTAATTTTGCGAGTTTCAACAAACCCGTTAATAGTCAAAACTAAACTAGCTTTATGTATGTAAAGACAGAACTAGAAAAAAAAAGGAAAAAAAAATTCTAGTTAAGATATTAGGATAATTTGACATGTCAAATTTTCAATTGCCTTGATTTATGACTGAAGACTTCACTATTGCAAACTGGGCATGTTTGGCGAAACAAAGTCAAATATCTACAAGATAAATTAAGAATGAAGAAGATTTAAGGTGAGCTATGCTTGAAAATTTTATGTTGGCATAAGGATGTATATTAGGAGATAATGTATATTTTAGGAGACAATCATAACAAGATTGTATAGTTATCTTGTTTCCTTTTGTACTTATGTGTTTCCTATTTTGAAAAAGGTAGTTTAGGGTTCATACTTTGTGTATAATTCTATTCAGGGTTAATGAAGAAGTACGACATAATTTTCTCAGTCTTGAACTTGTTCTCCTTTCAATTCTTCATGGTATCAGAGCAAGAATTGTGAGTGTGCCATGGAGGGACAGGCAATAACACCATCACAGGGTGATGGAACGACTGCTACTGCCATCCTTGAATCTTTGACTACTGCCATGAAACAACTTGTTTCGCAGCAATCTCCTTCATCGGAATCGTCTTCTGCTTCTGGTATCACCATCAAGTTCAACGGCATGAACTATGATGTGTGGTCCCAAGTAGTTGACATCTATGTCTCCAGGAAAGACAAGTTGGGATATTTGACTGTTGACATCCCTCAACTTGTCCCAACGGATCCGGCGTATCGCAAATGGAAGACTACGATGCCACTGTGAAGAGTTGGCTCATAAACTGTATGGAACATGCTTTGATTGGAAATTTTATACGATTTCCTACAGCCAAGGTAGTTTGGGATTCTGTTGGTACCACATATTTTGATGGATCTAATACCTCCTAGGTGTATGACTTGAAATGGAAGGTGTCATGATTGAAGTAGAATGGTGGCCCTATTGAGACCGATTACAATAGTCTCCAAGCACTTTGGAGAGAGATTGATTTTCGGCGACCAAACCCCATGGTGTGCATTGATGATATTCAGAGGTATAACTTTGCAATTCAGGAAGATAGGGTCTATCTTTTTCTTCATGGTTTGGATGATAGATTGGACAAGGTAAGGGCTGATGTGTTGCAAATGCAGCCATTTCCTTCTGTTGAACAAGCCTATGCTTGGGTGAGGTGTGAAGAAACATGGCAGACTGTAATGCTCTCATCTCGTAAACAAGGCATATCTGGTGAAGCATTGATATCACGCCGAGACGGGGGGTCATCTCGATTAAGCCGAGATGGGGATTCGCTTCGGCTAAACTTCACTTCTGGTGAGAAACCAAAAGGAGAGAATCATTCAAAGGAACAACTGACTTCCGCTACTATTGGAGGATGTACACATTGTGGAAATTCCCGACATACCAAAGATACCTGTTTCTGACTTCATGGGTATCCAGAATGGTGGGATGCTTTCCAGAAATGAAAGAAGGGAAAAGAGGTAGGAAAAGGTGGTCAAGTGACCTGGTCTCGGCTGAAGTGGAAAAAAAGGCAGAGGAAAATGCACCTAGTGGGCAGGCAACCTTAGCTTCGGCTACAGGTAATGATTTTTCGTTACTACCAAATCGGAGGCCTAGTGAAGATCCTGAAGGTAATCTCGGCTGTGTTTTTTCTATTCACACGTGAATAAATCTTGAGAATGGATTATTGATTCTGGAGCCACTGATCACATGACATTTGATCCTAATGATTTTACTTCCACTACTCCCTCAAGACGATCTTGGATTTCTAATGCCAATGGTCATCAATCGACTGCAGATGGCGCAGGAAGTGTTGCACTTCTTGATTCTTTCTCTTTGCCAAATGCACTCCTTGTTCCTTCTTTATCAAATAAATTGATTTCGGTTGGACAGTTGCTCAAGATTTACAATGTTGTGCTCTAATGTATCCTGAATTTTGCCTTTTTTAGGACATTCGTACAAAGGAGATTTTTGGATGTGGTACTAAGAGGGATGGATTGTATATTCTAGATGGGTTTGGACCTCAGTTCGGACAAGCTTTTCATACTACAAGCCATCGAGACAGAGAGCGAAATTTGGTGTGGTTATGGCATCACCGTCTTGGTCATCCTTCGTTTGGGTATTTGAAGAATTTATTTCCAGAATTATTTCATAAGTTTGATGAATCCGTATTTAAATGTGAAACCTGTATGTGGGCTAAGAGTCATCGTGTTCGTTTTCCTCCTAGCACTAATAAAAGTACTCGTCCTTTTTCACTTATACACTCTGATGTTTGGGGACCATCCCCTCTGTCTACAATGTCAGGTGTTAGATGGTTTGTTACTTTTGTTGATGATTGTACTCGCATGACTTGGCTTTATCTTATGAAACACAAGGATGAAGTTACACCTATTTTTGAACAATTTCATGCCATGATTAAAACACAATTTGAGGCTCGAATTCAAGTCCTACGCACTGATAATGGAGGGGAGTATGTGAACCATGCACTTCTTACTTATTTTACTCATCATGGCATTATTCATAAAATATCATGCACTCAAACTCCACAACAGCATGGAGTTGCGGAACGCAAGAATAGGCATATTATTGAGACTACAAGAGCTCTACTTATAAGTGGTAATGTGCCGAAAAGATAATGGGATGTTGCTCTAGTAGCCTCGATTTATCTGATGAACCAAATGCCTTCATGAGTGTTGAATTTCCACACCCCTTTACAAAGTCTTGCTCAGTTTGACTGTTCCTGGCGTCCTAACTCTACCTTCTAAAGTATTTGGGTGTGTGGCTATGATTCACTTACATAAAAACCAGAGGACCAAACTTGACTCCTGTGCTGAGCAATGTATTTTTATTGGTTATGGACCCCATTAGAAAGGATATCGCTACTACAACCCCAGTACCAAGAAGCTTTATGTTACCCTTGATGTTACCTTCCTTGAAACTGAATTTTTTTATTCGATTTCACCCCAATCTTATATTGAAGAAGACGAGTTGACTAAATCTTGGGGGAATATTTCACCTCCGAGCCGAGATGGGACTTCGTCTGACAGAAATGGGGATTCATCTCAGCCAATCCGATTTGGGACTTTGTCTTGCCAAGATGGGACTTCGTCTGACCGAGAACCAGATTCGTCTCCGCTTCTCCGAAATGGGGGACCAATCCGAATTAGGACTTCATCTCGTTCTGGTCGTGATAAGGATTCGTCTCAGCTTATCCAAGATGAGGGTACTTCTCAACTAGCCCGAATTGAGCCTTCGTCTTGCCGAGTTGGGAATTCTTCTCGGATAATCCGAGATGGGGTTTCGTCTGAGATTTGGCCAATTGAATTTGAAATGTCTGAGTCTGCCAAACCTGAGAATTTTGGAGATGATCATGCTCAAGACCTAATCTATCCATCTCCTTTATTTGTACTTGACTTCACTCCTGGTAACCATTTCTTCTTCTTCTGACTATTTAAATGTTGGCAAACAATATGTTCTCCCTGACAGGCACAACCGTGGCAAACCACCAGACAGATATTCACCTGAGATCAAAGAGCGCAAATCCGTCTATCCTATTGCCAACTATATTTTCACAAGGAATTTATCACCCACCTACAAGGCCTTTATTACTAATGTCTTAGCCAAGTACATTTCCACAAAGGTGGAAGATGCAATGCAGAATCCAAAATGGGTGGCTGCTATGACAGAGGAGATGAATGCACTTGAAAAGAATACAACATGGAGACTTGTGACTCTTCCAGAAGGGAAAAAGGCAGTTGGTTGCAAATGGGTTTTTACCATCAAATATAATTCTGACGGATCCATTGAAAGGTATAAGGCCCGACTTGTAGCAAAAGGATATACACAGACGTATAGAGTAGATTATACAGAAACATTGGCAGGTTTGTCGAAACCCACAAAATTAATTATCGGTCCTTAAGTACTTACAAATTAAATTTGCAGTAGTAGCAGACCAGGTCGAGTCCCAAAGGAACCTAAGTATAGTTCCAAGCCTTGAACAATAAATTGTAAATAAATAAACACGGGGATTTTTTGAATATTAAGTAAATTACGAAAATTTTGAAAATTACTAAAAATAAATATTTAAAACAATTAAAATAGAAAATAACTAGAATTACCAATTAACCGAGTTTCGAATCCAAGGTCGATATCATTTAATTGCATCACTGATCATAGGTCACAAAAAATAATTCTTGCAAATTCAAATATTTAACTTGAAACTTATTAGGATAGCCGTAATAAATTTCCATTTTCCTAAAATAATTGACCGAGCCTAGCACTCTAAATCAAAACTTACCATTAATTGACTGGGTACGATAGCGTTCCATATCAATTTAATGGTAGCATTAAGAACTATGAAAACAGTTAAACCAAGACTAAAGAATCGAGATAGCTATGGTAAATTAATCTTGTCCCATTAATTCTCCTAAGCTAAGCATGCATATTTACAAACATAAACAATTTTAACTTAGTTGCTACTTAGTCCATTTATTCATGACAATTACAGATCACTGAATTTATAGATAGCAATAGAATAAATAATGAACAATTAATTTGTTTGATTAATTAATCATCAATTATTCATAAAATCAAATCAAGAATTAACAAGTATTTGAATTAAAAGCAAGAAAATAAAAATTAAGAACAAAACCTCACAGTGATTGCAATTGAAAAGAGAATTTAGCCACTCATGGTGGCATACATAGCTACTAGAATTTTCTAAAAAAAACTAACTAAAGAAAGAAGAATGAAAAACTGTGAAGAATGTTAAGCTTACTGGAGTGAGGGAGGCGGTTGCTGCTTTGTTGTTTCCTTCCCCGAGTCAACCCGTATCAATTTTTGTCTTCTAGGAGAAACAAGAGGGACGTGAGAGACGAAGGAAAAAACTCAACAAACGGCTGCTTTTTATCTTTCCTGAATGTCTCTTGTCTTCAAGGAAAGAACAAGAGAAAATGGGTTCCAAGAAGAATAAATATGGCTACTGCTATTTTTCTACAAACTAAGGAAATAAAAGAACAACAGAAAAAAAAAATAGAAAAACAAAGCGCATAAAGTCCAAGAGGAAAAGCCAAATTAGCGGCTACCTAAACAAAAGAGAAGATACGTGAACTCTAGGAAGACAACAAGAAACCCGTAGGCGGCTATTTTATTTTTGAAGCAAACTGATTGTAATTCTTTCTTCTAGGAAAAACAATAAAGGACGTAAAGGACTGGGACAAAAATCAAACACCTAAGCTAACCTACGAAAGAAATTAAGATGAAGACTACAGACGAAGATGGCTGCTAAAACAAAAGAAAAAGATACATCCCAACTACGACAAGGCTGCCAAGTATTTATAGACTACCCGTATGTCCTCCTCCTTGTAAATCATCAATTCAGAAAAAAGAAACCAAATAGGAATGGATTTCTGCTAGCTCAATTCCGTGCAAACTTAACAATTCTGCCAAGAAAGAATGTGTGAGTTCACTTTTTACTTCCTTGTCCCTTCTCGATTTTTTTTAATTTTTTTTTCCTGAACCTTCTTTACTTTTGTCTTCAAGTTGTAGTCAACTTCTTCTGTCTTGTTGCTGATTTTGTCTTCTTTCTTATGTTGAAATTTCAGTCAGCTGCTCTTCAATTTTCTGCCCTCACGAAAATACTTCATTATCTTGGGTTTGTTGAAATTTTCTCCAGCAAGCTGCACCTTTCTTGTCTCCTTCTTGTGTTCCAATCCCAGCCATATTCTACTTCATTAGTGCCCGATTCTTGTCTCTTTTTTCTTCCTAATTCAGCTCAACTTGTAGTAATCTTATTTTAGTTGATTTATACTACTCTTCGGCTGTTTCTTTTCCAATTGTACTCAACTTTTGTTTCCTCTTTGTTTCTGGATTTTGTGTCTCCCAAAATTCTTCTTTTCTTTTGTCACCCTAGTTCGGCTAAGTCCTTCTTGTTTCCAAGTTGTGGTTGTATTCTTCTTGTAGCTTCCGTTTCTTCTTTCACAGCTTTTCTTGTTTTGCAGCATGCTTATTCTTTGTTTTCTTGCAACTGAAGGAGTCTTCTTCATGTTTGGTTGTGGAGGTCGCTTCTTCTTTATTTTGTTGTCTTTTGTCGAACAAAGTCTTTTGACTTGTGCACTGCTTGGTTTTTTTTCTTTGTAGCTCTTTGACTTGCCCAAATTATTACTGCTGTATTTTGTCTTGTGCGGCTGCTTCCCAGAAACTTCAAAGAGCAATTGGTATCCAAGAAATAAAAATAATGGACGGCTGTTTCTCTTGTTTTTTTGTCCTTTTGTTTACTTCCTTTTTTTCTCTATGGTTGAAGTCAATTTAAATGCTTCTTGTTTTGTTTTTGTCTTGTTGTGTGGCTGCCCTCTTCTTGAATTTGACTTCTATTGCCGAATGAACTTCTTATTTTTTGATACAAATTTGCCCAAGTCCAACGGCCAAGAGCTTGCTGAATTCTTTTTCCAATTTCTCCCTTTTTCTCTTCTTTTGTCTTCTTCCTTGTTTAGCTTGTGTAGCATTTTTTTGTTTGTTTCCTTTTTGCTGAATGACTTGTGCCATGAACTTCTTTTTTTCCTATTTTGTTTTTGTTTCTTTGTAGCTTCTTTTGTGCTCTAAGACCAACGTCCATGCAAGGAATAGGAAACTTTCTTTTTCTACTTCAAATCTTGCCTTTCATCAACTTTTCCTCCAATTCACCTTTCTTCATACCTAAAACAAAAAGTATAGTAAAACTAAATAATTCCTCCTAAAATTCAAATTAATATTAAGGAAATATTAACAAAAAATATGCACAATTTAACTCTATCAAACATTCTCTCCAGTGACCAAATTGAAAACGGTGCGGGTTTTACTGTCTTTAGCAGCAAATTTAAATTGGCCTCTGCATCAACTTGACGTGAGGAATGTTTTTCTTCATGGCAACTTAAATGAAGAAATTTACATGACCATCCCTCCAGGATATTGGTGTAATGGTAACCAAAATGTAGTGTGCAAGTTAGAAAGGTCACTCTATGGGCTAAAACAGTCTCCCCAAGCGTGGTTTGGACACTTTTCCGTAACCATGAAGCAATATGGATATCAGCAAAGTAATGCTGACCATACATTGTTCTTAAAGCGACAAAGTGACAAGATTACTCTCCTCATTATATATGTCGATGATATCATTATTACAAGGAATGACCATGTGGAAAGAACAAAGCTCATGGCAAGACTTATTAGTGAATTTGAGATGAAGGATCTTGGTGTCTTGAAGTATTTCTTGGGCATTGAAGTAGCACGATCAAAGGAGGGAATATTCTTGTCTCAACGAAAGTATGTGCTCTATTTGCTTGCTAAAATTGGAATGCTGGAATGCAAACCAAGTGATACTCCCATAGTGCAGAATCATAGACTTCATGACAGTCCAGACCAAAGTCCTGCAAATAAGGATCGGTATCAACGTCTTGTAGGACGACTGATCTATTTGTCTTATACCCGACCTGACATTGCCTATGCAGTTAGCGTGGTCAATCAGTTTATGCATGCCCTAACAGGGGATCACATGGATGCTATGTTTAGAATCTTGTGGTATTTAAAGGCAGCTCCAAGAAAAGGATTATTTTTTGGACAGCATAACCATCTTGATATTGAAGGATACACGGATGCTGATTGGGCAGGAAGTATGAGTGATAGACGATCCACTTCTGGATATCTTACCTTGGTGGGCAGTAAACTTGTTACATGGAGAAGTAAGAAGCAAAAGGTTATATCTCTTTCAAGTGCTGAAGCTGAATTTCGAGGGATTACGAAAGGAGTTTGTGAATTACTTTGGTTGAAAAGATTAATGACCGAACTTGGGTATCCACCTAAGGAAGGTATGAACATCTTTTGTGACAATAAGGTAGCTATTAGTATTTCCAAGAATCCAGTTCAGCATGACTGGACAAAACATGTGAAGATCGATCGTCATTTCATCAAAGAGAAGCTTGAAGAAGGAGTTATTCAACTTCCCTTCGTCAGGTCCAATGCTCAGTTGGCCGACATGCTCACTAAAGCTGTATCAGGAAAAGACTTCCATAGCTCACTTTGCAAGTTGGGTATCAAAGACATTTTTTCACCAACTCAAGGGGGAGTGTTGGCATAAGGATTTATATTAGGAGATAATGTATATTTTAGGAGATAATCATAACATGATTGTATAGTTATCTTGTTTCTTTTTGTACGTATGTGTTTCCTATTTTGAAGAAGGTAGAGGGTTCATACTCTGTATATAATACTGCTCAGGGTAAATAAAGAAGCACGACAGAATTTTCTCAATCTTGAACTTGTTCTCCTTTCAATTTTTCATTTTACTTGTACCTTTTTATGCTCCGCCATTTGGATCCACAATTAGCATAGTATATGATGAGCTCAAGATTGGTTTATGTGATCCAATGGATTTTTGGGTTTTGTCCTTAAATGCGTTTTGTTTGGGTAGAGTGAGCTTCTTACTTATGAATTACATACTTTTTTAACTCTTATTAAATGTGAAATTATTTTCCCTTATCACTAGTCCCTTAAGTAATGTAGGATATTACATTTCACCTCATCACCAAGTCTCTCAGTTAAGATGAAATTTTGTAGCATTCAAGAGATTTCACAAGACGATGTCAAATGATGGCGTTGAAATTGGTCTATGTGCTCATGTGAGATATTATTCTCTAATCCCATAGACTTTTTGGTTTTGTCTTTGAAAGATGTCTAGGATAGGTGGGATGAATCCATTTCTTATAAGCTAAATATTTAACTCTTATTCGATATGGGATTATTTCAGGTTATCAACATACATCTCATCAATAGACATGTTTGCACGATAAATTTATTTGCAGGTTTCCGCTTTTATATGTCATTTGATAGATCGAACATCTGGTTCAAATAGGACAAACAATATAATATAAGCACGAAAAGGTAAAAGCAAATCAATATAAACGGTTGAGTTAGCAAAGCAAAGTACCAATTGTTCATACTAGTGATCCTAGAGTGTATTTTCTCCCTTATTAGAGTAAGCATGATTTGTTTTTGGATGTGTATAGATTGCATTTTAAAACGCATTTTTGTAATTTTTGAAACAGTAGTTGTGAGATAAAAAATATATTACAAATGTCAAAAATTATATTGAAAAATGTGAAAATACGTTTTGAAATGTAATGTAAAAAGTTTTTTTTTTTGGTTTTTTAAATTCTTAATTATCTATGAGTTTTGAAAGTATTCTTGACAAACAATACCTATTAGATATATTTTCTGATACCACGTACTGGGTATATACTCATAACACTTTTGATATAAGCCCTAATATCATCACACTATGCTGGGAGAATGAAGGATCTAATGTGAAAAATACTCAAAGTTACTCATGAAAATATTAGGTGAGGGAGAACACTTATAAAGAAATCTATCAAATTCCACTCTTGTTTAAATACATGATAAGTTTAGTTATTTATAGATACATCAAAATATTCTAAATTATTCTTAGAGCACTAAATAATTCATCACCTTGTAAACTAAAGTAGTAGGCTTCTTGAAATACCAAAAGACCACTTTAATTAGAAAAACCAATAAGATTTTAACTAACTTAATCTTTATTCAACATATACTATTTAAATTTATTATTTCCAACATCTCTTTAAATTTAAATATTTTGTTTAATAATTGATGATGATTTGGTCCGCATTTAGGATGACAATTTCGAATTGCAAAAACAGTTCTCTATCTTGAACTAACAACATATTTATCTTCAATTTCTTTAGTTGATTTCATCAGAACTTTTCATCAATTTTTTATATATTTCTTCAAATCTTCCAATTCACGTTAGACTTCATATAATTCCTTTTTGTTCACATCTTTAGTGACAATATTATAAAATAATTTTAAATATGTTGTCACACATAGAGTTACTTTATTTTTAGTTTCTTTCTTTGTGTATGCCATGAATCCATATTGTTCATGTTTTCCAAATTTGTCTTCTAATATAACTTTTGCCCGAAAATTTGATGGATGATTTGGACCAAATTTATCACATGCATACTCTGTTTGTGGCAAATTTAACTTTTCTAGTATCTCATTAAGTATTATTTTTTAAATTGAATAGTCACAATAATAGGCTCTTCATTCTCCATTCTCCAATCTTTATAATTCATCTTTGTTGTTGTCAGGCTACTGTAAAGATTTTCTTCTCAATGTTACTATTTTTTGAATTTTTTTTCTCAATTTCTTTGCTTGTGGAGTCTATTTCATGACTCATACCTTCTCAACAGGTTCTCTTTTCTACAATTTGGAGATCTCACATTACTTTTTCAATGGATTTTCTTTAAAATGCCAACACATGCAAATAGCCTTCTCTTATTTTTATTTTTAACTTCCCAAGATCTGGTAAAACTCTAATACTTCCCCACAATTAAGTAGATCTAACACATTTTTACCTTAATATCACTTGTTGGGCATATGTTTTGATACCACTTGTGGGTATAATCTCTCATAACACTTTATTTATTAGGGAAAATGAAGGAGCTAATATAGAAAATGTCCAAAATTACCCAAAAGGATACGAGAGGGAAAACATATATCAAACTCCACTCTTAGTCACTTACATTACAATAAAATCTATCGAACTCTACTCTTAGGTCTTAACTATGCATCACAATAATCTACAACTACTTTTAAAATACCAAATGACTCACTACCTCATAAGACTTGTTGAAATATCAAAATACCATTTTAGGAAAACGAATAAGATTTTAACTAACTTAATCTTTATATACACATTATTCAACATATAATATTTAAATTTACTATTTCAAACAACAAATTGTATTACATATTACATTGCACAAAAACAAGATCAAAGCTTAACTCATTGACTGATTTTCTCTCTCTTGTACTATATTCTACTATTGAATAACTAGTATTCTACTCTTACAATTGTAAGAATGATGTTATTGTTGAAAAAAATATAATTATAATTTAAAATTTTAAAACTATAATTTTTTTTCATTACAAGTATTATTATTTTGTGTTAGATTTAAATAATATAAATAATAGTAACTTTTTTTAGGATTTATATTAGAAATTTATTTTTTATTTAAATATATGGTTAAAAATTTAGATAGATAAAAATGTTAAACTTGGATAAAATTATTAAATTCAAATTTGATCAAAAGTTTAATGGAATATGAATGATTTCAAAAGTCTAATTGTTAACATTTGAAATAAAGAACATTAATGAATTCAATAAAAAGAATAGCAAAATTATAAATGAATATCAATATTAAAAATTAATTAATTATAGATGTCATATAAGTATACTAACTATGCATTAATATTATTTTCTTATATATATAGCAAAATTATAGACAAATATCAATGTTACAAATTAATTAATTATAGATGTTGTATAAGTATACCTACCGTGCATTAATATTATTTTCTTATATATATATATATATGTATGTATATAGACACACACTATATGTAATAAATTTCTTTCTAGATCATGTTAATGTTAAAAATTAAATTATTACCATAATTAAAGATATTGTAAAGTAATTCTTTTTATTTATCATTGCAAGAGAAAAGTAAAATAATCTTTATAAAAAAATAATAAATTTTAAGTACAAAACAATAATAATCATATCACATGGAGAAGTTTAAAAATTAAATACAATACCTTTAAAAAATTAGAATATAATAATAAATTGTTCATCTATACTAGAGTGAAAAAAAAAATATATTTATCTCACTTGCAACATATTATTTTCCTTATTCGACACCTATAAAACAATAGTTTTTTTTAAAAATAAAACACAAATAATTGAAACTCAAAATAACCACAATAATATGGAAAGATTAATATTCATTGATCTATAAAGAATATAGACAAAGGTACTGCTTACCAGAAGCCATGGGCAATAAATGGAGTAGAGAGAAGAATAGGAGAAAATCTAAGCAAAGACAAATATAAATTTTCAATATTTGATAATTTAGAAATTAGTGCAAAATGATCAAGAAAAAAAATGCCCTCATAACAAATTTCATGCCTATAGCTTTAAATAAGGATAAAATCATATTAAAAATACCCTCTTATTCTTTTTAAATAATTTCTTGCTCAATGTTAGTTCTTCCTCAGGCGATTCCTGGCGACTCGGGCGATTTTGGGTCGTGAAGGACGATGGCAGGCTAGTTTTGGCTCTTCATTACTTTGATCTTTAGAGGATATTAACTTGATACAAACGGTAACAAACAGCTACAAAACGTTATTGAAGCAGTATTTACTGATTCTGTTTAGCCGATTTCAAGGATTTGTCGGGTCATACACCGGGTCAAGGAGGACCCGAACTTCAACCCGGCAATTTCTTTAGATTCTTGGCGGATTTGAGCTACAAGAAGCAGTGTGGAAGCTCCCTCAACCTCCTAAGAGAGGTATTACTGGATTTAAACTGCTGTTTATGCTGTTCTTGAGCAAACCCGAAGCTGAAAACCCGTAGCTTGCTCATACGATTTTCTGGAATTTTCTAAAGACGCACTTCAATGACTGGATGAACTTCCACCATGGTAAAGACGAGGCAGCACTCTAGGATGACCGGGAAGCTTGCAGCTTGTGCCAATTCTGATGATGGAGCTACAGAACGTGACCAAGGCTCGGCTGTGGGCAGATTGCAACGGAAAACTGATGGACGGAAACAGAATGAAGAAAAGGTTTGGTCTGACTTTGATTCTTCTCTGGAATATGTAGGCAAATTGGGAATAGGTGGGGACGGAGGTGGTTCTGTCTCTAGCCACCCCACAGATTATCGAGAATCAAAGGAAACTATGGCCAAGCTTAACAATCAGGATGCACGCCAGGTGCTTGATCAAATGCCTCAAAGACCGGCCAAACAAGATAGCCACTCACACAAACCAGTAACGCCAAGGGAAAGGGACGCCTACTCTACTCAAAACTTGGCGCGACAGGATTCAGTTGCTGCAATGAATAACACGGCCCAACGGCCTCCGTTTAAGGCCGGTCCTTCCGCGTGGGTGGAGCTTTTCAAAGACAACAGGGACCCCGTAATGGGGCGCAAACTATCAAGGAATGAATTTGCAAAAGATGGTGTGGTGGTATTGGACTACAAAGACGTGGATGACATCAAGGAGGCTTGGGGCATATGTTTAATTGGCTATGTGTTGGGGAAGTTTCCGGGTATTAGAGCTATTGTGGAGGTATGAAATCCTGGAAAGTTCCCTATAAATGTTTCCTCCACGCGAGTGGATGGATAGTATTTAAGCTGGAAACCGAGGAACATAGGGACAGGGTACTAGCTAATGGTCTATATGCTTCCTATGGACGACCATGGTTGCTAAAGGAAATCCCCTCGTTCTTTGATTTTAATGATCAGGGCCTCAACTTCATTCCAACATGGATTACACTGCCGGGGCTACCTCTCGAGTGTTGGAGGGACCAGGCTTTTGAAAAGATCACCACCCAGGTGGGAGATCCAGTGGTCACGGATCATCTCACTGCAGAGAAAACTCGCATGTCTTATGCTCGAGTCTTGGTTGAGGTCGATGTCACAAAACCCTTAAAGAGGGTTGTCCCCATTCAATTGCCAAATGGTGTGATCCGGTCACAACCAGTGCTATATGAAATGGAACTAAAGAGATGCACTTCGTGTCGCAAATTTGGGCACAGTCAGGAAGAATGCCCGGCTGTAAAACAGCCGTCAAAAGAACCCCAAAAGATATGGGTCAGGAAGAACCAACCTGAAACAGCCAACAACCCCAGGACAGGGGAAGGAACCACGGGGGCAGAAGAAGGTAAAAGCAGGGAAGAGGTGGAAGACCAACAAAAGAGGCAGTGTTTTGACGAGGAGAAGGAGACGGGAACCCCACTGGGTGTGGCGCAGTCAAATGCGGCCAAACATGCCATGCCTTAAGAGCCTGTAACGATGGGGCTAGATGGGCCTGCAAAAGGGGAGCCTACTCGGCAGATGCAACACAAAATGGAGACAACTAGTGCAGTCCTAACTTTGTCGTCGAGAGAGGCCACCACCCAGGATGAACATCCCAGAGACAAGGCAACCAATGGGAGTTTAGACCCTCTTGTGCTAGAGGATGCGCACCGGGAGGGTAAGTCTCACCTGGGAGAACCCGTGCCAGGGGCTGTTACAAAGCAGAGGGAGTTGGGCTTCCAAGGATTCCTAGTGGATATGGAATCGGCAGAGGAGGAGCATTGGGAAAGATCCATGACAAAGATGAAGACAAAGAAGAAGAAAGAGAAAGGGAAGAGAGTGGCCAAAGACAAAAGAAAGGAGGCAGTGCCTCAAATATGAGAATAGTTGCATGGAATATAAGGGGATTTCACCAACCCCTGAAACAAAGAGATGTACAGAGCTTGTTGCAACGCCACAATGTTGATATATGTGGAATTCTAGAGACCAAGATTCAAGAGAAGAAACTTCAAGGCATAATGAGGACCAAGTTTCCGGAGTGGAACCAATGCAATAACTTCCAACTGCATCGAGCCGGTCGCATACTCATCCTATGGAACCCTTCTAAGGTAGCGGTGTCAATATTGGAGAGGCATCCCCAAGCCATCCATCTGTCGCTTACCAGCAAGGAAACATCCATATCTTTTATTGTAAGTTTTGTGTATGTTTCAATACTATCATATCTAGAATACTACTGTGGGAGAATTTAATCTCATTTTCCCTGGCCCGTGAGTCCCCATGGATGGTCTTAGGAGATTTTAACGGTATTATGTATGCTGGAGAAAGATCCAATGCAGCCCCGGTCACTACCTATGTGACCAAAGATCTACTGTACTGCTGCTTGTCACTAGGCCTAACAGATGTGAACTCCATCGGCTGCTATCTCACATGGACCAATGAAACAGTGTGGTCCAAGTTGGATCGGGTAATTGTTAACTAACGGTGGCTACTGAATAACTGGGAAACTCTCACAAACTTCCTCCCATCAGGTTGTTTGTCAGACCATTCACCTAGTATCACTACAGTGGGAAGCCATAGTCATCAATCCAGGAGAAGGTTTAAGTTTTTCAACATGTGGGCGGACTATGAAGACTTTGGAGGCATTATTCAGCAGGGATGGGATACTTATGTTTATGGTACTGAGCAATATAAGCTATGCCGCAGGTTGAAAGAGTTGAAACGGCCACTCAGGGAGCTCAATCAGAAACATTTCAATCATATCTCAAATCGAGCGGAGAGGGCAAGGGAGGAACTAGAGAGAGTGCAACAAGAAGCCCAACAACAACCCAGGGATGCAGCAGCTCAGAGTCGAATTCAGGAATTGCGGGGAATTGCTTTGAAGCTAAGTGAAGCGGAGAGGAGTTTCCTAGCTCAGAAAGCAAAGTGCATATACTTAGTCAACAGTGACCGGAACACTAAGTTATTCCATGCTTTGGTCAAGAGGAATGCCAAAAAGAACTTCATTGCCTCCGTGTCACAGAAAATGGAGAAGTTACATCGGGAGAAGAGGAAGTGGTTGCGGAATTCCTTAGATTCTATCAAAACCTCCTAGGAAGGGAAGAGCACACGACCGAAGTGGACAGCACAATCTTTGATATAGGGGCCAAGGTCTCAACCCAAGCAGCCTCTGCCTTAGAGAGACCAGTAACGGCACTAGAAGTCAAGGAAGCAGTGTTCAGTATTGGACAGGATAGAGCTCCTGGGCCGAATGGGTACACAGCTAGCTTTTTCATAAAGGCCTGGCACATTGTTGGCCAAGACCTATATGAGCGGGTGAATGAATTCTTCAGGACAGGTAGGCTACTCAAATAGCTCAACCACACGATCATCACTTTGATCCCAAAGTCGGCGCACTCGAGCACAGTGGGAGAGTATAGACCAATAACGTGCTGCAATGTGGTGTATAAAGTGGTAACCAAGATATTGGCGGCCAGATTGTCCAAAGTGATGCCAGAAATTATAGATGAAGCCCAGTCCGCCTTTGTGGAGGATAAGAGCATGATGGAAAATATCCATATGGCCCAAGAACTTCTTAACCACTACAGCCGGAAAAGAGTTTCACCCAGATGCGCGATCAAGGTGGATCTCAAGAAAGCCTATGACTCAGTCAGCTGGACGTTCTTGCACAAGATACTCACTGGACTTGGGTTCCCGACGAGATTTATTGGATGGATCATGGAGTGTGTTTCTACCACCTTTTATTCTATCCAAATAAATGGTGACATCCATAGCAAATTTGAGGGCCGAAAAGGACTAAGGCAGGGGGATCCAATCTCCCCCTACCTGTTTGTCACCTGTATGGAAACCTGTCGCGGCTACTCAAGAGAGCTACTATGGAGTCGGACTTTAACTATCACCCGCGCTGTGCATCTTTAAAAATTACACATTTAGTGTATGCGGATGACTTGATGATATTCTCGCGGGAGGATAGAACTTCTGTCCAGATCATATGGGAGTGCCTGAATGAATTTGGTGCAGTGGCTGGTCTTAGGACAAACATCAGTAAGTCCAGTATCTTTATGGCAAGTGTGAACGAAAGGGAGATGGAAGAGATTCTAGGGGTGGCCCGGATCTCTAAAGGGACGTTCCCAGTCCGCTATTTTGGAATCCCACTAGTTGTAGCGAGGCTCAAAGTTATACATTATGCCCCCCTTATGGAAAAGATCGCTGGACAAATTGGGCTGTGGAATGCTTCATCACTCTCCTATGCGGGTCAATTGGAGCTTATCAGATCTGTCCTGTAAGGTATTAACTGTTTTTGGCTCTCAGTCCTTCTAGTGCCAGCTTCAGTCTTTGAAGGGGTCACAAGGCTGTGTAGGAATTTCTTATGGGATAGAGGGAAACCTCTCGTGACATGGAAGGACCTAACCCTTCCCAAGGAAGAGGGAGGTCTAGGCCTTCAGGATACTGGAGTTTGGAATGCAACCCTCTTGGCAAAGGTACTATGGAACATCTATAGTAAAAAGGATTCGCTGTGGGTAAGGTGGGTTCATCATACGTACTTACCCTATGGAGAGACAATTTGGAGCTTAGCACCTAAGAAGGATACTTCAGCAATGATGAAGCGCCTTCTACGTATCAGAGATATCTTAGTGCAGAAGGAATGATCAATTCAAGGTGCAATTGATAGGATAGCAAAGCTACATGAGAATGCATTGGGCCCGTTGGCTTATAACTACTTCAGACGCCGGGCACAGAAAGTTATGTGGACGAAGCTAGTGTGGAATGCCTATACACCTCCTAAGTACTCATTTATCTTGTGGTTGGCTATCAGAGGAAGGCTTCTCACGAAAGACCGATTAGGTTTTTTGGATATCCACCCAATTTGTGGCTTATGCCATGAGGAGGTGGAAACGGTGAGGCACCTATTTTTCAAGTGCCCATTTTCTGCAGCTATTTGGACAGCAATTAAGGACTGGTGTGGGGTAAGATGGGAGATGAATACTTTACCAGTTGCGCTCAAGTGGACAATAAGGGCTCGAGGGACAACCTGGATCAGTCGAAGGAAGATGATGGCCTTGGTCTGCACCGTGTACTACATATGGTTGGCACGGAACTGATTGCATTTTGAGGGACGCGTCCCAGTTCACCGGGAGGTTGTATATAGGATCATGACATAAATGTACAATGTGGGCCTCGCATTGTACCCCGAGTGTCAGGATCTTATAAGATGACTTGTAAGCTAGTTTAGCTTGTTTGTATTGGCTAGGCTACTAGCATAGATCGGGTTTATACTTACCCGGGGGTGCCCGGTGATTTTGTAAACCTCAGTTTTGATCAATAGTAATTTTTTTACATTCGATCAAAAAAAAAATTTCTTTCTCTTTTCATACTCGTATTTTCGGACTAAGCAACATGTCACACATATTGGAGGGAAAAAATGTTTATATATTGATGTGTTATGGGCTGCCTGGTTGGTGGAAGGAATGGAATGGAAATGGGTATGATGGCATTAATGTTGCTTGGTTGGGGGGAATAAAATAAAAGGGCCCACTTGGGCCCACTTTTGATTACCCCACATGGGGTAATCCTCATACCCCCCAACATTGAGGGGTATGGAACTAGGAAATGCAAATGCTAACAATTTTGTTAATTAATTAAATAATTAATTAATATTAGTTATTATAATTAATATAAATTAATTTATTATTAACTTATTATTATTAAGTAATAATAAATTAATTAATCAAGATTAATTTAATTAATTATTCATTTACTTATAATTAATCATTTTCTTAATATTATTAATTAATTAATTAATTATATTTTTAATCTTATTTTATTAATAGTAATTATTATAATTAATGTATAATTAATTTATAAATAAATAATTGATAATATTAATTAATTACTAATTATTACTAACTAATTAATTAACTAATACTAATTAATTAATTAATTAATTCATATTAGTTATTATAATTAATACTAATTAATTAATATTAATACTAATTAAGTAATTAATATTAATTATTATAATTAATATAAATTAATTTATTATTAATTTATTATTATTAAGTAATAATAAATTAACTAATTAAGATTAATTTAATTAATCATTCATTTACTTAATATTGTAATTTAATATTATAATTAATATTAATTAATCTCATTTACTAATATTAATTATTACAATTAATATTAATTAATTACTTAAGATTAATTTAATTAATAATATTTTATTAATAATTAATTAATTTAATATTATAATGAATAATTAACTAATAATAACTAATTAATTAATACTAATTATTACAATTAATTTATAATCATTCCTATTCCCCAGTACAAATCAACCACCATTATTAGTAATCATTTCCATTCCCCAGCACAAACCAATCAGCAAAATTATAATGATTAACTCCGCTATAATTCCCCACTACTATCATTTTCATTATCTTTCCCATTCCCCCCTTTGATTCAGGCAGCCCCTTACATAAGATGATACAGTAAAAGAGAGAAAAAAAATAGAAATATGATTTTATCATTTATAAGATTGTTGTATCAAGAATAAGGATGCATTGAGTAGGAGATTTTATTACACCTCAGCAAAAACCTAAGTAGAATTCTAGCAAAATGGGCAATAGAACCGTCCAATCACATTGTTGGATTTCTAGATCATTTGTTTTCACATTTTGAAACAGTGGGGCTTCCTTATCAAACAAATATCAGTTTTCCCATTTTTTTTCAAAGTTCATATCAGGTTTTTTTTCCAAATTCATATAGATTGTATATGTTTTTTGTTGGAAATAATGTAGTAATAATAACAAAAGTAGGACAATGTAATATACTTGTGTCGTGCGGTGCACTATACTAAAGAAACTATTTTAATATAATGTGAAATGTTTTTCCAAAATAAAACAAGTCTTTCTCTCCTAAATAAGGAAGCAGGGACAACAAAGTAGAAAGTGAGCAAAAGTAAACAAGCAAAATATGAAAGTGAAGAAAGCTAGAGACTAAGAAGCAAAGCTGAAGAGAGAATGAATGATTGGTGTATATCTGAATGCTGGAAAGAGCACTATTTATGGTGATGAAGCTGAATCAGTTGTGAGGAAAAAGCATTGCACGTTGAAAGAGTTGAGAAAAATCATGCAAAAAAGGCTAATATGGTGCTCAACGTGGTTAATAGGTGCGAGTCAAAGGACTTGGTAAAACCAAGTATGAGAGTAAAAATGGTAAAAGTCCAATGTAGTGAAAAATAAAGAGTCCAAAATATTGAGTTATTCTAATAGGCCTAAAAGACAAGCAAAACATAGGAGTGAGTCAAACGCTGATGTGGTTGGTAAACGTGGTCAAAGGCTAACTTGGAAAACCAAGTTCGAGAGTGAAAATAGTAAAAGACCGGCAAAACTTGGGTTAGACCGCGTTTAATGCATGCATGAGAAAACAAATTCACCGTTTTGAACTAAATTAGCCCAATTTGACCCTCTCTCATGTGTGCAAATACACTATTTTTTCTCTTGGGCACAACTCACAAGTTCACTCAAACAAAACTCAATATAAAATGTTAAAATGTTTCATAAACTTTTAATGTGAGATAGTAATTTTCTTTCGAAATATACAACATTTTTGGGCAACTTTTTCATCCTAAAAGGTCAGTTCTTCAACATAAACTGTAGGAAACCAAGTACATCACGCAGTGAAATTTAAAATTTTTGGTTTCCTCCAAAAACCCATACGAAGTGAAATCAAATCGGAGTTTAGGCTTGTACTTTATTAGTATCGGTAGAACTGGTAGAGCTGTTTTGCGAAAACCGTTGTTTGTCAAATCACTAGCAAAACCAATTCAGCCTTGCCTTTATGGTATCCACACAATTGTTCCAAACCTCTTGTTATTGTCACACAAATAACTAGAAAAAGGAGCAAGCAAAATCCGAACTGCTAGCTTCAGATTTTGCTTTCGATTTTCTGAAGATTTTTCAGCTCAAGGATTTTGGTTTTCTCAAGAATGGCGGCTGTTTTTTTTTCAAAAGAACAACCGAATGGTTTTCTTCTCCAGCAAGAAAAAGCTACGGATTTTTCTTCACCAAGAAAAGTCTACGGATTTTTCTTCTCCAAGAAAAGGCTAAAGGTTTTCTTCAAAAGAGTGGAAAAAATTTCTTTCTTCAAGAAGAATAAGAGCTACGGGTTTTCTGGGTTTTTCAAGGTGGCTGGCCGAAATTCTTAAGTCCTAATATATATAGATTTAGATAGTAGTATTAGGGTAAAACTTCTTCTAAAGAGTTTTACATAAACTACTAAATTCTAATCTATTTGGGATTGGCTGCCAAAATAAGAATCCCATTTGAAATTGGTCTTCTCAATTTCGGCTCTTTTAATTAATAAATCCAAAACTATTTCGGATTTATTAACACTAAAACCCAAACCCATTCAGCTTCAAATCCGAATATCGTCATAAACCGAAAAATCTTATAGAATTCTATTCACATTAGAATCCTTGAGATTTAACTAAAATTCATCATATGAATTTTTACACTTCTTTTAGATATGATCTAAGTATGAGACCCAATAGGTTCTCATAACGTTGGCCATGACATAAAATCTATTTTATGCCATAAGCAGTGAGCGGTGTCTAGCAACACATCAAAGCTACCCAAGTTATGAGAATGTTAGTAATTCAACATTACTTATCATGTGATAGATGCTACTATATAATTCAATCCTTTCGCCCTAGATATCTTGATGGAACATGAACCATGGAACGTGTCATGGTCGTATAGTTCAATATTTGCATTTATTGATTCCCGAGTAGACTCATCTAAGTAAATGAACCGATACCAAATATCGACTCATTTGAGCACGGTTATGCATTTTATGGTTTCACTCAATCAATAAGCCTAAAGATATCACTGCCATTATATAAGACGGGCAAATCCTATCTTGATCACTCAACATTCCACTACATGATTCATTGTATATCCAATTACTACTTTTATAGTTTACCCTATTAAGGATAACGTTTGGTAGTATCAAAACATGCAATTCCTCATGTTAGGATCTCTGATAACCTCAAGTCTAAGAATCATTATATCATCATCACTACGAGATATGCTTATGATACCTTATATAATAATCCATACAGCATTTCTCATGGCAGGTCGATCCAGTATATAGCTCTCTAATATGTACCCATGTGTTAACTTGATATCTCATATCATGACACATGTCATCAGTCACTACACATACCAGTTTTAATGCATTATCATTGTCCCATTAATGATAATACTTGAGTAGGGATAATTTTAGAATAATTAAATTCTTAGGACATTATTATATTTATTCATAATACATAGACATAAAATTAAACATAATAATAATAAATTGCCATTAATTATAAGTATAATGATACAATTTATGCCTAAAAAATCATCATATGATTGGTTTTTAGGGTATAATCCAACAAACTCCCACTTGAACTAAGACCAATCAATCATATGTCTAATGCCTAATGATCTAGTGTGATGATCATGTCTCTGTTGTATCAGAGGCTTTATCAATGGGTCAGCGATGTTATCATCAGTTGGTACTTTGCATATGTTCACATCCCCTCTCTCAATGATCTCTCGGATGAGATGGAAATGCCGAAGTATATGTTTAGATCGTTGGTGAGATCTGGGTTCCTTAGCCTGCGCAATGGCTCAATTGTTGTCATAATAGAGCTCACTTGGATCGGCAATACTAGGTACAACCCCAAGTTCGGTTATGAACTTTTTGATCCAAACAGTCTCTTTTGCTGCGTCAGAAGCAGCGAAATACTCAGCATTTGTCGTAAAATCGACTACTGTTGCTGGCTTTAAACTTTTCCAGCTTACAGCACCACCATTTAGGCAAAACACATAACTTGACTGTGATTGATAGTCGTCTTTGTCGGTTTGGAAGCTTGCATCAGTGTAACCAATTACATTGAGTTCTTTCTCACATCCATATATCAATAATGTATCCCTAGTCCTTCTTAAGTATTTAAGAATACTTTTGACAGCAATCCAGTGACGTTCACCTGGATCTACTTGATATCTGCTTATCATGCTCAAAGCGTACGGGACAGCAGGACAAGTAAATAGCATGGCATATATGATACATCCAATAGCTGATACATGTGGAATCTTACTCATGCGTTGTCTCTTTTCTTGTGTCGAAGGACAATGTTTCTTCTAGAGATTAATTCCATGTCCCATAGGCAAGAACCCTTTCTTAAATTCTTGCATGCTAAACCATTTTAGCATTTTATCTATGTATGTACTTTGACTTAGGCCAATCAATTTCCTTGATCTATCTCTATAAATCTTGACACCTAATATATAGGTTGCTTCACCTAAGTCTTTCATTGAAAAACAACTTCCTAACCAAGTCTTTACAGATTGTATGGCAGAAATGCCATTCCCAATAAGTAGTATGTCATCTACATACAATACCAGAAAGACAACAGTGCTCCCACTAACCTTCTTATAGATACAAGGTTCATCTTCGTTCTTGATGAAACCAAACTGTTTAATCGCATCATCAAATAGTAGATTCCAACTTTGAGAAGTTTGCTTCAACGCAATAAATGGATCGTTGTAACTTACAAACCTTTCCAGCATTTTTTTGGATCAACAAAACCTTTAGGTTGTGTCATGTACACATCTTCAAGAAGGTTTTCATTAAGGAAAGCTGTCTTGATATCCATTTCCCAGATTTCATAATCATGGAATGAAGCTATTACAAGCAAGATCCAAATGGATTTAAGCATAGCAACTGATGAAATGGTTTCATCATAGTCTATATCATGAACTTGTTTGAAACCTTTAGCAACCAATTGTCCCTTAAAGGTATGTACTTACCATCCATGTCGGTCTTCTTTTTGAAGACCCACTTGCACCCGATGGGTTTTACCCTTTCAGGTGGGTCAACTAGAGTCCATACCTAATTTGTATACATGGATTCTATCTCAGATCTCATGACCTCAAGCCATTTCTCATTGTCTGGCTATGATATTGTTTCTTGATAGGTCGTAGGCTCATCTTAATCCAGGAACAAGATGTCACCGTTTTGAGTCATCAGAAATCCATATCTCTGTGGCTCACGATAAATCCTAGTAGACCTACATGGGGCCTATGTCTCTTGAGTAGTTACTTGTTCCACAACTATTTGTGGTGTTTGCTTAATTTCCTTCTCATCAAGTTTAGCACTATTTTGTGATTCTTGAACTTCTTGAAGTTCTATTTGTCTCCCACTGGATTTTCTAGAAATAACCTTCTTTCTAAAAAGACACCAGTCCGAGCAACAAATATTTTTTTTTCACTAGAATTATAGAAATAGTATCCTTTTTTTTCTTTAGAATACCTCACAAAATTGCACTTATCATATTTGGGTCTAAGTTTGTCAGAGACTTGACGTTTAACATAAGTCTCACATCCCCATATCCTGATAAAAGACAGACTAGGATGTTTCCCAGTCCATATCTCATATGGTGTCTTTTGAATTGATTTAGATGGAATGTAGTTTAGTGTAAAAACAGCTTTAAATAAAGCATGTTCCCAGAAGAAATTTGGGAGATTTGCATGACTCATCATAGACTGAACCAAGTCTAACAAAGTTCTATTTCTCCTCTCGGATACACCATTCCATCGTGGTGTTCCAAGAGGAGTGAATTGTGAGACTATCCCACACTCCTTTAGATAGTCATGAAACTCTTAACTTAAGTATTCACCTCCTCGATCAGATCAATGTGCTTTGATACTTTTGCCAAGTTGATTTTGTACTTCATTCTTGAATTCTTTGAACTTTTCAAATGATTCTAACTTGTGTCTCAAAAGATACATATAGCCATATCTACTGTAGTCATCAGTAAATGTAATGAAGTATTGAAAACCACCTCAAACTTGTGTAAATAGTCCATATACATCAGTATGTATTAGTTCCAATAAATCATTTACCCTTTCATTATGTTTTGTGAAAGGAGCTTTAGTCATCTTGCCAATAAACATGATTCACACGTCTCATATGATTCAAAATCGAATGAGTCCAATAATCCATCTTTATGGCATTTGAAAATGCGATTCTCGTTTATGTGACCCAAATGACAATGCTAGAGATAAGTTGGATTAAAATTATCTAATTTAATCATTTTGGTATTTACATTATAGATAGGCATGTCAAGATTTAAGACATAAAGTCCATGAACTAGTTGTGCACTACCATAAAAGATTTCGTTTAAATAAAAAGAGCAACAATTGTCCTTTATTATAAATGAATATCCAATCTTGTCTAAACAAGAAATTGAAATTATGTTTTTGGTAATGAAAGACACATAATAACAATTACCTAGTTCTAAAAGAAGCCCTGAGGACAAATTCAAGACATAAGTCCCTATAGCTAATGCAGCAATCCTTGCTCCATTTCCCACTTGTAGGTCGACTTCGCCTTTAGTAAAAATCCTACTTCGTTTTAATTCATACACATTTACACAAATGTGTGAACCACATCCAATATCTAATATAAATGATGAAAAAGCAGATAAATTAACTTCTATAATATGAATACCTAAAGTGGAAGTTTCATTTTCTTTCCTATTCCTCTTAAGATCCTCCAGGTAAACTTTACAGTTTCTCTTCCAATGTCCGATCTCACCATAATGGAAGCAATTCCCTTCCTTAGTTACCTTTCCTTTAGGTTCTTCAAGTTAGAGTTCCTATAGAACATATAACTTTTTCTCTTACTTGAGGACTATCCTCAAATTCCTATATCAATCTAGGAAGTTTGTCTCATTCAACTTGTCATTCTCAAAGATAGATCGCAGTGATAGTGTATTATTGTTAGTATTTAATGCCATGGTTATCTACAATAAAAATATGCAAAATAAGTATCATGAATGCAAACTTTAATATAGACTTTTATTAAATGTTACTCCCACTATTTTTATCAAATTAATAACCCTTGCTATTAATTTGGAAAGATTAATCTAATATCTTTCTAGTGGGCCAAGATCCATATTTGACCTAATTTTGAGTTAGTTTTGGCTAATCACCCAAAACTCGACTATTTAGGTAGACAACACTTGTCAATTGTATCCTATACAACTCTTGGATAGTTGGGTGAACAACTCTTGTTTTAGCTTTATCTAATAAGCCAAGACCCAAGGTCTCAATCCTATTGAGTCTACCTAGTTAAATCAAACTCAATGATTAGCAGTCGAATATTACTATTATCTTGTAGCGTCTCACAAAAATGGATCATGGCACCTTGCTTTGGCAAACCTACACATGATCAATCGAAACCTTAACGAGTGCTAGGCATTGGAAGGCATCGTAAACTTAATATTTGCTTTTGAGGGATTTGATAAAATCTCACCATTTTGTTTGCATTGGTTAAGGTAATTATTAGTTCAATTAATCATGTGATTTACTAACTAATTATTACTTTCACGATCTTATCATGCCATTAACCAATAGCCATACACAACATGCATCTCATACATGAATAAGAAAAATAAACTGAAACATAGTTATAGCCCATCCTACGTTGGTTCTCTCAAGCCAATGAGAGAACCGATAGGTCAACCTAAGGGTAATAGCATCTTCTCCAAGTGCCTCATCGGTCGTTCTTATATGGTCACAAACTCCTTGCCTCTATGATTCCTAGTCTAATCCTATTTTAAATCTAACTATTACAAGTTTTGAGAAATTTCGAATTACATTCGAGGGGAGTTAGATGAGAAAAGAATGTACAACCAGAAAATAGAGTAGGCATGACTCGCAAATCATATTTAATTTCAACCAATACAAAACATATCCAATCATATTAGGCTTTGGGCTATAACTATGCACCATTCTCAAATATCACATCATGTGCATGTCATATATAATTGTCATTCATATTTAACATTTAATTTTATTAATCTAATTAATTTATGACAATTATTATTAAATCAAAATTTAAGGTTTCGAATAATATGCTACACATGGAAGGTTTAGATCAAGTTACAATTTTCGGCCAAACCATGATCATTAGGAATTTTTAAATAATATATCATATATATATTTTCAGCCAAAACATGATATATCATATATATATATGCTTTTCGGCCAAACAAAAAACCTAACTCATGTATATTTTCGAAAATTTATTTTGATTGCAACATTAAATTTCCGAAACAATTATATTTCATAAATATAATTTGGCTCTTAATGTGTTCAATATATATACATGTTTTGGCCTCATGATCAAAAAATAAAAAATTAAAATTAAAAAAAAACTGACCAAAATTTACAAAACCCGAAGCTTGCCTAAAATCTGGAAATCTGAAGTTGGCCAAAAATTGAGAAAATCTGAGCTACTAAAATCCAGAAAAACTGAAGTCTTTTTCTCATGCATATGTATATATATCACATATATATTAGCTTTAGGTTTATTGATAAAAAAAGAATTATTTTTTAAGGCCAAAACTAGCCTAAAGATCAAGAAAACCCATCATGGCTAGCCAAAATTCAAGAAATCCGAAGCTAGTCCTTCTATGCATTCATATATATATATATATATATCATATATATATATATATGTATATATATATATATATATATGTATGTATGTATGTATGTATATATATCATATATACATATCATGTATTATTTGAATCTAGCAATAATTCATTAAAGCAAATCCTAAATTGATTTAATAAGTATAAACATATCATATATGTCTAATTCTAAATTCAGATTATATTAAACATGTTCATATGATCCAAATTTCAGCATACTTGTTCATAAACAATTTAATCAAACAAGCATGCTTTCAAATAAAACCGATTTGAGTCTTTGTAAGTGGTTCTGATACCACTGTAGGAAACCAAGTATATCATGCAGCAGAATTTAAAATTTTTGGTTTTCTCTAAGGATTCATACGAAGTGAAATCAAACCGAAGTTTAGAACTTGTACCTTGTTAGTATTGGTAGAACCGGTAGAGTTGTTTTGCGAAGACTGTCGATTGTCAAATCACCAGCAAAACCAATTCTGCCTTGCCTTTATGGTATCCACATGACTGTTCCAAGTGTCTAGTTATTGTCACACAAATAACTAGAAAAAGAAGCAAGCAAAATCCGAACTGCTAGCTTCAGATTTTGCTTTTGATTTTCTCAAGATTTTTCAGCTCAAGGATTTTTGTTTTCTCAAGAACTTTTCTCAAGAATGGAGGCTATTTTTCTTCAAAAGAACAGTCGAATGGTTTTTTTCTCTAGCAAGAAAAAGCTACGGATTTTTCTTTACCAAGAAAAATCTACAGATTTTCTTCTTTAAGAAAAGGTTGCGGGTTTTCTTCTCCAAGAAAAAGCTATAGGTTTTCTTCAAAAGAGTGGCCAAAAATTTCTTTCTTCAAGAAGAATAAGAGCTACGGGTTTTCTAGTTTTTCAAGGTGGCTGCTGAAATTCTTAAGTCCCAATATTCCACTATATGATTCATTGTATATCCAATTGCTACTTCTATAGTTCACCTTATCACGGGTAACATTTGGTAATATCGAAACATGCAACTCCTTATGTTAGAATCTCTGATAACCTCAAGTCTAAGGATCTTATACATCATCATCACTATGAGATATGCTTATGACACTTTATATAATAACCCATACAGCATTTCTCATGGTAGGTCGATCCAGTACATAGTTTTCTAACATGTATCCATGTGTTGACTTGATATCTCATATCATGATACATGTCATCAGTCACTAAATATATTAGTTTTAATGCATTATCATTGTCCCATTAATGATAATACTTGACTAGTGATAATTTTAGAATAATTAAACTTTTGGGACATTGTTATATTTATTCATAATACGCAAATATAGAATTAAACATAATAATAATAAATTGCCATTAATTATAAGCATAATGATACAGTTTATGCCTAAACAATCATCATATGATTGGTTTTTAGGGCATAATCCAACATAAACATGTTTAGAACATGTCCCAACATGCACGGATTTGAAAAGAAATTACTGAAGGCCAAAAAGTCAAGAACACATTTGATTTTGGCTGTGAATATATGGCATACATGACTTATCCATTGAAAATTACTGAACCAATTTCAATGCTGATTAAACTAACTAATTCTTACCTCCAATTATCTAACTTTACCTGCCCATATACAACTTGGAAAACAAATAATGCATGCATATATAAGTACAAAAACTCAGGCAAAAATTGATGTTGCAAAGCATGACCATTTCCTTGGATTAATTTAATACTTCCTTCGTCCTAAAAAAAGAGTTCACTTTCAAAAAAAAATTCTTGTCCCAAAAAAAAGTCTACTTTTAAACCAAATTTCTAAAAGATCTTTACTAACAATAATTGTATATATTCACAATTAAAAAATAAGGATAAAAATATAAAATTATATTTTTAGTTAGTACATTACTTGTGTTATGCTTAATAGAAAGTTGTATTTAAACTAAAGTAGATTTTTTTTTGGGACAAAGGGAATAGAATTTTCAATATACATAGAGGAAGAACCATTATTCATCTTCTCAACAGAATAGGGGAACCTCAATTGAAGCATCGAATACTCAAAACTGATTGGAAGTCAAGTTGTAGCTATCTCAACAGCATTCACCGTCATTTTATTTCATTTTGTTGAGCATGGCTATGGCATGTTTCAATGCTTTTTTCCCTAGTGGCTTTTTGTGTGATGGTTGATCAAGATGATGATGATGATGATCACCACCACCATCGTCATCATTGGAAATATCCTCCACCCTATCACCATCTTATTAGTTACCTTATTACTACTCATCACCACCACCACCACCACCTTATTACTTACTTTATTACTACCCATCACCACCACGATCTTATGTCTATAAGTCACCTCCACTGCCTCCATACGTCTACAATTCACTGCCACCATGACAACAACGTTATGTCTAAAAATCACCCCCCACCCCCCCCCCACCACCACCACCACCACCACCACCACCACCTTATATCTATAAGTCTCCTCCACTACCAATATGTTTAGAACTCATAGCCACCTCCACCATATGTCTATTCCTCGCCTCCACTGTCTCCTACAAATATAGTTCACTACCTCCTCCACTATATGTCTATTCCGTGTGTCGCCTCCGCCTCTATACAAATACAGTTCACCATCTCCTCCACCATATATCTACATCTCACCACCACCACCTCCATCGTACATTTATATTTCACCACCATCACCATACAACTATTCTTCACCTCCACCCCACCATCCAAGTATAGTTTGCCGCCACCTCCTCCATACATCTATAGTTCACCACCACCACCACCATATAAATATAGTTCCCCACTACCTCCTCTATACAAGTAAAATCCACCAATGCCATCACCGTACAAATATAGTTCACCACCGCCTCCACCATGCATTTATGCTTCGTTGCCACCCCCACCATACAAGTATAGTTCGGCACCACCTCCTCACTATCAATCGATCTCAACCCGACCGCCACAGTTTGCAGCCAACCAGTTCAATAAAACTTTTATGTCCATAATAGCGATATGTACAGTGTTTTCAGATTTTGTATGATTTATTGTTTTAAGAGAACCAACCAACATTGCCTTTACTAGGGCAAGTTGTGGACTCATTTTACATGTTTGAAATAAAGCTTCTCTGTCTTATGTCTTGCTTTATATATTTTAATCTTGTGATTGCATGGCATTGTGCATTACAAGAAAATTGGTCTTTCGTGACCAAAAAGGCAGTGACAACAACATTTTTCGTCATCAAAAGTAACCTTTAGCAATGAGAAAAATGTAGCCACAAAAAGTTGGTCACAAATGTATTCATTCTTAACCATGCGAAAAAGTGGTCACTAAATGACATTCTTCAATGACGAGAAAGAAAAAGTGGTCACTAATTGTTATAGAGTGAAAAAGTCAACCAAAAGTTGACCATATTTAATGACCAGTATTGGTGACGATGATTCCATTTGTCACAAAAAAGTTACAAAATATGTTTTGGTGACCAAAAAAATCGTCACTAAATTTATGACTTTTAGTGACATTATTTTGTAGTCATTAAAAGGTTATGATTGGGCTAATAATGGATCTATCATTGGGGTTGCGTTGTTTTGGCTTACAGATTATTTGGGCTTACAAATGGACCTATGATTGGACTAACAAATTAGTATGATTGGGCTTAACTTTATATTAATTGGGCTTATATTATAAGAAATAAGGTTTCGGCTAAACAATTTTTTTTTTGGGTCGAACTTAGCTAATTTATATTATGACACTTAATTTTCATTAATTGTATGTTGACACCCTAATATTTATACATTTGCTATATAATTTTACCTAAAGTGCATAATCATTTAGCATTAAAATACACTATGACTAATAGCCTTCTTTGACCAAGAATTATAATTGGGTTACACAATTTATTCACTAGACTGAAGTTAGTTAATTGTATTATGACTTTCAATTTTTAATAATTGTATTAAGACACAAAATACTTATGAATTTGTCCACATAATTTTACACTAACAAAAATAAAAAACCTTCTTTGATTGCCACAACTTATATAATGATTGGAATTGTTTGACTAAAGATAATAATTGGGCTATGTAATTTATTCATTAGGCCAAGCTTAACTTTTTTAATTTTTGGCTCTTAATTTCTAATAATTGCACAAATACACCCTGATATATATGAATTTGTCTACATTATTTTACTTCAAACATAAAGACTTTTTTAAATACACTATAAATTAATTATAATTGGATTTTTTTGGCTAATAATAATTATTAGACTAAGTTTATTTTTCTTTATACCAAACTTAGCTTACTTATATTATAACTCTTAATTTCTAATAATTGTACTAGGACACCCTAATATTTTTGTTTGTCAATATAATTGTACATTAATTGCAGAGTCTTTTTAGTATTACAATACATTATTGAATAGTACTAATTGGCTTTCTTTGGCTAAGAGTAACAAATGGACTAAGTATATTCTTCATTGGGCTGAGTTTCATTGGCTTAATTATGTTATGACTCTTAATTTAAAATAATTATACTATGACACCTTGATATTTATGAACACACATGCATAAAAGTACTTTAATTACATAACACATAATTTTTTTAGTTTTAAAATATATAATCATCAATAATAATAATTATTTTATTAGTAAGATACATAAGTTTAATTACTACTTTAATTTTTAATTTTATACTTATATATTATGTATATTATATTATATAATATAGTATATATATATATAGATATAGATATATATAATATATATATATTATATTTTTATATAATAATATAAAATTTTTTTTTCTTTTGTTTTTTGTTGAACTCTACATATTCTTATATGTCAAAGAAAAAAAAAAAAAAAAAAAAAAAAAACTCAACAAATAAAATAAAAATTCATATTTTTTGATTATTATTTAATTATTTCTAAAGTAAAATATATTTATATATTTATATTTAATTAAGACTTATTTGTTGTTTGTGTTGTAAAAAATGTCAAAACTTCATCATACTTTTATTACTTTATTTAATTTTATATATTATTATTATTAATTTTTTTTATTTTTTTTTTTATAAACTTTTAAGTACTATAATTAAAATTTTCTATAAATTATTTATATAAGACTTAAATATCCAATATATATAATTTTTATTTCATTATTAAAATTTAGACTTTATTTTTTCCTTTGATTTACCTTAAAATAATTTTTAATTTGGTCATTAAATAAGTAATTAGAATTTTAGTTTTTAAAATCTAAATAATTTAATTTTCAAAAATAAATTTTCTTTTTACTACCACTATAAACTAATGAATTTCAATGGGTAAAAGACTAGGTATAAAAAATTAAGTTTGAAAGTTGTTATTATTTATTATTGACAAGGTCTTAAAAGAATTGTACAAAAATAGAAAATGTTAAGTAAAAAAAAAGGCGCGTTATATTAGACAGAGAAGCGGAAACCTTGAAAATATTCCAAGGTTTGAGAAGCGGCAATCTTCAACACTTGGGGGCGAAAATATTCCGCTCAAAACTTCAACCCTTGAAAAAATAGCAACCACTCGAAAATTGTACTCAAAATTCCTATTTCCTTCCTAAACTCTCCAAAAGTTGCCCTGAAGAATTTATTGGGGACTGTACAAAGTATTTGAAATACAGGAAAGAAATACCATTCCGGTAATATTTCCAAAGGAGTTGCAAATGGATCTGCCTGTTCACCAATCATTGATGGTTCGAGAACCGCTAAGCCTATGTTACATGCAATCGTACCTAGAATTACTACTAGAAAAATATATAAAAGATCGTTGGGCCATGCGGGCTCTCTGTAATAATTATGACCCATACCCTTAGCCAATTTAGTCCTTAATACATGATCATTCAAGTCAGGTTTTTTCGTTATTAGGATAGGTGAATTATTATCGATTCATCCCCCGAAGGAGCCGAACATGATAATTTTTCATCATCTGGCTCGAGTAGCAATCAAATGAACCAAACGAATCTAGATAAAATCTATATGTTCCATGGATCCGCACATATCATATATATACATCATATACACACATATATAAATATAAACATATAAAAAAAAATGGTTCCCCAAAAAGGTGTTATATCAGACTGCTTGTCTTTTTGTAGTTGGATCTCCAAGTTTTTGGAATGCTCCAAATTCTACTTGAGCATCCAAATCCAGGTCAATACCAGCAAAAACATCTCTGAACAAGGTTCTAGCACCATGCCAAATGTGTCCGAAGAAGAAGAGCAAAGCAAATTAAGCATGTCCAAAAGTAAACCAACCCCTCGGGCTGCTACAAAAAACACTATCCGATTTCAATGTAGCACGATCTAATTCAAAAATTATGTTTTAATACTTTTTGCTGTGATGTTCATGAACGGTTCAGAATATTCCGAAGAGGCAAATCTTTGGAATATTAGGGATGCAATTACTTCGATAGTTTGTACAAGTAGGAATTTCTCGAACGAACCACACTCCTTCTTATACGTCAGGAGTCCATTGATGAGAAGGGGCTAGGGAAAGCTTGAGCCCAATTCCTACAGTAATGAATATGAGCGCAATTGAAATTCCTAGGGAGTTATACATTTGTGTATTGATAAGACCATTCACTATTTCTTGAAGTTCGATCTCTCCCCCAGATAAACCATATGGCCGAGATATTATCTGAATGAACCTATCTAATGAGTTAAACTTGAAGTAAAGTTCAAAGTTTTATTTGGATTTTTTTAGTAAGGCTACTCTTCGCTCTAAAATTAACAATAGATTCAATAGAAGAAATTATCAAAATCGAAATGATTTTCGAATTTGATTCCATACTAATTTCAAAAGAGTTTCATTGTTGAATCCCTTCTCGCCACCTCTCCCCCTCATCTCGGATCTCCCTCCCCGCCGGCAACTCCCATCCCATCCAATCGTTTGGTTCTCCCCTCTCTCCCCCCTCTCTCCGGATCTTCAGTTTCTTCAAAAAAGAGTGTAGTGTATGCCACCACAAAAAAGACAACCAAGAAGAAATAGCAGTTGCAGTGCAATGCGAAAAAAAAATGCCCGCCCTGCCCATCTCTACCAATGATCCAAATAATTATTCCATTGCAAATGTAGCCAAAAGGAGCACTAAAAGTCAAAGTAGATCACCAAACAATCAATCCATGGATTCAATCGAATTCAAAAAAAATCGATATAATGCGATTTTGTCGCTTTTTGAGATTTTTGAGGTTGAGAGATGAATCGATGATTTTTGATTCTACATGAATTTGGTCTGGTCGTCAAGAAGAGGAAAGAAACAAGAGGAAGAAGAGGCAGGAGGGAGGAATGATCAATTAGGACAATGATGAATTGACATTGATGATGAACAATTCTGATGAATCTAAAATGGTATGATCGATTCATTGCAATGCTTTATAAGTCATCCAAGTCATACCATTTTTATTTTGATTCTCTTCACATTGAGTTAGGTTTCCCGATTGTAAAATCAATGTAGCTGAAGGAACTCCTCTTGGTGTGAATTACCTTATCTTTCTCCATTGCAGCTTAAGACCCTGTTAACTTGATAGAAATCCCCAGAAATCTAAATTGCTTTTTGCCAGTTAAAAAAAAAAAAGTAGTGTAAATTTCTTTTTTCTGCCTGTACCAAGGTGATAAAAGAAGATGTTAGCCATTAAGGCTGGCTTGTTTGATATGAAATCTGATATATATGTTTCTGCTACAATCATGGATAAAAGTCTTCGGAGTTCTCAAGTTTGTTTTGTTTTTAGATGTATTGCTGAGGATAAGGTGCTATATAATTGCTTTGGTTTCATCTTCTAAATTCTATGATAGTTTTCTACTTTCATTAGTCCTTTTTTTTTCTGGATATGTTAGTAATGTTTACTTTTTTCAAATCATGCATATATTGTCTAGGGTGTAGGTAAATCAGCTGTATTAAACAGTTTATTTGGGCATCCACATTGGTTAGTCCGCTCTCAATGAATCCTGTGTCTTTTGCAATTTTGAGTGTCCTAAAACACTTTGTGTGGCGATTTTAATTTTTTGTTTGTTTTCTATTGGTTATAGCCAACTGGTGAAGGTGGTGACACTGGTGCTCCTATATGCATTGACTTTAAAAGGGATACTTCTTTGAGCAGCAAATCAATTATTTTGCAGATTGACAGCAAATCACGATTGCTACGTAATTTCGTTTATTTGTATTTAAAAAAGGGTGAGGGAAAAGAAAATGGTCCAACATCCATTCAAGCTGCATAAGATTGAAGCTGTTTTGGAACACCTTGGTAAAGAAATGTACACATAGATTGATTTCATCAATATTGTATTCAGATGGTTGCATTTTCTCAAAATTGGCAAAACACGTCAAAATGGTTTTTTTTTTTTTCCTTTTTTGTGGTTTCCTAAATGGCAGGACCATTAAACAAACCCTTAATGTATTTTCTGTCTGACACGGGTTAGAGTAGATATACAGAAGGCAAAGTTGGAATTGTTGTTTGAACTTCAGAGAGTGCCAACTGATGAAGAAAGGGTTGGAATTTCACCTGAAAGATACCACGAAGTGACAAGAGAGTCTAAACCTATCCTGTCTCTCCATGCAAGGAATTCAACCACCCAAGAAGAGTTGATCAATGGGATTACTGATGTTGATGTGGAAGGAGATAAGCGAAGGCAGCCTGCTCTTCTCAGACTTGCTATTGATGATGTGGTAATTTTCTCTTCTTTTTGAGAGTCATTTGGTATTACATTTGATTGCTTTAATAGAAGTTCGCTACCTTGCTAAGTTTCACCTTTATTGTTTCTGGATTTAATTCCATAGACTAACACGCTATATGCGATCTCACATTTTCCTTTTTGGGATCAGCTTGACCATGTAATGACTAACATAGCATCTTTATCTGTTATTTTGCTTCATTTGATTGCAGATTGTGTGTGTATTTAGTTAGCTAACTAATCATTCTTCATTTTAGTGTAATGCTCTTGTTTACATATAGTGGTAAATCTAGCTAATATATATAGACCCGGGAAGAATTATCTCTTGTTTACATAAAGGAGAGAAGGAAAAAGGAAAAACTGCTCAAAAAATTTATATAATTAGCTTGTCAAATCTTAATAGAACTCAGCTATAGTCTGTAACTCTGTATGCTATGTTCGGGATACATTCAAGGAATTTCTGCGATACAGTTTTTTCTGATAATTATATTATCTAAATTAGCCACTTCCTTTTCCAGCGTTCAGCTCCAGGATTACCATTTCGTAGCTAGAGGATCTATGAGCTTCCTACAAATGGTGTCTAGACCTCAGTCTTCTTTAAAATCTTTAGCCAGATTCTACCAAAAGGAACTACAAAGAAAGTCCAATTAGTGGTCAACAGATTCTCTTCTGTATTTTTATTCCTTTCAGGCCATCAGATTCTACAACTTATCCGTCATATTTTTATTTGGAAAAGCTAAATTTCAATCATCTGGGACCTCTCTAGATAAGTTAATTTTATAGTGATTAACATGAGCTGGCAGGCAATTTGAATATTATCCTTAGAAATAGTGATTTGAGTTCATAATCATTTTCTTTGTCAGTTTCCGAAAAGAATTTTGGGTGAAAAGCAATGCTTTCAACATAGTTCGGGGACAGAATAGGATGACAAGTATCACACATGCCCAACTGGACAAACTCTCAGCAGTAGAGGATTGACCAGATTTTCGTCCAAACTATCTATAACTGCTTATTCAGAGTGATTTGTATGACCAAAAGCTAAATGAAGCAGCTCGCTAGAAGTGATGTGTATAATTTACCTTGTTCAAGCAAGACGGAAATGTGTATCATCTGAATGAACAAGGAAAACATATTTAAGCGGACATGACTGTCTTTTCTCTTTACTGATTATCTACTCATCTAATTTTGCCACAGCTTGATTCTTTGAAGCCAAAGGAGAGTTTAGTGATAAGGTAGAGGTATGGTCTTGATGGTAAAGGTGATAGAACACTTGGGGAAATAGCGGGAAACTTGAATATCTCCAGAGAAATGGTGCGGAAGCATGAAGTGAAGGCCCTCATGAAGCTCAAGCATCCAGCTCGTGTGGATTATCTTCGCCGCTACGTGCACTAAAAGAACCCCTTTGCGTGGTCACTTCTACATTCTCTCAGTTTCTGGTAGTGAGATTTGTTACCTTGACTTGATGCTCTTGTAGCTAAATTTTTTTTTGTGCTTTTAGATTTTACCCTGAGAAAGAAAGCTTAAATCTTTAAATGTGGGTATCCCAGGACTGCCATTTTGATTTGATAATTTTTTGGCACATTCTAGGTGCTCTTCAACATTCTTTGCAAGACAGACTAAGCAAAATTTCTAGCAAAAGTCGTGATGAGATATATTTAAAGCTTCGATTAAGAAAGTGATTTAGGTACCTTCCCTAATCCTGAAAAACCATTACTTGCTGTTTATGCCTACTAACTCACTCATTGGTTTAGGATTTATGCATTTCTCCAAGATGGATTTCGTGAAGGATTTATGACAGAATTAGTTGGGCCATCCTCTTCTGGCAAAACGCAAGTATGACCTTAGCAATGTGGCAAGAGTGTTATGATTTCTACCAGTTAGTGTTTTGGTTTTTTCATTGGAAATTGATATCTGTTGTTGTTTTGAGTAAAATTTCAAAGCATCAGTTGATCACCTTTTACCATCATCATTGATTTAAATTTGTATGCTCAGGTGTGCCTGCTGGCAGCTTCAAATTGTGCAAAAATCCCTTCATGCAGAGTTATGTTTTTAGATACTGGCAATTCTTTCTCGCCAAAACGGATTGCTCACTTTGTGAGTAACACTCCAATTCATGCCAATAGAGAGGTCAGACATGTATTTAGAGAGTTTGCTAGTTTCTACAACTTTCCTGCCTAGCACCTGTATAATATACTCTTTGTGTGCCCTTTCCACATTTTGTTCTACTTCGTCCATCTATAATGATGTGAGCACTGATTTCTTTAGGACGAGTGTGTAACTTTGATTTCCATTAACAGTTTTAAACCACCATTTCTGTATGGTCTTGATAAATTATCCATGAAGTGCTTTGAATGAGTGAGTGTGTAACTTTGATTGAAGAGAAGGTTTCCCTCTTTTTCTTTTGTTACTAGTTTCCTTGGTGGTAACTGCAGTCTTTAGGACGAAAAGTTTCCTTACATATGTCTTTTCTAGGTAAAGGTGTAAGTCCAGCCATTCAAGTAAATGGTGGAATTCTTGGTGATACCCAAAATCCTATTGTGATAGTGATGCTTAGCTTGACAAGTAATTCTAACTCTTCAGTAAGCTTCTTCACTCTTCCTTCTGAACTATTTGCATTTTGTCATCTTTCTTTTACATCATACTCTCTTCACCTTGTTATTTTTTTAATGTGAGATTTTTCATTAGCAAATTGACATGTTCAACTGTATGTGAGGCATTTAGCTTTCAGGATGGCACAAAGTGAATGTGAAGTTGTTGTGAGCAATCATTGCGGACTTGGGGAGTTCCAATCACTGTGAGTGTTTCCTGGTTCAATCATGCATCTAATTTATTTTTGTTGAGTTACTAAGTTCTGTTGGGTACGTAACTTCTTTTCTGAAGATGCTATAATGTGGAAGCTTGATTGCAAGTTTGTTGCGATTATTATGGTTGAGAAGGAATGAAGTCTTGTGTTTCTAAAAGCACCGGATAGTTACATTAGTAAAATGTGTATGCTTTTTTTTTTATTATTTGCAGAGGAAAATAATATAGGATTAATGTATGTGAAATATCCTGTGAAATGACATTTGATTACTCAGACTAAATCTTTAATGCCAACAAACTGCCTTCCGAGGATTAATCATTGGATTACTTGGCTTTCTCATCACATTGTGTTGTTTAAGGAAAATCTTTCACTTTGCAGATTTCTGGACTTCCAAATGAAAAAGAGGTTGTATATGGTGCCTTAGATAAATGGATAGCTTAGGGGACTAAATTTCCATTGATTGCTGCAGCTAAAGCTCTAAGAATTTTGAGGAAAAGGAGACAATGGCTGTATATGGTGCCTTAGATAAATGGATAGCTTGGAAACTTTAGTTGTGTACTTTTGTAGGATAAGAAATGTTGTTTTTGTTTTGGTGCATTAACTTTGGATGCTTATGCTTTTGTTTTTGTACATCATTAGTTTGATATTGTCTTAACTCTTTTGTCGTGTAAATGATATAACGGTCATATTTTGTAGAGATATGTTAGTTTTATCTATTGTTCAATGCTTTATGTACAATTAATCCAAAATAATAAATTTAATGGCAAATTGGTGAGAAAATAATGTGGTCACTAATGGTTGTTTATATGACAATACGTGACTAATATTTCGTCACTAATTATTGTTATTTGTTCACAATTAGCTAACGACTTTAAGTAGTCACATATGGTGTTGACCTTCTTATATTTCTTGACCACCATATGTGATGACCAAAAGTAGTCACCAATCACTATTTTTTTTGTGACCATCTTGTATTATTAGTAACCAAAAAAATTATGTTTTGGTGACCACTTTATGTCGTCACTAAGAGTGTGACCACTTTTTTTGGTTACTAACTATACCAATTAGTAACCACCATGTCACCAATGAGTATTTGCAGCCGACCTTTGCAAACCACCATGTGACCACAGGATTTTGGTCACTAAATCTTATTTGTGACGACTATTATATATTTAGTGATCACTATTGACTTGTCACTAAAGGCCAATTTTTTGTAGTAGTGCATGCATGTAGTTTTTAGGGTACGTATAGGAGATGAAGATTACACTCTTGGACCTCTACAATGACTATTTATAGCTACTTCTTCAATTTTCATTAACTAAATTGTTGCAAAAATTTAAACCAATGGAACTCTAGTTGCAAGCAGAATTTGCATTTACATTTATGAAAAATAAACTCTTTGATTTTATTAAAAAAAATTAAACGCATAAGGGCCATTTACTCTAAATCCGTACCATAGCTACAAAAGAAATAATGGTTGACACAATATTCCTAACATTTTTTATTTTCTGTCCTTCGTATGTGTTCCTGCCCCAACTGCTCCTATTTTGTTTTTCTTTCATTTCTATTTATAAGTGTTTCTTTTATTGGATACTTAATTCTTTGTAGTACACCTAATATATATTAGGGTATATAACGGTATTCATTCTTAAATTTAGTTTTTAAATATGATTTGATCCTCCATATTCAAAAAGTTTTAATTAAATGCTCAAATTCAGTAATTTGGTTCTGATTCATCCTCTTGCTAAAACCAGCTTAAAGAATTTTGATCTTCATTTTCTTCTTATTGTCACCACAACGTTAATTTAGGAATTGCAACAAGAGAATGCACACACATACAGGGAATCAACCTTAATAGCACTCAAGACTCTTACACAACATTTCACAAACCAACCCTCGAACCACATATCTATATAAAGAACGGTGGTTGTTTATTAATGGGGATAGGAATTTGACTTCACTGAGGAACACGCAGGTAAAGTGGGACGGGATTTGGAGGTTCAGGGGAGCATCCCACACTGTGAAGGCACTGCTCGAGTTCATCCATCACTTTGTCATCTCTGGATAGTGACGATCCAGCACGTCCTTCAGGCTCTCAGTTGTATTCACCCATTCCAGTCCTTTCTTTGTGTATGTCTCCTTGTTGAAGTGGCCTGTAAAGAACTTGTTAGCCTCTAGCCTCCTGACAATTAAATCACCAACCATCATCCATCAATTTTGTAAGAATTGGATTCTTGTTTTTGCTAACCTCATGTATCCTTTTTTGAACATTAGCAACAACATCCAACTTAAACAACGGATGGATTAGATTATACATAGAGTGTAAATTAGCGGCTCATAATCTAATCTAATTATTCGAATGACAGACTATATTTAGATTAAGTCAAATATTGAATTGTGTTTTAATGCATTTAATCTTTGACTTAAATTAATTAATAAAAAAAATCTAACACGTAATTAAATAGTAATCATAATATCACGAGACCTCAGTCACTTAAAACTCCTAGTAATTTGACCGAAAACTGGCCGGCAGCCCCGACCTGGCGGTCCGGCGGGGGTGAAGTTAGTCCAAGAGAAAATTTGATGGTGGCATAATTGAAATCTTATAAAGAGACACTCCAATGTATGATTTGATAAGTTACCTTGATGCCCGAGTAAATTTGATGGTGACGTAAGTGTAAATTTGATCCAATACATTATGAACTTTTCAAAGTAGCTTTATGGACAGCCACTTGGAAACTGAACGTCACCGGTAAAGTCAAGCAGTTTGTATGGTGATGTTCTCATAATATTTTGCCACTTTATGCGAAACTGAATCAAAGAAAAATGCAAGTGGAGGCTACATGTCCAATGTGTGGAGAATAGGTTAAAACTGCAGAACATTTAATGTTTCTTTGTTCCGGAGTCAAAATCATTTGGAAGTTGGCTCAACTTGGTTGGGCTAAGGCTAGACAGGAACAGGAAAGTTTCTAGCAATAGTGGCAAGATCTATGCTCTAGGCAAAGTGAGGATATATGGATGGAACGAGCACAGTTCACCGCTTACCTACTTTGGATGATATGGAAGAGCTGGAACCTTTGGGTTTTTCGAGAATGGATGGCGGAGAAGGATGTAGTTGAGCGAGCGAGGCATGCTTGGTTGAAATTTCATCAAGCAAGTAGGATAGTTTAGTTAGTTAGGATCATGATGTAAATCAGTGGCTGACTAGTAAATAGATGGTGGCACACGGCTGTGAGGTAGTAGACAGCTTCATCGGAGGTATTCCTTTTTTGGTTAGTAGGGCTTCTACTGTTTCGGTAGTGTATTTTTGTGGGAGGGATGAGTTTTGACAGATTGTCATTTAATCTTTAGCCAAACGTAGAGCTAAGAATAGTCCAATTGTGGGGGACATTGCATGTAATAGTTAACTTTCATCAAATTAATACCATTATCGAACTTTTGATAAATAAAAAGAAAGAAAAAAAGAAGAAGAAGAAGATGTAGCTTTAAACATCTCGTATCATTCTCACACTCAAACAGAAGGGCAGTGATGTACGAGGTGGGGCATCCTAACATATTTGAACTTTATTTTTACATCAACCGAGTAAAAGACAGTTTATATAACTTGGATTTACAGTATTCTTAGTGATTACAAAGAATTTGAGCAGAAGGAGGATTTATTTGCTAAGAAAATTTATCAATAGAAATTTACAATTTTTATTATATTGATTTATTTAAATTTACCATCCGCCTTCCTCTGGGTGATGAAACAAAATATTTTAGAGCTTTTTGTTTGGCTGGCAAAATAAGTTCAAGGATATTAAAAATTAGAAAAGGCTGTTAGTCTTTTTGTTTATTTCATAAATTTTATTTTTTTATGGAAATATTTCCATTTTTTTATGCCAATTTATTGGAAAGATGAAAGTAATTCAGTTTTTTGATGCCTAATGAAAATTATAATTAATATTAAAATTGGAGGGAATCTCCATAAAAATTTAAAACGAATTGTTAATTAGAATAGAAAATGATTATACTTCTCATGGGAAACTAACCACACACGCAAGGGCTAAATATATTTCATTATGAGATCTTCCTAAAGGACAATTACAGGTCTCAATCTCCTATTTGTTTTTTTTTCTTTCGTAACTAATAGACTCACAAAAAGCAACATGAATTGAGTTTAAAATTAGATAGTGGATCCATTGGGTTTATAGTTAAAATTATGGAGAATTTTATAGTCCTTACTTTGTTTATGATCGGATGGTTCATTAATTTTTTAGCCAATTAGGAAATAACATGTAATATATTTAGATAGACATAATAACATTCTAACAAAGTTCTGATAATTGGTAACCTACTATTATAGGTTACAAGTATTTATTAAAACTAATTTAATTATTGTACTTATTAAATCAATTGTTTTTGCCACTAAGGAATTAAGTAAAGAAATGTTTCCAATAAAAATTGTTTGTTCTTGCATATTTCTCCGGTTTTCTAAATTAATCTTGCGGATACATATAATTCTGAAGAATACAAGAGTAATTTATACACATCATCCTTTTCCTTTATTAACGGCTCTACTAATTGGCATGTCTTTATAAATAATTGAAATTCGATTTCTTAATTTATATTTCCAATTTTTGTAAATTTAGAAGGTTCTTCCATCAAACCTTGATCAATAAACGTACAAATCCTTAAAATTGTAACTTTTTATATTAAATCACCAAAAATTAAGTAATTATTTACGAAATTCAATTTATTACAAATAAAATTGAAAACCCACACAATATTAGGAAAATCCTAATAATTTAAAAGAAATTAAATTAACAATTTAATCAAAAGTGTAAAAAAAAACATTTGTAATTATTAGGATTGTTCTACCAAAAAAAAATATTACAACATTATGAAAATTATTAAATTACACAATTGAAAGTAGATGAAATTGTTAGAAAAACTTATCATACCATCACAAATTAAAAATGACATAAGATTCTAATGGGATCTGCACTCTAAAATGATAGAAAATATATTGTACCATCATTAATTAAAAATATATTTTCCAATTATTAACATTGTACCACTTGAGAAAAAGTAAGGTACCACAACAATATTTAATAAATTAATTCATGAATTGAGTTTTGAACATATGAGAAAGAACAATTACACTTGTGTAAATACTAATGTCACAAACTTCTGATCAGCGACTACACTCCAAAGTGATAGAAAAATGTATTGTATCATCATTAATTGAAAATGTACTTTCCAATTATTCACATTATAATATTAAATAATTAACATTATACCATTCAAGGAAAAAATATTATACTGCAACTACAATTAATAAATTAATTTCTAAATTTAGTTTTGCACAATTACTCTTGCTTAAGTGCAAAAGCCACAATATTTTAATTGGTGACTGTACTCTAAAGTGATAGAAAAATACATTGTATCATAATTAATTAAGAATGTACTTTCCAATTATCCACATTGTATCGTCAAATAATTAACATTGTACTACTCAAAAAAAAATATTGTACCACAATGATAGTTAATAAATTAATTTATAAATTCAGTTTTGCACATATGTAGATGAACAATTACACTTGCGCAAATGCAAATGCCACAAAATTCTAATGGGTCTGCACTCTAAAGTGATGAAAAATGCATTGTACCATTATTAATTAAGAATATACTTTCTAGTATTCATATTGTACCATCAAATAATTAACATTGTACCACCCAAGAAAAAGTACTGTACAACCACAACATTTAATAAATTAATTCGTAAATTGAGTTTTGCACATATGTGAAAGAACAATTACACTTGTGTAAATCCAAATGTCACAAACTTCTGATTGGTAGCTACACTCCAAAGTGATGGAAAAATGTATTGTACCATTATTAATTAAAAATGTACTTTCTAATTATTCACATTGTACTATCAAATAATTAACATTGTACTACATGAGAAAACGTATTGTGCCGCAACAAAAATTAATAAATTAATTCATAAATTCAGTTTTGCACATATGTAAATGAATAATTACACTTGTTTAAATGCAAAAGCCATAAAATTTTGGCTGATGACTGCACTCCAAAGTAATGAAAAAATGCATTGTATGATAATTAATTAAGAATGTACTCTCCAATTATTCACATTGTACTATCAAATAATTAACATTGTACCACTTGAAGAAAAATTATTTTACCATAACGACAATTCATAAATTTAATTTTGCAAATATGTAAATGAACGATTACACTTGCGTAAATGCAAATGCCCTAACATTTTAATTGGTGACTGCACTAAAAAATTACGGAAAAATGAATTGTACTGTCATTAATTGATAATGTACTTTCTAGATATTCACATTTTAGCATTAAATAATTAACATTTTACCATCCACAAGAGTAAAATGATGGCTGACTGAGAAAATAACAAATTAAATCTGAATCTCATTTTTAGAATAATATACTCGATAGTTACGTCTGTTTAAAATTCAGTGCCACTAAATATTAATTTTAAAATTAAATATTACATGTGAAAATTTAAAACTAACTAACATGTTTTTTTAACCACTATTGATGAAGATTATATTTTCTAATTGTTAGTGTGAGAACTACCATCAAACAATTTATGTCATAAAAATTATTTAAAATGTTGTTAAATTAATTAAGTTCAATAATTATATGACTAGTTATTGGATGAGCTAGTAATGAATTTTTATTAGTGAATGAATATAATATAATATAATTAATAATTAATAATAGGATAGTAGTGGATAAGATTGAATTCAATGAATAATTAATAAGAGGGTAGTAAAGGGATAAGATTGTAGTCAATGAATAATATAGAGGATTGTATTCAATGAACATTAATTAGTAGGTTAAGAAATGGACATAAATGAATTCAATAAATAATTAATAGGTTTATGAATGATTAGTTAATTCAATGTATTACATTGAAGGAATTTAAAAAAGATACATGGAACTAACAATAAAACAGTTTAATGAAACACATTAATCAATATAGATTAGGATAAAAATGTGAAAGGACTTTTTTGAGTATAAATAGTAGCACAAACCTATGGGAAAAAAAAAACTAGTGAGTTTAGTAACCAAAAGAGAGAAAAAGAGATTAGTGAGCTTGCTTAACAAAAGAGAAGAATTTATTCTACTTTTGGAGTTTATGGATGCTGAAGTATTGAAGAAGGTGGATAACTCTTTGATGTAGAAATTTTTTGTTTAATCTTTCTAAAGTAGTTTTATGGAGATTGTAAACAACAAAAGTCTTGAAATTTTTTTCACTTTTATACAATGAGTTTTGTATGTTCTTGTTGAATTTTGATTTCAATAAAAACTTGTTCTCCTTCACTATCTTGAGTAAGAATTTGAAAAATATAGTTTTCTTTAATTTTCACAAGAAAGGGAAAGTATGTTTTTTTATCTATATTTTGTAGAAAACTTTATAACTATTATTATTGTTATTATCCTCTTTATCAACCAAGTTAAGCTATCGTGTATATACATGAGTGCTGTACTTGTTATCTAAATTGTAATATGATATGTGAACCCAATTAATCAAAAAGTTTGGCCCTAGTCATTAGTAAGCTATGAGTTGAGGTAATCAGGTCTACAGTTAACTATAAATTTCTATGACATGCCTCTCGACAGAATTAAGGAGTTTTTAATTCTATGTGGTTCGGGTTATTTTGATAATTTCCAAATATTGTCAATTGATTGATGGTGTGATAAGGTTGTTTAAAACATGTACGCAATCTGTTTGAGGTGATAAGAGTGTTACTTCTATGATTCTTTTAATGTGATTATTAATTCCAACTTTAATGTTGATATTTATGAGAATGTTTGAGTACTAGTTTGGATTATTTTCTTATGTATTGAAATTAAATTACACATGTGCACAAGATTACCCAGTGGACTTTCATAACTCACAAGTTTTTTTTTCTTGTTCCAAAATGTAACACTGAAAGATAGTAAGAGTAATATAAGGTATCTACCGGTAGAGTGAAATGTCAAAAAACTAGATTTTCTGCTTTAAATATTATATAAATAATAAGTGACTTTTTGGACACTAACGGATTTATGTTATTATTATAATAAATTTTTTTATTTTACATCCTAATGTTAACAATTATTTTTTTATGTAGAAATTTATTAAGTATTAGAATTTGATGAAATTGGGTTGTTACAATTAGTACCATAGTTTTAAAAGCATAGTATTGTACCACCATGACAATTAAAAGAGTAATTCGTGAATTGAGTTCTGTACATATGTAGATGAACAATTATATTTATATAAATGTAAATGCCACAAAATTCTGATAGGTGATTGCACTTGAAAGCGACAAAAAAATGCATTGTACCATCAATTGTTAAGAATGTACTTTTTAGCTACTCACATTGTACTGTCTAATAATTAAAATTGTATAATCCACAAAAATACTAAGATGGTCCAAATAATTAACAAATTGATCTAAAAAATATTGAGTTTCATGAGTATAATGCATTTGATAATTACCTCAATTTAAAATATAGTTCTACCAACTATTAAATTAACCTGTCGTGGTTGAAAAATACCTAATTGAATTTTGTGCTTCTACAAACGAATATTGTACCTTCTGATTATTGGTATTATATTTACAAAAAACATCTTTATACCACCGATACTATTACAACAATTTCTAAACTAATTCATAATTTGAGTTTTGGATGTATATGGATCAATAATTGCAAGTGTTGTATTCATATGCCACGAAATTTTCATTAGTGATTGGAGTTGAAAGTGATACAAAAATCTATTGTACCTTGCTAATTAACAATGTGCTTTGTAGTGATCCATATTTTAACATCATTAACTAAGATTGCATCATTCACAAAAATAGTGCAATCGATTAAAAAATGATCAAATTACTCAAAAATTAGGTTTCAAAAATAAATATATCCATAATTATTTGAGTGTAATTGGATAAATTTTGTATCAAAGTGATAGGGGTTCAATTGAAAGAAAAATATAAAAATGAAGGATATAATTGTATAAATTTTCATTTGTAATAGGACTAAAATTGTAATAGGAAAAAAGATTAAGGCACAAGTAAACTATTTTTTTTGGTTTAGGCCAATTTAGAAATCAAAATTAATCTTAGTCACAAATTTGAAAAGTTAGTCATGATTGTCTTCCACTCCTCACCTCTCCTCTCCTATTTAAAGAGAAATTCCACATTTAAATGTTACTAAAATTGTTATGAGAAAGGATTACCAGTATTAGTGATTTATTATTGTGTTATTTGTATTTTTTTCTGTTTGATACACCCTATTTAAATCTAACCGTTTAATAAAATCTAATGGTGTAAAATAGCAAAACAGAACTATCCCATAAAGTACTAGAGGGACCATAGTCAATTTCTAAAATTAGAATTATAGTTCTATTCCAACTAATGTGTACAAACTATATTCTTTTAATAAAACTATATAGTTTCATTAAAATTATGATTTATGCATTTTATGTTAAACTTTAATAGTTATTAATACGATAACTTTTTTTTATTAATGGGATATGATTGGTACATACTCCTTCTATCCCAAAAAAAGAGTCCAGTTTGAAAAAAAAAATTCCCCGAAAGAAGAATTTATTTTGGGAGTGAAATTCTTGTATTACCTTTACTAATGATAACAATATATAACCCAAAGGGTAAATGACATTGAAAGCGACTCAACTTTTGAAATCGTATACTTTTGGCCACTCAACTCACAAAATTGCGTGAATAGCCATCTAACTCGTAAAATTGGCTACCCATGGCCATTCTATTACTTTCGCTCGTTAAAGACCAAACGGCAGCCTTTCCATGTGTTTTTTGAGGGGCAAAAAGGTCAATGTGGATGAGTTAGCTTGCATGGTCTTTCTCTAAGGCAATTCATCAAGCAGCTGGCGTGCATTTTCTGATTTGAGCAGGGACTAGTTTTGTGCGTGAGCCGTGAGATAGCCAGAATCAGAGCTTTCCACACCAACATCATCATCCGAGGAATCAACATCAAAATTAGGCCTTGAGGATTTCTTACTAACCTTCAGATTTTTCAATTTGCGAGCAACAATTGAGCGTCGAGCTTTTACGGAATTTTGATCAGGAGTTTGAGAGCTTTTGGAGACAATTTTCTTCTTCCCCATGGGATCAAGAAGCTTGGGGAGTTCAAAAATTTTATTAAAATCGGCAGTTAGTTGTTCAATTTCTTCATGGGTTGGCTGTAGACCCGACAGACCCGTTTGGTGACCCATCTCAGATTCTTCATCTATGGTTTTCGGTGTAGGAAATTAGGAGCTTGCAGGTTGTTTTTCTTCGCCATAGATCATCGGAAAACCATGGGAAGGGTGTAAAGATAAAAGCTTGAAGAACATGCTACTTCACTCAATGAAGCTTCAGATGAGCTGTGGAAATCAACAAAAATTTTGGAGAAAATTCAGAGCAGCTGCAATCCAACACGATCGAGGTTGTGGTCTTGCAGTGGCATTTGGCCACTTCACTTTGATGAAACCAGTTTTTAATCATCCGTCTATCCTTTTCTGGCTCAGAGGTGGAAATCATGGAAGATGTGGATGGGATTGCAATGACGAAAGAGGCAGAAAGAAAAAGCTAGTTGGAAATGAAGGAAGACCAGAGAAGGCTGACCTTTTTGCCCCTCAAAAAACACGTAATGACTACCGTTCGGCCTTTAACGGGCGAAACTAACAAAATGGCCACAGGTAGCCAATTTTACGAGTTGGATAGCTGTTCGTGCAATTTTGTGAGTTGAGTGGCCAAAAGTATACGATTCAAAACTTGAGGCCGCCAATGTCGTTTACCCTAACCCAAATTAAAAAGTAAGAATAAAAATATAAAATTATGCATTTAATTATGCATTAAACATGTTATTCCTTATAACTTAAAATAAGTTGTACCAAATCAAAAATAGACTCTTGTTTGAAAATGAAGGGAGTATTACTTAGGATAAAGAACCTACCCTTTTAAAATTGGTTTAGAATTAAATATATTTTATATAAATTTTAGAACAAATTTCAACAATTTAAAGATATCATAAAATAAAAATTATTAATGGGTTAGAACAAAGGAAAGAATAATAAAATTTAATCAAATACAACAAAAAAATATTTTAATTTTATGACAATTCCAATTCTAATGAAGAACCAAATGCATCCTTCAAACATTTACAAATAACAACATTTATTCCAATGTACATTTTAATTTATACTATTGAAGAAATCAAAATCCAACTCACTACTATAATTTAATGATAAATTATAAACAAGGAGTATTAAGATATTCTGACACTTTTGTTAGATTTTATATGTTTAGATCTACTATGCCAACTCCTTCGAATATGAGATTCAAGGGAAATTTGCAAAAATAGCACTTTTTGGATGGACATTTACCAATATAACAGTTTCAAAATTTTGTTTGCACATATAGTAGGTCAACGGTATTTGACCAGATGAAAAGTCCAAAATGCCCCTCTTTTCACAAAAAACATTAGAGAAACATTCACGCCTAAATAAATAATAGTCCAAGACTTTATTTCATCCATTTGTAATGGAATTAATGGTCAATTATCCTTCATTCTTCATTGAATCACCATCCCCATTTCACCAAACTCATTATCGTCTATGGGTGAAACTTCGGCATTCACGCGAGAAATGCAAAACTGGACGAACGGGAAGACGATTAGCCAAAAATTTGCCTATAATTTTAGCTTCGTATGTGCTATTACACAGGGTGTGTTTATTGTGCATATCCTATCACGCAGAATATATATATTTTTAAGTTGAACTGAGTTTGAACGAGAAATTAGTCGAGCATATGTCAAGAACCATATCGACCATAGTTTAGATAATGGACACACGTCGAGAAATATGTCGACAAAATATACCGATAAATATGTCAAGAAATATGTCGATCACCATGTCGAGAAATATGTTAAGAAATATACCGAGAAAAATGTCGAGGACTATGTCGAAAAATATGTCGAGAATATGTATAGCACTATATCGATCAATATGTTGAGTACTTTGTCGAGCACTTCGTTGTTTAAAATGTGGGATTCAAAATGTCTTTGATCATTTCAAGAGGGGCAATGTTGCTAACTGGAGATATGCATACCTGAAGCTTGCGTAGGTGACTCTTTAGAAGCCAAATCTTTGGGCAAGAGTTGTGTTGGAGAGGGTGATCCATTTAATTGGTATAGGATATGGGTTTTTTGGAAACATGTAATGGTTTGAGAGGAAAATTAATTGAATATCTTATTTATTTTATTAACTAATGTGTTGTATTGTATTAATAAAATATCATGTATGGTTGTTATTGGTTGCGTAATTTGCTAAAATATTCAAAAAAAGATACTGAATAAATTTAATGTTTTTATAAAATTGAATAAATTAAATATTCAATAAAGAAAATACAAAATGTCATCACTTTTTCTTCCTACAAATGAATGGATTTGAGCAAGCTTACCGGTTGTGTCCATTTTCTCCTACCGACCACATTTCTTTGCAACTTTTTGCTCACCTGTTGAAGGAATTCTCTGTTTCTTGTGCCTACCACTCTTAGACTTTGGTTCCGATGGTGATAGTTGAATAGAAAAACTTCTTCGGGCACAGACCAATCCTTAGGATCATCAACCGGCATAATAGAATCTACATAAGCATCTAAAAGTGCATCGGTGTGATAAAGTGGCCAGCATAAGGTGTAATAGTCAATTTGTCGACAACGAGCTGCAGCTAATGCATGAACACAAGCGATTTGATCCGGATTAAACACTTGACACATGCACATTTTTTGAAACAAATTGACCAGAGCAGTATGGTTTGTAATGTCTCGTACACACCATCGGTGTATATCGATTGGTTCAACAACATAGAATTATGATTCTCTCATTCTAAATGCAATTTAATTTTCAATATATGGGGTTGTCAATGTTTTCATGTCGCTAGCAGCGGTACGCCTTTCATGAAATCACCTCTGGAGTGTGTTAAGGATGTAATCGACCAAAGAATGAATAGATAATTTCCGGACATCCTTCAACAATGGATTCAGACATTTTGCAATATTGGTGGTTATTATTATATACCGTCTCCCACCAGAATGTGCCCTCGACCAATATTCAATCGCGACTTCTCTTAAATACTCGTTTACCCTTGAATTTTGCAGTGAAAGAAGCAAGAACATCTCATTGAATGCAGCAACAGTATAATCCTTCATAGCCTTAAAGTATAATGGGATCATGTCTTCATATTTGAATTTTGCTCTCAAGTTGTTGCTTAAATGATAAATGCAGACTCCATAAAAGGAATTTAGAAAAACATTTGCTATACCTTTTAAAATGCTTTTATGTCGGTCAGAAACAAACACCAATCTATCCATCTTATCGCCAATTGCAGCCTTTAGCCTTTGTAAAAACCACTCCCACGATGCATTATTTTCAAAATCAACGATACCCCATCTGACAAGATAAACTGGTTGTTATCATCCATGCAAGTTGCAATGATTAATGACCCCGGATATTTTCCTTTTAAGAAGTAAGCATCAACAGCAATAATTGGTTGCATGTGGCTGCGAAATCCACGAATTAGTGCACCAAATGAAAAAAATAGATACTTGAATCTTCTATCTTCTTTAATACTGAGTTTAGTAAAAGTGCTTGGGTTTATTTCATTCATCACGTGTAAATAAGATGGCAGTATCCTATATACACCCTCATAATTGCCTCTAATTTCGTGCAATGCAAATTCCCTCGATCGCCAAGCATTGTTGTATGTTAAGTTAACACCCAACTCCGAATGAATATCTGAAATGATTTGGTCTTGGTACTTGCACTTGATCCACGAACCAATTACTTTGCTGCATGCCTATCGATTGTCACATTGAACCAATGACGATTGATATGTATGGGTGTTGTCATATTTAGTAATCTTCGAGGCTGATAAATTCCCAATGGCAGATGCATTCGGTCTCCACTTGCAATTTTTATTCTTACACCTTAGGTACCAGAACTTGCTATTAGTCCTAACAACCTTTCACTCGAAGAAATGTTTCACGGCCAACATGGACATCCTCATAAATAAATGATGCTTAGTTTTAAACACATTCTTTACTGCAACATCTATTATTGTAGATAATTTATCAAAAGAAGTATCACCCGCATGCGATGACGTTGTCGCGGTTAGGCAATGTATGTTTTTGGGAGTTGGATCGACTTTCTCCTCATTTCTTGTTTCCATTGAAACTATGTTTACATCCTCCACAATAATAGTTTTGTCCTCCCGATCATCATCCTCATCACTTTCTCCATGATCTTCATCCAATATGTTAAATATGTTTCTCATCCAAATATCTTGAATAAATTACATTATTAGTCCATATCGGAATATCAGAACTCAATCACTTTATGGGTGAGTTACTAGCACCGTCTTCAGCTTATGTTGCTCCAATATCTCGAAAGGTAACGCAGATTGGTATCCTGACATCCTCAGATTGTTTTATAATCTCATTAAAAAAACACTACAAATGGTAATCATTCTTGATGGGCAAGACAGAGATCTTTGATAGATACTTCGGTAGGTATTTGATGACCAGTTTATTTTTTATTTCCAGATCTAAGTCAATGCTACATATGATGTGATTCACCAATTTCGAGAAGCTTGCATCTTCTTTTAATAAAAGAGTTTCAATACTCTTATAATTCATGAATCTATGCTCATTTGTTACTAGATAACAATCCATTCTCTTCCATAAAGAACATGAACAGACCAAATATTCTGGTGCGCCATTCCTTAAAAAAAATACAACATTGAAATTAGGCAATCTACAAATCAAATTTATCGGCACCCATATATATTTATTAACAATGAAATCTAATTTTTAGTGTTTCAATTCACAACAATTAAAAAATTGAATTTATTACCTTAAAAGAATGGTATGAGACAATTAACATGCATTTATTTTTAATTTTTAAAATTAGTATCAATAGAAGAAAAAATTACTTTATTTTTATTATCCATACTAATTTGAAAAATAAAAAATATATATGTCACTCTTAAACCTATGTACCTTTTAGAATTTTATCAAATTTTATGATTTAGAAGTCTTTTTAAGTAAGACACTATAAAGACCAAGTAATTTGTATGCATAGAAGCTTTTCATATTTTATTTTTCCAATATTCAAAATGCATGAGATAGGCAAGTTCAAGGGTTAGCAAATACACCGTAGTTGGCTATTTATTTTGGGACATTTGTTGCATGCATTTTCCTGTTAAAAAAGAAAATGTTTGGACTTCCCCAACTCATCTTCCCACATCACAAACAATTAACTCATCAATCACTCATTAATTTCACATTACTCAATCTCATACAAGACAACTCTTCGTTGAACGCGGGTACATATACCAAAAAAGTAGCTTAAATAGAAACATGTGTACCTGTAGATCAATGCTCATTTTCTTTGTGTTAGAAACTATGTTCACAGATGAAAATGCGTGACATACACTAGCAAGCGATGGTGTGTAAGCAGATGGTTTAGAGCCGCGCGAAAATGAAGTGTATTTTGGGACTCCTTTAAGAAATGTATATATATTAAAATTTTGATAAGGAAAAATTCTAAAATCTGTTTCCCATGCTAAGTTGCGATAATGTCGATCATTCAAATCGAATTCATGCATTTGAGAGTTTGTCGAGAAGAAGTCGAGAAATATGTCTAATCGTTGTCTATCTTGTTGAGATTATGTCGAAAAAATGTTGAACGTATATCAATCTACTCGAGATTATGTTGAAAAAATGTCGATAGTATGTCGAAAAAATGTTGAGATTATGTCAAAAAAATGTCGAATGTATGTTGATATTTTGTCAAACTTATGTCGAAACAGTGTCGAGCACCTTCAACTTTACAAACGCAATTACAATAGGTTCATACGTTTATCATTACATTTTCTATTACAATATTTACAAAAACTGTTAATATCATTAATTGTTAATATAATTCATTGTCACACAAAAACTGTTAACATCATAAACCAAAATTTATATTTACACATATAAATCTTAAAATTTAAAGAATGTATTCATTGGAAGAATGTATTAAAGAATATATTTACACATTGAAATATTGAATTAAAGAATATCCTCTTACAAATCTAATTGTGTACATTGAAAGAATGAGTTAAATAATGAAAGTATAGATAGCTAAATGTGTATACTAAAAGAATGTAAATTTAGGCATTGATTTTCTGAAATTAACCCTCTTATCAATTTGTCAATCTAGCTTTGCGTCTAATCTCTTGCACTCTAGAGTCCTCCTCCCTTACATGGACATAAACTACAGCCGCCATCTGTTTCCACATCTGCAAAGCATCTGTTGGTGTAATTGTATTAAATGGCAACCCATGGATAAGGCATTCAGCCCATTTCAATATGAATATACCACAGTCGCTAGTCCTGCAATAACCAACACATAACAAATTTAGTTATTGCTATGAGCCTTGCATCTAACACAAAGTATACATTCTAGTAGATACTTACCTCTTTTCTTAGTGAACCAAATTTTTCTCTATCACCACTTTCCATTTGTCCCCCATTGGAAGTTCTTTGGTGAAGTATATGCAAAACTCACACATCTCCAATATCTTGGGTATTGTTAGAATGAGATATTCTAACTTTGGCACTACAACTGCCCCTTGATCCGATGGATTGTATACATAAAATGTCTGTGAATACAAATCCACCCTCACCAGCATTCAATGGTTGTCATCTATGTGACAGGGGAATAAAACGATGTCTACCTTCTGAGAGTCGTATTCAAATGGACAATCATCAACGAACTGCTTCATTGCCAAATTATCGACGGTTGGAACCCTCTGGGTGGCATGTAGCTGCTTCATGCCAATCTAAAACAGACTAGTAAAACAACTATCAAATGAACGTATCACAATTCTCTTTCAGTGATGGACTAAATTACAATTAAACAAATTAAGTGTTCAAGTTAATTATATAACATATATTTAGAAAAAACACATTGTTGATTTAGTTAAAAATGGTAAATATAACTTACATCAAATATGTCTCCATAATGGATATATCTTTGCATCCCATCTTAATGACCCTCTTTCGTAGCATGGACGTATACAAATTAATTTGCTGCAAAAATAAAAGGATGTATGGTTATGAGATAATCATCAGTAATAAAGTTTGTAGGAAAAAATAGGCAAACAAGTATTACCTAACCAGTAAGCCAATAACGTTTTGTCCACATTGTCTTCAGCATTCAGAGTCCAATGATAAAACTTCCGTATCCAAATAAAGGCTTGGTTTCTTTTTTATCCACTTCTTTATTTATTCAACATCTTCGGGAGTTGGCTGCATATCTTATATACTAAACCTTTTTCCTTTAACATTTTCTAGGTCTAGATCGACCGCTTTCAGGGCAAGAGTAGGCCCCAAATTTTGCCCCACAGGGACTTCATCTGCCAGAGTTTTCTTCTCATTTTCCTTCATAGATGGTGGTAGAGCACTCTTTGCTGGTAAGATGACTTCGAACGATAAAGTAGCATATTCATTAGTGAGTTGATGAATAATATCTATTACATAACTTTCTCCTTTTCCCTTTCCATGCATTGCTCACCTTCAACCGTCTTAGTATTATCTCCGGACTTAGGCCGATCATCATTGTCCTTTTGATCGTCAGAGACCCCTTCCTTTGTATCCTCTTCTTGAGGGGCTTCACCTTCATCATTTTTAAACTGTTGCTCACCCTTACCATCATTGCTTGAATCTTTATCATCATTTGGAAACGAAATGGATTCTTCATCATCGGTGTCATCTTCATGCGTACTTTTTTTAGCCATTAGATGGTCTACATGAGCAGTCAACTGTCTGACGGTGACAGTCAGATACTCAACAGTAGTAGTGAGAGTATTGACTTTGTCCTCCAGTGCGGCTGAACGAGCATCAGAGAATATGAGTTTCTCTTTTGTCTCTTTCAATTCCAACTCACACTTTTCCTGCCATACAACCATCTCATCAATGAAGCCTCTTCGTTTCTCTTGCCTTTCTTCCCTGGTTAACTTCTGTCTCTTTTTAGGTTTTTCAGCCACGTCTTCTCTAACTCTATTCCTGTAAGACACGTAAAAACTTTCTTTGGCCATCTGGAAGGAGTTTTCTTCTTTTCCCTCGAACTTCGCCTCTTCGCCAACCTCCTCTTTTTTCCAACCCAAGAATTTTACTCTCTCTTTGGGAGTTGACTTTATTCAAGTAACTTTCACTTTTTGTAATACATGAAATAATAATATTCATTACTATATTCGACAAACTATATTGGCCATAATGCTAGTCTAATTATCAAACAGTATCTAATAAACAAATCATATCTCCCCGTCGACTGTTCTTTTTTCTCACACATGCTTCATTTCTTGATCTCTACGTTGTGTATTCAATCCTTTCCATCTGCATATCTTGGGTTTGCATCCAGACGTTTCGACCTTTTGAACCATCGAGAAATGCTCAAGATGTGGCATTGTCTCATATGCGAACACCTAGGACATTGAAAGAAAAATTAGCATAATTAATTATATGCACTTACACCACTAACATAAGTGAAACTTAACACGCGTTCAGTATCCTTACCCATAATGCAATTGGGAATCCCCTAATAGTGTAAGTCCTGTGTTCTGGGTGACTAGTCTGCTTCAAGACATTAGTCATAGTCGTTTTAGCACTATCCATTGTGGCTCTGTAAGATAGTTCACCCCACGGCATTTCATCAAACCGCCTCCAATCAAAGGCCAAATAAAGTAGCTTGTCTTTGATCCTTGTTCTCTTCTATAAGCCATTGATGAATGTGTATAGAAACAAAAGTGTTATGGACACGACCTCATCATCTGTATAAGTTGAGTTTATACGGTCGTAAGCTTTGAACACTTCATCATATGTGGTTTCATATGTCGAACCCGAGTACTTTAGGTACTTGGTTATTGCACAATGACCATCTGATGCTTGGTATTTGGCATATGCAAGATCAAAGTTTTTCATTTTGAGCCTCGTGATGATAGCAAACTCCTTTTTGCCAAATTTAACATTCTTACCCACAAAGTTGAAGCATATGCTACTATCCATATTGGATTCCTCATTCGGTTTAAGTTGTCTCAACAACACGGAATGAATTATCTATTTACGCCAAAATGTATGCTCATGATCAAGAGCAATTTCTGCAAGACAACTCTCCATTCGGAGCAATTGCTTATGCGTATCCGTAAATTTGGATCGGATCCTCTTCATATTAGCTTCATAGTAACAGTACTGCGAAACCTGGGCAAAGAAAAAATCTTCCTGAACAACCATTTCATCCTTCAGATGTTCCTGCATGAAGTAAAGAAAATCAGTATAGTGCTCTTATGTAATAATGGAATGTTCAATAAAGCATTCGACATATTTATTGACATAGTTTTCTACAAAGTGCTTAGTTTTCGACATTTTACTCGACAACTTTTTTCGATAGTGTGTTCGACATAGTTTTCGATATATTTCTCGACATAGTTCTCGACATTCTCAACATAGTGTTTGACATTTTTTTCGATAAAGTTCTCGATATATTTCTCGACCTAATTCTCGACATATTTCTCGACCTGGTTCTCGACATTCTCAACATAGTGTGCAATTTTCGACTGTTCTTTCAACAAAGTTCTTGACATATTTCTCGACCTAGTTCTCTACTTATTTCTCAATAAGTGTTCATCATTAACATGGTTTTCGACATAGCAAAAACAATTTCGACTATTTTTCGACATATGCTACACCAAATTCTGGGCCAAACCCAGTTTAAATTTAAACAAAAACACTATGTAGGCATGGTTTTACAGTGTTCGAACCAATCGCAATCGCGATTGCACCAAAACCCCAACTTGTCTAATTTCTTCTAAAATCCATACTCGATATATAGGGTTAAATAGCAAAAACAAAACATTTATGCCGCCTATATATTAAATACGAAACTAAATTTTAACTAACCCTCTTATTCTGGTCCGTCGACTTGTGAAATTTCTTCTCTTCTATCTTCTTCTTGCCAGCTAATGCTGGTCCACCTCGTGTTTTCGCCATCGATGTTGTTTATGCTTAAAGATGAATCGTGTTGTATGAACTGGGTGTTGAATTGACGAAGAATGTAGAGAAATGAGTTGGGAAATTCGTTTTTGTGCAATGAAACCGTTACAGGCGGATGAAGTGAACACAAAAGTGAGACGGAGAACGAATCGTCTCGTATAAACTGATTCAGGCGCATTTTTTAAATAGATGGACATTTTGATCTTTTTACTTAGTCAAATACTGTTGATCTGCTATATGTGTAAACAAATTTTTAGAACTGCTATATTTGTAAATATCTGTCCAAAAAGTGTTATTTTTGCACATTTCCCAAGATTCAATGGTTGCCAATTCAGGACATGTTTGTTATGTTGTTTCCTATAATTTAGGCGAGGTTTCCACGTAACCAAATGTTTGTCTTCAGTGCGCGGTGCTAACTAGAAGAATGTAATTCAACGTATGAGATTTTATTTTGCATTTTTATGCATTTGAAATAATATTTACATTTTTAAAATGAAAATTGTGAAACAAAATTTGTTTTAAAAATATAAATTTTATTTTAAAAATATAAAAATACAAAAATACAAAATAAAATATGTATCCGTGCATGCCAACCTTGATGATGACCCGTACTAAGTAAAACCTCCAAACTACGTCGATGTTCTCTGATGTCATCATTTGACATAGACACCTTTCAACTTTTGTCCCATGTGATAGAGAAACAACAATTTAGAAGTATAGAATCATCAGTGGAGAAGACCAAAATTGAACAATAAAATATGATTTTGTATTATAATTATTTACATGCTACAAATTTTTTAATTATTTGAAAATTATAATAACATGTCACCGAATTATTTACATTCTTCTTGTGTAACGAACGAGTTGAAAACTAGTTAAAGATCAGAAATTCGTCCACAGACGTAGCTTTCAAATTTCAGGAATCATTTTCATCCATCTCCTCATTTCATAATCCAAATTCAATAGTATCATATAATTGTGCTTCTACTTCCTTCCAATTCTGATTAATTGATGATCCCTTTTAGAATGTCAATAAGAATTATAGTTGAATTAGTAGAGCATCCCATTCATTCCTGCGCCTATGTTTGCCAAGAAAACTCTTCGCACATCAAAAAGATGGTAATTTTAATTGAAAAGTTGATATTTTATTCCAAAAATTAAGGGACAAAAATGTGACAAAGAATTGGCCTCTAATTAGAATACCTATATAGGTGTCAAATAGACCTTATCTTATATTCAAAACATTGATAAGATGAATATTTAATTTAGTCAATGTTAAGTGAAAACCACGATCAAGTTTGTAAATTCTTCAAAATAATATTTGTTTGCTTAGTTAGAATACGCACATATTTTCCATATCTATATGTCGTATTTATAGGTAGAACCATGAGGAAAAGTCTTATTAAAATTGTACTTGTTATGTAACCAACTTCTTTTTTTCTAACGATAAGGATAATTTCTTCTGATGCTCATTTCTCTTTCACATAGTCAAGAACAAGACAGAGACATAAATACCACTGACAAAAGTGCTCACGTTTTATCACAAAAACCAGCAGGTTATAACCGCGCAATACGCGGTTTTAGAGTGCCCACAATAGAAGCTTTTAATATATATTATGAAGAATTTTGATAACTTAGGTCGACTTGACAACAAAAGGAAAAATTCATCGAGCCTCAAAACCTTTTAAATCAATATGCAAATATAAGAAGCAAATAGAGATAGTCCCAAAAAATTTATAATTTTAACAATAAACCACAAATCAACCATAATACATAAAGATTAGCCTCAACCAGTACATTGAAGGCAAAAGGCAGTACATCAAAGCTATTTCATCGAGCTTCACAAGGCTATGTAGTGGTAAAAAAAATAATAATAGACAACAAAGATTCATATGACCATAACTTAAAAAATATATATATAATAAAGAAATTCAAAATAAAATAAGAAATAAAAGGAAGTAAAAAAAATTAGCTTCCATTAAGACAGCACCGCAAAGGGAACACAATTGATTACGCTCAAATAAACCACTCATATTCTTCTTCCTTTGCACTTGATGTCTGTTTTTTCATCTGCAAAAGAAGAAAGGAAAAGGATAAAAGGGAAAAATATGAATTAGAAAAAAATAAAATAAAATAAAGGGGAAAAAATCAACGGAATAAAAGGAGAATGCACGATTAAAGGAACAAAAGAATGATCTGGTCGAAAGAACCAACCTCTTCTGGTTTCCAATTTATTGTCTATTTTCATTAATTCATATGGAAAATAAGGAAAATGAAAAGAAACTAAAGAAAATAGTTGAAAAAAAAGTTTATATATGGTTTGGAACCTTGAGCTCAGTTACTCTGACTTGACAACAAAGTGCATCTTTTCCACCATACCTCAACATTCATTGACAAATGGTAACATGAAAAGCAAGAAAATTGACGAAATCCTCTCCATATAAACAAATATATTCGTCAAACAACCAATTGAAAAAAAATAAAGTAGAAGTCTTTTAAGGGCAAAACCTTGTCATAGTACTTGACATGAACAATATCATAACCGTTTGGCTACTGCTCAATTTGAGTGAAGGCTATTATGATCCTAAAACCACAATTAATGCAGCAAGCACCACAAAATCAAAATACTACTATTAAAACCCAAAAGAAGAAAATTAAAACTTTGCTGAATTTGGGGAAAATAATTGAACATGAAAAGGAGTCAATAAATCACCGAGTAAAAAGGGGCCGATACAAAGTCTAGGGCAAAGATCCAGAACAATTGCGCCCATGTGTTTGCCTTCCACTTGATTTTGGATCTACAGAAAATTGTAACCTATTTTAAGTCACAATGACATCCAAGTGAACTTAATCATAATGCCAATAATCAGTCAGGAAATTGTCTAGTTATACAAGGACAAATAGCATATCCAATTGTACGCAGCTGTTCCATCAAGAGAGGAAGTGGCTTAATGTTTAATGCATGTTAAGATGCATAAAGATTGCAGGATTAATCTTAAACCCTTGTTAGAACAGAAAAGCCCATTTCAGTACTTCTCAGTTCCCAAAATACTAGCGACATTTCAAATATCAAATTACAAAATCTCACCCAATAGCAAATTTCTACTATAACTTGTCTTCCTTTGTGAAAATACTGGAAATTCGTTCAAGAGTCAAATGACCAACTAAACTTTTATGCTAAAGCTCCCAAAAAGTTATAATAATGAGAATGGACACGAACCACGTAAATTAGAGAAGCAACCTTTTGCTTTCATCCTTTCTATGTACCATAACCCATGATATCTGGAAATTTATTTTTGCAATTAGAGTACATCCCAGATGGCAAAACATTTAGAAAGAATGAGGATAAATAATTATTCATTTCAGAAGCAAAGCATTAAAAATATCAAATATGCCAAGGCATAAAACCATGATATATAAATTTTGAAAATACATAGGATAGCTATAACATATGAAAATTATCAAAGCTAAAAAAAATTGAAAACCCAACACAAATGAAAACTAACACAACAAAAAGACAGTCAAACAAGCAACAGCAATTACTTGATCAATATTCAACTCTATAAGCCCATATTACCTGGTGGTCTGAGTTGACAGACAGGGAATCATGCCCATTTCTCTGCTCCATCTTGGTTGAAAACCGCCGTTTGACCCTGAAGATTTCTGAATCAGACTCATCACTTTCTTGAATTTCAGAGGATCTAGCATCCGCCCTTGGAAATACTTTCTGATGTCTATTGCAATGTTCATCATATTTAAAAGATTCGTGTTGATACAGGGTTCCCTATGTCAGACCAGCATTCCAACAAACAATCACTAACCACTAGATACGTATAGAAATCAACAATTCAAACAAAACATACCTATAGAGGTAATGATCTTCCACATGCCATGCGAACATGTTAAACAGCATTCCAATGTAGAGCATGGGTTCAGTGACTCCTTGTAAGAAATTAGAAATTGCCTCAGAAACACAGTCAAAGAGAATCAATTTGTATAAAATCAATTATAATAAGAGCTTCATACCGGGATTGCTGTTTCTAAGAGGTGTAACACAGATTTAGGTAGCCGAGAAAGTTTCTGAAATTACAGGAAAAACAAGCATTGTTAGAAGGTATTATACCAAATGAAGATGACAGGTCAGACACCAGCCCCAATATAAAGGGCGAATAAGTAGATGTCACAGACATACTAGCCTTGAGAAAAAATAGAAAGAAAATAATGAAATCGATTTGGCAATGTCTCCATCCTTATCATTGTAACTGCCAAACTAATCTGTCAAGTTTTCAAGTGCTAGGATCCGAAAGGTAAAGGTAGAAAGAACTGTGTGACACTGTGACTTCTAATTCTCTACTTTCTTTCTTCCTTGAAAGTCTTTGACCAGGGTACTTAGTGGATATCCTTGTTTACCAATCGTTAAAATTGAATAAATAAGTTAATTTCGTTCAACCTCATCACATAACTTAATTTTCTTCAACCTCATCACAGTATTCTCACGATTGCCACTTTACCCTCATTTCTCAACACATGTTTGTGCCAAGTGCCAACAATTAAAATCTTCCATCTTTTAGTCTTCCAGGAGCTTTCCATGCCCTTACTCAGCTATATCATCTTTTCTAATTAAACTATTTGGTAACACTGATACCCTTAAAGCCAGAACTAAATGGAGGATAAGAAAATGACATTAAGTGAGATCAAAACCTTCAGATTCCATTTGCTTTTCCCATGCGGATGGTTGGAAGACGATGAGAATGCACTACCATCAACATCGCATGCATATTCAACACTTTCAGTCTTTTCACAAGCTATTTCATGCCAAAATTCTTTTTCCAAGTATGTTTCTAGAAGACATCCAGTACTATAGTATTTGCGTGCAAAAACCTTGTTCGCCATTTTCTCGAAATGACGAAAAGTATAGTTTCTGAAAAATGAAACTCATGCTCAAGGTCTTGACAAACAATCCAATCATATCATACGTTACAAAAACAGAAACTAACCTTTCACTCATAAAGAAAGTGACCCTGTCATCTGTGTCCCACTCAAAGAAGGGAAAGGTTGAACTCTAGTTGTAAACTTGAATCCAAATTTTCTTTCATCAAAACCACACCAGACGAACATCGGACTCACAGGGAAACAATCTTACGGATACTGCAAAGATAGGTGATTCCAAATTATTTCACTGCCACAGAAAAGCGAAAGTATCTCTGAACCCATTAACAGTAAATGCTGGAGCACGTAAAGACAATCTATGGGTGAGTCACATGTCACTTTTGATCTAAAGGTTAAGTTCTGATCATATTCAGCTTAACTCTTAGTAGCAATGCATAATTAGAGGTTCCAAAACTACAGAAAGAGGAAAACTTTTAATCAGGATAAGATTGAGAGTCGGATACCGTATTTAGATGCTTCAGGAGCTATCTTGTGCCAAAAAACCTAAAGGATCCTCAAATTCCTCTTTATTTGGAAGATAAACTGGACACTCTGGAATTTTATCAATCCAATCAAGGTCTTTAGTGTCAAACTTTGCAACTTTGCGTTTAGTAAAAATATCTTTCCCATTTGAAGTGGCTCCAGGTCGTGAAAAGGCATCCATACTACCATGAATTCTCACGCCACATGATGCAGAGCCTTTTAAAGCATCTCCCCCACTCCTACTCATCATGTTACCGGAATACCTGAAATCATTAAGAGTTTCCGTTTGGGGAGATGCCATATTGCTGGAAGTAAGCTGGTACTGAAAGGGAGAAAAACAAAGATAGCCCAACAAAGCCTAATGCATTAAGAATCGCCCACATGAAGCACAACAAAGCTGCAACCATAATTTCAGGAATTGACACAATAAACCCACCTACTTTACCAGTCAACAAAGATAGATTCATGTTCTAACATAGTTATAGTGGGAGAGTTAAAGCAGAGACTCACATCAATATCCTGAACTCTGATTACTTAGTTTGCATATGACAAGAAACTCATGCCTAAGTAATATCAGACCACGTGCAACCAAATGAACACTTATTATACAGTGACACATGCATTTCTAATCTGAAGCATATGTTTTTCTCAATAAATAAATTTATTTGAACTTCTAAGCTTTGACATTTTAATTACTTTATGTTGGGCACCTAGCATTAGAAGTGCATCAAATGTAAATCTAACTTGCAAGTCTGGTTAAATTATTTTATACTTGTTTCTGATAAATAGAGATTAGGCACCTACCTTATTTAGAGTAAAATAATGAACAATTGCAGTAGAAGCAAATCTCTCTTGGGACTAAACCATTTTCACATTAAGCAGCAAATTTCTATTTTAATTTCCCAAGTAAGCACCCAGTTTATGATATCCAACAATGACAGCACCAAGAGATAAACATACTACCATCTGTCAGAGGTAAGTAAAAGTTCCAAAACACTGTAAAATAATGTTCATAAAAGCATCGCTTGTAGCTTTACAAACTTACAAGAGAGAAAATAACAACCAACAATATTTGCACTGCACCAATCTCATGATAGGTACCAACTCGTGGAAATCCATAACTATAGAAAGAAAGTCCAACTGTAGCAATAGTGGGGGCCACAACTACTGGATTAATCAATTTGCAAAAGGACAAACGTGCCATGAGAATAAATATGTCATGATCTGAACTGAGAAACAAAAAAAGAAAATCCAAATCATTCTAGACCAAATAACTAAGTATCAACGTGGCAGCATTACGTTTTGACTATCAAAACTTGGACATAACATTACATGCATCAGATTAGGGGCTATAACCCACAACATATATTCTTATTTTCTCAAGACAAGAGAAACAGCTATAGCCCCTAATCTGATGCATGAAGCTAAATTTAAAAAAAAAACAAAAAGAAGAAGAAGATAACAAACAAGTCGCCATAAACAATAGACAGTTGTCTAACGTGCAAACGAATATTTATAGAAGCTTAGATTCAACCATCTCGGAAAACCGCAGATTAGGATGGCTTCAGAAAAGGCAGCAGGGAAAGTAAAAGCAAAAAAAAACTATAACTTCCTTTCCTCGGACCCAGGCTCTCACCGACCAGCTGCCGGAGAACCGCGGCCGAAAGCTGCAAATCAAACACAAGATCTGGTCAGGTCACATAAGAAAAAAAAAACTATTAACAAACCCGCAAGATTGGAAGCAAGACAAGAAAAAGAATGGAAGAAAATGGCCAAGAGAAGAACAAGGTTCGGGGAAGATCTGGGGAAGAATAACAAGGTTAAGCTGGGGAAAAAGAGAGGTTCGGGGAAAAGAGACGGCGAGGGGAAGATCTGGGGGAAGGAAAGGAATGATAGAGACGGCTATGTGCAGAGAGACTGAAGGGTTAGGGTTTCGAAGGCTGGACTAGTGACATGGAGAACACGTGTACACACATATATTAATTTAGTAAACGTGGCGAGGAGTAGCCGCGCAAGGCGTCGGCAAATTTATGTCCACGTGTTTTCATCTGGTACTTCATGTTCACGCTTTATTTCTATATGCTAATAATGTGGTGGTTGACACATTATTTGTCTTATAGAGACACCTTGGGGCATGTTTAGCATGGCATCTTTAAAAGGGTGGCAATGCTACTTCAACTACACTAGTTCAACTCCTATAAATAGAAACACTACAAGATTATCCAATCATCACGTCAAACAGAAAAAAAAAAAAGGATTCAGTAATTGAAATTTGGGTAGCTTTGTTTTTGGGAGGTACACCATTTGTGGGATTGATTTTATGGTTTTGGTATGATATGTGGTTTATGACTTGAAATATGCATGCTTAAACTAGGGGAATCAATAAGACAAGATTAATTTATTACAGTTATCTCAGTAACTATTTTCATAGATTTTAATGTTATTATTAATTTGATATGGAACGCTATTGTATCCAATCAATTAATGATAATTTTTAATTTGGGTATTGGGCTTAGTCAATTATTTTAGGAAAACAAAAATTTATTACGGCTATTCTAATAAGTTTTAAGTTAAATATTTGAATTTGCAAGACAATTTTTCGTGACCTATGATCAATGATACAATTAAATGAGATCAACCATTAGATTGGAAGTTTGGTAATTTGGGTAATTTTCTATTTTTCTGATTGAATATTTATTTTTATTAATTTTTAGAATTTTCATAAAATAGTTAATCATTCAAAACTTCCCCCTTGTTTTATTTATTTTAAATTTATTGTTCAAAACTTAGAACTATACTTCGGTTCTCTTGAAATTCGACATGATCCATTACTGCTGCAAATTTAATTTGTAATTACCAAAAAACCAATGATTAATTTTGCGGGTTTTGACAAACCCGTCATTCTTCCTTATACATCTATAATCGATAGTTCTAGATGATGGAATCTAAATAAGAGAAAACAAGGGTGGAGAAGTGGGGAGGGTAGTGGTTAGAGTATAATTATGATCAAATTGTGGGTAGTTAAGGAATTGGAGGACAAGATGAAATCAGAGATTAGAAAAAATATGAGTGTACAGTAATTTTAATTGAGAAAGTATGGACAAGAAAGGGGGTGGATGCCAGTTGGCAGATCTTGAAATGGGTTATAGAAGATAAGGAGAAAGATAGGGGGTCATAGTTGAAATATTATAATTATGAATTATTTGTTGGATTAAGACATTAGGGGATGAGATAGGTTGAGAGACTGATTAGAAAGAAAATGAAAGTGATACTTTGATTGAGATATAGTGAAAAAGAAGGAAGTGGATGGGCATTTCCATTAACAGGGATTTTTAGACAAAATGACCATGAATAGATACTTATTATTCCCATAATAATTATTATGACTTTTTACACAAAATTGGATGCCAAATTTCTTCAAGTCAATTGTTGTGCCCACCAATGAACACTACAAGAAAATTGGCTTTTAGTGACGGAAATCATGGTGACGAAAAAAAATCTCGTCACTAAAGACTCCAATTAGTGAGAACCAAATAGAGATATAACTAATTTTATACCACTAATTTCCTCATTAAGGGTATTGTATATCAATACACACTTTAATGTATTCTATCTCATTAAATTATTTTGGAATTTTTGTTGAAAAAATCAGCTTTGACTTTTGAAACTGGACTCTTTTTTGGGACAAAAACTTATTTTGAAATTGAAGTCTTTTTTTTTTGGGACAGAGAGAGTATATATACATATAGTTAGGACAAAAATTTATAGTATAAATAGTTAATACATATATATAGTAGTTATGTAGTTATAATAAAAATAGTTATTATAAAGCATAAGTAGTTTAGTGCATATAAACACATACTTTTAATATATATATAATTTCTTCAATTTCAACATGAAAATGTAAATATTATTTTTTTTCTCTAAATTATTTTAAAAAATAATTTCACTTTAGCCATTTAATAACTAATTAGTATTTCAAAAATTAAAATTTAAAAAATTCAAATCAAAATTTTATTAAATCAACATAGTATTGTGGAGTGAAAAATTGATTATTGCTTTAAAAAAGTAAATTTTTTTAATAATTAATAATTAAATAAAAAGTTTGAAGGCTTTTTTTTTTGGCCAGAAACGATAATTATATTAATATGCACAAAAATACACATTCGCCCACTAACAAGACAAAACATTAGTTTTCACACTGGGAGTAATGAAAACTAACTAAAGTACAACAAATGGTGAAATTAGTTAAGTGACTAAATCCGAACCACCTCCACGGGAGTATTGCAACCGACATATAGAGCTATCTGATAAAAAATAAACTGCATCCGCCGTCCTTCCTTATGCTATGTTTTCCATCAAATACTCCACCGTTAAAGCTCGGACCACAATCTTCATACAGGAGGACAAAACCCCGAATAAATAGGGACCACACCATAGGTAATTACCAAACTATTACTATACACGTTGATTATTCCATAAACTATTATCGTACACGTTGAATAAACCTCACACTATTACCGTACATGTTGAATAGTTCTGAAACTACTATCACATACGTTGAATAACTCAGTAACCAAATTCGAAAAAAAAAATCACACTAAAATCGTACACACTTACAATAAGATTTGAGAGAGTCTGGCGTAGCCTTTTTTACCATTATTAAAGTTTGGAGGCTTAAAATACCAAGATGAGGGAAAATGAATTTGGATAAGAAAGAAAAGCTGAAGGTGCTCCATTGTTTGAAAATATTTTTTTACTTCTACCAATACTTAAACAAAATTTCAAGGGGCACCTGGTTGGGGGAGGGGAATAGGAAAGGTAATGGAAATGATAGTAGTGGTGAATGGTAGTGGGGTTTTTTATTATAATTTTGCTGTTTAGTTTGTGCTGGGGGAATGTGAATGATTACTAATAATGGTGGTTGGTTTGTGTTAGGGAATGGAAATGATTATAAATTAATTGTAATAATTAGCATTAATTAATTAGTTATTATTAGTTAATTATTTATTATAAAATGAGATTAATTAATTATTAATAAAAATATTATTGACTAAATTAATCTTAAGTAAATAATTAATTATAAATTAATTATTTATAAATTAATTAATATTAATTAATATTATTAAATGAGATTAATTAATTATTAATTATAATATTAAATTACAATATTAAGTGAATGAATAATTAATTAAATTAATCTTAGTTAGTTAATTTATTATTACTTAATAATGATAAGTTAATAATTAATTAATTTATATTAATTATAATAATTAATAATAATTAATTAATTAATATTAATTATAATAAAAAATATAATTAATTAGTTAATATTAATTAATAATTAATTAATATTATCAATTAATTATTTATAAATTAATTAATATTAATTATATATGAATTATAATAATTACTATTAATAAATGAAATTAATTAATTATTACTTAATTATTTAATTTATAATATGAAGTAAATGAACAATTGATTTAATTAATTTTAATTAATTAATTTATTATTGCTTTTAATAATAATAAGTTAATAATTAATTAATATTAATTAATTAGTATTAATTAATTATAATATTAATTACAAAAATGCATTCCATTTCCTAACTTCTATACTCCCAATATTGGGGGTACGAGAATTACCCCATATAGGATAATTAAAAATGGACCCCCATTCCATTCCCCTTAGCCAAGCAGGGGAAATGGAATGATTTCCATTTCTTTCCATTCCATTACCCCCTACCAGGCACACCCTGACTTCACTCTTCCAACTCTTAGCAAATGGTCTATGCCTAAACTTTACTCTCCAAACGCCATCTCTCCCAACTCATTTTACATAAAACAGCTTATGAAACCCTAACACTTCTTTCTCAATCGGTGGCCGGCCCCCTCCCATTTTTGCCCTTTCCTAAATTCCCCTCATCTGTTAACTCTCCGGCACCTCCCTCTTCCCAACACATCCGTGTCAAAAAAAATTTTGACCAATTTTTTTTTCATTCCATTTTCAACTTTCCCATTTTCAAAACCCTTTCGACCACCATTTCCAAATCCATCGCCACAATGAATCCCTACTCCATCTCCCTCCACCACCATCGCTCCATCACCACCCGTTTTCCTACCCGAAACCCACTTCCTACCAGAACCAATGTCTCATTTGCCCAAATTAAAATGTCCCTCACTAAAAATGCTCCATCGCTTGCCATTGTAGGCGTAACAGGGGCTATAGGCCAAGCAGATCGATTTTTTTATTTTTGATTTTTGATTTCACCCCTTCTCTCTCTCTCGTAGAACCATTTCCAGTTCCTGGAGGTTCGCTGGAAAACCGCTTTTATCTTTGTCCACCCTTCGGAAAATGTATTGAGCACTCCGCTTTCATTCTATCTCTCCGATTTTATATGTTATTGCACTGGTAATCAAGCGGAATGATCGCTTTCAAGATGAGTAACGAGGAGTTGCTTCAAATCGAACCTCAGGAACTTCAATTTCCATGTAGGTTTCTCTTCCTACGTTCTTCTTCCGTCAGTTTCGCTGTTTTTTAATTTTTTTTTCATTGGAATGTTTATTCTTCTTGGTAGTTCTGTTTCTTTTTGGAATACTTTTGATCTTCAGATCTGTTGATTTATTCCCATGTTTGATTTCTTTTTGGTTCATTTTCTTTGTCGTCAAAAGTTGAATTGAGGAAGCAAATCTTGTGCTCCATGCAATTAACTAATAAAAACGATAACTATGTTGCCTTCAAGGTAGTTAATTTTAATCTAGTGGTCACTGAATTGTGCGTGCCCTACTTGAATAGCAACATTTTTTCCCCATGATTTTAATTAAATTTGGAATTTTGTTTTGAACAAGTGAAGACGATGAATCCAAAGAAGTACTATGTACGGCCTAATACCAGAATTGTGTTGCCTCATTCTACTTGTGATGTCATAGGTCTCTATCTATTCTCTAGCATGCGTGTGGGGGTGTGATTTGTGAGCAATTTTTATGTTCAAAATACGATTGGATACTTTGAAGAATTGTTTTGTGTAATGTAACCACAATAATTTGTGAGGACAACGAAAAAGCGATTAACTTGTGACTGATGAAAGTTTTGGGGAATTATTTTGGCATCATTTCCTGATGATTGATTCTTTGTAAGTATTTTGTAATCATCATTGGATCTTCCCGAGTTTCTATTGCATTTGTTCTCTTTATTTAAGCAGTTATCTTCTTGGGAGAAGAATTTTTGCGCTCTAAATAATGGGGTTTAATTCTTGTCAATTATATGAATGATTCAGATTCAGCTAGTGCTAATGGATCCAAATAAAAAGAAGCTCAATAATTTGGCAGAATCAATTGATTTGCCGGAGGTAACTCAAACACCATATTTTGTGTTTGATTGCGTCTGATTCATCTTTTATTGTTTATCAAGTGTTACTAAACTTGCATTTTGATTTGACATATGTGAATTAGCTTGGAAGGTTTTGGGGGGAATGATAGCTGGTCTAAGTCTTTTCATTGGACAAGGCAGATCGCATTTGCTTTGAAATTCATGGAAGTGTTTTTTTTTTGGTTCCATTTTGTGTATGGATGGTCCACCGCCATGGTTAATTTCTATTTTCCCTTAAACAAAACAAACTTCAGTAACAAAAGTGATGTAGGACGAAAGTCAAGAACAAGTAATCGTTGAAGAACAATAACAAGAAAATAAACTAAGGTGAATTAACCACAGAAAATTCACTACCCCTAGGATCCTCAACCGCAGAAGAGTAGGATATGGCCGCAACCAAAGAGAATTCTCAATATTGATAATCAAAGTCTGCCCCTGACATGAGGGACTACATCCATATTTATAAAGAAATAAGAAACCCTGATATTAAAAATCTAATGAAACTAAGCCTAGTAGTTATTGGGCTTTATTAAAACAAGCACCATAAATAAAATTAGCAAATATTAATTAAACAATAAGTTGATCCCCATCAAAAAGTGAGCAGGTTGTCCGATTGGAACATGAAAGTTAGATAAGGGTTCAGCCTCTACTAGCTCATACTTTAGGAAGATAGTTCAAGCTTTATGAGCTTTATTGTCATAGAAACCTTACCTATAATATTACCTTACTTTTGACTAATATTTGACTCTAGCTTCTTGTTTTCATTTCATATTCTGTTACTTGTTCATGATAGATATCCATTTCTCTAAAGACATGCCTTTCTCTTCTTTCTTTTTTTTGCTATTTTCTTTGAATTCCTGTTGCTGCTAGAATATTTGAAGGATTGTGCAATTGGACCTTATATGTCTTTGATTTGTATAAGATGTTTTTCAATTTAATCTTGTCGATGAAAAGGTAATTTTCTTTGAAGTTATCATTCTTGGCTTATGTAAACTAAATGCAAAGAATATTCTAGCCTTAATAACCATGTAAGATAGTATAAAAATTGGATGTATTCATGATTAGAAACTAGCCATCTTGTTGTTTTCTTGCAAATGGCTCAATTTTTTCTTCAATTATGATTTAGTAATAAGAAAAAAAATTAAAAAACTTACTCTTCTCTTTAACTATGATTTAGTAAGAAGAAGAAAAAAACTTTTGGCATTCTCTTTTACACCTATGACTCACCAATTTATAATGCATGATTCATTTGCTGATTTTATCTATTAAATCGATGTGCTTGTGTTTCATGTAATGCTGTTTAAGAATTCCCTCCTTTGATTTTATGTCTGCAATTTCTTAAAGACTCATGCTTCCTCAAAATTGATTACTCTAGAATGAAGAGAACTTATAAGAAGTAAATGATTGAAAATAGAGTGAAATGCTTTTCTTGTTTGTCATACAACAGATAACTATTTGAAATTTCTCTAGGCCTTAAGTTTGTCTATTTTTTTCACTTCCCTCCTTATGGTTAAATGTTTACCATGTGTCTATTTCTATCTTTAACCCCATTATGGTTTGTTTTCACTTGTCTGCAATTAAGATTTAAAGTTGTAATTTGGCTTGCAGGAAATTGACCGAGCTTGACATACAGGAGAATGCCATAGATGACACTAGTGGAGGTTAGCCAGAAAAATGAAAAAAAATACTCATGTGAAGCAAACTGCATTTGGAAATCTTTTATTTGGAAAGGGAATGCTATTTAATATTCTTTATTACATTCTTTACTGTATACTACTTAAAGTCTAGCTTTTCTTTGGCATAATCATTAGTGGTAATGTTCTTTTATCTCAAAAGAAGAACCAGAGGCTGGTGTTGGATTCATGATTCAGTTCCATTATGAACCTCTATTGCGCTGCCTTGTGGAGGAGTTTATTTCCCTAACCCTTCTTGACAACCATGTTTTTTCCCTCACTTTAGAATAAATAGGTGGATTGTGGGATGGTGCTAGTTGATTGTTATTTATGTCGTTCTTGTTTTAGGGCCCCTTGCTAAGATGCGCGTGAGGGGTTTAATGCTTTCATTGATGTGCAGGAAGAGTTAGAGTTTGTGTTACCCTTTCTTGATGCTGATCAATATATTTTACTTGTTATCTTTTTCTTTATTGGGTCAAGATTCTTTGCCTACTTGTTCTTTTCGATTTTCTTAAACAAGTTGGTTGTTTTTGGGAGGATGGTTGTTGATGGTTATATGACGTCTTCTTGTTTTAAGAACCCTTGGTTTTGGTTTGGTTTGGTTTTGGAAAAGGTGGAGTAGGGATTTCTTCGTGGTGATATAATGGAGGAGTTTCTGTTTCCCTTTCCTAATAATGCCTAATTGGTTTTTTCTTTGTTCTTTTCCTCAATTCTTTTTTTTTCATCCTCTTGTTTTTATTCTTGTAGATTGCCTTGGGCGGTGAATGGACTAGCTTGTTATGGTGAGTGGAGATTTGACATAATGAATTGAGGGGGTTTTAGATTTCTAATTAACCTGCATGTTCATGAAATTTAGTTTTTGTTTTTTATTGAGGACATAATCATTAGTGGATTTGTCCTTTATTTATTAGGATCTGCTTGAGTTTGGCTCTGGATTGTTTAATTGTATGATCAACTGCTATGTCTAGCAAGACATCAATTTGGAGTTCTTTCTTGACCTATTTGGTTATTGGTTATTTTTCCCACTTTTCAAGTTGCAACTTTTGGGGGGTTGATCATTGATGGCTTTTATGCCGTCTTTGTTATGGTAATGTTTTTTTTTTTAATCTCATAGGAGAGGAGCTTGATCCTGGCCCTGGATGGTTCATTTCTAATTGTGGTGAACACGGCCTTGTGGATGAGTGTTTTCCGTTGATCTACTTGATTTATTGGTTTCCTAAATGAATAGGTTGGTGGGTTTTGGGATGATGATGGTTGATTGTTATTTACCTTGTTTTTGTCGTAGAAGCCAGGGTCTGAAGATTCGAAGGGATAGGAGAGGGGTTTATCTCGTCTTCTTTATGTTATTTTATATTGTTCCTCTGCTTTAAGTTCAGCCTTTCTTTGGCATATTCATTGGTGGTAATGTTCTTTATTCTTAGAAGTGAGGCTGGTGAGTACCTACTATGAGGCGCTTGAGGGGCTAAATGCTTACCATGACATGCTCAAGGAGTTTGTGTTTCCCTTGCTTGATACCTAATTAGTTTATTTTACTTGCTAGATTTTTTTCATTGGGTCAAGATTCTTTGCCCTCTTCTCTTCTGGTTTTCTGTTTGGTTTTTCATTGTTGTAGGTTGCCCAAACTTTGGGACTGGGGTGGTGTATGGATCCTTTGAAGATGTGTGGATCAATTTAATTCCTTGCCCCCTCCCACCCTTCTTCCTTTTCCCCCAAATCCTTATTGTTTTGGTTCTTAGAATTTTGCCCTTTTCTGTTATTAATTAGTGGTTGTGTCCTTAATTTCATAGGAGAAGCTTGAGCTTGGATCAGAATTCATGACTTAGTTGTATTTTTTAGCATCCATCTCTGTCAACACAAATGTAGAGGATTTTCATCTTGACTTATTTGTTTTATTGGATTATTTTTCTTTGAACATATTGGCAGTCTTTTGGGATGATGATTGTTCTTGTCCATTTTTTTAAAAAAATGCTTTTAGGATGTTTGGGGTTTTTGAAGGGTGGAGAAGGGCTTTTTTTACCATGATATATTGAGTTCGTGTTTCCCTTTCCTTGAACCTTATTTTTTTTGTTGTATTTGGTAGAAAATATTAGTTTGCCAATTATATGGTTGTGCCAGTTTTCTTCTATCAATATTCTCTGCTCCTTCCTTGTTACTGGTGATTTGGTTTTTTGGTGGTTGTAGGCTGCTCAAAATATGTTACTTTGGTGGCGAATGGATCTTTATTATGGTTGGAGATTTGCCGAAACAAATTGAGGTATTTTTTAGAGTTTTCCCTTCCAATTAGCCCTTGCATGGTCTACCTTTTAAATTCAGTTTTCTTTTGGCTGTATTCACTAGTTACCGTATGCTTTAAGGCAAATTACATATACCCCCCTAAGGCTTCTGTTTATTACTAATCGAATCATGTGATTTGTCAAAACTACCAATATCCCCTTGAGGTTTAAAAACGTTTAAACATTTACCCCATTAATCTCTATTTCTGTTAAGCTCATTTGGCATCATGATAAGCTCATTTGGCATCATGATAGGAAAGGGACGTTTACAGTACATTCTGCCTACAAAGTAGCTATGGAGAAGCAACGAGCCCACACATGTATCAATACAGCTACTAGCAGTAATAACTTGACAACAGCTAAGAATATGTGGAATAGAATATGGAATCGGCAGGTCAAAGATAAGCTAAAACACTTTTTATGGCGCTGCTGTCAAGGCATTTTGCCAACCAAGCTAGAGTTGAGCAAAAAGAAAATACAGTTGGACACCATTTGTGACATCTGTAGAATGCAAGAGGAAACCTTAGAGCATGTCCTGTTTAATTATGAGAAGGCGGTGATGGTGTGGAGACATTCTCCAGTTTCCTGGGATGGTTTACTTTCTCAACAATCCTGTTTTCAGCGTTGGTGGGAAGCATTAAGCTCAATGGGAAAGAACTCCATTAGCAATGACAGGATCAACCTCTCTGTATACATCCTTTGGATGTTGTGGAAAACAAGGAATCACTGGCTCTTTGAAAGGGTAGCTAAATCAGCCAAGGAAGTGGTAGATTCGGCCTTTTTGGAATGGCAAGAATACCAAGATATTTTAAATGACTTCCCTCTTTCTTCCTAAAATAGTAGCTATTTCTCTTTAATGATTTTTTGGAGCAGCTGTCTTTTTCTTAAAATTTTTTCAAAGTCTCCCTTCACGCTTATTGCATGTTCCCTTTTGGTGTAGGTTGTGCTACTTACAAGACTCAAGCTTAACTAGCATTCCCCTCATATTAGGGGACAATGTGGATTGAAGGAGGATCAACATTAGTAGAGGAGACAGAGAATCAAGACCGCTGCGGCTGTCATACACACCGCTGCTGCGGTTAGGTGGACAGAAAATTTTGACCGCCGGGGCGGTCAACCACACAGACGCGGCGGTCTACTCTTGAAGACACAAGTTAAAAGGTGATGCATCCACTCTTGTAATAAGAAGACACCCAACCTCCTACAGGTTCCTAAAATTTTGTTTTATTTTTTTGGTCCTTTTTGCCGGTCTACTGTACTCTCTAATTTGGAACTTTACTTTTTTAGTTCCTTACTTCCCAGCTTGGTATCCAAAAGGAGGGTTTATGGTTTTCGGTTTTTTGCATATTTTTTGATCATTCTCTCTAAGTGGCACATTATGTAAGAGCAGAATGGAAATGGTGTCGGATTGGCAACTCACCCACTCTTATGGGTCAGATTTGGGCCCTACAGAGTATATTAAAAACAAGTTTGACCCTTCCTCCTCTATCTTTGGTAAATGAGGACCGAGCTATGTTTGGCTAGCGCCACAATAAAAGGAGAAACAATCCACTGGATAGGGCTAGGAGACACAAAACTCAAAGGGATCACGTGAACAGACGATCAAAGGCAGCAATGAAGTATTTCAAGGTAAGTACATACTTAGCACCTTTTCAAGTCATTTATCTACTATCAAATGGGGGGCGGTTTCAAGCAGCGGGTTTTGATGTGGTGGAAATGTCTGATGAGCATATGAGGCTATTTTGTGGTTGTTGTTTGGAATTTTTTCTTTGAAGTGCATTGAAAGTGGTTGAATATTCTATTTTGGCTCTTATTGATTGTACCAATTGATTGAATCATAAGGTGTGCAATGAGGGCCTATAACTTGTTTGTTAAAATGCCTGAAAGGAAGGTTAGGTGATAAAATGCTAGACTAAGGACTTCATGAACTTGCATGCTGAACTATGATGGCTTGTGGATGGCTAGCTCGGGTTTTGCTTGTCTGGACTAAATGGTAGACGCCTCAAAGGAACTTTAGGTGATAAAATGCAAGGCTATGGACTTCATGGACTAGCATGTGAATATAAGACGGATTGTGAACTATGATGGCTTGTGGATGGCTAGCTCGGGTTTTGCTTGTCTGATTGAATGGTAGACGCCTCAAAGGAACTTTAGGTAATAAAATGCTAGGCTAAGGACTTCATGGACTAGCATGTGAATATAAGACGGACTGTGGATGGCTAGCTCGAATTGTGTTTGTTTGGATCGAATGGTAAACTGTGGCCAAGCATCCTAACACACTCTTGATTGCATTTCTCTGAATCTTGTGCAGAAGAAAAAAAAATAAATAAAGAAAAGGGAAAAAAAAGAGAAGAAAAAAAGAAGAAGAGGAAAAAAGTGGAAAAAAAAAGAAGAAGAGGGAAGCAAAAACAAAAACAAAACAAAGTAGAAAAAACAGATAGAAGGAAAAAAGAGAAGCATGGATGGTAAACACAAAAGCAATATACACTCTCTGAAGTTAGATCGCTTTTACTATCTAGACTTAATGTTTCATGTCTGCACTTCCCCAACTTTAGAGTGGCAATCTCTCTGCATTGTACTATTATTATGCTCAGTGTCTCTGTATTTCAATTGGAGTACTCCCAATTTTGAACTCCCTGCTCCCATAGCCCAATACTTATGTACCAAGTTAAGAGATGGTACAGTCAGTTATGCACTACTCAGATAGTCTTATTAGTTGATCAAAATAAAAAAAAATAAAAAATAAAAAAAAAGACAAGAAGTATAAAAATATAAAAAAAAAGGAAGAAAAAAAAAGGAAAAAAAAAAGAGAAAAAATGAAAGTAAATGTACAAGAGAAATGAAGAACTACAAGCACAAGGAAAAATGAAAGGACAAAGGGTAAATGGTATGATTATTGCATCTTAAGGAAGCTTGGTATTTTAGATCTTTCTCAAGGTTTTTCTTAACCCTCTCTCTACTCCCAACACTTTTTTCTCATCTTAATTATCTTATCATTTTCTTAATCTTCAATCCTGTTTTCTCTTCTCTGGTTTCCTAGCTCGGCCAGCTGGTACCTCTCTTCATAGTCGATATACCATACCTCGATAGGATGGAGTAAGTCAAGGTTTCCTACGGCTTTGAAATAGGAGCCACTCCATATTTCCTCTTTGTTTTCTTTTTCTGGTTTTAGGTAATGCTCTCTAAGGCAGAACTACCTTTCTTCGTTAGAAGGGGGTTTGTCAAAGGCTTGCTGGCTGTTTGAATGTTGAGCAAGTCTACATTGTGTTTCTCTGTCTCTATTCTGCCTTATTTGAGTTTCTTCAGTGCTATCCAATAGGCTGCGTATTGACAACCTTAAATTCTAATTGATTAGCATTCCCCATCATCTCTTCTCCTCTCTAAATGGTGGTTTCCTATGTAAATCTCTTTTCCTCCACACATTACTCTGGTTTCTTTTGTGGTGGTTGAAACAAATGGTTTTACCTTTATTGAGCTGACTGGAAAGGAGCACTAGTCTCTAGCACTTTCGCCTCCTATTAATATCCATGCAGGACTACTAATGCTTAGTTGGAGCTTTTGGAGAGTCCGATTTCCATCTCAACAAGGGACATCAGCCAGCAGTTCCTGATAAAGTTTGATAGCATGAAGTTTTGGCATTGCTATTTTGGCCTTCTACACTGCTACGTAAATAGTATAAACAAGGTATTCCAAGGTTACAATTGATGTCCCAAGATATAGAGGCCAAGCTTAGTCATTTGGTTGAAGTTAGCTACTACCACTGTATCTCTCAACATCAATCTTTTGACAATCTTTTTGTAATGATAGGGTCCTCCCCCGATAGTCTCTAATCTTAGACTAGTTTGTAGTTTCTGTAACAGATGAGATAGTGGTCAAAAACCAGTACCCCAGTCTCCTCCTTGGCAATTAATTAAGACCAAGGAGATCATGTTGCCTTCATTGGCAACCCAATTTGTACAGTCCCATTTTCCAAAATCAATGGAATTTCTATCGTTTCAGGAAAAAAAAAATCTCTATTTCTGTTATGAATGGTAACTTTTCCTTATGAACAGTAACGTAAAGTAACAGTGAATTTTTTTAATATTTGGACAAAATTACCCTTAATACTCCAGTTATTAATTTGTGTAAAAAATATTTATAACTGACATTTACTCGAGAAATCAAAACAAAAATTATACATATTCATTTGTATCACAACAAATCTATCAACGAAGAAAAAAGTATAGTATAAAAATTTTTAAAATTCATTTCATAGTCAAATCTACCAAACTAACAAAATAAAAATACATATATATTTTTTCATACATACTATATATTTTTTCTTCATTGATAGATTTGCTTTTTACTTTGTTTAGATATTTTTTTCATACATACTAATCTTCTACTTTTATTTTCTTTTTGTGTACTTTGCATTTGATATAAATGAATATGTATAATTTTTGTTTTTATTTATAGGGTAAATGTCAATTATAAGTATTCTTTTATACAAATTAATAACTGGAGTATTATAGGTAATTTTGTCCAAATATTAATTTTTTTACTGTTACTTTAATGTACGTTATTGTTCATGACGAAAAAGCTACTGTTCGTAACAGAAATGGAGGTAGGGGGTAAATGTTAAACGTTTTTATACCGCAGGGGGGTATTGGTAGTTTTGACAAACTACAGGGTTCGATTGGTAATAAATAGAAATTTCAGGGAGGTATATGTAATTTGCCCTATGCTTTAATTCAATGGAGTTGCCGAGCCTTGTGGTTGACATTGGATTGAATATTAAGTTCTTGTTACTCATGAAATCATTGTGGAGTTTTTTTTTTTTTTTTGGCTTGTTTTATTAGTTTTTCTGCGAAAATAAGCTGTCTCATGGTACAACTAGAATATTTGACTTTTATTTTCTTGTCTGGTGGAAAATTAAAATGTTGTCTTTTGCATTGCACAAGTTTTAACTTTTGTGCCTTTTTTCATATACTTTTTGAATGTTCAATGATTAGTATGATTACTTTTATTATATTTTCGACTTCAATGATGTATGTATCATAAGGATAAATAATATAATGATCAATACAGTGATATTATTGGTGATAAAATACTAAAACAAACCACGTTAAAAGTTGTTAATAATAACACTATTTAGGGGCAAAATTTTTTCATCACTAATTTCATTTGCAACAGGACAACATTTCAATGAGAAAATGTAGCCACCGTGGGGACATTTTCTTGAATAAAATGTCACCACCGTGGAATGTCATCACGTGGCAACATTTCATTCAAGGAAATGTCCCCACGGTATGCCATAATGGTGAAATTTTTTTACACCTAAATAGTGTTATTATTAAGTATTAACAACCTTGAAGGAAATGTCGCCACCGTGGGGACATTGGAAAATGTCAATGAAATGTTACTACGGGGGCCAACGTCACATGAACAATTGAACGTCTGATTGTCTATAAATATTTTTTCCGTTAACGTGTTCTGCGCAGTCTCAAGTTCCATACATAAACATATCATTGTTCTCCTACTTAGATAGCCTCCCTGCAGGCAAAATGGCTGCCGTTGTAGCTTTCCTTAAGCGCTTCCTTAACTCCTTCATCCATGAAGACTTCCATGAACTCGTATCCAGGATGGGTTTCACTGACAAGCTTCTGTTTCTGGTAATAATCCATGTCTTTTTTATTATCATTATTATTACTATTTTTTTAACTTACACACTGTATACTACTAGGATTTTCTCTTTTTCCTAATGAAGTTGTGACAAAAACATGCATGTGCACCTTTTCTTATATTTCAATTGGGAAAGTTTTCAAGAAAAGGCGTGTAAAAACTCTGTATTATTCTACAGGCTTTGAGGGCATATGCATGCTATTTGTGCACCAAGTATATTATATTGTGAACAGAATATAATAGTACATCACTTTGTCGCGACTTTGTTAATAATAACCACAATAAGTTTTGCCAGAAATTTTACCTAAATTGGGGATTTGATTAGAGCCACGAAAAGTGCACTAATCTATGGTAATTTGGATAATTTGATTATGCATGCAGATCATTCACACGGCAGATAGGGTAGGGATCTTGTGGCATCGTTTGCCAGTTTTCTTGGGACTATTTTATCTGGTCATTCGTCGGCACCTGCATCAACAATACAATTTGATCTACATGGGCAAAACAAAAGCTGGTATTGTTATCTTTTACCCGGATGATTTTCCCTTCAGAACTGCCAATGCGGGGAATAATGATCGCTTCGATGAGGGCGCTGGCTGTGAAGACTCTTTCTTTGGCTGGAATATGCTTCCTGTTGACCAGGCTGCTAAGGTCTAGAATAAGATTTTTTATTCTTATATTTATACATAAGATGGTTCGATTTTCATTCATTCAATTTTCTTTTCTCGTCCTTTCATTTCTATCTTAACGCCCAAAAGAAGTAGGTAGTAAATAATTTATATGACTTCCATTAATGAAGGATTAGCTGAAGTTAGATACAAATAGGGGTGTGCAATTTTCGAATTAATTAGAATATCCGACCAAATTCGAAAATTCGAATTCGAAAAAAATCAAATCAAATTCTGATTTTCGGTTTTCGAATCGAGTTAAACTCGAATTCGATTTCGAATTCGGTTTTCGAGTTTGGAGTCCTGAAACCAAAAATTGAACCGAACCGACTCGAAAACCGAATATAGATTCGAAATTCGAGGAAACCAAATTTTATACATATATATATATATATATGCATATAATTATATAATATAAAAAATATGCTTGATTATATTTGATTTATTATATATGTGTGTGAAATTTTAAAAATTAAAAGAATTTGTAAAATAGTTAAGATGTGTATTACTGTATTTTAACTTTTTAATTTGCATTTTATTGTATACAACACAGCACATATTTATAAATTATATACAAATAATGTGTATATTGGAAATGATTGTATACAAATATTTGTACTTCTTGTCATTAGTATAGTAAATTGGAAAAGATTAAATGTTGGAGAATATTAAATGTAAATTTATTAAAAATGTGTAAAATTATGAAAAAAATTGATAAGTAAATGAAAAAAGTGAGAAAAAATTATGTATATACTATATAGTATACAAATATGATAGAGAAAATCTCATTTCTCATCCAACCTAACTTATCCATGTCTCATTTGAACATATAACTTTGTAATTTAATAATAATAACCACAAAAATGCAAATTGATTAGTGAGTAATAATTAGGCATTGGTTATTACTAACTTAATAATTACGAAGTTTTATTTATTTAGTAATTTTTACTTCTAACTTTTGCTAATTACTAATAATTCAAAACTCTAAAGTTTGAAATATAAAAAATTGCCAAATAATTGAATGTGTGGTTTTATTTACTTTTGAATTTATAATTGTTGTATAGAACACGTATTTATTTGTAAATCAGATACAAATAAAGTGTATGTAACGTAGATGGTATAAAATGTAAATATTTACTTCGCTATATTACTACTTGATTTACATTACAATATATACATATGCTAATTGTTATATGGTAAAAAGATATATATAATTCTTGTGATTTTAGTTTTATTGAATTATTAACTAAGTAAATAATTCATAACTAACAAATCTGATTTGATAATTGTAATATAATGGCATTGGTGTCCTAATTGAGTCATTATCTCATTGAGATATTAAAATCGTAATAATGATATTAGACTATTAGTACATTACATCATACAAGGAAAAAAAATAAATTTATTAAAAAATGTAAAAATTATTTAAAAATAAGATAAATATGTGAAAAAAAATAGAGAAAATAACATGTGTAGTTTTGTACATATGACTTATGACTTATGACAATGCAAACTGTGCAATTATCTTATTTAATAACTCATCTCCATTTCATTTGAGTGTGTAACTTTATAATTAATTATTACAAAGTAATTAATGAATATTAATTAGATATTTATTATTATTAACTTACACAAATATGATTGCTCAATTCTCTTATTTAATAACTTATTCATGTCTTATTTGAGTGTATAATTTTGTAATTTGAAAATAATAAGTTAATAACCACAAAGGCACAAGTTGATTAGTGAGTAATAATTAGATATTAGTTATTATTAATTTAATAATTTATATGACTTCCATTAATGAAGGATTAGCTGAAGTTAGATACAAAGTGTCTCTTCAATCTCCTAGTACAACTGCGATTATCTCATAAAGGAAACCTTTTTTCATTGTTCGAGATACGAGAAAAAATATTTATGTGTTTACATGGAAATTCACGTTTTGTTCCTTATCTAACTTTTTTTTGCTTCCAAGGTTCCTAATTATAATTTCATCAAAATCATTATTACACAATGCGTGCATGCAGTTAATGAAGCCAGATCCCATGGTGGTTGCGACAAAACTTCTGGCACGTAGAAAATTGATTGACACTGGAAAGCAATTCAACATGGTCGCAGTGTCCTGGATTCAGTTCATGATTCATGATTGGATCGACCATTTGGAGGATACCCAACAGGTTACTTTACATTTTCTTATTTAACTTTTTGGCCTCCATTAATTGCCCATGTTTGATGGCTTTGCTTAAAAATTTAGGTTAATTTCTGTGACTAGGCTTATATTTATTGCTTTGTTCATCATACAGTAGTTCCACATAAAATTTTAATATTGTTGCTTGAGCAGATTGAACTTACTGCACCTGCTGAAGTCGCAAGCCAATGTCCTCTCAAATCTTTCAAGTTTTTGAAGACAAAGCAGGTTCCTACAAACTCCTCCTCCTGCGATGTTCATTTGAATCGCAGAACACCATTGTGGTAAGATTTAAATACTTCCTCTGACTCATATATTTTTTGTAATAGTTTTTATTTTGATTCATCCCAAATGAAAAAATTAAGCAATGATTTAACATTTTGAGTACAAAATCAAATGTGAAAAGTTTTTAAAGTGGTATAGTGATTCAAATATATTTTGAATGTCTCTTTTTTTTTTCCTTTTAATGCCGCTGATTGGGGGAAAAAAAATCCTTAAATTCAAGGGCTCTTATGAGAAGAGCACCTTTTCAACTAATCTGTCTACATCTTTGTGAAGTAATGGAAAGGATTGAAATTAAAAGGTTCCAAGGGAGAACTCTCAATTGCATAAGGGGGGAAGAAAGGGGAAAAAAAATTGTCAAATAGAAATTGGACGTGGTGGTAGGTAATATTTGACATCATTTCCTAAAACAAGATTTGAACAACACCACTAAAAAAATTCATAATTTTAAATTGAAGTCATTCTTTTTACTATTTAAATTATATTGTAGCCCTTCTCACCCTAGTAATTAATTCCTGAACTATGTCGTCGATGTTGGCACATCCACCCAAGGCATTATCTAATTAATATTCTTTGGTCGGTCCCATTATTAATATCAATTTTTTACATTTTCAATATCTCAAAACTAATATCCCACTTATATTCTAAACATACAGTTATCGTTTCTGAAAAAAAAAATAAAAATAAATAATTCCCAATTTAATGAAGAAAGTTGAGATTATTATCAATATTTTTTCGAAAATGGTTGTATTTGAAAAAAGTCCATTTCTCAAAGAGGGCGATTATGAGCCCGCCTTTTTTTTTTATTATTTCTGTATTTAATATCAATAACATATATACCAAGAGGAACAAAGCTACTATATAAGGAAAAAAAAAAGTTGGATTACGCAGATAAAATATAAGGACACAAATAAAATAATCTATATAGTGGCTCCCCAGTGTATTTTAAATAATATAAAAATGGTATTTTTGATACGATCTATTTCCTTTTTAAAAAAAAAAAAGAAAGGTTCTTTTTATTTTAGAACGGAAAGAATATCGACTGTTGAGCCTGTAGAAATAAGTTTTGATTAAATGTAATTTGTAGGGACGGGAGTGCAATATATGGGAATGATGAGAAAAGCCTGAAGAACGTGAGGACTTTCGAAGATGGAAAGCTGAAAATATCGAACAATGGACTTCTTCCTCATGAAGAAGATGGCCGACTTATCTCGGGTGATATCCGCAACAGCTGGGCTGGGGTTTCTGTACTGCAAGCTCTCTTGGTCACGGAGCATAATGCCGTCTGTGATGCCTTGAAGGTACAACACTACAAACGTACAATCAATCCATCAATCTTTTGAATTTCTGATAATATGTAATATTTAGAATTTTATACTTCCTTTATTTCGAGAAAAAATATTACGTTTTGAGTAGGTACAAATTATTATTTTTTAATTATAAGGCACTAGCTATATATATATATTAAATGTCTAAGTTTTTAATTTTATATTTACTTTTTATTTTTAAGTTTTGCATGCCTATTATTAATAAAGATAATATAATAATTTTATTTTAAAATGAATATTTTTTTAGGACAAAATGAAATTATAAAATATATATATATATTTTTTTAGAACAGAGACAGTAATTTTTTTTTTTGATAAAATAATGTAAGGTCAATGACTGTAATTTTGTAATTTTGAAATTTTGAAATGGTTTTTTTCTACCTTGAAATTTCAATATGGATTATGCTTTGAATAACATTCACCCAAAATCCATATGTTTCCTCTCCATTTAATTTGGCATTGCACAATTGCTTGAGAATCTAGCCAATTGATATTTCAATCAAATTAAACGATTAAAATTGTGGAGTGCCGGTGGACTTCCAAAATCATTGGCGGCCTAGTCAATATATGAATTAGCGTGTGTATGAACAGTTTTGTAAAATATATATTTATGTTTTTAAAAATAATTTTTATTTTATAATTTCTATATTAAAAAATATAAAAATATATTAATTATTGCTGAAGGAATATAAGGGGCTTATTGACGAGGAATTGTATCGTCACGCGAGGCTGGTGACCTCGGCTGTAATTGCAAAGGTCCACACCATGTCACCATTGATTGGACTGTTTTTTTTTTTTTCCGAAAACGATAGTAGATATATTGATAGAGTAGCGCCAATGCTCACAAGAGTTTGTAGCAAGCGAAAGCAGCGCTTATAACCCACGAAACAAAGCGAAAGCCCACGAGGCAAGAAAGCAAAATAAAGAAAAATAAAGAAAACCCGCACATGACGGGAAGCTAAACCCGCACTAGACGGGAAGGAGACAACCTAGACGACCTAAGTTCAACGCATTGAACCCCGCCAAGGCGGGAATGGTTGAGACTTGACAACCAGAACTACCGAATACAAAAGTCGGATATATCGGGACATTAGTACTATACAAAATTATATTACAAGTGGCCTACTACACATGACCTATGATGAAAGAAACTACAACTTAATGTCTATCTCTCACCACGCGTCTGCGTGAAAGCCAATCTGCAGACGTTGAATAACAACACCGACGAACTCATGCCGTTGTGGAATCCAATCTGCATACGTTGAATAGCCGCTATCCAATTACTACCGCAAGCGTTGAATAGTCGACGATTTTGCTACTACCGCTGCATACGTTGAATAATCACCCACCTCTACATGGCGTTGAATAGTCAGACGATTCTGCTACTACCGTATGAAGAGACTGCAGTACCTTAAAAACAAAAAAACAACAATCCAAAAAATAAAAAATAAAAAAAATAAAAAAAAAGGGAAAAGCGGCAACAGTGCGAAAATCGCACCGTTGCCGCACCTTCAATCGCCCCTACTAACTCTTTTGAAAGGAAAAATGGGCAGCGTGGCCCAGCGTTACTTTTGAAGAAACACGCCCATTGATTGGACTGTTGAACTCCTCAAAACTGACACTCTGTATGCAGGAATGCGAGCCAATTGGTAAAACACTGCCCTCTTAAGTTACTCTTAATTATCTTTAAAACTAATTTTTAATTTTGTCATAAATGAAGGAATATTATATATTTTTAAACCTTTTGACGAACAGATTTAAAATTTTAAAAATGAAATAATATGTATTCAAATAGATATTGGAGAAAGAAATATTTGAGGCTTGATGATGCTTTTGACTTGGAAAAAAAAGAGTAGGTAAGAAGGTTAAAGTTTCTGTGTTCCCGAGTGGTCTTTCTTTAGTGGCTCGGAAATAATCCCTACTCAATTGCGGGAACTGCTTCCAATTGATATGTTAACCTTTTATTTGGTCGTTGATTGAAGAAGTTTCCTTATTAAAATTTTTTGAAATTCTTAAAAGAACAGCTAATACTTAAATTTTTTTTTATATTATCCTTAAAATTGAAAAGTAAAAATAAAATTTAAAAATTGCACATTGAATGATGTATTAATTTGAATATACAGGTATGGGCTGTTGGGGAAGCAGTTCAAGGACACATTTGGGTCACGTTTTCGGACCCATCTTGAGCGGTCTTGTTGGGCTTAAGAAGCCTCAAAATCATGGCGTACCATACTCATTGACCGAAAAATTTACCAGCGTCTACCGTATGCACTCACTCCTACCCGATAACCTTCTTCTCAAGGACACCATTGGTGACGGGGCCGGCCCAGTAAAGAGTATGTCTATTTATTTATTCATTTTTTGAACCGTAACTTTATTTTTTTGTTTTGTCGGAGGGAAAAATGAGACTGGATCTTTTTGATTCCTTTAGTTTTAAGAAAAGGCTTTTGATTCTATATTTTCTGTTTTGATTCTTATTTTCTAATGATAATGGGCCATAAATATTAATATCAACAGAATTGTTTAGAAGTTTTATTCAGCACTAAATTTTTGTTTTGGGATAAAAGAATATGCTGTCTCTCTTTTAAGAAAAAATAGTTTATTTTAATTGAGATATAACTTTTTTTATAAATTATTAGGTATAATATTATTAATATATTATTAAATGTATATTTTTATATTTTTATTTTTATTTTAAGTATTTATAATTATTATTAATAAGAATATTTTTAAAAAATTTATTATCAGAATAAAAGAAAATTTTGAAGGTAATTTTTTATTTTTTTGGACTTAAGACTCGTGTGGTTGGAATTTTCTTATTTAGTTATAATTTTGAGAGGAAGAAGATTAATTATTGGCAGTAAATGACCCAACCCCCATGTTGGCGTTCATTTGTTTGTTGAAACACTAATACTAGCAATGCATGTGATGTGGGCCGACGATGGGAAATGCAGGCTCCCGATGGGTGAGACGATCGGTATAAAAGGAGAAAAAATGCTGTCAGGAATTGGATTCACGAGGCAAATGGTGTCGATGGGCCACCAAGCAAGTGGAGCCCTTGAGCTCTGGAATTATCCGGTGTGGCTCAGGGACTTTATTGTCCACGACGAGGAAGGCAGAGAGAGGCCCGATCATGTTGACATGGCAGATAGAGCCCTTAATCAATGCGCGCGATAAAGTACTAAGAGTTCGATTTATTATCTCAGTCTGACCATTCGTTTGAGGATGACCCGTTGTGGAGAACAGCAACTTGGTACCTAACTTACCCCAAAGTGTCTTCCAAAAGTAGCTCAGGAACTTGACATCTCAATCCGACACGATGGTTTGTGGCACTCCATACAACCAAACCACTTCCCAAAAAAATAAGTTAGCAACATGCTTTGCATCGTTGAACTTCCTGCAAGGATTAAAATGAGCCATTTTAGAAAAACAGTCCACAACTACAAAAACTGAATCTTTACCCTTTTGTGACCTCGGCAATCCTAGCACAAAGTCCATCGAAAGGTCAGTCCAAGAGGCATAAGGAACAGGTAAGAGAGTATATAAACCATGAGGTTGAGATGTACTCTTAGCCATACGACACTCAATGCACAAACTACATAGCTTTTCTACATCTCTTTTCATGTTGGGCCAATAAAAATGTTCAATTAAAATATCATACGTTTTCAAAACGCCAAAGTGAGACTCTCGAACAAGCAACTCCATGAGACCTCCAGAATGAGACCTCCAGAATGAGACTCTCGAACAAGCAACTCCCTAAGTGAACAACTAGGCACACACAATTTATTTTCACGGAACAAGAACTCATTGTGCCTATAAAACTTACTAAAGGCTTCTTGTTCAGTAGCTGCATAAACACTAGAGAAATCAGGATCAGTAGCATATAAATCCTTCATATACTCAAATCCTAAAAGCTTAGTGTTTAAAGAATTTAAGAGAACAGACCTTCGCGAGAGTGCATCCGCCACAACATTTTCTTTACCTTGCTTGTATTTGATCACGTACGGGAATGTCTCCAAGAATGAACTCCACTTAGTATGCCTCTTGTTCAACTTACCTTGTCCATGCAGGTACTTCAAATATTCATGATCTGAATGTATGACAAACTCTTTGGGCATCAAGTAGTGTTGCTATGTCTCCATAGCCTGAATAATTGCATAGAGCTCCTTGTCGTAAGTTACATAGTTAAGAGCAGCACCACTCAATTTTTCAGAAAAGTAAGCTAGTGGTCGCCCCCCTTGCTTCAATACAGCACCTATACCTATTAATGAAGCATCAAATTCAAGCTCAAAAGTAGTGTTAAAATCAGGTAGAACTAAAACTGAAGCAGTAGTAAGATCTCTCTTTAATTGATTAAACGCTTTTTCTTGCTCATTACCCCACTCGAATTTAACATTTTTTTTAACAAGTTCATTAAGTGGAGCAGCTTTCGAAGAAAATTCTTTAACAAACATCCTATAGAAAGAAGCAAAACCATAAAAAGATCTCACCTCATGCACAGTTGTTGGTCTTGGCCAGGAGGTGATTGCCTCAACCTTTTCTTTGTCAACCTGTATACCTTTTGAACTAACCACAAAACCAAGAAAAACAATACTTTCCACAAAAAGGTACACTTTTTCAGGTTGGCATACAAATGATCAACACACAAGACACTTAGAACAAATTTAATGTGCACAACATGTTCATCCAAGTTCTTGCTATAAACCAGAATATCATCAAAGTATACAATAACGAATTTGCCTATAAAGTGCTTAAGTACATGATTCATCAAACGCATGAATATGTTAGGTGCATTAGTTAAGCCAAATGGCATGACCAACCATTCATACAAGCCAAATTTAGTCTTAAAGGCAGTCTTCCATTCATCACCTTCTTTAATCCTAATATGATGATATCCACTCTTAAGGTCAATTTTAGTATAAATTTTCGAACCATGCAATTCTTCAAGCATATCATTTAGGCGTGGAATGGGATGTCTACACTTGATTGTAATTTTATTAACTGCCCTACAATCAGTACATATTCTCTACGTGCCTTCCTTTTTGGGAACAAAAATAACTTGAACTGCACACGGCTCAAACTCTCTCGCACATGACTTTTCTCAGCAACTCCTCAACCTGCCTTTGTAGCTCCTTTGTCTCCTCAGGATTTGCTCTATAAGCTGGCCAGTTGGGAATCACAACTCCAAGAATGAGGTCAATCTGGTGTTCAATCCCCCTTAAAGGCGGCAACGACTTTGAAAGATCGTCCGGAAACACGTCCTCAAATTCCTGTAAAACAGATTTGACTTGTAAAGGCAAGTCGCTAGGTAGTTCATCAGTAGTAAATAAAGCTTCTTGAAACATAATCAAAACAAAGTCACAATGTGCATTTAAAGCTCTATCTACATCTTGCATTGAGGTATAAAAACTACCTTTTACCCTTTCTTTGGAAAGCTTTCCTATTTCACATTTCACAACAGCCTTACCACTTGTAGTTGAAGTAAACCCATCCGAGCTAGTTTTGTGGGGTTCGGCCTCCTTGAAATCTTCGGATTGAGTGCTGGTCTTGATGCCTTCAACTTTCTTCACCTTTTGTAACCACTCCGAATGCTTGACCCGATGTTGTTTTTGGAATTCACCAATGTCGGTTAGGGGTAAAGGGGATAGGGTGTAAATTTTACCATTCTTGGCTAAGTGATACTTGTTGGACCTCTCATCATGATTGGCGTGACAGTTATACTCCCACGGACGTCCCAAAAGTATATGACTAGCCTGCATTGGAACCACATCACAAAGCACTTGATCAGTTAAATTGCCAATTCTAAAAGTTACCATTACTTGCTTAGTGACACAGGTCTCACCACCATCGTTTATTCATTGCAACTTGTAGGGCCGGGGATGAAGAGTAGTCCTCAACTTCAGCTTATCTACAAGACAAGTAGAAGCTAAATTAGTGCAAGATTCACTATCAATAATACGCATACAACATGCATCCTTAATGTAACACTTGGAATGGAAAATATTAGTACGTTGGATTTTAGAATCTCCCTCAATCGGTTGAGCACTCAATGCTCTCAATGTGACCAAACATTCGGTTTCTTGACGTTGTGGTTCACATTCTTCGTCATCTTCTTCAATAAGAATGGGCATGTCAGCATACGATTCATCATCTCTTTCACTTTCACTCTTGTATGTTCCATCATCCAATGCCACCATAGCTTGAGAATTAGGGCATTGAGAAGCTACATGTCTTCGGCCTAGGCATCTAAAACATTGAACAGAAGCACTAGACTTATTAGAAGCTAAACTAGATGAAGTGTTGGAGCTAGTTACCTTTAAAGAAGTTTGTGGTGTACACTTCTTCCCATCTCCACCATTGGAACTCGAGGCTCCGTTCCATGGACCACCAGTCGGATTTGCTGAATTGGAACTACCAAATTGCCGATTGTTGTTGGTGTTACGTTGCCATGGAGGTAGTGGTAGTGTATTCCTCATAGTTTGAGGGGTTTTCTTGAGCTGTTTCTCTACCTTCAACGCCATTTGCAGCAATCCATTAAGGTCATTGTAGTGATGCAACTCCACCAGATGAGCTATACTTTGGTTAAGCCCATTCATGAATCTGGCCATAATGGTCTTTTCATCTTCTTCCACATTCGCTCTCATCATAGCTTGCCCCATTTCATTGTAATATTCATCTACAGATTTGCTCCCTTGAGATAAGCTTTGGAGCTTTTGAAGCAGGTCTCTCTTGTGATGAGGTGGGACATATCTCTTCCTCATGAGTTTTTTGATAGAAACCCAAGAAGAAACTGGTCTCTTCATCTCCTCTTGCCTTGCACGACAGATTTTTCTCCATCATGTTGAGGCATGTCCAGAGAACTCCACCACTGCTAGTCTGACCTTCTTCTTCTCGGAATATTCATGGATGTCAAATATTCTGTCAACTTTCTCCTCCCAGTCCATGTATGCTTCCGGATCATTCTTGCCATGGAATTCAGGTATCTTCAGTTTTATACCGGCAAGATTGTTGTCTCAAAACCATCTTTGCCCATTCTTTTTGCTTCTAGTACTGTGATAATCATCTTCACTTGAACTTGAAGGATTTGAATTCAAAGGGTCGGTTTCCTCCTCACTGTTATTTTCTGAACTTGAATACTTCACTTTTCTGATCTTCTTCTTCTTTCCTTTGGTAACAACTCTCACAAGACTGCCCCACTAATTCTTGGGTCAGAGAACCAATATCTTTATTGAGGGATGCTTGATATGACACCACAGATAACTCAAGATGATCCAAGGTGTTGATTTGTCAGATCGACTGAAGTAACGCCTTCAAGGTGTCATCAACTGTAATCTTCTCTTCTTGTCTCTTTTGGTTTAGATTTATTGCCATTTGAAAGAACTTAAAACCTGCACAGTTATTAGTTCCAAAAACAGCCTACCTCACTTCCCCTAACCAATAACCTGAGTAATTCACAGACTAATAAAGGGCTACACTTAGATTTTAGTAGTAGGGTTGATGAGTAGTTCACTCCACTCCGCACTTTTCCTGAAGTTCTAATCAAGCCAAGCTCAAAAGTCCCCCCAAGTTAAGAAATTAAACTCAATTCAAAGCAAACTAGAAATTTAGAGGTCAAAGAATGACAGGCACACAAAAAGAAACAATAAGATTCGGAAGGAACAAGAACACTGATTTTGCACAAATTGCAGAAATAGGATGAACAAAAAATTCCAAAATAATTCTCAAAAATTCCATAAAAATTCTAAAATATTATTCAGCATGTGTTTTGATTCTCTGAAAAATTTCAGCTCAAATCTCCAATCCAATAGGCAGAAACAATTCTTGCAAGTTTACCTAGTAGTGAAGTTTCGGGAATTTTTAGTAATCATGGAAATCAAGGCTCAAAAATCGAGAAAAATTCCAGAAAAATTCTCAAAAATTCTTCAGCATGTTTTTTGATTCCCTGAAAATTTTTGGCTCAAATCTCCAAGCCAACAAGAGGGAAAAATGCTTGCAAGTTTATGTGGCAATGAAGTACGAGAATTTTCAGCTGAGGACAGATTTCCAACGTTGTTGTTGTTGTTTTTTTTTTTTTTATATCCAAACAGAATAAAAATAACAGCAGCCACAAGATTCAAAAAAAAAAAAATTTTGAGCATGGGTAGGGCAAGAATAACAACAAAACATACGAACACGATTAAGGAAAAGAAGGTTTATGCACGGGTAGGACAAGAATAACAAGAACACACGAAAAACATAGAACAAGTAATATGAACAACAAAGAAGAGCAACCCAAAGGCAAGCTCCGATACCAAATTGATACAAACCTTACCCAAACAGGAGTAAAAACCGAATCTTACCAGATTTGTAGGTTTCCGAACCGTTCTTCTTGTTGAACTGCTTTCTTTGAGGCAACACCCAACCCCTATCTGTGGATTGAACCCTGCCTATAGCCCTCTATAACCCCGCGAGCAATACCCCAAAACCCCAACGATTTGAAGCTACCCAACGAAACCAAGAAGTACGCACAAAACCACGAGTGAAAGAAACTCAAGGATTCAGCTTTTGAATTGAATCTAATCGACTCTCCTGAATAAACCCAAACAAGTTCTTTTTCAGAACTAGAAAAAAAGCACGTAAGGCTCTCAGGTTGTAATTTCTTAAGTTGTGTTGAAAGTAGTGGCCGAATGGCCTTTAAAAAAGATACAAGTGCGGCCAAGCTAATTCAAAACCCCACTAGGGTTTGGATTGCTTGCCTGTAATTCAAATTTAGCTCTCTCACTAAATAAATAATTAAATCCTAACCCAACTAGAAAAATGTACTAATTAAACTGGCTTAATAAATAAATCCTATTTCAACACGTAAAAAGAAATAACTACTAGAATAAAATAAAATAAAATAAATGATTACATGACCGAAATTATGGATTGTCCACGACACTTAGTACATTAACGACTCGGTCATGTTGAAAAAGCTTCTCCTCCTTGGCATGTACTTCACGTATGAGTTGAGCCAAATCTTTTTGCATTTTCCTTGTATGTGACATCGTCATTGGACCACTCATGTCATGTAAAAGGTCTTGTGAGCGACGTGCGGGTGTAGACACTTGATCATGCACAGCTTGCACGTCCTTCTCTCCATTATGGCAGTTTGTGCGCTCTTTATCTTCATCAGAAGTAATTCTTAGGATCCTACAGTTGCTAGAAGTTTTAGTTGTTGTAGATGAACGAGGAGGATTCAAAGGAAGGATGGATTAGTGCGACATTTTCTATTAATAGTTAGTGCTTAGAAGTTAGTTTTTAGGTCCATTAGTACCACAATGTTGTTTTGTACCAAAATTAATTGGTATAACTACTTGTGTTGGAAGACAATGGTATAAGCAAACTATACAGTTGTAGTTTCCACTTGACGCAAACCATAGCATATGGGGGTCATCACTTCAAGAACGTATCGTCATGACCCTGCCCCATAGGAAATAATTGAATCAGTAACAGCCCTTTCTCCTTTTAATCGGAATTTCTTTGTAAAGACAAGGCTTGAACTGGCTTGGTTGACTCTTTAGCAAGCAACCTATGGCAGATATCGATCGTACCCTATATTTGATCATTTGGAGCCTATTCATCAGCATATGAAAAGCATATGACGACTTCCACTTTAACAACAACTCAAAAGCAGGGGAGGGAGAACAACCAAGAAAAGGAAGACAAAATATCTTTCGCAAGACCCTCGCTAGTAAGCTAAAAATTACGGTTTTTTGCGCGTGTATCTCTTCTCTTTTCTGTTGTTGCTAAGCCCTTTTTGCCCAAGATCTTTGGAATTCATTTATTTCTTTCAAGAGTTATTTTTTGTTCATCATTTTTGTGATAGAATAAGGGATGATCAACCTACAAAAAGGCCAAGTTATGAGTTTGGATTTGGGCTCAAAAAAGTGTTCAAAGATTAATTATGGTGCAAGTCCAAGTCTGATTTCATCTTATGGGTTTGATTAACTTTAATGAAGTCCTTCATTGTATTCTAGTTTATTAATAAACCTTTTACTTAAACCCTCTATTTATTAAAAATCCTAGTTGTTTAACTAATTTAGGGCATAGCCATATTTGCCAAATTAAATTTTGACCAACTCAAGTCTGAATTCGGTGAATTAAAAGCCTAGTTGTTTAACTAAACCCAGACCTAATTGTGTTTTGTTTTTTTTTCTTTTTGTCCTAGTTTAATCAAACTACTTCATGGCCAAAAATTGGAGTCTTTCTAAAATATTTCTAAGTTGTATTGAGGCCAAACTTCTTAATTTACTTTTGATTTAGAATTAGGTTAATGGATGAGTTCTTATAAAAAAACTAGTCTAATCAATGATAGGATTTCTTTAGCTATAAGTTAGGAGTCAATTCTTAAAGTATAAGACTGACTCTTTCCCTATAAATAGACATTAGGGTTTGGCCACCATATGCATAATTGAGTAATACAATACAAGAAAATTGATCTTTAGTGACCAAAAAGGCGATGACAACAATATTTTTGGTCACCAAAAGTAGTCTTTAGCAATGAGAAAAATGTAGTCACAAATGTATTCATTATTGACCACACGAAAACGTGGTCACCAAGTGGTCACTAAATGATATTTTTTTATGACGAGAAAGAAAAAGTGGTTACTAATTGTTATAGTGTGAAAAAGATAATCAAAAGTTGACCACATTTAATGACCAGTACTAGTGATGACAATTTCATTTGTCACGAAAAAGTTACAAAATCTGCTTTGGTGATCAAAAAAATCGTCACTAAATTTATGACTTTTAGTGATAATGTTTTGTAATCACTAAAAAGCTATGATTGGACTTACCATGTACCTATCATTGGACTTGAATTTGTTTGGCTTACAAATTAATTGGGCTTACAAATGGACCTATGATTGGGCTAACAAATTAGTACGATTGGGCCTAACTTTATATTAATTGGGCTTATATTATAAGAAATAAGGTTTGGGCTAAACAATTTTTTTATTGTATCGAATTTAACTAATTTGTATTATGACACTTAATTTTCATTAATTGTATGTTGACACCCTAATATTTATACATTTGCTATATAATTTTACTTAAAGCACATAATCATTTAGCATTAAAATACAATATTGATTAATAGCCTTCTTTGACAAAGAATTATGATTGGGTTAAACAATTTATTCACTAGACCGAAATTAGCTAATTTGTATTATGACTCTTAATTTTTAATAATTGTACTAAGGCACATAATACTTATGAATTTGTCCACATAATTTTACACTAACAAAAAAAAAAGAAGCCTTCTTTGATTGCCACCTCTTATATAATGATTAGAATTGTTTGGTTAAAGATAATAATTGGGCTATGTAATTTATTCATTGACCCAAACTTAACTTTTTTAATTTATGGCTCTTAATTTCTAATAATTGCACAAATGCACCTTAATATATCTGAATTTGCTTACATTATTTAAAGCTCATGATTTGTCATCCTAAGATGTGGGAAATCTGAATATATGTGAAATATCATTAGTTCAAATACATAAATTTGATTTTTTTGTGTATTATAAAATTGAATTTTCTAGTTTAAAAGAATTTTTAATTAAGAAAATATTCGGAACAAAAATAAAAATACTTATAATCTTTTTATTTATATCTCTATATATAAAGTTTTAGTGTATAATATTATTAAATATAGATATATAAAATATTTGTTTTGGTGTGTGATGAAATTAGACATTATAAATTTTAATAACAAGATATGTATTGGGTCATATAAGTAGGGATTTGATGAAATAAAATATTTTGGCCCACATTGATTGCCCACAAATTATATAATGGTTGGACTTATTGGGCTAAAAATAATGATTGGATTATGTAATTTATCCATTGGGCCAAACTTAACTTTTTAAATTTATGCCTCTTAATTTTTTTAATTACACTAAGACACCCTAATGTATATGAATTTGAATATATTATTTTACTTGAAGCATAGAGTCTTTTAGATACACAGTCAATTAATTATAATTGGATTTCTTTGGCTAAGAATAATGATTGGATTAAGCATATCCTTCCTTATACCCAACTTAGGTTACTTATATTAGGCTCTTAATTTCTAATAATTGTATTGGGAGTTATAATCTTTTAATTCATATCTTTATATATAAATTTTTAGTGCATAATATTATTAAATATAGATATATAAAATATTTGTTTTGGTGTGTGATGAAATTAGAAATTAGAAATTTTAATAACTAGATATGTATTGGGCCATATAAGTAGGGATTTGATGAAATAAATATTTTGGCTCACATTGATTGCCCACAACTTATATAATGGTTGGACTTATTGGGTAATTTATCAATTGGGCCAAGCTTAACTTTTTAAATTTATAACTCTTAATTTTTAATAATTGTATTAAGATACCTTAATATATGAATTTGCCTACATTATTTTACTTCAAGAATTGAGTCTTTTTTAGATACACTCAATAATTATGATTGAATTTCTTTGGCTAAGAATAATGATTGGAATAAACATATTCTTCTTTATGCCAAACTTAGCTTACTTATATTATTACTCTTAATTTCTAATAATTGTACTAGGACACCTTAATATTTTATTTCTCCACATAATTGTGCTTTAATCACACAATCTTTTTAGTATTAGAATACAATATTGATTTGTATTACTAGGGCTTCTAGATTTGTTGAGCTCAATATACTCTTGTACAGTGTTAAAGGTGAATCCAAACTAAAAGATGTAAAGAGTCATTGATAAAATATCAATTTATTGATTAAGATTGTGTTAGTTCTAAAGTCAAATGACATACCTACAATTTATATAAGATTGAGACTTTAATGTTGTTGGCTCATGAGTGAAAGTTTGTCCCTATTCAATAAGGAATGTCATAGTTTTAGTTAGGTGAAATTTATTATATTTTATTATTTAAAAATTTTGATAAAATTTTAAATTGAATAACTACTATAATTAAAATTTTTCATAAATTATTTATATAAGACTTAAATGTCTAATATATATAATTTTTATTTCATTATTAAAATTTGGACTTTATTTTTTCCTTTGATTTACTTGAAAACAATTATTAATTTTGTCATTAAATAATTAATTAGAATTATATTTTTCAAATTTAAAAAATTCATTTTCAGAAAAAAAAATTTCTTTTCACTACTATTATAAATTAATAAATTTCAATGGTAGAAGAGTAGATATACAAAATTAAGTTTGACGGTTTTTACAATTGATAATTGACAAGGTCTTAAAAAAGGTAAAAAAAATAAAAAATATTCAGTGAAAAAAAAGGCACATTAAAATATGGGCGAAGAAGCGGGAAACTGAAAAAAAAAAAAAAGCACTTTATGTTTACTTTTGTATTATGTATCTTCAACACTTAGAAAAATTCCCATTCAAACTCCAATCTTCAACCCTTCCCCGCCTAGGAAATAAATTTATGTTTACTTTTGTATTATGCATCTTCAACACTTAGAAAAATTCTAGGAATGGCAATTTTCGGGTTCGGGGTCGGGTTTCCTATACCCATCCCCGACCCCGAAATTTTAGGGTATCCCCTAACCCGACCCCGAACCCGATCGGGTTTTAACTCAAAACCCCATCCCCGCCCCCGACCGGGTTTCGGGTTCCCCGTGGATTCCCCGAACTCGACCAAAATGGTTAAACCCAATCCCCGAAATTGGTTCAACTCGAACGTGAACCCAAATGCTTAAACCCGAAACTCCAATCACCAAAATAACATTTGCCGTACCATAGTTCTATAAGAGAAACAATAAGAGAAACCAAAGTTGAATATTATAAACCAAATCTTCAATAATTCTAGATCTAATACAACCACATGCTTCAAGAATGCACTAATGTTAAGCTACGCTAAGCTAACGATTTTACCATAAACACTGGACTGCTAATCTCTTTCAAATGTTGCAGCAGCTATAACACTTGAGACACACTCTGCAAATGCACAATACAAAGGGACATTGGCAATGGAGATGATGCAATGATGAACAGGCAGAAATGTTTGAAGAAATTAAGTCCTCTATTCCAATTCCAACTCATTCCAGGAGCTATGATACACAGTGATTAAATCCAGTTCTTTTGACAATGTATTGTACAAGTACAGATGATTTCCCAGGCAGCAGGGAAGTATGAAAATGCAGAAAGCACAAGAAGCAGTGTCGCTTACCAAGCTTTGCCCTCAGCTCCTTCCTCCAGTTTTCTTTGAATGCAGAAGTAGGACATTATTATGGTGATGTGATCTGGCTAAGCTATACAATCTGTAGTTCTGCACTGCGCAGGCACTAACCATACTACCTGATTAAATTCAAGAATCAGTTTATTCGGAAAATAGAAGGGAAGCGAGCAAAAGAAGTAGAAGGGAAGCGGCAGAAGGGCAGAACGCGATCAAAGGGAGAAAGAAGGCGGCGAAAGGTGGAGCAACTCAGCAAAAGCCAAAGGAGAAGGAAGGCGGCGGGCGGAACAAATGAAGGTGAAAAAGAAAGGAGAAAGTTTAGGATAGAACCCTAGCAAAGGAAATTGGAGTATTATTTGCCAAATTATGGTTTTAATTTTGTAAAATTGCAAAATCGTCCAATCTAAAGTAATTTTATTTTCAATTTGGCCCAATTACAATAGTTATTATTATAATAATACCAATACTTTCTTTCTATTTTAATTTTAATCTCTCAATAAATATAATTTTATTTAATCATATCCTTAAAATATATTTCTTTCTTTTAATTACACCCTTAATAAGTTAATATGTTAATACAAAATTTAACTAATTAATGTAACATTTTATATTAGTATGATCAATTAGAATTTCTAAATGCACATTGAATAATTGTTAATTTGTCATGATCAAATTTTTTCTATTAATTTTTTTCTCAAAAATGTACAAATTCAAATTTCAAAATTTAAATTCTTGTTAAATTAAAGTTATTAAGTTAATATTGTCATTCAATTTAATACTCTCTCAGTCTCTCGTAAGTTAATAATAATAAATATCTAATAAATATTCACTAATCACTTTGTGGTGATTAATTATAAAGTTACACACTCAAATGAAATAGGGATGAGTTATTAAAGAAAATAATTGCATAGTTTGCACTCTCATATGTACACAACTACATATGTTATTTTCTCTATTTTTTCCATATATTTACCTTATTTTTCAATAATTTTTACATTTTTTAATAAATTTTTTTTCCTTGTATGATGTAATGTACTAATATTATTGTTACGATTTTAATATCTCAATTACTACACTAATGCCATTATATTACAATTATCAAATCAAACTTATTAGTTATAAATATTTTACTTATTTAACAATTCAATAAAACTAAACAATAAATGAAGCAGTAATTTAATGGGAAAAAAAAGCAATAATTTAATGAAAAAATTAATAAAGTTTTTAAGATTAGTATATATGAAACACTAGGACTATATATCTTTTAATAAAAGACATTCAAATGCTTCTGCGTTTTCTTAGAAGTTGAAGCATCAACATCTATTATCTAATGGTTGTTTTATGGAAATATACAATGTCACCAAGATTATTAAAAGTACAAAATAGTGTCACTATATAGAAAAACATTTTGTTTGTTGTTTAAGTTTATTTCATTCAAAATTATAAATATGTTCATTTTTTCAATTCTTATATTATATTTAATCAATTCTAATATATGAGTAAAACTAATATAAATACATGTCATATGTACTAGCAATACAAATCAATTGGTCAAATGCTCAAAACACTAGCATTTAGTTAATTAGCTCTATAATCTTATATATATATATTGATAAAGTACATATAAATAAGATATGAAGCAACAATTTAATGAAAAAAAAAGAAGCAATAATTTAATGAAAAAATTTATAAAGTTTTTACGATTAGTGTATATGAAACACTATGACCATATACAATGTCACAAAGATTATTAAAAGTAGAAAATAGTGTCACTATATAGAAGAACATTTTGTTTATTATTTAACTTTATTTCATTTAAAATTATAAATATGTTCATTTTTTCAATTCTTATATTATATTCAATCAATTCTAATATATGAGTAAAACTAATATAATACATGTCATATGTAATAGTAATACAAATCAATTGGTCAAATGCCTAAAACAATAGCATTTACGTAATTAGCTCTATAATCTTATATTTATATATATAACACTTCTTATATGTATAAATATAACTCAATGTAATTTGTATGAATGATGAATCATACATTCTATGAGTTATGAATTTAATGATTACTTAATATGTATGTATAAATGTATGAATTATAACTCATAACTTACAATTTCAAATAGTTAGTTAGATTTGCAAAACATAGTTATGACATATAAAATGCTTATTAATTATTTTCTTAACATCATTACATTAGATAAGTGGTTCATTGGGAGGTTACAAGACAAATAACTATTGAAGCATAATCTTTGTACTATTAAAAGGAAGTTCCTTTCTTTTTTGAATTAAAATAGAGTACAAAAGCAAAAACTAAATTTTTTATAATTAATTAATTGTACTAAAAAATAATTATACTTATTCTTTTTGTTCCCCTAAAAAAAAAGAATTTATTTTTAATTTCTTTTTGTTTAAACAAAGAGAGTCCACTATTAAATAAAAATTATGTTGATATGCTCAATTATTATTTTACAAGTACGAGATGCTCAATGTTAATATTATTCTATATTTTTGTTGAATAATTTGATTACACGGACAATTAATTACTAATTTCATTAACAAAACATATTGATATTTATTATTAAAAAATTATATTTTCATTTAAAACTATTTAAATACTTTTATGACTTGCCATTTGAAAAAAAAAAATGAAAGATCAATTAAACCAACTTCCGATGATATATGAAACATACAACACAATAAACTAAAATATACACATAATGGGAATCGGGTTCGGGATCGGGTTTTCCCCGAACCCGAACATTCGGGGTCGGGGTCGGGGTCGGGGTCAGGGCGGGTTTAGGTACTCCTGAACCCGATCCGAACTCGACTCCGGGTTTTTTCTATATCTCCGAATCCAAACCTGAATCCGAAAAAAACCCGATCAAACGGATTTTGATCGGGTTCGGGAACCCATCGGGCGTGTATAAATTGCCATCTCTAAAAAATTTCCACTCAAAACTCCAATCTTCAACCCTTCCCTTTCTCCTCGGCCATCTTCTCACCCCCGCTCCCTCCCTTTCTCGGCCGACCAATGTTTCCCGCCTCTCCCTCCCCTCTCCTCGACCGCCTTCTCCCCACCTATCCCTCCCCTCCTCGGCTGCCTCTCCACCCCTTCATCGGTTGCCATAGTTCCTCGGCTCCCCCTCCCCTCCCTGCCAGTCCCTCAGCCACCTGACCAACAAAGAAGGTTGGTTTTTTTTTCAAATTTCAGTCTTTGTAATTATTTGTTGGTTTTTGGGCATTTTTTGTTGCAATTGATGTGGTGACATTTTTTTCGTTCCAAATTTGCCGATCTGTGCTTATATTTTGGGTTTCAATTGTGTGAATAATGTTCTGATTGTGGGAAACTTGAGTGTGTATTTTGGTTTCAATCTGGATCAGATCTGGGTTTTTGTTTTGGATTATCATGTTTTTGTGGAGAATTTGTAATCAGTTCGGTATGTTTTATGAAGTTTGATTGAGTAGGGAGAGAAAAGATATGACCTTTGTTTGATTCACAGTGGTTTCTTGGGAAAACCTTTAATTAATCAGTTAGCTATTTTTATTATTTGCTTTCCTGTTCTGCGATTTTTTATTAACTGGAAAGTTATTTTTGTCAGAAACAATTCAATTCAGTGGCTTTTTTGTTTTCTTCCCTAATGTTCTCTTACGTTATAGGAAGGATTTTCTGTTCAATTCTTGACATATTCTGTATGACTGCATTTTGTCTTTAGCAAGGTTGTTTCTAACAGGGATCGGAGCTCCCACCTCCTAGAATTACAACAAACGTGGAGTAGAATTTACAATTCTTAAGATTGTGGAAGGTCAGTTTTTGAGTGAAATTCATGTATTTTGATTCTTTATGGTTACTGGCATTGATCTTCTTGGTAAAACTGTACTATAGGGGTTCCAAAAGAGAAAATCACAGACACCTAAGCCTGCTACTAGTTACCGCAGAAAAAAGGTAGAAAAAGAGGAGATTCCAGAAGAAGAAAGAGAACTGTATCGCGATCCTACTTTGAGCATTTACTAGTAATTTCTTTTTCAGGTCTAATCTAGTATCAATTTGTTATACTGGCGTCTATTTTTTGGTGATTCTTAATTGGAACATATTCTGGTGTCGTTTAACAGTACAAACCAAGGCTTTGAAACGGCTGTTCCCGTGTTGCTTGTGGATGGTTATAATATGTGTGGATATTGGCCAAAGTTGAAAAAGCATTTCATGAATGGAAGACTTGATGTTGCTCGGCAAAAGCTTATTGATGAACTCATTACATTCAGCACATTACGAGGTTTGTATTTTGCTTTTCCTTCGGTAATTGAGGTTCTTATTCTACTGTTATCTCTGGCTTTGTATTCTATTTTAGTTTTTTTTTCTCTTGGACATTCATTCCTCAAATAGTTATGATAAGATATTCATTTGGCAATTATGATTCTTTGTCACCTGAGTCATATTCTTGCAGTTATAAAGTTTTCAAGATACCAAAATGAGAAAATCTTGACATTTGATCTATATCTTTTTTAAAAGTATTTTAGTGGTAATTTTGCCCACAATTAACTAGGTTTTGTGATGTACATTACATTTCATTCAAATGCATTAAATTCATGCCAATGTCTCAACTCATTTCATCATTGGATACATTTGCAGAGGTAAAAGTAGTTGCTGTATTTGATGCCATGATGTCAGGTCTACCAACACACAAAGAAAGTTTTGTTGGGTACTTTCCAACTCTATCACTTCACCTTCTTTGTGGGATCACTAACCATTGATGGATCTCCAAACTGTTTATATAGAGTGTTCTATTATTCTGTATTTGACTCTTTGATGACAGAAATATGTACAATATGTCTTTCTCTTAGATATATAAGTTTTATTGTCATTTATGATGTCTTGCTGTAGGTCAAGCACTAGGGATTTGGTTAACTGTATTGCCAGATGGATGGGGGAATTAATGGTTATTTTATAAGTAAATATTATCATCTACTATGTATATCTCCTGGGCTTAAAATGTCTGATGAAATCTGCGAGTCTTCCATTCTATGGACTACTAAAAGAAGCTTCTAAAATTTAGAAAACTGGTTTTGTCCGTGGCTGTTTTTATGCTTACGAATAAAAAATGAAAGACAGGCAAGGTTTGGACAACATTATTGCATTTGGCCGTAAAATCTATGATGTCTGCTAGGAACCTTCTAAAGAAATTCTTGAATTAGTGTGTGGAATTGCTTTTGAATTGTCACTATAACTTATCTGCTGAAATCATTGCATCTTTTGCTGTTGTTTGGGTTTTTTTTTTTCTGAATTTTTCTGGGTTGAAGCGTAATGCGACTAATTTTTGGGTTTGTTACTCTGATTTTTTATGCACTTTTCTGGACTGAAGTACAATGCCACTAGCTTTTTGGTTTTTGCTGGATTGAATTGGATTGAATTGAATTGTTTCTGGACTGTTTTGCTGGACTGTTTCTGGTTGTTCTGGACTGAAATGAATTGGCGTAGATGAAGACTGATTTTTGGTTTTTTTCTAGTTTTTTTCCTGGTTTTTTCTGAACTGTTTCGGGACTGTTTTTTTCTGTTTTTTCTGGATTGAATTGGACTGAATTGAATTGTTTCTGGACTGTTTTGATGGACTGAAATGAATTGGCATAGATGAAGACTGAATTTTTGTTTCTTTTTCTGGTTTTTTCTAGTTTTTTTCCTGGTTTTTTCTGAATTGTTTTGCTGAACTGTTTTTGGAATGAATTGAATTGTTTTTGGACTGTTTTGATGGACTAAAATGAATTGGCGTAGATGAAGACTGAATTTTTGGTTTTTTTTTTCTGATTTTTTCTATTTTTTCCTGGTTTTTTTTGAACTGTTGTGTTGTGTTGCAACGTATGTTTTGTTTTCTTTGTCAATAATTAATTGAAGTTCTATATCTTTCTATCTTCTTTGATTGGAAGTCTGGAATGATGATTAAGAAAAAGGGAATGAAAGAACACAGAAAGCACTAAATCTTGTTCGCAACGTATGTTTTGTTTTCTTTATTTGTAGTCAATTTGTTATTGTCACATGTATGTCTTGTTTTCTCCTAAAGAGTCCATTCTCTAGTTTTGACAACTAAAGGATGAATGCTTTTGATGGTGTTTTAATTAGATAATTTCCTCACATATATAGTGGCTTTATTGGATTTAATCGCTTGGCTTTCTCATAACATTGTGTTGTTTAAGGAAAATCTTTCACTTTGCAGATTTCTGGACTTCCAAATGAAAAAGAGGCTGTATATGGTGCCTTAGGTAAATGGATAGGTTGGGGGATTGAATTTCCATCGATTGCTGCATCTAACGCTCTAAGAATTTTGAGGAAAAAGAGACAGTGGTTGTATATGGTGCCTAAGATAAATGGATAGCTTTGAAACTTTAGTTGTGTACTTTTGTAGGATAAGAAATGTTGTTTTTGTTTTGATGCATTAACTTTGGATGCTTGTGCTTTTCTTTTTGTACATCATTAGGTTGATATTGTCCTAACTCTTTTGTCGTGTAAATGATATAACGGTCATATTTTGTAGAGATATGTTAGTTTTATCTATTGTTCAATACTTTATGTACAATTAATTCCAAATAATAAATTTAATGGCAAATTGGTGAGAAAATAATATGGTCACTAATAGTTGTCTATATGCAATACGTGACAATAATATGTTACTGTTAATTATTATTATTTGTTCACAATTTACTGACGACTTTAAGTGGTCACAAATGGTGTTGATTTTCTTATATTTCTTGAACACCATATGTGGTGATCAAAAGTGGTCACTAATTATTATTTTTTTGTGACCATCTTGTATTATCAGTAATCAAAAAAATTATATTTTGGTGACAATTTTATATTGTCACTAAGAGCGTGACCACTTTTTTTGGTCACTAGCTGTACTAATTAGTGACTACCATGTCACCAACGTGTTTTACTAAACGAGCTTTGTAAACCACCATGTGACTACAGAATTTTGGTCACTAAATCTCATTTGTGATGACTATTATATATTTAGTGACTACTTTTGACTAGTCACTAAAGGCTAATTTTTTTGTAGTGATAAAATTTATTTTTTGAGGTTTTCATAGTTTTAAGTTTATTTTTTGAGAAATTTTGAGTGCATTAAGTTTGTCTTTGTACTATTCTTACAACTTATTAAGACTTGTTCCTCTAACTTGTGGCATTGTTTTGATCCATATTGATGCTGATGTTTCAATCTATATTGTTAGGTTGAGATTGAGGTTTTTTCCACCTTGAAACAATAGTTCAACTTTTTTGTGAGTTTTTCTTAGAGCCAACCATACAAGTTGTGAGTTTTTAGAACGAGTTCTCTAAAAATTCACATCACCACTTCTCTAAAAATTCTCTACCTGTAATAGCCCTACTTTTCTTATTCTCATTATTAATTCAATTGTTATTTGAAATAATTGAGTTGGTCAAGGTTCTTGAACCTGACAATTTGATGACTTGAACTAATGTTACACACTCAAAGGCCAAAAAATCGAAATTAAGTTAATGTCTTTCCGAGAGATCTATTTTGTAACATAAAATATGATGATTGAAGTCGTCGATTCATCTCATTTAGATGCCTAAAACAAATTTTCTTGTCCAATTGGAAAGTAATAAAATTTTCTATTTACAAGCTATGGGAAGTTGCACTCATGGTAAAGACTACAATTCAAATCAAGTGAAGAGTCCCACTTCGATTGTGGCCGATTCGGACAATCAGTGAGAGTGTGATTTTGCATAATTGGGCTCTGCAGGAAAGTGAGAATGAGATCAATTCTTAGAAAATATTTCTGGGAAGACCATCTAATGTTTAAGTTAGTTTAATAAAGGACAAAGAAGAGAATGAGTATGAATACTGAGAGTTTTTCTAGTTACCTCATTTATTAATACCTGGCGTGTATTATTTATAGGCTTAGTAAGTAGTTTCACAAGTCATCGTTTATTAGAAATCACATCATTTAGGTTGACTTATCAACTAGTTGGTGCCATTAGGCCGTACCATTTAGTTGCGGCGTCATATGGTTAGTTGGGCAGTTTTGTGTTATTGACGGGTCCAAGTGGCATTATGTCCCTGTCTACGTAGTTTGTTCCATGTGTTCTATATGTTTGTAAGATGGTTGAGGTGGAATATTTCATCAAGAAAGGTGCTAACAAGATTAATATTCTCCCTCCATCCTAAAAAAATAAAAATAAAATAATAATAATAAAATAAAAATAAAATAATAATAATAAAATAAAAATAAAAATAAAATAAAATAATAAAATAAAAATAAAAATAAAAATAAAATAATAATAAAATAAAATAAAAATCAATTTAAACATTTTCTTTGATTCAAAAGAAAAAAAGAATTCACTTTCTTATAAAATTTTTGTATTATTCTTATTAATAATGACAATATATAATTTAAATAAAAAGTGAAGGATATAAATAAAAGATTATACATTTAATGGTGTATTAGATGTGTCATATTTCTCAACTTTTTAAAAGTATTGTGGGAACCACTTGAAAGGCAATTACAAAGAGAGAAGAGATATTGTTTTGTTAGAATATGTTCAACATATTTATTTATAAATATATTAGATAATATTTAGTTATAATTAAATAATATTTAATTTATTTATATATTTATTGACGCAGCGTTCAGCGTAGAGAAATATTTGGAGAAAATTAATTTCGAAAATAATAATAATAATAATAATAATGAATGAATGATCCTCAAAGAAATCCTAAACAACTTTTTATAAAGGCCTAAAACACAATGTTACTAGATTTAGGACACTAAAATACAATTCTATTAAGTTTAAGACACCAAAACACAATTTTGCTAGATTTAGAACACTCTAAATAAAAATCTTAAAATATATTAAAAATAAAAAAGATAAGAAAATACTAAAAAAAATTAAAAAAACTTCAGGTAAACGATCCCTATCATTCTTTTTCACTTGAAAAAAACTCGTCCTCGAGTTAGAATCAAAATCTAGATACATCGGCTCAGTGGACTCATGGAACGGCGATAAATCAACAACATTGAAAGTGTTGGAAATGCCCATGCTACGTGGAAGGTCTATCGCATAAGCATTGTCATTAATCTTCTTCCTGACAGTGTAAGGTCCATACTTCTTCAGTTGTAATTTGCTCTAAGATCCAGCTGGAAACCGCTCCTTACGAAGAAATACCATGGCCTGATCTCCAACTTCAAACTCCTGCTTTTGTCGGTGTTTATCCGCGGCTGCTTTATACTTCTTATTAGCCTCCTCCAGCTTTTGCTTGACTTCCTGATGAACCTCTATGACCTAGTGTGCCATATGATCCGCTGCTATACTCTTGTTGGCTCGCTTAGGCAACTGTACCAAATCCAAAGTATGTTGAGGCGTCTTGGTATACACAATAGAAAAAGGCGACCTACCAATAGAACTATGAATTGCATTATTATAAGCAAACTCTGCTTGCGATAAAGCTATGTCCCATTGCTTCGGCTTATCCTTGCAAATACACTGAATCAAGTTGCCTAGAGTTCTATTAACCACTTATGTCTGGCCATCAGTTTGTGGGTGAGCTGTACTATTGAAATTCAAAGATGAATTAAACAGCTTCCACAAAGTCCTCCAAAAATGCCCCAGGAATTTGCTATCCCTATAAGAGGTAATAGATTTAGGAACGCCATATAAGCGAACTACCTCTTTAAAGAATAATCTGGCCACACTTAATGTATCAGAAGTCTTCCTACAAGGAATGATGTGTGCCATCTTGGAAAATCTATCAACCACAACGAAAACCGAATCTACACCCCTTTGGGTTTTTTGCAAACCAAGCACAAAATCCATGGACAGATCTTCCCATATATTGTCAGGAATAGGTAAAGGCATATATAGACCCGTATTATTAGATTGCCCCTTAGCAGTCTGGCAAATATAACACTTCTGCACATACCTGCTGACGTCTCTACATAACTGGGGCCAATAGAATCGCTCCTTCACCGCAGCGATGGTTTTGTCACCCCCTAGGTGTGCAACTAGTCATCCCTCATGTAAATCATGAACTACCTTTTCTCGCAAAGATGTCCGAGGAAGGCAAAGCCGATTGCTATACATCAAATATCCATCTTGCACATAAAATTCTCGTACAGGTTGATCCGCAGTACATGACTCCCAAATCTGCCCAAAGTCATCATCACCTGCATAACATTCTCTTAGCTGCTCAAACCCCAGAATGTTTTGGCTTAAAGTGATTAATAATCCAGCCCTCATACTCAACGCGTTGGCCACCACATTATGCACACCTGATTTGTGCTGTAATTTGAAATTAAACTTCTGCAAAAATTGACACCAACGTGCATGCATATCCTTGCTAATCCTCTTCTAGCTATTCAGATATTTCAAAGCTTCATGGTTAGAATAAAGCACAAACTTCTTTCAAACTAGATAATGCTCCCAGGTCTTTAAAGCCCTTATGACAGAATAAAATTCTTTGTCATAAGTACCCCACTTCTACCTCGCGTCACTAAGCTTCTCACTGAAATAGCAAATGGGCTTGCGCTCCTGATTCATAAGCCTCATGAAGGTGCTTGGAGCATTTGAAAGCCCGAACGGCATCACCAACCACTCGTATAGCCCCTTATTTGTCTTGAAAGCTATCTTCCACTCGTCTCCGGGTCGAATACAGATTTGATGATATCCGTTCTTCAAATCCAGCTTTGTGAACCACTTAGTTCCATACAACCTATCCAGCATATCATCCAATCTAGGAATTGAAAATTTGTAGCCCACGGTTATCCTATTAATGGCTCTACTATCCACGCACATCCTCCAACTCCCATCTTTTTTAGGAGTTAATACTGCGGGAACAGCACAAGGACTCATGCTATTCTGAACGTGTCCCTTTCGTAGCAACTCCTCCATCTTTTCTTTTAGAATTTCACTCTCCTTAGGACTCATCCTGTAGTACAAGAGATTGGGCAAACTAACATCAGGAATTAAATCTATATGGTGCTGAATTTCGCGCATGGGAGGTAATCCATCTGGAATCTTGTCAAGCATCAGCTGTTTGAATTCCTCCAACAAAGGCTTGATAGCTTCAGGTTGCTCCTCCACTTGTAATTCAGTCCCAGCCTCTATGGTTTGCTTTACAATCAGTACATGAATTTGCTAAGTATATGCAATTTTCGCTTCAAATTTCCTTGTGAGAGTAATGAAATTACTATCTGCAGCCTGCTTACTTTTATTCTTTAGGGGCAACAAAGTATACTTCACTTCATCTTTCACGAGGCTATATTGATTGATTCTTCTTGAATGCTGAGCCTCTACTTCAAATTGCCATGACCTCCCAAACAACACGTGAAATACATCCATATCTACCACATCGCAATATATCTCATCATAATACTTACCAATGGAGAATGAGATTTTGCATCACTTGGTCACCTGAATGCTCTCCACCCCAGATTTAATCCACCCTAACGTGTAGGGGTTGGGATGCTTCTCCACAGGTATCCCCAGCTTATTTACTATCTCCTTCCCAATAATATTCTCCATGCTCCCACTATCAATAACCACAGCAAATATCTCGCCCAGAATAGTGCATCGGGTTCAGAATAGCTGATGGCGCTGTGACTCATCCTCTCGTTTTGGGGATAATGTCATATGGCGCACTACACAATTCTGTTCCCCTTTTTCGTCTTCTTCAAAATTTTCAGCATCACCATCTGGTTCGTAGCAATATTCATCTTCCTCCTTTTCCCTCGTTGCCATGTTCACGATCTTCCTTTGAGGGCATTCATTAGATCGATGCCCTGGCTGATTGCATCGATAGCACTTAATCGCCGCTGGCTTAGCATACGGGTTTGAATTGGTAGATTTTTGTGCCTGCGCTCCTTTCATCTCTGTCATAGGACGCTTCTCTGCTGCCTTATCTTCTTGGTTTTGCCCTGCATTAGAGCGATTGATGTAGCCGCTCTTCTCTGCTGGAATTACGGAGCTGCTACCTCTATGAATCTCGTAGCCTCTTTTACTCCATTCTTACTGTATTAATTCGGCCTTCATAGTCATATTCTTTGCTTCAGATAGATTTCGCAAAAATTGCACTTTGATTTTGTCTCGGATGAAAGGCTTCAGTCCCTCAAGGTACCTCGCCACCTGCTGTCCCTCTGTTTCGATAGATTATTCCGTTCGGCCAACCTCATAAATTCGGCTGTATATTCATGTATAGTTCAATTACCTTGTTGGTAGCATTGGTATTGCTGAAATATAATCTGCACGTAATCTAGTGAGAGGAATTCCTGTTTCAACAACCTCTTCATCCTATCCCAAGTCCGAACTCTATCCTTTCCTTCTCTCTCTCTCCTATTCTGCAATCTTTCCCACCATGCAGACGCACCCCCTTTTAATTTACAAGCCACTAATCGCACAATTTTCTTACTAGGGGTCTCCATATAATCAAAGAATTTATCAATATCGGCAACCTAGTCCAGAAAGTCTTCTCTTTCTAGAGCCCCATTAAAATAAGGAATATCGTCCTTAAACTTAAAGTCGTTACCTTTATAATCTCTCGGGCGCCATCGCTTGTTTTTTCCATCGCGTCCTCTTCGAAACCCTCTATGACGATTTCTGTCGCCACTATCGTCATCGGAAAATTTGCTTTCTTCCTCTTCCGAACTTTCTAAAAAGAGAGGGTTGTTCTACCTGCAATCAGGAATAGGCCTATCGACAAGTACCGCGAGCAACATATGCACCCAGTCTTCTGCCGTTCCGCCGATTCCGGTTCACATCAACGTCAAGATCCTCGAATCGATCTATTATTTCACCGAGTCATTTTTTGATACGATGAAGGCCCTGATTAATTCGTTGATCAATGCGTTCTATTAAACGCTACTCTAATCGTTGCAGCGCGTCGTCGTCCCTAAGGATTGAGGCTCTAATCCCCTGAACATCGTCACGAAGACCATCGCCAGTCGCCATGGGCTTTGATACCACCTGACACAGCGTTTAGCATAGAGAAATATTTAGGAAAAATTAATTTCAAAAATAATAATAATAATAATGAATGAATGATCCTCAAAAAAATCCTAAACAACCTTTTATAAAGGCCTAAAACACAATGCTACTAGGTTTAGGACACTAAAACACAATTCTACTAAGTTTAGAACACTAAAACACAATTTTGCTAGATTTAGGATACTCCAAATAAAAATCTTAAAATATATTAAAAATCGAAAAAGATAAGAAAATACTAAAAAAATTAAAAAACTCCAGGTAAACGATCCCCATCATTTATTCTATTATTGTATTTATACAAAATTGTATTTGACACACAAAAATTCAATTATTTATTTTTTTCTTTTAAATTGTGACTTGGTATGAGAGCTCTAGTCAAAATTAGCAAGGACGCACAGCTTGTTCTTTGGCTGCCAAACTTTGTGTTCAATTGCGAACGTTTGCTTTTTTGTTTGGGTGTGAAGTTTTGCAACTTTTCCCCTTTCCTTGCTTGTTTGGGCATGGGCCATCTAGTGACATTTTGCTTTCTCTTCATTTTGCTTGTTCTTTATTTTGCTTGTTTTCCACGCTGACAAGCAAGGATGCATGGCTTTTTGTTTTGCTTTTGATTTGCTTTTGTTAATTAATGATACGCATAATGATTTTTCATAATGATTAATGTGCTAAATATGAAAAGTCAAAATTTAGTAATTATACTCAAAACATATAACATATTAAGAGATAATTTTATCATTTCAAACTTATCAAATCAATTACTATGAAAAGTCACTATAAATATCATTACTCGCTTTTGTTTGGGTGTAATAAACTTTTTCCTAGGTGTGGACCAAGCTTGTTTTGTAGCCACTTCTCCTTGCTTTTTGTTGGCCAACATCACCCTTGATGCAGCACAACTTGTTTTGTAGCCAAGCTTTTGCCCAATTTGATAATCAATTTGAGGATCTAACAATCGTACGGCCATTTGTTGATTTACGGGTTTTGAATAATATTTTATTGTTTGAGATTGAGGGCGGCTGTCCATTTCTCTCCAAAATTTTACTCTGTTTGTGGGCAATTAATGTGTGAAAAATATGTATTTTTTAAAAAGAATTTTAGGGTCATCTTCGATTTCTAATCCTTAGGGTGTCGGTTCCTATGTATTAGGGTTTTGTCCTCCGGTTTGGAGGTGGATGTCCTAACTTGGATGGATGGGTATTTGATGTTAAATGTAGCGTAAAGATTGGCATAGGCAAGCGTTCAGTCCAAGCGGCTACGTGTCATGTCTGTGTTCTATTTTTATTTGGTAGTTTTACCTGTCGTTTGTGAGGCTTCCGTAGCGGCCAACAAGTTAGGTGTTTTGTGCCGTTTAACTAATCCAGTTAGGTGGATTTTTCTTTTATCGATTCTATGAATCGATTAGCTTCACTTAGGCTCCATGTGAGCTCTAAAGTTTTCATTACCACTGGGCAATACTGTTTATGTAACACTGTTTATATTCAATATATTGATCGTTTATTTGGGAAAAAATAATATTTTATTATTTTTTAGGTCCCAACATTCATTCTTGGTATTTGTTACTGATTATGCACCAAAACTGTTATTTGCCGATCTGCTGTTTGCTAATGTTGGTTATGTTCATTGATCTTGGTTAGATCGTCTTGTTTATTTTTAATTCATATTGGTGTTTCATTTGTCATGGTCAATTCTTTATTCTCTATTATGGAAACTGCTGAACCAATTTCCAAACCCATTATAATAATTTTTTATGGGTCCAATTATGCTATGTAGCCCCAAGATATGTGCCTTTTTCTTAAAGGTAGACTTCTATGGCAAATTGTAACGGGTGAAATTTCAAAACCTATTCAGAAAAATGATGAGAATGATGTTAAATTTATTCATAGGTTTGAAAAATGAGATGCTAAAAATCATCAAATCTTAACATAGTTTTGTAATACCTATACCACTAGTATCAAATTAGATTTTCGTAGGTTTGACGCAACTAAAACTGTGTAGTATTTTTTGAGCATTTGGTATTCTCTTGCCAATGATATTCACCAGTTTCAATTATATGCCTACTTTATTGTCTACAACAATAGTCTAGCCAATCTATTCATTCTTATGATTATGAGTTAGAAATTCTTTGGAATCAATTATCTATCTGTGATCCATCATGGCACACTTCTAAAGTTGCCACTATTTATATTGATCTTTGTGACCGTCAGCGTATTCAACATCTCCTTATGACTTTTTGAGATGAGTTTGAACCTATTCACAATTTTCTCTTACACCAGAGCCCTTTGTCTACAATTGATATAGTTATTAAAGAATCGCTTGTAGAAAAAACTCGCCTGAAAACTCTTCAGGAAGAATGTACTTCTTCTGCTCTAGAGTTGATCCTTGCTACACTAGTTATTTCTACTCCTACACCAGTCACTTCTGATACTAGCTCCACATCGACAACCCTTTCTTCTCCAGTCTTTTAGAAGGGATCTTCCGGTGGTGTAACTCTTGTTCTCGTTTTGGCTCTCACTTTCAGTTTAAATTTTAGCCAACCTATTTTATTGCAAAAGGGTGGGTCAAGTCATTTCAAAATGTTGTACTCCTCAGTTTAGACAATCCCGAGGTCTAGTATATTTCTCACAACTTGCCCATTCTTCTACAGCTACCACAACCAATGAATCATTTGAGTTTAACTTGCCAAAATTTTCTCTGAAGAAGATTCAAACTATTCTAAATCAATTACAATCTCAGACATAGACACTCGTCTCCTTTTACCTCTTGTATCTTTCCTTTCTCCTCTGTTAGCTCAGGTACAACATCTAAATTGTACTTAGATTCTGCATGTTGCAATCACATGACATTAAATTTTTCCATTTTTACTACCAAAACACGTCCCATCAATTCTTTTACTATTTATATAGCTAATAATTCTGCAATGCATGTTCAACATATTGGCTCCATTCATACTCCATCATTTTGTCCCTGATGTTTTTCATGTATCACAAGTTTCCTTAAATCTTTTATCCATTGGCCAATTGTCTAAACTTGGTATTAATGTTTTACTTTCGATTCGTGGTTGTATTTTGTAGGATTCACAGACTTATAAGATTTTTGGGATAGGGTGTAAAGTTGGTCATTTGTTTAAACTCACTTCATTTCATATTACATCTTCAAAAATCACTGCAATTGTTACATCTTCACTTTGGCATGCTCATTAGGGCATTTCTATCACTCTACATTAGCTTCTTTAATTTCAAATGGGACTTTGGGTTTCGTAAAATCAAAACAGATTGATTGTATTTCTTGTCAACTTTCCAAACACCATGTTTTACTTTTTTCAAATAGTGAATCTATGTCTTCAGTTCCATTTGATTTGATTCATTCTAATATATGGGGTTTTGCTCCTGCTACTACTATTGGGGGGGGGGGGGGTAATTGCTACTTTATTCTTTTTGTTGATGACTGTTCTCATTATACTTGTTTTTATCTACTCAAAAATAGATTTGAATTATCATCCATTTACATTCAACTTGCTACTATGATTGCTACTCAATTGTCCTCTAAAATTAAAATTCTTTGCACTGATAATGCCATGGACTATAAAAATTCTACTTTTACACAATTTTTTTTTTACAAATAGCACTCTTGTTCAAAAATTTTGTACAGGCAAATTCTCCCAAAATGGGAAAGTAGAACAGAAATGTCAGCACATTTTAAATGTTGTCAGAGCTTTTTGATTTTCTCATCATATCCCGAAAATTTCTGAGGGGAGGTAGCTCTAACAGCCGTCTATACTATTAATCATGTTCATTCCTCAGCTATTGATAAGCTTTCTCCTTATGAATGTTTATACTTTATAAAAACATTCACCTGACTATCATATGTTCAAAGTTTTTGGAAGTGCTTGTTTTGTTCTTTTGTAGCCCTATGAGTACACTAAATTAGAACCCATAGTTCAATTATGCTGCTTTTTAGGGTATTGGATTACACATAAGGGTATCATTGTTGGGATCCTATATCTCAACCACTTTACATTTCTCACCATATTATCTTTTGGAAGCACAAGATGTTTTCTTTTCTTTCTCTATTTCCCATTGATAATACTTCTCCTACCCTTTTCGCTAATCTTGATCATCCCCTCTTTTCTAGTGATTATGTTGCTGGTGCTGATTCTTCTTATCATAATCAATTTTTCATCCTTTCCAATAGATCTTTCCCATTTGTGGAAGTAATTACCTTCTCATCCATTGCCACTTCACCTATTTTTGTTTGCCAGTCTAGTCGTGTAAGTCAGCCTTCCACCCATCTTTGTGACTTTGTTTATAATTCTACCATGTAAGCCAACAAGATTGCACGTATCGTGAGGCTTGTTCTCATACTTTCTGACTGCATTCTATGGCAGAAGCATTTCAAACTTGTACACAAATTCACACTTGGGATCTTGTTGATTACCTCCTGGGAAATCATTAGTTGGCTGCAAATGGGTGTAGAAAATCAAAACTCGTGCTGATGGCTCCATTGAGCGATACAAGGCTAAACTTGTTGCTAAGGGTTTTACCCAAGAATATGGTATTAATTACGAGGAACTTTTGCTTCGATAGCTTGTTTCACCTCTGTTCATAGTCTGATTGTTATTGTTGCTGTGAGGTATTAGCAACTTTTTCAAATGGATGTTAAGAATGCCTTTCTCAATGGAGACCTATTGGAAGAAGTGTATAAAGCATCCTCTTCCTAGGTACAATCATCCACCTAATAAAGTTTGTTGGTTGTGAAAAACCCTTTATGGTTTGAAATAAGTGCCTATAGCATGGTTTTCCAAATTCAACTCTAGAATAGCTCAACTTGGTTCTTTTTTTTATTTTTTCTACCCTTATGATTTGCCTTGTTTATAAGAAAATCTTCTCAAGTATATACCTTTCTCATTCTCTATAGAATGATATGATCATTACTGGTGATGATTAGCAAGGCATTGTTAAACTTCAGTGCTTCCTTAGTTGTCAGTTTGAAATGATGGATCTTGGTCTTCTCAGTTTCTTTTTGAGGCTTGAAGTATCATCTTATTCTTCTGGTTATTATTTATCTCAAGCTAAATATGCCTCTAAACTTCTTTCTCGGGCTTAACTTACAGACTCCAAAACTGCCACTACTCCTGTGGATTCTAATGTTCATTTTTCATTCACTGATGGAATTCTTTTTTCTGATACTACTCTTTATCATTAGCTGGTTGGAAGCCTTATATATCTAACTATCACTCAACCTACTATTGAATATTCTATTCATGTTAGTCAATTCATGGTTGCCCCTCGCATCATGCACTTTTCAATTGTTCTTCACATTTGTCGTTATGTTAAAGGCACCTTGTTTCATGGGCTTCATTTTCTCCATACTTCTAATCTGGTTTTACGCATCAACTCAAATATCGATTGGGCTAGCAACCCTACATACCAATGCTCTACCATTGGTTATTGCCTTTTCTTGGGTGAATCTCTTGTTTCCTGGTGTGTAGACAGTCACATCTCTTTCTAGTACTAAGGCTGAGTACCATGCACTTGCAAACACTGTATCTGAGCTTTTGTGGTTGTGATAGTTACTTCAAGACTTGGGTATTCCTCATTCTTCAACTGTTTCACTTCACTGTGACGGTCATAGTCCTATGCAAATTGCGCATAATGATGTTTACCATGAGCGTACCAAGCATATTGAGATTGATTGTCATTTTGTATATCATCATGTATTTCAAGCCATAGTTCAACTTATTTTGGTTTCATCTACTGATCAAATTGTCGATATTTTCACCAAACCTCATACTCCTAGTCGATTTCTTGATGTTTCCAAACTCAAAATTGTTTCACCACCTTGAGTTTGAGGGGGCATGTTAAAATATGTTTAGAATATTCCTTCGTAGATATGTGAGGTAATATTTAGTCATAATTAGACAATATTTAGTTTCCTTATATAGTTATTCCCTTATTGTATTTATACTTGTATCCTGAATTGTATTTGACACAGAAATACAATTATTTATTTTTTTCTCTTTAAATGTTGACTTGTTTGCCATTTTAATTGCTAAAAAATGAAATTGAAGTCTATTGCTAAGGGTTTTTATTCATGTTTGTAGATCAACATGTAGACGGAAAAATTACTGAAATTGAGTTCCAAGGTGGCTAATGTATATTTGGAGATCAACATATGGAAACATGGCTACATGGAACTTTAGGATAATCAACCAGATATTAGACTATCAAACACACATGTTGAATTATATATTGCATAAACAAAAAGAAATAATTTTTTTAGAGAAAAGTAGAGAGAGAATAATCAAAATATTTTTGGCATTGGAATAACAGGATTTACATGTAAGGTAATAAACTAAAAATCGGAATTCATATCATTATAATCTCATCAATGTCAAACAAATATAACAAACTAACCTCTAAATATACTTGAAATAAAAAAAAAAGGGCACGTTTTCTCTTCTTATTATCAATCGAATAAAATCCTTCAAGTTTGATTTCCATGTTCATAGTTTGCCCAAGTCAGAGTGTTTGTATATTTTTATAGTTTTCCTAGTTAAAGAATACTTTAGAACTTTGCCATCGTACTCATCCATCATTAATAATTTAGCAACCCAAAATTCAGAAAAACTTCAAGAAAAAGCATATCAAGTCAAATTCTTTAAGTATTTGTTTCAAAAGTATAGCAATTTGACAAACAATGCTAAGTTAAAACGCTTATGCCATTCAGTTGTATGAAGGAAATATTCTTAGTGCTTAAAGTGCCTTTTGTGGAATTTCCTTTTGTAAATATGCATGAACTGCAAAGGTATGAAGTGTTTAAACCTTTCATTTTGGACCTCTTAACCTATGTTTAAGTTGCAAGTTGCATGACACCCGTATTTTGAATAAAACTTTTAAATTTTGTAACTATATATTTAAAAAATTTTACCTTTTTTTTTTGGTAATGATATTAAGAAATTATTATCATTTAATTTCACATTTTCCTTTTAAAGTTATATATTTAATTAAGCGTAAGTTTAAAAAATTCATTTAAAAAATAAAGTTTCTTCTAAAGGGCAAAATTATTTTGTCTTTTTCAAAATTATGAGAAAATTATATCATTTTTATTTATTAAATAACTTCCATAGCATCTTCGAAAAATTTTCAATTAAAAAAACACTTAACCCAATGGATCACCTTTATCCAACCCAAAAATTACGGGTCATTACATAACCCAATCAATTAATGACCCTTGATCCAAATGACTCAACCCATTGAGTTAAAATATTGACCACGTTGGGTTGATTTCTTAGGTTGAGTCTTATTCTGCCACCCTATATATAAGTTTTCATCTCTTAACTTAAAATGTTAGTCCAAATTTCAATTTAGTCTATTAAATTGAAAATTCAATTTTAATTGGTTTTCTAATAGAATCAAACCACATGCTTCTAATGAAGTCAAGCTAAATGAGACTTAATACATCCAATCAGTACCGATTCCCAAAATTTACAAATATTTTATTTAATTTATATTTGTAATTATTTAAATTACTTCCATATTTGGGCATTTTGCAATTTAGATAGTCAAGAGGTAATTTTATCTATTCATTATATATTTTTAAAAACTAATAAAAATTAGTATAAATTATAAAAATTAAAATGTTGAAGGTCATAAAATGGAAAATAAAACATTTATAGAGCATTTTGGCAAAAGTAAAATTTTAGAGTAGTTGTTTGTAATTTGCTCTTTTTATTTTAGTTTTTTCTACTGCCATAAGTCAATGATTAAATGCATTAAATCCCGTTTATCTTGATTTCATTAGAAAGAAAAAAATAAAAATTAAGGATATAATTGTATAAATTTTCATTTGTTATAGGACTAAAATTGTAATAGGAAAAAAGATTAAGGCACAAGTAAACTATTTTTTTTTTATGTCGGTCAAAAATAAACACCAATCCATCCATATCATCGCCAATTGTAGCCTTTAGCCTTTGTAAAAACCACTTATGTCATTTTCAGAATTAACAATACCCTATCCGACAGGATAGACTTGGTTGTTACTATCCATGCAAGTTATAACGATTAATGATTTTGGATATTTTCCTTTCAAGAAGTAAACATCAATAGCAATAACTGGTCGCATGTGGCTATGGAATCCACGAATCGATGCATCAAATGCGAAAAATAGATACTTCAATATTCTATCTTCTTTAATACTAATCTCAGTAAAAGTGTCTGGACTTATTTCATTCATCATTTATAAATAAGATGGCAGTATCCTATATGCACCCTCATAATTGCCTCTAATTTTGTGCAATACAAATTCCCTCGATTGCCAAGCCTTATTGTGTGTTAAGTTAACACCTAATTCCGAACGAATATCTGAAATGATTTCGTTCGGGCTATATGGACGACATACGTCCTGGTACTTGCACTTGATTCATGAACCAATTACTTTGCTGCATGCTTACCAATTGTCACATTGAACCAATGATGATTGACATGTATGTGTGTTGTCATATTTAGTGATCTTCTAGAATGATGAATTCCAAATGGCAGATGCATTCAGTTTCCACTTGCAATTTTTATCCTTCACTTTGGGTATCAGAACTTGCTATTAGCCCTAACAACCTTTCATTTGAGGAAATGCTTCACGACCAGCATGGACATCCTCATAAACAAATGATACCTAGTTTCAAACACATCATTTACTGCAACATCTACTACTGCAGATAATCTATCAGAAGAAGTACCACCCGCATGCGATGACGTTGTCATTGTTAGGCAATGTATGTTTTCGGGAGTTGGCTCGACTTTCTCCTCATTTATTGTTTTCATAGAAATTATGTTTACATCTTCCACAATAATAGTTTCATCCTCCCGATCATCATCCTCATCACTTCCTCCATGATCTTAATCCGGTATGCTAAATATGTTCTCATCTAAATGTCTTGAATGAATTACACTATTAGTCCATATCGGACTATCAGAGCTCAATCACTTTATGGGTGAGTTGCTAGCACTGTCTTCAGCTTGTGTTGCTCTAATATCTCGAAGGGTAACACATATTGGTATCCTAACATCCTCAGATTGTTTTATAATCTCATTCAAAAAATACTGTAAGTGGTAATTATTCTTGATGGGCCAGATGGAGATCTTTCATAGGGATTCGATGACCAGTTTATTTTTTATTTCCGGATCTAAGTCCATGCTACATATGATGTGATTCACCAATTCCAAAAAGCTTGCGTCTTCTTGTAACAAAAGAATTTCAATTCTCTTATAATTCATGAATCTATGTTCATTTGTTACTGGATCAATAATCCATTCTTTCCCATACAGAACATGAACTGACCAAATATTCTAGTGTGCTATTCCTTAAAAAAAAATACAACATTAAAATTAGTCAATCTGCAAATCAAATTTATCAGTACCTATATATATTTATTAACAATGAAATCTAATTTTTAGTGTTTCAATTCACAACAATTAAAAAAAAAATTGACCTTATTACATTAAAAGAATGGTAAGAGACAATTAACATACATTTATTTTTAATTTTTAAAATTAGTATCAATAAAAGAAAAATATTGCTTTATTTTTATCACCCATTCTAATTTGAAAAATAAAACAAATATATGTCACTCTTAAAACTATGTACCTTTTAGAATTTTATCAAATTTTATGATTTAGAAGCCTTTTTATAAATTAAGACACTATAAAGACCAAGTAATTTGTGTGCATAGGAGTTTTTTCATATTTTATTTTTCCAATATTCAAAATGCATGAGATAGGAAAGTTCACGGGTTGGCAAATTCAATGTAGTTGGCTATTTATTTTGGGAGATTTGTTGCATGCATTTTCTGTTAAAAAAATGTTCGGACTTCCCCAACTCATCTTCCCACGTCACAAATAATTAACTCATCAATCACCCATGAATTGCACATTACTCAATCTCATACAAGAAAACCCTTCATTGAACTTGTGTACATATACCAAAAAAGTAGCTTAAATAGAAACCTATGTACCCGTAGATCAATGCTCATTTTTTTTTTTTGTATTAGAAATTATGTTCACGGAGGAAAATGCGTGGTATACACTAGCAAGTGATGGTGTGTAAGCAAATGGTTTAGAGTCGCGCGAAAATGAGGTGTAGTTTGGTACTCCTTTAAAAAATGTATATATATTAAAATTTGGAAAAGAAAAAAAATTCTAAAATCTGTTTCCCGCGCTAAGTCGCGATAATGTTGAGCATTCAGATCGAGTACATGCATATGAGAGTTTGTCAAGAATGAGTTGAAAAATGAGAGTTTGTAAAGACCGTAAGCTGGATCGTCGATCCGATTAGGTACCCCGTGTGTTGGTATCGAGCACGAGGTTTTTGTTATATTTTTGTTTATATGATGTTGTGGATATTTTCAACCATTTTTATGTGACTTACGTATTAGTCTATTAGGTTGTATTTCTTATTTAATATGTGGGTCCCTTTGTTGACCATATGATATAAAGTGAGCAATTCTTGTGATTGTGTTTGCTAAACACACGTATAAATTTGCAAGACTTAGATTTCCAATTTTGACTTTGTACATACTTGTATGGCTAGTCAATGCTCTTGTTAAATGTCATTCTCGTGAATGACTTTAACAAGACTTTTTGTTAAGAGTTCAATCTCTTTTACTGGGAAATTCATTGTTTGAGATTTGCGAGGCAGAAGTACAGTAGGATTTTACAACAATTTCAAGACTAAAGTTCTGAAGAAATATTTTGATTTCAAAAAAGGTAAAATTTATGAATCTTTTAAACCAGGAATTTGAAGGGTTTTGCACTCTATTAGATAGTTATTTGCGTTTTCAGAATTTAGCTGTACTGTTTGACGACTGTGCTGATTTTGTTGAAGCCACTACTCCAGAACATAGACTTAAATATTTATACAATCAGTTTATATTAAGAATTTGTCCTATTATTTTTATTAATAACATAGAACTTAGGCAAATTTTCATATCTTATTTTAGGAATAATCCAAATATTTACGAACCAGATTTATATTTTTGGCTCAGAAATATTTATTTAGAAAGGAATTTTCAAGGAGTAGACCCTTTGCAATATACTGAAACAGACCAAGATCACTTATTTTCGTGGGATTCAGACGGTTACGCTAGCACAGATTAAATATAGATTTCAAAAGAATTGAGTATTTAAATTTAGAAATTAAATCAGAAAATAGAGATATCTTTACTTTGGATAAAAGTAAAATACTTTGTAATTTTTTAAAAGATTTTAAACATACTTTACATAGCTCAGATAGTCATTTAAACTCAATTACTGATTTAATAATAAATTTAGGAAGAAACTTAGATAGAAATCTAGAAAATAATAATAGAATTTGTAATATTATTGCAGAATCTTTTCAGAAAAAGCAAAATATATTAAAAGAATTAGATAAAAACCTTGGATATTTGACCACTCAAAATAATGATATAATTAAGAGATTTAATAAGATAAAACACGTACCCATCGAATTAGATCTTAAAAATCTTCTTCAAAAGTAAATAGGTTAAGAGCATTATAATAACCTAGAACAAAGATTTTTAGTAATAGAAAAATTATTAGTAGAAATTAATTCTTACAATAAACCAAATAGGTAATGACCTTAGATTCTAGTTATCAAAAAGCAAAATTAAAAATCTCCACATACTTAGAACAGGAAGTAGAAGCTGGTTTTAATAGTACTAAAGATTTTAAAGCCTTTCCAGATAAGGTAGCTGTAGCTCAAAGAAATCTAATAATAGAAATTTTAGTAGAAATAAAAGTAGCCCAAGAAAAAACTTTAGAACAAATAGAAAAAATCCAAAAGCAGATAAAGGAATTAAATAATAAACCTTCATCTAGTAGCATCAATATAGAAGATTTAACAGATAAATTTAGTAAGATAAGACCTATAGAACCCAAAATAAAAAACGGAAATAATATTTTCCAAATATATCCAGAATTTAGAAAATTCTCTTAAATGCAGAGATTATCATTTTCAGGAAATAATAAAACTTTAACAGAAAATAGGCACTGAAGTAGCCAAAAACACCCATTAGAAAGATTACTTAAGAGAAATATGAATAAAGAATATTTAGTTTTAGATGAAATAATAGATATAAATCAAAATATAGATAATTTTAGAACAAATGCACTACAATTATTAGATCCCAAAATACTATATAATACGGGAAGATTTTCTAGAACAACTAGTTTATATAGTCATTATTCAGAGGAACCTATTTCTTGTTATAATGATCAAGTAGTTAGTTTAAATTTAACCAATAGTGAAGCCAAGAAAAACTTAAACCATAAAAATAGAAAATATATTCATATAGGATTAATAGCTGTAGGAATAAGAGGATTAATCAGAAAAGGATTAGGAACAAAAGTTTTAGTTTATTTATATGATAATAGATGGGGCAATAATATGAACAAAGCAATAATATCTATTACAGAAATAGACTTAAATAAAAATATTGCCTTAGTATATCTTGCTCGGATATGATTTTAACTATAAAAGACTTTATTCAAGATATTAAATTAGGAATTCAAGTTAAAGGATTTGATCACTTTACGGGGAGAAAATTTAGGCATATGTATAGGATTACTAGGAAAAGTAATGCGAACATGTCTACTAATTATAAATTAAATATAAAAGGGATAATAGACAATATAGCAAGTAAAGGAATAAAAATGATAAACCCTACAGAATTTAGTCCAGAAGAATTATCAGGATTAGAATGGAATTTAAGTAAAACAGTAGAAGACAATAATACAGTAATAACCCCTACAGATAGCTATATATATAATTCGGGAAATGAAGTTAAAGTTAGATTTGGAAATTATAATACAACAACTCAGGAATTAGAAGAAGATAGTGATTCAGAATCTATTAGAACAGAAACAAATCTAGTTCATACAATAGAAGAAATAATATTAGAAGAAATAGATTTGAAGGATATGATAGAAGAAGAATATGAAGAATATGATAATGAAATTAATACAGAAATAGTAAATAGATTATGGTTGGAAAAAGATAAAGCACCCAATCTTAATAAAAAGCAATTAGAAGAATACGAAGAAAAATTACTTAGCCAAGGAAATTTAGACTATTCAGAAGAATTATACTATGATATAGAAGGAAATATAAGAATTAGACTCATAGATGAAAATGAAAAAATAACTGAAGAAAAAGTAACAAATGATCCTTTAGAAAATTACTTAAAAGAACAGTATGAACAAGTAAATAATGATGATCAATATAGTCAAAAACAAGAATTAGTGGTAGATGTTAAGTCTGAATATTTAGAAGAATTAGGACAAATACCTATGATAACCGGTGAATTAAACACAGAATTTATGAACCAAAATATGCCAAATCCGATAGTACCGAGACCACAGCCTCAGCCGACAAGAACAGTACCTCAATATGATTATGGGAATATGCCTAGGAAACCTTATACAAATTTTAACTTTGAAAAACCAGAATATTCTTATAAAACAAAAGGTTTGAGATTTCCTACAGAACAACAAATTAAGTTACCAGAAGGTAAAGTGTTAAATTTAACAGCTCATGATCCTCAAGCTTGGAATCAGACTATAGATTTTTGGAAAGATCAGGTAATAAATGAATATAAAAAAGGAGAATATAATCATACTGGAGAACAAATGATGGCTTTTTTAGAAACATATCTAACAGGTAGTGCTAAAGCTATGTGGGAAGCATATAAAGAAAATTTCTCAGAAGATTTTATAGCAATGGCAAATGTAGGACCAAACCCTTATAATTTTGTGAATAAAGTAGGAGTTATAATAATCGAGTGACCTAATGCAGACAACAAGAATTACAATTTCAGCAAGATACCTAGAAAGATTAAGTATAACAAATTGGTTTTATATAAAACAATACTTGGCAGATTATGTTTATTATACTACTATTTCAGGAAATACTTATAATAAACAATTATGTGATAGGATGTTACTAAGATTACCAGGAACCTTAGGAACGGAGATTGTAGAAAGATGGAATAAGCATAAACAAGATAATATAATTCCAGAAATAATGGATACTATAACATATAGAGTTTTATTTGTAATAAAAATATTAAAAGAAAAATGTAGCAATATACAAGTAAGCAAACAACTGAAAGGAGAGACTAGTTATTGTAAAACCATTTATGTACCACAACAATATGGTAGTACAGAAAAGACTTATAGAAATAGATTTAATAAGAACAAAAGGTATATGATAAAAAGGTCAAAAAGAAGAAAACCTTTCCTAGATTCAGAAAAACACGTTCGAAAGTTTGATAAAAATAAAACATATAGTAATAAGTTAAGTTGTTATGCTTGTGGACAAACAGGACATTTTGCTACAAGATGCCCTAAAAGACAGAATTTATTAACTACTAGAGCACAAATTATAGAAGATGTAGAAGAAGACTTAATAGAGGTAGATGAATATATGGATGATTCAGAAAGTATTTATAGCATAGTAAGCATAGATGTAGCAAAAGAACAAGACTTAGGAGATGAATTAGAAAATGCTTTTATAGAACAAATAATTAATATGGTAAATACAATTAATAGTGAATGTAAGCATAATTGGATATTTAGAAAAGGTGATGACAGCAAACCATGCAACCAGTGTAAAAATTATCCATCCTTTAATCATAGATATCAGTGTAATCTCTGTAGAATGCAAAAATGCAGCTTATGTTTGAAAGATAATAAGGAAATAATTTTAGCACCAGATGTAGAATTAAAAGAGACTGAAATAATTAAACTAGAAATATTAGCTAAAGAAGTTGATATATGTAAACAACAGATTATCTTGTTACAAAGAGAAAATATTGTCATTAAAGAACGATTAGATAACTTAGAAAAATTTGTAGGTAAAAAACCAATAATGGAAAATACCCCATGTGAGGACAATAACAATTTAGTAGAAGTTGTTGAGTTTTTAAGCAAGTTAGACACACCATTAAAATTAATATGTGACCAATTAGATAATTTAAAAAATATCAAGATAGACTGTAGAATTATTACAGAATATAATAATGTCATATTCATAACCGCTTTTGTAGACACAGGTTGTACTAGTAATATTATAAACCAAAATATCCTTAAACCAGAAGACATTATAGATATTCCTAAAGACAGATTAATTAGAGGAACAGGAGTAGAAGGAAAACCTTTTATTTATACTAAACAATTGGCTAGATCAAGCATAAGTATTTTTACACAATGTGGATCGTTTTCAGAACCTTACAATATATCAGAAGTCTTAGTTAGACCTTTAAAAATAGAAGTTGACTTACTTTTAGGGTTAAAATTCTTATTACATAATAATGGTGGTATATTTCTTACAAAGAATATTTTAACTATCTTCAGAAATTCTCTTACTTCACCAGTTCGTATATCCCCTAAACCATCTTATGTAACTACAACATCAGAGTTGTCAGCTAAGCGTGGTGGACCTAGCATACAAAAACAACAGGAAAAAATTAGTTACAAAGAATTAGCAAAAAATAGTAACAAAGAAAAACAGGGATTAAAGAAAAAAGAATTAGAACATTGTGAATGCGAGATTCCAGGACAATGTAAGATAGATAAAATCATAGATAAAAATTTTAAAGAAATGCAAATAGATACAGAAAATATGTGTGTCATAAATTTAGAAGATTTAGATTATTCAGATATGATAAACCCTGAAATTTTATACAATGAACTAATAAATTCAGAAATAGATGATACCATAAGTAGACTAGAAAAATTAGAAATAATAGGAGAAAACCCTTTAGCATTTTGGCATAAAGATAAACCAGAATGTAAGTTAAAAATTATAGATCCGGAGTTAAGAATAGTGACAGCTAGTAATAAACATACAATGGTAGATGAAAAAGATTTCAAAATGCATATAGAAGAACTCTTGAAAGGAGGATTAATTAGGAAATCAGATTCAAGACATAGATCAGCAGCATTTATAGTAAGAAAACATAGTGAGATAATAAGGGGAAAAAGCAGAATGGTAATTAATTATAAAAGGTTAAATGATAATACCCACTTTGACGCTTATATAATTCCAGATAAAGAATTCTTGATAGAACATATCCAAGATAGTAAAATATTTAGCAAGTTTGATTGCAAATCAGGATTTCATCAGATAAAAATGTCAACAGAATCTATAGAATGGACAGCATTTACTACACCCTTAGGACATTATGAATGGATAGTCATGCCTTTTGGATTAAAGAATGCCCCTTCAGTCTTCCAGAAAAGAATGGATGAAATATTCCTAAAATACAGAGAATTTATATTAGTATACATAGATGATATCCTTGTATTTAGTAAAAGTTTTAAAGAACATATAGCTCATTTGCAAGTAGCATTTTCAGAATTTGTTAAACACGGAATAATAATAAGCAAGAAAAAGATGGAATTGGGGAAAAAATAACTACACTTTCACAGGCTCAAACGGTACCTGTGGAACAGACATCAAATCCGTTAACAAATTCTGAAAATGCTACTTGCAAATGAGCTATATGTTCTTTAAAACTTTTACTAAATACAAGGATATCATCTATGTATACTAATATAAATTCTCTGTATTTTAGGAATATTTCATCCATTCTTTTCTGGAAGACTGAAGGGGCATTCTTTAATCCAAAAGGCATGACTATCCATTCATAATGTCCTAAGGGTGTAGTAAATGCTGTCCATTCTATAGATTCTGTTGACATTTTTATCTGATGAAATCCTGATTTGCAATCAAACTTGCTAAATATTTTACTATCTTGGATATGTTCTATCAAGAATTCTTTATCTGGAATTATATAAGCGTCAAAGTGGGTATTATCATTTAACCTTTTATAATTAATTACCATTCTGCTTTTCCACTTATTATCTCACTATGTTTTCTTACTATAAATGCTGCTGATCTATGTCTTGAATCTGATTTCCTAATTAATCCTCCTTTCAAGAGTTCTTCTATATGCATTTTGAAATCTTTTTCATCTACCATTGTATGTTTATTACTAGTCATTACTATTCTTAACTCCGGATCTATAATTTTTAACTTACATTCTGGTTTATCTTTATGCCAAAATGCTAAAGGGTTTTCTCCTATTATTTCTAATTTTTCTAGTCTACTTATGGTATCATCTATTTCTGAATTTATTAGTTCATTGTATAAAATTTCAGGGTTTATCATATCTGAATAATCTAAATCTTCTAAATTTATGACACACATATTTTCTGTATCTATTTGCATTTCTTTAAAATTTTTATCTATGATTTTATCTATCTTACATTGTCCTGGAATCTCGCATTCACAATGTTCTAATTCTTTTTTCTTTAATCCCTGTTTTTCTTTGTTACTATTTTTTGCTAATTCTTTGTAACTAATTTTTTCCTGTTGTTTTTGTATGCTAGGTCCACCTCGCTTAGCTGACAACTCTGTTGTTGAAGTTACATAAGATGGTTTAGGATATACGAACCGTGAAGTAAGAGAATTTCTGAAGATAGTTAAAATATTCTTTGTAAGAAATATACCACCATTATTATGTAATAAGAATTTTAACCCTAAAAGTAAGTCAACTTCTATTTTTAAAGGTCTAACTAAGACTTCTGATATATTGTAAGGTTCTGAAAACGATCCACATTGTGTAAAAATACTTATGCTTGATCTAGCCAATTGTTTAGTATAAATAAAAGGTTTTCCTTCTACTCCTGCCTCTAATTAATCTGTCTTTAGGAATATCTATAATGTCTTCTGGTTTAAGGATATTTTGGTTTATAATATTACTAGTACAACCTGTGTCTACAAAAGCGGTTATGAATATGACATTATTATATTCTGTAATAATTCTACAGTCTATCTTGATATTTTTTAAATTATCTAATTGGTCACATATTAATTTTAATGGTGTGTCTAACTTGCTTAAAAACTCAACAACTTCTACTAAATTGTTATTGTCCTCACATGTATTTTCCATTATTGGTTTTTACCTACAAATTTTTCTAAGTTATCTAATCGTTCTTTAATGACAATATTTTCTTTGTAACAAGATAATCGTTGTTTACATATATCAACTTCTTTAGCTAATATTTCTAGTTTAATTATTTCAGTCTCTTTTAATTCTACATCTGGTGCTAAAATTATTTCCTTATTATCTTTCAAACATAAGCTGCATTTTTGCATTCTACAGAGATTACACTGATATCTATGATTAAAGGATGGATAATTTTTACACTGGTTGCATGGTTTGCTGTCATCACCTTTTCTAAATATCCAATTATGCTTACATTCACTATTAATTGTATTTACCATATTAATTATTTGTTCTATAAAAGCATTTTCTAATTCATCTCCTAAGTCTTGTTCTTTTGCTACATCTATGCTTACTATGCTATAAATACTTTCTGAATCATCCATATATTCATCTACCTCTATTAAGTCTTCTTCTACATCTTCTATAATTTGTGCTCTAGTAGTTAATAAATTCTGTCTTTTAGGGCATCTTGTAGCAAAATGTCCTGTTTGTCCACAAGCATAACAACTTAACTTATTACTATATGTTTTATTTTTATCAAACTTTCGAACGTGTTTTTCTGAATCTAGGAAAGGTTTTCTTCTTTTTGACCTTTTTATCATATACCTTTTGTTCTTATTAAATCTATTTCTATAAGTCTTTTCTGTACTACCATATTGTTGTGGTACATAAATGGTTTTACAATAACTAGTCTCTCCTTTCAGTTGTTTGCTTACTTGTATATTGCTACATTTTTCTTTTAATATTTTTATTACAAATAAAACTCTATATGTTATAGTATCCATTATTTACGAATTATATTATCTTGTTTATGCTTATTCCATCTTTCTACAGTCTCCGTTCCTAAGGTTCCTGGTAATCTTAGTAACATCCTATCACATAATTGTTTATTATAAGTATTTCCTGAAATAGTAGTATAATAAACATAATCACAAGTATTGTTTTATATAAAACCAATTTGTTATACTTAATCTTTCTAGGTATTGTACTGCCTGAAATTGTAATTCTTGTTGTCCTGCATTAGGGTCAGCTCCAGTTATTATAACTCCTACTTTATTCACAAAATTATAAGGGTTTGGTCCTACATTTGCCATTGCTATAAAATCTTCTGAGAAATTTTCTTTATATGCTTCCCACATAGCTTTAGCACTACCTGTTAGATATGTTTCTAAAAAAGCCATCATTTGTTCTCCAGTATGATTATATTCTCCTTTTTTATATTCATTTATTACCTGATCTTTCCAAAAATCTATAGTCTGATTCCAAGCTTGAGGATCATGAGCTGTTAAATTTAACACTTTACCTTCTGGTAACTTAATTTGTTGTTCTCAGAGGGAAATCTCAAACCTTTGTTTTATAAGAATATTCTGGTTTTTCAAAGTTAAAATTTGTATAAGGTTTCCTAGGCATATTCCCATAATCATATTGAGGTATCGTTTATTGTACCGAGGTCGTGGTCTCAGACTATCGGATTTGGCATATTTTGGTTCATAAATTCTGTGTTTAATTCACCGGTTATCATAGGTATTTGTCCTAATTCTTCTAAATATTCAGACTTAACATCTACCACTAATTCTTGTTTTTGACTATATTGATCATCATTATTTACTTGTTCATACTGTTCTTTTAAGTAATTTTCTAAAGGATCATTTGTTACTTTTTCTTCAGTTATTTTTTCATTTTCATCTATGAGTCTAATTCTTATATTTCCTTCTATATCATAGTATAATTCTTCTGAATAGTCTAAATTTCCTTGGCTAAGTAATTTTTCTTCGTATTCTTCTAATTGCTTTTTATTAAGATTGGGTGCTTTATCTTTTTCCAACCATAATCTATTTACTATTTCTGTATTAATTTCATTATCATATTCTTCATATTCTTCTTCTATCATATCCTTCAAATCTATTTCTTCTAATATCATTTCTTCTATTGTATGAACTAGATTTGTTTCTGTTCTAATAGATTCTGAATCACTATCTTCTTCTAATTCCTGAGTTGTTGTATTATAATTTCCAAATCTAACTTTAACTTCATTTCCCGAATTATATATATAGCTATCTGTAGGGGTTATTACTGTATTATTGTCTTCTACTGTTTTACTTAAATTCCATTCTAATCCTGATAATTCTTCTGGACTAAATTCTGTAGGGTTTATCATTTTTATTCCTTTACTTGCTATATTGTCTATTATCCCTTTTATATTTAATTTATAATTAGTAGACATGTTCTGCATTACTTTTCCTAGTAATCCTATACATATGCCTAAATTTTCTCCTGTAAAGTGATCAAATCCTTTAACTTGAATTCCTAATTTAATATGCTGAATAAAGTCTTTTATAGTTAAAATCATATCTGGAGCAGTATATACTAAGGCAATATTTTTATTTAAGTCTATTTCTGTAATAGATATTATTGCTTTGTTCATATTATTGCCCCATCTATTATCATATAAATAAACTAAAACTTTTGTTCCTAATCCTTTTCTGATTAATCCTCTTATTCCTACAGCTATTAATCCTATATGAATATATTTTCTATTTTTATGGTTTAAGTTTTTCTTGGCTTCACTATTGGTTAAATTTAAACTAACTACTTGATCATTATAACAAGAAATAGGTTCCTCTGAATAATGACTATATAAACTAGTTGTTCTAGAAAATCTTCCCGTATTATATAGTATTTTGGGATCTAATAATTGTAGTGCATTTGTTCTAAAATTATCTATATTTTGATTTATATCTATTATTTCATCTAAAACTAAATATTCTTTATTCATATTTCTCTTAAGTAATCTTTCTAATGGGTGTTTTTGGCTACTTCCAGGCCTATTTTCTGTTAAAGTTTTATTATTTCCTGAAAATGATAATCTCTGCATTTAAGAGAATTTTCTAAATTCTGGATATATTTGGAAAATATTATTTCCGTTTTTTATTTTGGGTTCTATAGGTCTTATCTTACTAAATTTATCTGTTAAATCTTCTATATTGATGCTACTAGATGAAGGTTTATTATTTAATTCCTTTATCTGCTTTTGGATTTTTTCTATTTGTTCTAAAGTTTTTTCTTGGGCTACTTTTATTTCTACTAAAATTTCTATTATTAGATTTCTTTGAGCTACAGCTACCTTATCTGGAAAGGCTTTAAAATCTTTAGTACTATTAAAACCAGCTTCTACTTCCTGTTCTAAGTATGTGGAGATTTTTAATTTTGCTTTTTGATAACTAGAATCTAAGGTCATTACCTATTTGGTTTATTGTAAGAATTAATTTCTACTAATAATTTTTCTATTACTAAAAATCTTTGTTCTAGGTTATTATAATGCTCGTTTAACCTATTTACTTTTTGAAGAAGATTTTTAAGATCTAATTCGATGGGTACGTGTTTTATCTTATTAAATCTCTTAATTATATCATTATTTTGAGTGGTCAAATATCCAAGGTTTTTATCTAATTCTTTTAATATATTTTGCTTTTTCTGAAAAGATTCTGCAATAATATTACAAATTCTATTATTATTTTCTAGATTTCTATCTAAGTTTCTTCCTAAATTTATTATTAAATCAGTAATTGAGTTTAAATGACTATCTGAGCTATGTAAAGTATGTTTAAAATCTTTTAAAAAATTACAAAGTATTTTACTTTTATCCAAAGTAAAGATATCTCTATTTTCTGATTTAATTTCTAAATTTAAATACTCAATTCTTTTGAAATCTATATTTAATCTGTATAGCGAACTGCTCAATCCTACGAAAATAAGTGATCTTGGTCTGCTTTGATATTGCAAAGGGTCTACTCCTTGAAAATTCCTTTCTAAATAAATATTTCTGAGCCAAAAATATAAATCTGGTTCGTAAATATTTGGATTATTCCTAAAATAAGATATGAAAATTTGCCTAAGTTCTATGTTATTAATAAAAATAATAGGACAAATTCTTAATATAAACTGATTGTATAAATATTTAAGTCTATGTTCTGGAGTAGTGGCTTCAACAAAATCAAGACAACAACAAACAAGACAATGCAAATTCAAAACGCAAATAACTATCTAATAGAGTGCAAAACCCTTCAAATTCCTGGTTTAAAAGATTCATAAATTTTACCTTTTTTGAAATCAAAATATTTCTTCAGAACTTTAGTCTTGAAATTGTTGTAAAATCCTACTCGGTACTCCTCGTTCCTGCAAATCTCAAACAATGAATTTCCCAGTAAAAGAGATTGAACTCTTAACAAAAAGTCTTGTTAAAGTCATTCACGAGAATGACATTTAACAAGAGCATTGACTAGCCATACAAGTATGTACAAAGTCAAAATTGGAAATCTAAGTCTTGCAAATTTATACGTGTGTTTAGCAAACACAATCACAAGAATTGCTCACTTTATATCATATGGTCAACAAAGGGACCCACATATTAAATAAGAAATACAACCTAATAGACTAATACGTAAGTCACATAAAAATGGTTGAAAATATCCACAACATCATATAAACAAAAATATAACAAAAACCTCAGGCTCTGATACCAACACACGGGGGGTACCCACTGGACTGACGATCCAGTTACCGGTCTTTAAAAACTCTCATTTTTCAACTCATTCTTGACAAACTCTCATATGCATGTACTCGATCTGAATGCTCAACATTATCGCGACTTAGCGCGGGAAACAGATTTTAGAATTTTTTTTCTTTTCCAAATTTTAATATATATACATTTTTTAAAGGAGTACCAAACTACACCTCATTTTCGCGCGACTCTAAACCATTTGCTTACACACCATCACTTGCTAGTGTATACCACGCATTTTCCTCCGTGAACATAATTTCTAATACAAAAAAAAAAATGAGCATTGATCTACGGGTACATAGGTTTCTATTTAAGCTACTTTTTTGGTATATGTACACAAGTTCAATGAAGGGTTTTCTTGTATGAGATTGAGTAATGTGCAATTCATGGGTGATTGATGAGTTAATTATTTGTGACGTGGGAAGATGAGTTGGGGAAGTCCGAACATTTTTTTTTTAACAGGAAAATGCATGCAACAAATCTCCCAAAATAAATAGCCAACTACATTGAATTTGCCAACCCGTGAACTTTCCTATCTCATGCATTTTGAATATTGGAAAAATAAAATATGAAAAAACTCCTATGCACACAAATTACTTGGTCTTTATAGTGTCTTAATTTATAAAAAGGCTTCTAAATCATAAAATTTGATAAAATTCTAAAAGGTACATAGTTTTAAGAGTGACATATATTTGTTTTATTTTTCAAATTAGAATGGGTGATAAAAAATAAAGCAATATTTTTCTTTTATTGATACTAATTTTAAAAATTAAAAATAAATGTATGTTAATTGTCTCTTACCATTCTTTTAATGTAATAAGGTCAATTTTTTTTTTAATTGTTGTGAATTGAAACACTAAAAATTAGATTTCATTGTTAATAAATATATATAGGTACTGATAAATTTGATTTGCAGATTGACTAATTTTAATGTTGTATTTTTTTTTAAGGAATAGCACACTAGAATATTTGGTCAGTTCATGTTCTGTATGGGAAAGAATGGATTATTGATCCAGTAACAAATGAACATAGATTCATGAATTATAAGAGAATTGAAATTCTTTTGTTACAAGAAGACGCAAGCTTTTTGGAATTGGTGAATCACATCATATGTAGCATGGACTTAGATCCGGAAATAAAAAATAAACTGGTCATCGAATCCCTATGAAAGATCTCCATCTGGCCCATCAAGAATAATTACCACTTACAGTATTTTTTGAATGAGATTATAAAACAATCTGAGGATGTTAGGATACCAATATGTGTTACCCTTCGAGATATTAGAGCAACACAAGCTGAAGACAGTGCTAGCAACTCACCCATAAAGTGATTGAGCTCTGATAGTCCGATATGGACTAATAGTGTAATTCATTTTCAATCATACTTGAGACTTTTTCCTTCTTTTTAGTTTTTCTTTCTTTTCGGGGTTCCCGAAAGGGAAACTCCACTACTGTGTCTCTAAACATGAATTTTCCCAGTTAAAATTTTCAGATTCTATTTTTGTACAGTTTAAAAAAAAAAAAAAAACGAAAATTCATTTCCAAAATCATGTTCTTCAATTAATTCATTCTCAAAGAAGTTACTGTTCAGATGAGGTACTAGACGTAAATCCCGGACATTTCAGGCCGTGAAATTAAGGCCGTACCAGTCACAGGGTGTCAAGGTGAAGTCTGTCAGTAATACTCCGCGGGAAATATCCTTTTCATTTGATTTTGGAAAAACAAAAATTCGATCCTATGATAAGTTCCTACTTATCATAATACAGGGGTTATGATGAAACTTTCAGTTTGATATAGGTGAAGGTATGGGTAACCTAATAGGATGTCCGGCCCGAGTACCGTTGTTGGAAAGGGAACAAATCCTAGTTTCTTTCTGAAAGGGACACCCTTATCCCTCAAAAGGATTCCAAAAATATTGTATTTTTCTGTTATTAGGGTATTTTATATTTATATTATTTTTCAGGCCCCTGAGACCGGTAACTGGATCGTCAGTCCAGTGGGTACCCCCCGTGTGTTGGTATCAGAGCCTGAGGTTTTTGTTAAATCACTGTCAAACATATGTCAATTTGCTTGAGTTTATGTCAAAAAAATGTCGAATGTATGTCAATATTTTGTTGAACTTATGTCGAAACAGTGTTGAGCACTTTCAACTTTACAAACGCAATTACAAAAGGTTCATACATTTATCATTACACTTTCTATTACAATATTTACAAAAACTATTAACATCATAAACTGTTAATATAGTTCATTGTCACACAAAAACTGTTAACATCATAAACCAAAATTTATATTTACACATATAAATCTTAAAATTTAAAAAATGTATTCATTGGAAGAATGTATTAAAGAATATATTTACACATTGAAATATTGAATTAAAGAATATCCTCTTACAAATCTAATTGTGTACATTGAAAGAATGAGTTAAATAATGAAAGTATACATAGATAAATGTGTATACTAAAAGAATGTCAATTTAATCATTGTTTTTCTAAAATTAACCCTCTTATTAGTTTGTTGATCTAGCTTTGCCTCTAATCTCTTGCACTCTAGCGTCCTCCTCTCTTGCATGGATGTAAACTATAGCCGCCATTTGTTTCCGCATCTGCAAAGCATTTGTTGGTGTAATTGTATTAAGTGGCAACCCATGCATTTAGCCCACTTCAATATGAAGATACCATAGTTGCCACTCCTGCAATAACCAACGCATAACAAATTTAGTTATTGCTATGAGCCTTGCATTTAACACAAAGTATACATTGTAGTAAATAGTTAACTCTTTTCTTGGTGCACCAAATTTTCCTCGATCGCCACTTTCCATTTGTCCCCCTTTGGATGTTATTTGGTGAAATGTGTATAAAACCCATATGCCTCCAATATCTTGGGCATTGTCAGAACGAGATATTCTAACTTTAGCACTACGACTGCCTCTTGATCCAATGGGTTGTACACATGAAATGTCTGTGCATACAAATCCACCTTCACCAGCATCCAATACCTGTCATCTATGTGACAGGGGAATAAAATGATGTCTACCTTCTGACAGTCGTGTTCAAATAGACAATCACCAACGAACTGCTTCATCGCTAGATTATTGATGGTTGGAACCCTCTGGGCGGCATGTAGCTGCTTCATGGCAATCTAACACAAAGTTGGTAAAACAACTCATCAGATGAACGTATCACAATCCTCTTTCAGTGATAGACTAAATTAAAATTAAGTAAATTAAGTGCTCTAGTTAATTATATAACAGATCTTTAGAAAACACACATTGTCAATTTAGTTAAAAATGGTAAACATAACTTGTATCGAAATATATCTCCATAATGGATATATCTTCGTGTCCCATCTTAATGACCCTCTTTCGTAGTATGGATGTATACAAATCAATTTTTTGAAAAAAATAAAAGGATGTGTGGTTATGAGATAATCATTAGTAATAAAGTTTGTAGGAAAAAATAGGCAAGCAAGTATTACTGACTAGTGAGCCAATAACGTTTTGTTCACATTGTCTTCAGCATTTCGAAGTCCAATAATAAAACCTTTGTATCTAAATAAAGGCTTGGTTTCTTTCTCATCCACTTCTTCATTTCTTCAACATCTTCAGGAGTTGGATGCATATCTTCTATACTAAACCTTTTTCATTTAACATTTTCTCGGTTCGGATCGACCGCTTTCATTGCAAGAGTAGACCCCAAATTTTGATCTCTACGTTGTGCATTCAATTCTTTCCATCTGCATATTCTAGGTTTGCATATTAAGGTTTCAACTTTCTGAACCATTGAGAAACACTCAAGATGTGGCATTGTCTCATATGCGAACACCTGAGATATTAAAAGAAAAATTAGCATAATTAATTATATGTACTTACACCATTAACAAAAATGAAACTTAACATGCGTTCAGTATCCTTACCCCTCATGCAACTGAGAATCCCCCAATAGTGTAAGTCTTATGTTCTGGGTGACTAGTCTGCTTCAAAGCATTGATCATAGCCTTTCTAGCACTATCCACAGTGGCCCTGTAAGATAGTTCAGCCCACGGCATTTCATCAAATTGCCTCCAATCATATTCCAAATGAAGCAGCTTGTCTTCAATCCTTGTTCTCTTCTATAAGCCATCGATGGATGTGTAAGAAGCAAAAGTATCATGGACATGACCTCATCATAAGTCTCAAACACTTCATCATATGTGGTTTCATTTGTTGAACCCAGGTGCTTCAACTACTTGGTTATTGCAGAATGACCATCTAGTGCTTGGTATTTGGCATATGCAAGATCAAAGTTTCCTATCTTGAACCCTGTGATGATGGCAAACTCCCTCTTGCCAAATTTAACCTTCTTACCCTCGAAGTTGAAGTATATGCTATTATCCACCTTGGATTCCTCGTCCGATTTAAGTTGCCTCAATAAAATGGAATGGATTATTTGTTTGCACCAAAATGTATGCTCATGGTCAAGAGCAATTTCTACAAGACAACTCTCAATTCGGAGCATTTGCTTCTGTGTATTTGTCAATTTGGATCGGATCCTTTTCATATTGGCTTCATAGTAGCAGTACTGCGAAATCTGGGCGAAGAAAAAATCTCCTTGAACAACCATTTGATCCTTCAGATGTTCCTGCATGAAATAAAGCAAATCAGTATAGTACTTTTACGTAACAATGGAATGTTCAACAAAGCATTCGACATATTTATCGACAAAGTGCTTAGTTTTCGACATATTATTCAACATAGTGCTCGACACTTTTTACGACAGTGTGTTCAACATAGCTTTCGACATATTTCTTGACATAGTGTTCAACATTTTTTTAGACAAAGTTCCCGACATATTTCTTGACCTAGTTCTCGACATTCTCAGCATAGTGTGTAGTTTTCGACATAATGCTCGACATAGTGTTCAACAGTTTTTTCGACAAAGTTCTCGACATATTTCTTGACCTATTTCTCGACAAGTGTTCATCATTAACAAAAAAATTTTGACTATTTTTCGATATATGCTACACCAAATTTTGGGCCAAACCCAATTCAAATTTAAACAAAAACACTATGTATGCACAGTTTTACAGTGCTCGAACCAATTGCAATCGCGATTGCACCAAAACCCTAACTTGTCTAATTTCTTCTAATATCCATACTTGATATGCGGGGTTAAACAGCAAAAACAAAACATTTATACTGCCTATATATCAAATATGAAGCTAAATTTCAACTGACCTTCTTATTCTAGTCCATCGGTTTGTGAGATTTCTTCTCTTCCATCTTCTTCCTGCTAGCCAATGCCGGTCCACCTTGCGTTTCCACCATTGATGTTGTTTATGCTTGAAGACGAATCGTGTTGTGTGAACTGGGTGTTGAATTGACGAAGAATGCAGAGAAATGAGCTGAGAAATTCATTTTTGCGCGATGAAACCGTTACAAGTGGATGAAGTGAACGCGAAAGTGAGAGGGAGAACGAACTGTCTCATATGAATTGATTCAGGCCCATTTTTCAAATAAAGGGGCATTTTGGTTTTTTCACCTAGTCAAATACCGTTGACCTGTTATATGTGCAAACAAATTTTTAGAACTGCTATATTTGCAAATGTCTGTCCAAAAAGTACTTTTTTTTTTTGCAAATTTCGTGAGATTTAATGGTTGCCAATTTAGTGCATGTTTGTTTTGTTGTTTCCTATAATTCAGGCCGTGGTTTCCACGTAACCAAATGTTTGTCTTCAATGTGTGGTGCTAACTGGAAGAATGTAATTCAACGTATGACATTTTATTTTGTATTTTTATGCCTTTGAAATAATATTTACATTTTTAAAATGAAAATTGTGAAATAAAATTTGTTCTAAAAATATAAATTTTATTTTAAAAATATAAAAATACAAAATAAAATATGTATCCTTGCATGCCAACGATGACCCGAAATAAGTAAAACCTCCAAACTACGTCGATGTTCTCTGATGTCATCATTTCACATAGAGCCACATATGCTAACCTTCAACTTTTGTCCCATGTGATAGAGAAACAACAATTTATAAGTATAGAATCATCAGCGGAGAAGACCAAAATTGAACAATAAAATATGATTTTGTATTATAATACAAAATTTTTAATTATTTGAAAATTATAATAATATGTCACCGAATTATTTACATTCTTCTTGTGTAACGAAGGAGTTGAAAACTAGTTAAAGATCAGAAACTCGTCCAAAGACGTAGCTTTCAAATTCCGGGAATCTTTTTCATCCATCTCCTCATTCCATAATCCAAATTCAATAGTATCATATCATTGTGCTTTTCCTTCCAATTCTGATTAATTGATGATTCCACTTAGAATGTCAATTATAGTTGAATTAGTAGAGCATCCCATTCATTCCTACGCCAATGTTTGCCAAGAAAACTCTTCGCACATCAAAAAGATGGTAATTTTAATTGAAAAGTTGATATTTTATTTCAAAAATTAAGGGACAAAAATGTGAAAAAGAATTTGCCTCTAATTAGAATACCTGTATAGGTGTCAAATAGACCTTATCTTATGTTCAAAACATTGATAAGATGAATATTTAATTTAGTCAATGTTAAGTGGAAACCACGGTCAAGTTTGTAACAAAATAATATTTGTTTGCTTAGTTAGAATACGTACATATTTTCCACATCTATATGTCGTATTTATGGATAGAACCATGAGGTAAAGTCTTAACAAGAAAGGGGGTGGATGCCGGCTGGCAGATCTTGAAATGGGTTATAGAAGATAAGGAGAAAGATAGGGGGTCATAGTTGAAACATTATAAGTATGAATTATTTGCTGGATTAAGATATTAGGGGCTGAGGTGGGTTGAGAGATTAGAAAGAAAATAAAAGTGATAGTTTTGATTGAGATATAGTGAAAAAGAAGCAAGTGGATGGTCATTTCCAGTAACAGGGATTTTTGGACAGAATGACCATGAATAGATACTTATCATTCCCATAATAATTATTATGAATTTTTACACAAAATTGGATGCCAAATTTCTTCAAGTCAATTGTTGTGGCCACTGACATACACTACAAGAAAATTGGCTTTTAGTAATGGAAATTATGATAACGAAAAAAAATCTCATCACTAAATACTCCTATTAGTGACAAAAAAAATTTGTCGTCACCAAATTTAATAACGAGTTACCAAAAGTCGTCACCATTTCATCACCAAAGAGTGTGGATGGAAGGTTTCCCACCAATTGGTCATAATTAGTGACGAAAAATTATTCCTGTTGCTGAAGCCTCTACTAGCTCATACTTTAGGAAGATAGTTCAAGCTTTTTGAGCTTTAGTGCATAGAAACCTTGCTTATAATATTACCTTACTTTTGACTAATATCTGACTCTAGCTTCTTGTTTTCATTCATATTTTGTTACTTGTTCACTATAGATATCCATTTCTCTGAAGACATACCTTTCTCTTCTTTCTTTTTTTTGCCCTTTCTTTGAATTCCTGTTGCTGCTAGAATATTTGAAGGATTGTGCAATTGGACCTTATATGTCTTTGATTTGTATAAGAGGTTTTTCAAATTAATCTTGTCAGTGAAAAGCTAATTTTCTTTGAAGTTATCATTCTTGGCTTAAGTAAACTAAACACAAAGAATATTCGGGCCTTGACAACCATGTAAGATTGTATAAAAATTGGATTTATTCATGATTGGAAACTAGCCATCTAGTTGTTTTCTTGCAAATGGCTCAATCTTTTCTTCAACTATGATTTAGTAATAAGAAGAAAAAAACTTACTCTTCTCTTCAACTATGATTTAGTAAGAAGAAGAAAAAACCTTTTGGCATTCTCTTTTACAACCTATGACTCACAATTTATAATGCATGATTCCTTTGTTGATTTTATCTATTAAATCAATGTGCTTGTGTTTCATGTAATGCTGTTTAAGAATTCCCTCCTTTGATTTTATGTCTACAATTTCTTAAAGACTCATATTTCCTCAAAATTGATTACTTTATAGTGTAGAGAACTTATAAGAAGTAAATGATTGAAAACAGAGTGAAATGCTTTGTCATACAACAGATAACTATTTGAAATTTCCCTAGGCCTTAAGTTTGTCTATTTTTATCACTTCCCTCCTCATGGTTAAATGTTTACCATGTGTCTATTTCTATCTTTAACCCCCCTTATGGTTTGTTTTCACTTGTCTGCAATTAAGATTTAAAGTTGTAATTTGGCTTGTAGGAAATTGACCGAGCTTGACACATAGGAGAATGCCATGGATGACACTAGTGGAGGTTGGCCAAAAAAAAAAAAAAAACCTCATGTGAAGCAAAATGCATTTGGAAATCTTTTATTTGGAAAAAGAATACTATTTAATATTTTTTATTACATTCTTTATTGTATACTGCTTTAAGTCCAGCTTTTCTTTGGCATAATCATTATTGGTAATGTTCTTTTATCTCATAGGAGGAACCAGAGGCTGGTGTTGTATTCATGATTTAGTTCCATTATGAACCTCTATTGCACTACGTTGTGGAGGAGTTTATTTCCCTAACCATACTTGACAACCATGTTTTTTCCCTCACTCTTGAATAAATGGGTGGATTGTGGGATGGTGCTAGTTGATTGTTATTTATGTCGTCTTTGTTTTAGGGCCCCTTGCTAAGATGCACGTGAGCGGTTTAATGCTTTCCATGATGTGTAGGAAGAGTAAGAGTTTGTGTTACCCTTTCTTGATGTTGATCAATATATTTTACTCGTTATCTTTTTCTTTATTGGGTCAAGATTCTTTGTCCTATTCTCTTCTGGTTTTCTGTTTATTTTTTCTTTTTTGTTGTTGTAGGTTGCCCAAAGTTTGGGACTTTGGTGGTGCATGGATCCTTTGAAGATGTGGGGAGAATTGATAGTATCAATTGAGTCCCTCCCCCCCTCCCCCCCTCCCCCCCCCTCTTCCCAAAAAAAAAAAATGCACAGACACACACCAAAAAAAGGCCTACTTGTTCTTTTCGATTTTCTTAAACAAGTCAGCTATTTTTGGGAGGATGGTTGTTGATGGTTATATGAAGTCTTCTTGTTTTAGGAACCATTGGTTTTGGTTTGGTTTCGGAAAAGGTGGAGTAGGGATTTCCTCGCTGTGATATAATGGAGTTTCTGTTTCCCTTTCCTAATAATGCCTAATTGGTTTTTTCTTTGTGCTTTTCCTTAATTCTTTTTTTTTCATCCTCTTGTTTTTATTCTTGTAGATTGCCTTGGGCGGTGAATGGACTAGCTTGTTATGGTGGGTGGAGATTTGACTTAATGAATTGAGGGGGTATTAGATTTCTGATTAACCCTACATATTCATGAATATATATATTTTTTTGGGGACATAATCATTAGTGGATTTGTCTTTTATTTATTAGGATCTGCTTGTGTTTGGCCATGGATTGTTTAGTTGTATGATGAACTGCTATGTCTAGCAACACATCTATTTGGAGTTCTTTCTTGACCTATTTGGTTATTGGTTATTTTTCCCACTTTTCAAGTTGCAACTTTTGGGGGGTTGATCATTGATGGCTTTTATGCCGTCTTTGTTATGGTAAATTTCTTTTTTAAAAAAATCTCATAAGAGAGGAGCTTGATCCTGGCCCTCGATGGTTCAGTTCTAATTGTGGTGAACACGGCCTTGTGGATGAATGTTTTCCATTGATCTACTTGATATATTGGTTTCCTAAATGAATAGGTTGGTGGGTTTTGGGATGATGATGGTTGATTTTTATTTTCCTTGTTTTTGTCGTAGGAACCATCGTCAGAAAATTCAAAGGGATAGGAGAGGGGTTTTTCTAGTATTCTTTATGTCATTTTATATTGTTCTTCTGCTTTAAGTTCAGCCTTTCTTTGGCATATTCATTGGTGGTAATGTTCTTTATTCTTAGGAGCGAGGCTGGTGGGCACGTACGATGATGCGCTTGAGAGACTGAATGCTTACCATGTCGGGCTCAAGGAGTTTGTGTTTCCCTTGCTTGATACCTAATTAGTTTATTTTACTTGCTAGATTTTTTTTCATTGGGTCAAGATTCTTTGCCCTCTTCTCTTTTGTTTTCTTGTTTGGTTTTTCATTGTTGTAGGTTGCCCAAACTTTGGGACTGGGGTGGTGTATGGATCATTTGAAGATATGTGGATCAGTTTAATTCCCTACCCTCTCCCACCTTTCTTCCCTTTCCCCCAAATCCTTATTGTTCTGGTTCTTAGAATTTTGGCCTTTTTTGTTATTCATTAGTGGCTGTGTCCTTAATTTCATAGGAGAAGCTTGAGCTTGGATCTGAATTCATGACTTGTATTTTGAGCATCCATCTTTGTCAACACAAATGTAAAGGATTTTCATCTTGACTTATTTTTTTTATTGGATTATTCTTCTTTGAACATATTGGCAATAATTTGGGATGATGATTGTTCTTGTCCATCGAAAAAAAAAATGCTTTTAGGATGTTTCGGGTTTCTGAAGGGTGGAGAAGCACTTTTTTTACCATGATATATTGAGTTCGTGTTTCCTTTTCCTTGAATCTTATTATTATTTTTTTTTGGTTGTATTTGGTAGAAAATATTAGTTTCCCAATTATATGGTTGTGCCAATTTTCTTCTATCAATATTCTCTGCCCCCTCTTTGTTATTGGTGATTTGGTTTTTTGGTGGTTGTAGGTTGCTCAAAATATGTTACTTTGGTGGCGAGTGGATCTTTATTATGGTTGGAGATTTGCGAAAACAAATTGAGGTATTTTTTAGAGTTTTCCCCTCCAATTAGCCTTTGCATGGTCTACTTTTTAAATTCAGTTTTCTTCTGGCTGTAATCACTAGTTACCATATGCTTTAAGGCAAATTACATATACCCCCCTCAGGCTTCTATTGAGTACCAATCGAATCATGTGATTTGTCAAAACTATCAATACCCCATTGAGGGTTAAAAACATTTTACATTTACCCCCTTAACCCTTATTTCTGTTATGAACAGTAACTTTCCCGTCATGAACGGTAATGTGCAGTAAAGTAACAGTAAAAAATTATTACTATGTATGTTTTACCTTTCCAGTCAAGAGTGTAGGTTCCTCTCCAAGAGGAGTGTTGTGCCATTGAGTTAGCAAACACGTCTGCTAGCCAGCATTAGTCTAAACTTCAACTATTGTTAGTCTAGTAGTCATTAACAAACAAAAAACAACAAAAATAAGCTTTCCAAGGTCAAAGTCTTAAAGTTTAACTAGTGATTACAAACATGATTAGATCTAAAGAAATCTTTTACAAGGGTAATAATACCATTATGACTAAACCCTTCTCCAACATCTGTGCCTTCTCTCCATCATATCTCTCTTCCAAATCCATCCAGGTCTTCCCATTTGAGCTTCCACTAGTTTTTGGTTCATAGTAGCTATAGTCGTTGTGAGTTTATGTAAACATACTACATCTCGATTATTATCTTTTATCAAACATTTTCAGCCATTGTTCAAAGTCTTCAACTGATGGTTTCAAACCAGATGCATTGCAGCTTTTGTAGACATTTGTTTATTTCTCACTTCTCTTCTTGTTGGTTTTTGTTCCCTTTAGCCAAGTAGCCAGCTAGAGGTGTAAACGCCACAGATGGACAGTGGGAAACCATCAGATCTTGTGCTGGGAGTCTCAGATCTGCTACAAAAATTGAAGCTTATAATAGAAAAAACAAAGGGAGTGATGATCCAAGAAGAGAATGTTGAAAAAGGTTTGGAGGAATACTCTAGAAGTTTGGTTGGCCAAATATGTGGAGAAAGAAAGGTGAACTTCACTGGGCTAAAAAATACTATGGAAAAATTGTGGCTGACCCGAGAATCCTTCAAAGTTCGAGAGCTTGGAACCAATCTATACCAGTTCGTTTTCAACAACAAAGAGGATAAAATAAGGGTCTTGCAATGCAAATGGTGGCTGTTTGATCAACAATATCTCATCCTTCGAGAGTGGGAGAAAAACATTCAGTGTACAGAAAGAAATTTTGACACGGTGGAGCTTTGAATCCAGGCTTGGAACATCCTGCCTCAATGGTTGGCAAGTGACTCAGGTTTTAGATTGAAGCAAATCTTCCCCAAGATGTTGGACATCCTCATCCCAGATAATGGAAGCAAAGAAGGAAGATACATGAAAATCTTGGTAGAAGTCGATCTGCGCAAGCCTCTCTTGAGGGGCACAAGGTTGAAAATGCAAGACCAAGAATGCTGGATCAACTTTATGTATGAAAATCTGGCAGCCTTTTGTCACTATTGCGGCAAAATTAGGCATGTGGAGAGATTGTGTGCGACTAGAAGAACTGCTGCAGAAAAAAATGATATTCGAACTAGATAATATGGAGATTGGTTGTGTGTAGCAGGAACCAAATTCTACACCCGAGAGAGAGTTGGGAAAATAACTTCTGAACAGAAATTGGACAACCACTCCTGCAATAAATTTCGATAGTTGATGATTTAGAAATTGGTGTAAAATGATCAATAAAAAAAATACCCACATAACAAATTTCAAGCCTATCGTTTTAGATAAGGATAAAATCATATTAAATTGAAAAGATAAGAGTTGATAGTATACCATGATAGTTCTTTCATATATCTCAATGGTATATATACAAAATACAATGTCCTAAATATGTTAACTAGATCAATCACAATCCCCTATAAATTACAACAATATCAATTACCTATAAATGACAATTTTATCAATTACCTATATATGACAACTATATCAATTATAAAGCTGTATATAAATCTAAATATATTCCTAATTTACACAAGAGAAGAAATTATGAAGTTATTGATCATGATTCTTGCTAACTCTCCCTCTCAAGTTGGGGCATAGATATCACACATGCCTAACTTGGATAATGTTGAATAGAATGATCCACTATTAATAGCATGAGTCATAATATCAGCCAATTGATCTGAACTTTTGGTGTACGGAACTTCTATTGCACCTGAATCAAGACTATCTTTGATATAGTTCCTGCCTAACTCAACATACTTAGTATGATCATGTTGTATTAGATTATTAACAATCTCAATAGCAACCTTATTATCATAGCACAACACCATAGGCCCTTTTGGACCAAAACCAAGTTCAGTTAGGAGAATTTTCAACCAAGAAAGTTATGTGATTCCATGATGCATAGCCCGATACTCAGCTTCTACACTAGATAATGAAACCACATTCTCTTTTTTACTCCAAGTCACCAAATTGCCTTTAAAAAAGGTTAGATATCTAGAAGTAGATTTTCTATCCATTCTACTACCTGCAAAATCAAAATTTGTATATCCCACAATATCCAAATGTCCATGTTTGGAGATCAGAATTCCTTTACCTGGAGCTAATTTTAAATATGCTAGAATCTGATTAACAGCATTCATGTGTTGATCACTAGAATTGTGCATGAACTGACTTATGACATTGACTGCGTATGTTATATCCGGCCTTGTATGAGTCAAGTAGATTAACTTTCCAACTATCCTTTGATATCTGTTTTTTGTTTGTTAGGATTTGATCTGGAGAAACCGATAGCCCATGATTCACCTCAATAGGGGTATCTATTGGCTCACATGCAAAGTAACCAGTTCCAGCTAGGAGATCCAAAGTATACTTTCTTTGAGAAAGAAGCAATCCTTGCTTAGACCGGGATACTTCAATGCCCAAGAAGTACTTAAGAAGCCTCAAATCCTTTATCTCAAATTTTTGGCAAGATAACCTCGAAATTTCTCAATCTCATCTACGTTATTATATGTTACAATCATATCATCAACATAGACAATAAGCAAGATAATACCATTATGATCATGTTTATAGAACAAAGTACGATCTGCCAAAGCTTGTTTGAACCCATACTCTTTCATTGTATGACTCAATCTTCTATACCACGTCCTTGGAGATTGTTTTAGTCCATACAATGCCTTTTTTAATTTTCATACTTCACCTTCTTTCATTGCAAACCCTGGAGATGGATCCATAAACACTTCCTCTATTAGGTCACCGTGAAGAAAGGCATTCTTCACATCCAATTGTCGTAGAGGCCAGCCTAAATTAACTGCAAGCGACAATATGACGTGAACAATATTCATCTTAGCAACGGGTGCAAATGTCTCCTGATAATCAATACTATGAGTTTGAGTATAACCTGTTGCTACCAACCTAGCCTTGTACCTCTTAATTGTCCCATCTGACTTGTACTTGACAGTAAATACCCATTTGCATCCCACAGTCTTCTTTCTCATAGGTAACTTAACCATCTCCCAAGTAGAATTCTTTTGGAATGCCCTCATTTCATCTACCATAGCATCCTTCAACATAGGATCTTCAAGAGTTTCTTGAAAATGGCTAGGAATAGATATGGATGACAACCGAAGAGCAAATGCCAAGTTAGTTTTAGATAGACGGTGGTAGGATATGAAATTTGAGATAGGATAAACAAAATTGGAAGCCTTTGAAAAACCAAGTATATCAGGTACTTTTCTTTCACGAAGAGGGTATCTCCTATTCCCATCAATACTAGAACTAGGATTAGAAATTTTAAGAGATTCAAGAGAATTGACACATACCTCATTGTCAATCTTAGAAGAGTCATCCAATGGCATGGTAGGATCATCAAGGGATGTATTAGGTTTAAGAGGCTCCCCTTTTCCTAGAATATTTTTGCTCAAACAAATGAGCTGGCCTCTCAATTTTATTTACCTCAAGTAAGTCAACTAATGATTCCCCATTTTTTTCACAATTTTCTGGACCTCAAATCCATATCTTTTTCTCTTCCAACCACAATTGTTCCTCTTCCTTACTCTCACTCTCCCCCTGAAGAGGAACCATAGATATATCTTGAGAAAATAAAACTCATTTTTCACAAAACTAAACATCCATAGAAACATAAAAAGTTTTTGTAGGAGGATGAAAACATTTGTATCCTTTTCTTGAATTAGAGTAGCCAAAACACTTTTGATAGCACGAGGATCAAGTTTATCTCTATGAAGATGATGAACATGAACATAGCACACACAACCAAAAACCTTAGGGCAAATATTAAGGGCAAAGGGAATGGAGTAAAATCTGGATAACATTCGTAAAGGAGTTTGAAAATTAAGAATTCTTGCTGGGATTCAGTTAATAAGAAAAATAGAAGTCAAGATAGCTTCAGCCTAGAAACATTTTGGAACCTGTATAGTAAAACATAAGGTTCGAGCCACTTCAAGGATATGGCGATTCTTACGTTCTGCTATGCCATTTTGTTAGGGTGTATAAACACAAGTTTTTTGGTGAAGAATGCCATACTATGTCATAAACTCAACAAGAGATTGATTTACAAACTCACCACCATTGTCAGAATGAAAAACCTTTATTATTGTGTTAAATTGAGTGAGAATTATCTTATTAAATTGAGGAATAATATGGGAAACATCACTCTTAGATTTCATCACATATACCAAATTAACCCGAGTACAATCATCAATAAAAGATACATAGTATTTATGGCCTAAAGAAGAAAGAGTAGAAAACAACCCCACACATCAGTAAAAACACAAGAAAAAGAGATAGTACTTTTACTAAAACTAACCTTAAAAGGAACACGATGATTTTTGGCATAAATGCATTGTTCACATCTTAGACTAGAAGCAGAAATGTTGGAAAACAACTTAAGAAATAGACGTTCTAAATTAGAGAAAGATGGATGTTTTAGTCAACAATGCCAAAGAATAATTTTCTCTTTATTAGATGTCTTTCTTAGTTTGGAAGCCACGAGTAAGAGCTGGTATGCCTCAGTGGTCCTCAAAGTAGTACAAACCATCCCTCTTCTTACCAATGCCAATCGTCATCTTCGTGAGATTGTCCTAAAAACACAATGAGTAATATAAAAAATTACATGACAATCAAGATCTCTTCTTATTTTGCTAATCGAGATGAGATTATTTGAAATTGTGGGTGCAAGCAAGATAGATGACATAGAAAATAACAGAGATAGAGACACATTTCTTGCCCCTGCGATTAGCATAGAGTTGCCATCAATAACCTATACACACTTAATTGATGGAAGTGTTAGAGATTCAACAATAGAAGAGCTACAAGTCATATGATTTGTAGCCCTTGAATCAAGAACCCAAGCATCAGCACAAGTAGAATTGATGGACAAACCAAAATTACTTTCTTTAGGAGATACCTGAGTTACATTAGAGGCAGAAGATGTTGTAATAACATTTTGGGCATATTTCTTATTTTTTTTCTCAGCTTGCTTGAGTTTATACCATTCTGGATAGCCATGCTTTTTCCAACAAGCATCAATAGTATGTGTATTTTTATGGCAATGGGTGCAATATCTGGACTGAGAAATTGTGGAATCTCCAAGGCCCAAAACACGGGTACCTTTATAGATAACTAGAGCTGAAGAGTGAATATTTGTTGCCATAGTCACTTGTCATTGTACTTCTCGACGAACCATGGAATAGGCTTCTTCTAATTTAGGTAAAGGAGAAGTAGCTAGAACATGACTACTAACTTGATCCAAATTATGATCAAGTCCAGCAAGAAAGGTATAGACCCTATCTTCATCTAGATAGTTTCTATACATCTTAATATCAGCGGCACAAGTCATATCATTTGGTCGTTGATAATCAAGCTCCATAAAAATGGAGTTCAACTCATTGTAATAGTCTACTAGAGGCCGACCACCTTGACGTAATTGGAAAGACTTCTTCATTAGTTCTAGACTTGAGAAGAATTAGAGACATCAAGGCAACTTCTTTTTACAGCATCCCAAACTTCCTTTGTTGTTCTACATTGCGTAAAGTGTGACACCAGATTATCGTTCATTGAATTTGTTAGACAAGATTTTACCTGTGCATCTTCAGCCTCCCATTCATCATAGCTTGGATCACTTTCTGAGGGTGCAACATTTTTTCCATTGATATAGCCTATCTTTTTCCTTCCAGTAATATGCATCTCCAAAATGTTAAACCAAACTCGATAGTTAGAGCCATCCAATTTAATATGGATGGATGAGGGAGAATTTTGAATGGTCACGGTGGATATGTTCTTGCTATTAGAAAATTTAGCCTCAGTTTTGGTAGACATAATTGAGGTATGGCTGGTGTTTTAGGGAGTAAGGTAATTGGAACTCTTTGTTTGGAAGAATAGAATGGCTAGGAACTTTTAGAGCCAAAGCTCCGATACCAAGTTGATAGTATACTAGGATAGTTCTTTCATATATCTCAACGGTATATATACAAAATATAATGTCAAAAATATGTTAACTAGATAAATCATAATACCCTATATATGAAAACTATATCAATTACCTATATATGACAACTACATCAATTATACAGTTGTATATAAACCTAAATATATTCCTAATTTACACAAGAGAACAAATTAGAAAGTTATTGATCATGATTCTTGCTAACCATAAGGATAAATTAAAAGTAACATATTACCTTATTCGAATTTAGTTGCAAACCATTAATATTGATATATACATGTTGGAGTAAATGGTCAAAATTAAAATCATACACATGATAGTATTATACTAATATAATTAGTACATGTGTCAAAACTAGGTTGAAAGGACATTATTCTATATATACATAACAGATATAACTCTTATTGTCGCACATCTTTGTCCAGCTTTCCATGGAAACTTATATCCTTATTTGAGATAAAGACAATACTGGTTTCAAATTTTGTATACCAGAGATGGATACTTCTTAAATTTAGAAATCAAAATCTACTTCATCTAACCATGTCATTGCTCGATTTAAGATTTGAAAAAAAAATTAATCACTGTGATAGGTGCGGATCTAAACCAATGGCTAATCGAATCAGTAATCTATTATACTTGTAACTGCTAATACTATTCTAGACAATATTGTCCTAAAAAAAAGAAAGAAAAGAGGCAAAGTTGGTCTGCCAGCTTCAACAAATTCTAAGGTTTGACCAATGATTAGGAGAGAATCAATATAGTAAAGAACAATGGTGTTAGCAGGTAAAACCATGACCAGTGGACTATAAAATGTGCAGATCATGTAGAGAACAACTTTTGCCCAGTACCTCATTGTTAATAACAAGTTGTGCAGATCTTGTACTTCATGATAAACAACCACATTTGTGATTTTACAGGGTAAAATTACGGAACTAAGAGAAGTATCCAAATAGACACTTGCACAAATAGACACGTATGCCAAGAGAGAATGTTGAGGCTCGACCTGACTGGAGTGCCCTTAGCATTACAAAGCATCTTAAGCAGAATAATACCTCTCCACTAATCTTTTCCTAGAAAAAAATTCCACCAACCTAGTGCTTTGAAGTTGGAAGGAAATCATTTAAGTTCTTGTAGAACTCCCCAATTTTTAGTCCCAAGGGCTTCACCTAAATCAAGTAAATCTTGTGAAATATACTCCATTTGTCCCAAAAAAAAGAGTCCACTTTAGTTAATGTATCATTTTTTATTAATTTTGAGTTTGATGCACCACTAAATGTATAATTTTACATTTTAATTTCCAATATATATAATTATTATTAGTAAGGATATTTTAGAAATTTGATTTAAAAGTAGATTTTTTTTCAGGACAAGAAAAAGTTTTAAAAGTGAATGGAGGGAGTACAATAATTCCAATTCATCTCCAACTATTGTATTCTAGACATCTCTAAATGCAGAAGTTACCTAAATGAAGATGAAGAAACTATTCCTTTTCAGAAACTTTAAGCCTGATCAGCAAAAAACCATCACATTAATTTTAATTTTGCTAGAGTTAGATTTACACCGATGTGATGTCAAGAAGTCCTTCCCTCAGTTTTGTCAAAGTTTATTGTATGAAGTTGAAACTTAATGCATTGGCATAGATGAATATAAGTAGGCTTTGTAACATTCAGAAATTGAGCAGCTGCTTTTCTTTCCAAACTATTTGATATGGTTGACTTCTGCAAAGAAGTTTTTTTTTTAATAATTTTTTTCTTACTTTTCAAATAGTGAAAATTTGTGAAGATGAACTTTCCATTGATACTATCATGAACAAAGATCAATAATGTCTGGTCATGCCAATAACTTGATCTACCAAATAGAGCAAAGGATAAACAAGAAACTAGATATCAAATTTCACAAGGTGACACTAAAATCTAAACGAGTGCCATCAAAAAATTGAAACCTATTCCTTAATTAATTTTATGCACATCACGTGCTCAAAAATCTTTGATGAGATGCCAGTTCTCTGAAGCAAATAAAAGGAACAAATAATCAACGAAGTATGGTATGCACTTGAAATGCCTTTCAAAATGTATTTTTGTATACTTTGAAATAATAGTTGTTAGATGGAAAATATAGTGAAAAGTCATTTTTTTTAAAAGATGTAAAAATACATTTTGAACGTGCAATCCATACGCATTCATAATATCTACTATATGCCTTCTTTGCCTTGTTCTATTTTGTTCTCTTTGTGGTTTCTATTGTACTACCACTATCTCAATGTGTGTTTGGAGGTTTGATTTGATTGGATTTTTGGCAGCAAATCGTCATGCATTAGACGAAGAAGAAGGATGAGAGAGCTGTGGCAATGTCTATTATGTTGTACTAATTTGTCTCATCTCATCTTTTCTCTCACTGTAGAGATTTTGTGTTCATGCATACTATTTCAAATTTAAAAAGTAAGAAGAACTAGGGACCTAACACTCACTAGTTTTAACTCTTGGTTCACGTTAGAATACTATTATTTATTGGGCTATTTGGTCTACCCATGTTATAATCTCTTCAAAAAGTGTTATCAAAGTTGGATTGTTGGATAAGACTCATGGACAAATAGGTTTGCAATACCAATTTACTACTTGCTCGACCTAAAATCTCTCCAACAAGTGGTATCAGAATTGGATTGTTAGACTGAAGGCATGGACAAATAGGAGATTATAATCTCCCCAACTAGTGTCATGGACTAGTCAGTGCTTGTAATCTCTTCAACAAGTAGTATCAAAGTGATATGAAAGATGGACTCTTGAATAGGACTCGTGGATAAAGGATTAGGCTTGTGAAGGAATGATCAGCTTTGATGTAGGTCCATGGTGAAGGATTTGGCTTATGGATGAGTGGGTTTTGATGGGATAGTGTACCTATTAAAAAGGAGGTTTTCTATATTCATGAATATTGTCCCACGTTAATTAGAAAAGAATAATTCACTGGTTTAAATTTTTGCTTTCAAGTTGATTTCTACTATTTATTGAGTCACTCTAATTGGATTCAAGTTGAACTCTTACTATTTATTGAATTGCTCTAGTTCTTCTCCCGATGTTATAATCTTCCTAACGGAGTGTCTTGTGCTAATTGTATTTCAATTGTCACCGGTTTGAATTTCATCTTCTGGGTAAGTCAAAGCATTGGGCCATTCCGATTTCCATATTCATAGTTATGGACTTGCTTTGCCTCTACATATAGTTCCACTTGCTCTTGTGGGTGGGTTTGTAGGTATAGTGTCTCCAGAAGAGCTTTTCTTCATCATGTCCAACGTTAGGCATGGATTGGTCAAAAGTGTTTGGATATTGGATTTGCATGCGTGTGTGACTACGTATGAGTAAGAGTGGATTAGAGTGGCTATTGAACAGAAACTATCCCATTCAAAGCTAAATATAGGTATAGTAAGGAAGTAAATAATTTCTTAGCTTGAAAAGTAATAATGTGAAGTGTTAATTACAAGTGAAATTTAGTTCTATTGCAATTCTCAAGCACTCAAATGAAGATTTTTGAATTTCATTTGAATTTCTTATCAATTCAACTATTTTATCAAACAAGACAATTAGAATAAATTTAGGATTCTAATACATTAATTTCAATTATTTACTATTTTAATTCTAAACATAAAACGAATGTGGTGATATCTAACCGACCCTAAATGTAAATTTTTAGCCAAATTATTCATAATATATTAGCATTCTGCACATATGAAACATCTATAAACTTTCCTATGTGAGATGTGAGTCGTCACATAAGATATAGACATTGAGACATTGTCAAAACATACTCATCCTATTTACATATGAAGTTCTCTAGTTTACATGTAGAAAATTGCATGCCACTGATAATGGGCCAGATAAAATTTGATATGATCATTGTCAACTGTAATGAATTTGGCACCAAACTGCAAGTGTTGAACTGGGGGCCAAATTGCCTGCAACAAAACAAAAGTCAAATGGAGTTTGGGTTCTTGGTCCCAAGAAACCACTATGACACTTAAATTAGTTTAGTGTAAGTATTTTGATAAGAAAGAAGAAGAAAAGTACTCTCCATACTTGTCAATGGAGTATTTATAATCTGAGAAACCATTGTCCACACACAACAACTCTAAGACACGGCTAAGTAGCCCTATCAAGTTTGCCTCAATTTGTTGACTTCTATGTCAAAACTTATTGGCCACACTATGCAACTCTACATGTGTCACCTAAGACCTTTTCTATTGGTTGCTCAGTGTGGCCGCGTACGCTACATGGTTGCCATGTCATATGATGACTGACTTTCCTCAACCGGCATATTTGCATGGTTACGAAGACATATGATGACTGACTTGTAATTAACCACCATATCACTAGTCCCCGCTTAGTTCGGAATTCTAATCTGGTAGTGATAGATAATATGGCTTGAATTGATATTCTGGACTCAAGTTTGCCAATGAGCCTCTTTTCTTTCTTTCTTCTCTTTCCTTCTCATTTTTTTAGCTTCTTTCATACGCTTTACCCTTATCTCTCTCTCTCATTAAATGCTATTGATCATTCCCAAGACACTTTTTCACCTTGAAAGACCACAACGCTGCCCATAGAATGATTTTTAAGGCATATCTGTACGTTTTCTTACGTCCATTTGTTATTCGAAAAGGCTTTACTTTCTTGCCTCTAAGATTCCTTGTCCTTCTCTATAAATAGCTTTTGCATTTTCTTGATTTTACTTTCTTTTTCTTCGTTTCTCTTTTTTCTTAAGTTCTTAAGTCTTTCACAGCCTTGCTACCTCGTCCTTTTCTTTTGTCATTCTTGCCGTTCTCTACCTCTCCTATCTTTGTGTTTTTTGAGAACTTTCAATCCCTCTCTTCTTCATCACTGTTGTCTATAGGTTTTTCTTGAAGTTTCCTATCAAAATCATTTTTATTCACCTCTCCATCAAAATAGCCATCAATCTAGGGTTTTACTATGAATTTTGTAGGTCATCATTCATGCCCATCATCAAAGATTAGATTTATTAGCTTTTTTTCCTTCAGTAAGTACTAATCTAGCTTTTGTTTTTAATTTTTCATAATGTCAAATTCAAGATTTGACGTTTACAAGTTAATCCTTTCCCAAGACTCCTTGGATGAATTATCTCGGGAATTCCATATTAGTGGTTCAATTTCTCTAGGACTGCCTTCGAACTTGGAGATTGCCACTACACCTCTCATAGGGACAATAGCTTTGTATATGGAGTTCTTTAAGGCCAAACTTTGAATTCCTTGAACTCACTTTTTCTAAGAGATTATAAAGTCCTACCAAATTCATATCTCATAGTTGTCTCCAAACACAGTTTGGAAGTTTGTGTGTTTTGAATTAGTATGTCGTTGTTTGGGTATGAACTGTACTGTAGGTATTTTTAGGTATTTTTTCTAGATGAAAACAAATAGGGACTGATTTAGTTTTAATAATAGGCCTCAATTACCAGAAATTCTCATAGGATTCGCCACTTCTATCAAGAAGTGGAAAACTAAATTCTTCTTTGTTCTTGCTTCCATTGTGAATTGTACAATGGAATGGCAAGATCCAAAAAACATTAAAGACCCATCCCCTTCACCAGGAGAATTCAAAGTGAGCGATACCGAAGTGCTGAGTGGACTCTTTTAGAGTGGATGACATTTCTGAAGTCGTATTGGCTACTGCTAGAATGAGTCAGACTCCAAAAGAAGAAGGTGATGAATTAATAATAGAAGATGTTGAGGGAAATTGTAGGGTTCGATTCTAATGCTTGTCTTGCTTAGGCCTTCTATTAGGTTTTTATAGCTGTCACTGTCCTTTGACTTGGTCTAATTGTTGTGTTTGTTTGTTAGTGTACAGCAATGAACCTTAGCCAATACATAGAAGCCACATCTAGGCAAGCTGCCAGCAAAGATTCAGGCCAAAGAACGAAAGAAATAGCCAAGCCTACCAATTCAACCAAAGCATATTCTTCGGGCAAGGATTCAGGGGAAAAAACTACGCCCAAAAGTCAAGACAAAACCACTACTACACCTATTGACCTTTCTAAAAAAGGGTAATTCCTACTAGGTCGAGCTCTTCAAATCAACCTTATAAAAGGTTTAGAAAAGAATCAGCCTTGAAGAAAGCTCACGATGCAGTGGCTCTGACTCGGTGTATTTTAACCACTAATTACAAGTCCTGTAATTGTAATATAATTACGAGTATCGTCCCACAGGGAGGTGAACAATTACCGGTTGAGCAATATTTATACCTATTATCTAGATCAATATGTAAAAGAAAGTGGATGTAGTAATAACAAAAATCAAGTAAATGCAATATTAAACACGTTCAACTAATAGAATTCAGATAAATAAACTTTAGGACTTGGGATTTCACCAATCATTAACTGTAAATTCCATTCATATAATTATTTTGTGATAAACATCCTCACAACTATTTACATAATTAAACACTATCCCTTCTCAGGGTATAATATTACTATTCAAATAGTAATTATGGGATTACTTTCGTGACTCCAAAATTACTATGGATGCATGACGAACAAAAGAATATTATGTTGCAGAAATTGAGAATTTACTATCGTAATTCACAATTTAAATCTGAAAAATTCACGAACTAATATTGATGTCAGCTGTCGCCTCTTCATCAGTACCTTAAACATGCAAATGATGATCAAGCACTTACAAGAATTACTACCAAATAAATCAGATGTTGGATAATACCACAATTATATGAATGAAAATTTACGTAATGATGGTTACATCCCTGTCCTAAAGAAAGTAACTTCAGCCACTCAACATGGCTTGCATGGAAGTAAAAATTATGTCTAGACTATCTTTATTGCTATCTACCGTACTCTATCGTCGTATTACTCTATTCTATTGTTGTGTGTTTTTAACTAATGCTAGTCTCCTCCATTTATACTTGTTCTGGTCCATGAAGATTAGAAGTCAATATTGTGTAGAACTCGTTCGTCTGATCCGAATGATCTGATTTGCATAATCCTTTCCTTTTCCGTAATTCTGCCAACTTACTCTATGCTGTGGCATGAAAGTTACACGCCATGGCATTAGCATCCAAATCTTTCTTTTCTCCAACAAAATCGTGATTTTTCTTTTGACGCAAACAATCTTTTCGGTCTTATTTTTCTCCAAGCAGTTTTCTTCCTACAAAATTGCAAATCAAGCTAGATAAGGCTAAATTCTCCCATAATTGGATAAGATAATAGAATATCTTAACCTAGAAGTTATCATTTAATTCACTTATCAAAATACCCCCAACTTGAGTAATTGCTTGTCCTCAAGCAAAAGAAAATAAATATCTGAAATTAGCTGTTATAGTAAATCTCAGAGATTCCAACCAATACCCACAGGAAATTTAAAACACCACATTCATGAGTAAGACCAATCAAAAAAGCAAACTAAACCTGCTTAACATCACCAGAGTGTGTGTGTGCTATGGATCACATCCCATCATTCCAGATTAAAGCCAGTTGCATAAAACAAATATCCTCAATCCTTTATATATAAAAACAACCAACTCAATTTGGATCAGGTAGGACTTTTAGCTTGTAATGTTAGGCTCAGGATTGGCTATCAAAGAAGGGGAAAAGATATAAAATCAAAGAAAAGAGTTTAAATCTTGTAAGCACATTGGACAGATACTTTTTTAAATTGTAGCACCTTCCATCACAACCCCCAAGTTATTGTACTCTAATCTCTTTTGACAATGTACACCAAACAAGCATTCTTTGAGGCCGAACAATAGAATAATTTCTCTTCTTTTTTCCTTTTTTTTTCCTTCTTCTTCTTTTTTCTTTTCTTCGGTTCTGTTCTTTTTTTTTCTTTTTTTTCTTCACCAAATAAATCAACAATAAATAGAACATTATTCATAACAGAATAAGAACTCTCCTTCAACCCCATACACCAAGCAGACTTTATCTGTTAACCCCATAACCTATCCCTTCTTCTACCCATTTTTTTTAACTTGTACCTTACATTGGACTCCATGTCTCCCTCTTTCCCTTGTATCATATATACCAAAATGCACTTAAACTCTTTTCAAGGGATTTTAGAAGGATAAAAAAAATTATCATGAATAAGGGCTTTAAGGTAGTAAATGAGGTTATGAAAAAAAAATAATCTTGAATAGTGGTTCTTTCCATTCTATCATTTAGGCTCAAATTAGGTTCAATGGATAAGATACACAACCGGATTAGCTTGAAAGGTTCAAACGGCCAAAGAACTGTCTATGACCTTCATCTCCAAATCAAATCAAATTGTGGCATTCAAAAGGATAAAGACCTTTGATTTATACAGACTTTTCACATAGAACAATGGACTGATCATAGTTGTGCTCAAAAGAATTTCCAGTCATGTTAAAACAGAGTAAAAGTCACATCAAAAGATTGAGTTACTCATTCTCATAGCATATTTATACTCCCATGAGCTTGAGGTTTAAACCAATCTCATCATTGATCATAACAAAAAATACCTTTTTACTGTTTTTTCGTTCTTTTCATTCTGTTTTTTTCATTTTGTTCATTTTGTTCATGTTTTTGGTTTTTTTTTTCAAATAAAAAACTAACAAAAAGTTCAAAATCCAAAACTAACACAAAGTTTCTTTTTTTTTCAAATAAAAAACTAACACAAAGTGATTAAACAAAAGTGACTAAACAAAGCTACTAAACAAAGCTAATACCAACTTGAAACAAAGCGAAGCAAAACACAAAAGTACTCCCCCCCAACTGAAATACACATTGTCCCCAATGTTTCAAAAACAAGAAAAACAGTCAAGTATTAACAAAGATAAAAGGAGGACTTCCCCTGTCTGGAGTCAAGCAGAATCATCACTCGAACTGCTGTCCTTGCGCGGAAAATCAGTTAGCGGTTGTAACACAACAGGATTTTCTCCCTGTCTCTGGGCAAGCTGAACCAAAGATTAGTGGAGAATTTCATTGGTTTGCCTTTGGTACTCAAACAGCTCCTCCATCCTGCGTTGATTGTCAAGAAAGTTAGATTGGGATGTAGTAATATGATCCTTTACCATTTTTTCCAACTGCTCCAGTTTCTGCCCTATGCTTTGCCTTCGTGGAGAAGGAGGTGGTTGTTCATATTCAGCATCGGGTCCAAATCCACTCTGCGAATCTTTCATAGCATGGAAAGCTCTAGCATCAAAACTTCCTTTTGCAGGCAGCAATGGTTCATCCGCATTCCAAGGAACACCTGCTTCCTTACACAGACCAGTGATGAGATTGGGACAGACAAAAGCTAAACTTTCATCCTGAATGCAGTATGAAATAGCCTCATGTATTACCTTACCGATGTTAATAGGAATATCATTAAGAATGGCAAAAAGCAAAGCTGCTCTATTCCTATGAACTGAACTTAAATGAGATGCAGGCATTAGAGTAGCAGAAATAAAATAAAACCATGCGCGTGGGTAAGCTGCCAATTGTTTGGTAGGAAAAACAGAAACATCTCCTGATAATTTGCAATATTTCCAGGTGGTTGCTTCCTTGCAAAGATCACTTATAACATCTGTCCAATCAACATGGCTATCTAAGAATTCATGGAAATCATCAGTTTCAGTTGGTTCAGGCAACTCATAGAATCTGTTAATAGCCAAACTACTAAAGCACACTTGTTTACCCCTAACAAAGACAGTGTCAGTAACCCCGTCCTCTTTGGCATTAGCATAAAATTCCATTACTAAGGGTAAACTAGCAGGTGCAGGTTGGGCACATAATTTTTCCCAATATCATTTTTGAATTTCATCATTAATAGGTCCAGGAACATTCAACCCTCTTTCAGGTATAGCCATACGTTTGTTATTATAGGCCCTGTACCTAGTGGCAGCTTGTCTACTTACAAAGTTTGATGAGTGAATTTGTTGTCCTGCTTTAGTTCGTTTCTTGGGTGGCATCTTCAAATTGTAGATATAATGGAAGACACGGCTAGGGATTTAAACAATATTGAACAAAATCAAGGGGTCCAAACCTCAGATAGTTAACCAATACGCAGCGAAAGCATAAAAAGTAACCACAGTCAGAAGCAGACCAAAACAGAGTATTACTGTGAAGGAGGAGAAAAAATTCAAACCAAATTTTTGCGGAATAGAGGGTTGAAACTCAGTGGCGGATAGATGATGACGGCGACGTGGGTTGGCGGAAGACAGGGCAACAGTCGGCGGCAAGGAGGTGCGACGGACGGCAGAGCGCGGATCGGAGCGGCGATAGGGCTGTTGCAGAGAGAATAAACAAAAACAAAGAAGAAGAAGAGTTTTTTTGAATTTTGAATTAGAAACCGGGCAAGAGCAGATATACTAATTTATTATTTCTCTCTCTTTTTTTTTTTTGAATAATAATAAGCGCACCGCCGCAGCGCTGAAACAAGCGCCGCGATGGTGAAAACTTTCTGTCCAAGCATCCTTTCGCCATGAAGTGTGTCATGCCATAGCATTCGAAATTACATGCCATGGCATTGAAGAGAAAATTGTCTCTCATCTACGGTTGACTCTTCTTTGTCTAGTGTCTGCTTCCAGTCTTCAGAAACATGTAAAAATATAAGGAAAACTTCATTAACTTAAACTAGAAATCAAAATAAGAAGGAAATAAAGAAATAAAGAAATAAAGCAATAAAGAAATAAAACAACAAAGTGCCTGTTTATAGTCTTTAGCTCGACTTTTCATTAGTTAGTTTGTTTGTGGTTTGAACAAGGAGTATGAAACTCCATTTGGTACGGATTGTCCTTCAAAATACTGCCTCAATCTTTGGCCATTAACCTTGAATACCCCAGTCCTCTCACTGTGAATTTCAACTGCACCATAGGGAAAGACTTTTGTGATTGTGAATGGTCCTGACCATCTAGATCTCAGCTTACCTGGGAACAATTTCAACCTTGAATTAAAAAGTAACACCTTCTGTCCCACTTCAAAAGCTTTCCTCTTGATGTGCTTATCATGCCACAACTTAATCTTTTCCTTATAAATTTGGTTATTCTCATAAGCATCTAATCTAAACTCCTCAAGTTCACTAAGTTGCAGCAACCTCATATTTCCAGCAGCCTTCAAGTCCATATTTAACTCCTTAACAGCCCAGTAAGATTTGTGCTCTACCTCCACAGGCAGATGACAAGATTTCCCATATACTAGCCTATAAGGTGACATTTCCAAGTTTGTCTTGAATGCAGTCCTATATGCCTAGAGTGCATCATCCAGTTTTGCTGCCCAATCTTTGCGTGAACTTCCCACAGTCTTTTCCAAAATCCTTTTCAGCTCACGGTTGGCCAGCTCTACTTGCCCATTAGCTTGTGGGTGATATGCCAAGGCAATTCTATGAGTGACACCATATTTTCTAAGCAGTCCCTCCAATGATTTGTTGCAGAAATGTGTGCCTTCATCACTTATGATGGCCTTAGGAATGCCAAATCTAGAAAAAATATTCTTCTTGATGAACTTCATCACCACCTTGGAATCATTAGTTTGAGTGGCTATTGCTTCCACCCATTTGGAAACATAATCTACTGCAACTAAAATATAGTTATAACCATAAGAGGATGGAAATGGACCCATAAAATCTATGCCCCAGATGTCAAACAATTCAACTTCAAAAATGTTATTTAAAGGCATTTCATCACGTTTGGAAATATTACCTCCCCGTTGGCATTTATCACAAGAGATAATGTAATTCCTTGCATCTTTATACATTGAAGGCCAATAAAATCCAGATTGCCATACCTTAGCCACTGTTTTTGATGTGCTAAAATGTCCTCCACATTCCAAAGAATGACAGTGGCTTAGTATATCCGAGACATCTTCTTGAGGTACACATCTCCGAATTATCCCATCTGCACATAAATTAAACAGTAATGGTTCCTCCCAAAAATAGTGTTTAGCCTCCCAAAAGAATTTTTTCCTTTGTTGATAGTTGAAATCTGCAGGCACAATTCCACTTACTAAATAATTAATTAAATCTGCATACCAAGATAAAATGGAATATGCTAACAATTTTTCATCAGGAAAATTTTCATTAATAGGCAATTCTAATTCCTTATTATTATCTTCTAGTCTAGATAGATGATCAGCTACTGCATTCTCTAATCTTTTTTTATCTTTAATTTCTAAATCGAATTCTTGTAACAACAAGATCCACCGAATCAATCTAGGCTTAGCATCTTTCTTTAACAACAAGTATTTGATGGCGGAGTGATCTGTGAACACAATCACTTTGGAACCTACAAGATAAGAACGAAATTTATCAACTGCAAAAACAATAGCAAGTAGTTCTTTTTCTGTGGTTGCATAATTTAATTGTGCCTCATTCAATATTCGACTAGCATAGTAGATCACATGCAACTTATTATCCTTCCTTTGTCCTAATACTGCACCTACAGCAAAATTGCTAGCATCACACATTAGATCAAAAGGTAAATTCCAATCGGGTGCAGCCATAATAGGTGCAGAAATCAAAGCATGCTTCAATTTATTGAATGCCTCTAAACAGCTAGAATCGAAATAAAAATCCACATCTTTATTTAGCAAGTTACACAGCGGCTTTGCAATTTTTGAAAAATCTTTTATAAAGTGTCTGTAAAAACCGGCATGTCCTAAAAAACTTCTCACTCCCTTAACAGATGTAGGTGGAGGTAATTTCTCAATAATTCCAACTTTTGCACGATCCACCTCAATTCCCTTTGCTGAAACTTTATGTCCAAGAACAATCCCTTCTGTTACCATAAAATGACATTTCTCCCAATTTAATACCAGATTGGTTTCTTCACAACGCTACAAAACTTGAGATAAGTTAGCTAGGCAGTTATCAAAAGAAGAACCAAAAACAGAGAAATCATCCATAAATATTTCTGGAATTTTTTCAACATAATCTAAAAATATAGCCATCATGCAACGTTGAAAAGTAGCGGGAGCATTACAAAATCCGAAGGGCATTCTGCAAAAAGCAAATGTACCATATGGACATGTAAATGTTGCTTTTTCTTGGTCCTCAGGTGCTATATGAATTTGATTATATCCTGAATACCCATCTAAGAAACAATAAAATGCATAACTAGCCAGTCTTTCCAAAATTTGCTCAAGAAAAGGTAAAGGAAAATGATCCTTTCTAGTGGCTTTATTTAATTTCCTGTAGTCTATACAGACTCTCCATCCGCCATCGTTCTTGTAGGCGGTAATTCATTATGTTCATTTAGCACCACCGTGATCCTCCCTTCTTTGGTACCACTTGTACGACTAATCCATAAGTCGTTTAAATGGGATAAATTATTCCAGCATCTAATAATTTTAAAATTTCTAATCTCACCACTTCCTTCATGTTTGGATTCAGTCTTCTTTGATTTTCCACTATGGGTTTATAATTATCTTCCATTAAGATCCTATGCATACAGAATGAAGGGCTAATTCCCTTAAGATCACTTATCGACCAACCTATAGCCTTTTTTTTGGATCTCAACACACGCAATAATTTTTCTAATTGCAAGTCAGTCAAGTATGCATTTACTATCACAGGTAGTTTTTGATTATCATCTAAAAAGACATACTTCAAATGAGAAGGTAAAGGTTTTAACTCAATACCTGTAAGTTGATTAATGGATGAAGACAGTAATAACTTATCTTTCTTTAATTCTTCCACATGAATTTTACTTCGTTGATTGGGACTGAATTCGGCCCCTTCCAATGCACTTGCCATTAACGAAATTTCTTCATCCTCATCCTGTATAGTTCCTGCACTAACCAAGCACTCCTCCAAAGGATCCTTTGACTTGTCCATTCTAACAAACTCATCAGTAAGCTTAGTAAAAATATCCACACAATAAACATGGTCGGTAAAAGACGGATATTTGCAAGATTTAAAGACATTAAATTCTACCTGCTCATTACCGATACTAAAAGTTAGTTTACCGTGCTTCACATCAATAACTGCACCAGCTGTGGCTAAAAAGGGTCTTCCCAAAATGATTGGAATGTCAACGTCTTCATCTATTTCTAATACTACAAAATCTGTAGGAATAAAGAAATTATTGACTTTGACAAGCACATTTTCCAAAATTCCCACTGGATGTGTTAAAGATCTGTCAGCCAATTGTAAAATCACATTAGTAGGTTGCAACTCCTTTAATCCTAATTTTTTTGAAACAGATAAAGGCATTAAAGAAACACTAGCTCCTAAATCACATAAACCCTTAGAAAAATTTATTTCACCAATGGTACAAGGAATAGAAAAACTCCCTGGATCTTTGAGCTTTTGAGGTAATTTATTTTGAATTAGAGCACTTGTTTCTCGATCCAACGGTATTGTCTCAAAATCTTCCAGCTTCCTCTTGTTGGACATGATTTCCTTCAAAAATTTAGGATATGCAGGGATTTGAGCAAGAGCATCAGCAAAAGGTATGTTGATGTGTAACTGCTTAAACACTTGAATAAATTTTTGGAATTGCTTGTCATCTCTAAATTTCTTCAATCTTTGAGGAAATGGTATTGGCGGAACATAAGGTTCCGGTTCTTTCACTACTTCAGGAGCTTCCTTCAAGTGTTCTCCTCCAATATCAGATTCTTCCTCCATTAACTTTTCATCTTTTCTCGTTGTCACCAGTTCCTCTTCTTGTTCTTTCTTGTTCTTTCTTGTTCTCTTCACCCTCTTCTTGTTCTTTCTTGTTCTCTTCACCCAACTGCTTTCCGCTGCGCAATGTTATTGCTTTGCACTGCTCCTTGGGATTTATTTCTGGCATGCTAGGTAGCTTCCCTTTGTCTCTAGCATTTATAGAATTAGCTATCTGGCCTATCTGAAATTCCAGATTTTTGTTTACTGCTACAACTTGATCCAATTTTGCTTCTAGTTTTTCAAACCTATCTGAAGTGGCACCGGTCAGCTTTTCTATCGCTACTTCCCATGATGGTTTTACCTCAGCTTGATGTGGTCTTGGCTGAAATCCTGCTGGGTTGAATTGTCTCATATTACTGCTTCCGGCAGTATTCTGATTTGCCCATGAAAAGTTCGGGTGATTCCTCCAGCCTGGATTATATGTGTTGGAATATGGGTTGTGCTGCTGTGGCTTGTTAAAATTTTGAGCAAATTGTGCATTTTCTACCTGTAAACACTCGGCAATGGTGTGAGATCCTCCACAATTTTCACAGCATAAAATAGAATTGGAGATAACATTTGCACTGCTTAATTTTTCAAACATATTAGTCAATGAATCAATTTTAGCACTCAACAAATCTACTTTATCTACGCCATACATTCTAGGTACCTTTCTTTGTTGATTTTTCTCATTAGACCACTGAAAATTATTTGAAGACATTTCCTCCAGTAAATTATATGCTTCCTCTAGTGATTTTCCCATTAAAGTGCCACCTGCGGCTGCATCTACAGAAGTTTTAATAGATTGATTGCATCGATTATAAAAAGTTTGTAAAATTAGGCACCCAGGGAGACCATAATGAGGACACATTCTTTGCAGTTCTTTATATCTTTCCCATGCCTCATATAATGATTCATTATCTAATTGTGTAAAGCTAGCAATGTCATTTCGTAACTTAGCAGTTTTACCAGGAGGAAAATATTTGTTCAAGAATGCTTGGGATAAACCTGCCCAAGTGGTAAAAGTACCAAACGGAAAAGAAGTGAGCCAAGCCTTGGCTTTATCTTTTAATGAAAAAGAAAATAACCTTAGCCTAATGGCATCATCGGTTACCCCATTCGTTTTTATGGTATCACAAATTTCCAAAAAATTTGACAGATGAATATTTGGATCCTCAAACAATTCTCCTCCGAATTGAATTTGCTGAACCATATGAATAAGTGCAGGTTTTAATTCAAAATTATTAGCATTTACCACAGGTCTTGCAATACTTGCACGTGCTCCCTCAGGTGTAGGCATAGCATAATCATGTAAAAGTACTCTTGCAGGATTTGGATTATCTTCTGCCATTTTGAGAGCTTCCTTCCTTTGTTTGGTTTCTTTAGTTAATGCCCTGCAAGTCTTTTCTATCTCCGGATTATACGGTAATAAATCACGTGTTCTCCTGGGCATAAAACACAACAATAATTAATTAACAATAGTAAACAAAATACAATCTAAATTAATAGGAAAAATATTACTAATTTGATATTGTATACGCCTCCCCGGCAACGGCGCCAAAATTTAACTCGGTGTATTTTTAACCACTAATTACAAGTCCTGTAATTGTAATATAATTACGAGTATCGTCCCACAGGGAGGTGAACAATTACCGGTTGAGCAATATTTATACCTATTATCTAGATCAATATGTAAAAGAAAGTGGATGTAGTAATAACAAAAATCAAGTAAATGCAATATTAAACACGTTCAACTAATAGAATTCAGATAAATAAACTTTAGGACTTGGGATTTCACCAATCATTAACTGTAAATTCCATTCATATAATTATTTTGTGATAAACATCCTCACAACTATTCACATAATTAAACACTATCCCTTCTCAGGGTATAATATTACTATTCAAATAGTAATTATGGGACTACTTTCGTGACTCCAAAATTACTATGAATGCATGACGAACAAAAGAATATTATGTTGCAGAAATTGAGAATTTACTATCGTAATTCACAATTTAAGTCTGAAAAATTCACGAGCTAATATTGATGTCAGCTGTCACCTCTTCATCAATACCTTAAACATGCAAATGGTGATCAAGCACTTACAAGAATTAATACCAAATAAATCAGAGAGAGTGTCTCTAATGCGCTATGAATAGAAGTTAGGAGATCCGCTATCGAGGCTTCAACTTCATACCAATTCACTTCGAAGTCGAAGAACATTTATGCCCACACTAAATCGTCAAGTGTGAGCACTAGAGCTGAGTGGGTGGCAAATGCATTGCCTCATTATGAAATTCAAGTAGCAGCTCAAATCTTAGAGTTCGAGCTCAAGGATAGGATTAACAAGTTGGTGACAGAGGTAAATGAGACTAAATTTTATCAACTTTATATACAGATACGGTTTTACTTTTCGCTTAATTTAGATTTTAGATTATCTTTTCTTATTTTTCCAAGCCTTTCTAGTGGCTGGGTGCACTCATAGATTATTGGAGTTGAAGAATACTAACCTGAACTAGCTGAAACAAACCATGAAAAAACGAATAGATATGGTGGCTCTTTTCGTGGATCGAGAAGAGAAAGAGATCTAGGCACGCAATAAAAATATTGTTGACTTGACTTTAGACTTAAAGCAAGCCAAGAATTACCAGAAGATAGCCAAATAGGAAATAAAGCAATTAAAGGCCACTCTTGCTTAGAAAGAGAATGACTTGCAAAAAGCCAAAAGTGAGTCGCAAAAATGGATCTCTGAAATCCGGAACGCTACCACCAGAAGGGATTGGTTCGAAGAGACAAGGAAATTTATCATGACTTAAGGTTGCAAACTGCTTTTAACAAATTGCTTGGAAGTCATGAGTTCGGGTTATAGTTTGGGGCTTTAGTCCCTAAATTATAAGCTGTTGCCAAGGTGCAAACCATAGAGCAGCTTAGGGAAGCATTTTTCCACCACATTCCCTTAAAATAAACCCTACAATTCAATCCCGATGCTAACAAAGAAATGAATGCTTGGTTCACAAAACTGTAGTCCAAATTCTATCAATTTAAGTTTTTTGATGTTCTGGCTGCAAATCCGGACATGAAATTGATGATTTGCTCAATTTCAGTCCCACCGTATCCTTCTTTGTAAATTTTTATGTAAAGATTTCTAACTATGAATGAATTTTCATTTGAAGTGCGGACAATTTCTTTATAACCAATTTAGTGTTCAAACTAAAAATATAGGATTTTATTTCATCTAATCATAGATCAACCATTGAGCTGTACAGATGGGTTATACCCACAAAGCGTGCAAAAGAAATTTGTTCTTGAAAACAAATCAACTATCTTTCAAAAGAAAATAATGAAACTAAGGTAGAGTTTTTCTATTCCTTAGAAATAAAAATGCTTCAAAGTAGTTACATGCTTGTTCTCTACATGGGCTTCCCATCCATAATTTCTAATTGACAACTACCAAATCTAAAGACTTCTACCACTTTGTAAGGCCCTTCCTAGTGCGGATCTAGTTTTCAGTATCCCTCAACTCTACTGACTTCATTGTTGCGGAGAACATAATCCCCTAGTTAGATGGCAACATGATGAACTCGAGAGTCATGATATTGGGGCATCATTTGCTAATACCTTGCTTGCCTAAGCTAGATGATCTCTTGCCTTTCTTCAAGGGGGTCCATATTATGTTGCATCTCCTCATCATTTACAGTCTTTTAAAATTCAATCATTCATCGGGTTGGCATGCTGATCTTGGCAGGGATAAAAACCTCCATTTCGTACACCAAACTATACAGTGTTTCTCCAGTAGCTGTCCTGGGTAGGGGTATTCAATATTTGGATAACCCGAATATCCGCCCGAATTCAAACCGAACCGAAAACCGAATTTTTAGAGTTTTTGGGTTTTGGATTAAACCGAAACCAAACCAAAACCCGAATATATATATATTTATTATTTATATGTATGTATATTATACGTATAATTACATATAATATATATTTATGTATTATTTATATGAATATATATTATTTTTATAATTACATATAATATAAAAAATAAATTAAGGTTCAACCGAAAACTGAATAACCCAAACCGAATAAACCGAAAACCGAAAAAACCCGAACCGAAGAACCCGAAAAATCGAAAAAACCCACCCGATGAATACCCCTAGTCCTGGGTGTAATCCATCAAGCCCAAAGCACATTCGACAATTTTTCCACCCATTCACCCGTTGCCCTCCCCAAATGAGAATAGAGTCCTTGAACAAGGATTCAATTAGTGATTTCTACTTACCCATTGGATTGGGGATGCACTACCGATGTGAACTTCTACTAGATATTTAGTTCATTACACTAGCTTTGTACCAGATCTTTTGTGAACTACCTTCCATTGTTGCTGTTGATGATGTGAGGGATTCCGTAAACAATATTTTTCCAGATGAACTACAAGACATTCCTTCAAGTAATTGTTGCTAGTGGCTCTGTTTCTACCCACTTCGTGAAATAATCAATAGTAACAAGTAAAACTTTCAACCTTCTTGAGGCCTTAGGGAATTATCCCACTATGTCTATTCCCCATTAGTAAAATAGCCATGGACTGATTATGGACACCATATCAGTCAAGGGAAGTCGACATATTGCAGTTGATAATTATCATAGGATTGAATTAAAGTGTTAGCATCTCTATGCAAAGTAGACCAGTAATACCCTTGCCTTATCATCATTCTTACAAGGGCTCGAGAGCTTGCATGACTACCATAGGTTCCTTAATGAATTTCCTTCAGCACATATTATGCTTGACTTGGGCCAAGACACTACAACCATGGCACGAGATAGGATCTTTGATACAGAACCCAATCAACTAGTATATACTTGACCAATTTGATTCAAATGGATCATGCCAACAACTTATCTTGATGCAATTCTCCCGATGTTAGATATTTAACTATGGAGGTCATTAATGTGTCTCTCACATCATCCACTATTGCATACATAGTGCAAGTATTAATACTTCACTGCTCAAGTCTCTCCATGGAAACTTCTCGAGATTCAGGGATATAAACAATGGAAGCCAACTTACTAAGTGTGTCAGCACACTAATTATGCGTTCGCAAAATCTTCTCTAACCTGCAAGACTGAAATAGAGAGGACAACTCCCTCACATTAGTTAAATATTTGGCCATAATGGGATCTCTAGTCTCATACTGGCTGTTCACTTATCAAGCTACTAACTGGGAGTCACCATAAACACATAATCTCTTCATCTCCAACTTGTGGATTATCTACAGTTTAGAAATAAGAATTTTGTACTCGGCTTCATTATTAGAGGTCAGGAAAACGAACCTCAAAGCATATGCCAATTCATTGCCTTGCGGATCTATCAAGAGGAGTCCAGCTCTTGTTAAACCGGAGGCTCCATCAACATATAGCGTCCTGATTGACATAGGTTGTTGTTTGATGAGATCATTGCTCCTCCTGGCGACGACGAAGGCATCTTTGCAATAAAATTAGCAACCACTTGTCCTTTTATAGCTTTTTGAGGCTAGAGAGAGATATCATACTCTCCCAATTTTATAGCTCATTTGATTAGTCATTCTGCGACCTCAGGTCTGTGAAGTTGTCGAAGGGGTTGGTCAGTCAATAACACAATAGAATGGACTTAGAAATAATACTGAAGCCATCTTACAACTTGTATCAAGGCAGGAACTAACCTTTTAGTATTAGAATACCACAACTCAGTTCCTTACATAGCTTTACTAACATAGTAAATCAGTCTTTGCACTGCTTCTTCTTCACTAAAGAGTACTACACTCACTACTCCATTTGTGGCAGCCAAATACATATAAAGAACTTCTCCAGATTCAGGAGTAGTAAGAGATAGGAAATGGGCTAAATGCTGTTTAAGCTCCAAAAATGCTTTTTCGGTAGCACTAGTCCACTAAAAGAAGCCCTTAACTTTTGTTCATTTTTTGAGTAGTTGAAAGAAGGGTAATGATCGTTTTGCGACTCAGTACAAGAACTGAGGCAATGTGCCAACTTGCCATTGAGGGACTTTACCTCTTTTACCATCCCGGGGGAATCCATATCCACAATAGTTTGAACTTTGTTGGGGTTTGTATCAATTCCCACATCAAATACTAAATAGCCCAAAAACTTGCCGACTTGGACCCAAAATATACACTTTTTTAGGTTGAGTTTCATGTTAACACTTCTCAAAGTGTGGAAGGTTTACGGAATATCTTTAAGCATGTCTTGCTCAATTGAATTTTCATCACCATGTCATTAACATACCCTTTCTTATTATGCCCCAGTTGGTGCTTAAAAACCTGATCAACCAGTCGTTGATAGGTTGGTCCCCCATTATTGGGTTCAAAGGGCATTTTCTTGTAGCAGTACACACCCCGCTCCATAATGAAAGTTATCTTTTTGGCATCATCAGCGTGCATCAAGATTTGGTCATAGCCTGTATAAGTGTCTAAAAAACACTTGATATGAAACCCAATGAAACCGTCAACTTTCTGATCTATGATGGGTAAGGGATAACAATATTTTATGTAAGCCCTGTTCAAGTCAATATAGTCTATGCACATCTACTAGGAAGTGTATGGCTTCTTGACCAGCATAGGATTTGACAACCAAGCGGGATATTTCACCTCAGCAAGGAAATCCGCATGAAGTAGTTTATCCACTTCCGAGTTGATAACCTAGTTTTGTTCTAGGGCAAAATGCCCCCTCTTCTACTATATAGGTTTGAGCCCAAACTAATATTCAATTTGTGCATGACTATAGAAACAGGGAATCCTATCATGTTAGCAGTTTCTTAAGCAAAAACATCAAAGAACACTTTGAGTAAATGAATAAGATCTTCCTTTTCCAAAGGTGACAACTCATTTCCTATGCAAAAGGGATCATCCAGCTTGTTGGGATTGATAATCGCTTCTTCAACCTCACTAAGTACTATGGCCTGTTGTCATTCAGCATCAATGGATTGAATAAAACATACTAACTTAGGTGGTCATCCTTGCCTGTTTCCATTAAAGGGGTGCTTTCTAGTCACCTTGAACCACTAGCTGTATCTTTTAGAGTAATGTGGAAACATTCCTTGCCTAGTTGTTGATCATCTTCAACTACAACTATTTCACCATTAGTAGGAAACTTGAAAAGTAGATGTAAAATAGAGACAATACCTGTCAACCTTCTGAGGGCAGGTTGTCCCAATAATAAATTATATGGTGAACTAGCCTTAATTACTGACAACTGCACACATATGATCTTTTCAGTGGGATAGTCACCAATTGTAATTGGTAGATTGAGAATTCCTTCGGTCCACATTATTCGAATTGCAAAGTCGACCAGTAGGATGCGCACTAGTTACAATTAGGAATGCACATCAACAACCAACCATTAGAAACATTGCCAATACATGATCTCTGTAGAACTACTAGTATCAATGCAAACCCAGTGGACTATGGTGTTGGCGACTTTTGCTCGAATAACCACGGTATTAGTTGGGATGGCAATTTATACCCGCCCCGATGGGTTCCCCGAACCCGAACCCAGTCAAAACCCGTTTGACCGGGTTTTTTCAGGTTCGGGTTCGGGGATATGGAAAAACCCGGGGCCGGGTTCGGGGATACCTAAACCCGACCCGACCCGACCCGACCCGAACCGACCCGACCCGACCCCGAATGTTCGGGTTCGGGAAAAACCCGACCCCGAACCCGATCCCCATTGTGTATATATTTTGGTTTATTGTGTTGTATATTTCATATATCATCGGAAGTTGGTTTAATTGATCTTTCATTTTTTTTTTCAAATGGCAAGTCATGAAAGTATTTAAATAGTTTTAAATGAAAATATAATTTTTTAATAATAAATATCAATATGTTTTGTTAATGAAATTAGTAATTAATTGTCCATGTAATCAAATTATTCAACAAAAATATAGAATAATATTAACATTGAGCATCTCGTACTTGTAAAATGAATAATTGAGCATATCAACATAACTTTTATTTAATAGTGGACTCTCTTTGTTTAAACAAAAAGAAATTAAAAATAAATTCTTTTTTTTAGGGGAACAAAAAGAATAAGTATAATTATTTTTTAGTACAATTAACTAATTATAAAAAATTTAGTTTTTGCTTTTGTACTCTATTTTAATTCAAAAAAGAAAGGAACTTCCTTCTAATAGTACAAAGATTATGCTTCAATAGTTATTTGTCTTGTAACCTCCCAATGAACCACTTATCTAATGTAATGATGTTAAGAAAATAATTAATAAGCATTTTATATGTCATAACTATGCTTTGCAAGTCTAACTAACTATTTGAGATTGTAAGCTATGAGTTATAATTCATACATTTATACATACATATTAAGTAATCATTAAATTCATAACTCATAGAGTGTATGATTCATCATTCATACAAATTACATTGAGTTATATTTATACAATTAAGAAGTGTTATATATATATATAAATATAAGATAATGGAGCTAATTAAGTAAATGCTATTGTTTTGAGCATTTGACCAATTGATTTGTATTACTATTACATATGACATGTATTATATTAGTTTTACTCATATATTAGAATTGATTGAATATAATATAAGAATTGAAGAAATGAACATATTTATAATTTTAAATGAAATAAAGTTAAATAATAAACAAAATGTTGTTCTATATAGTGACACCATTTTCTACTTTTAATAATCTTTGTGACATTGTATATGGTCATAGTGTTTCATATACACTAATCTTAAAAACTTTATAAATTTTTTCATTAAATTATTGCTTCTTTTTTTTCATTAAATTGTTGCTTCATATCTTATTTATATGTACTTTATCAAAATATATATAAGATTATGGAGCTAATTAACTAAATGCTAGTGTTTTGAGCATTTGACCAATTGATTTGTATTGCTAGTACATATGACATGTATTTATATTAGTTTTACGAGTAAATCGTTTCCGTGGTCCCATAAAAATAGGTCTTTAACTTATTCAGTCCCACAAATTTTTAAACAACTTTTTTAGTCCCTTTAAATACTAATATGATTAATATGGTCCTTTGGCTGTTATCTTGGACGGAATCCGTCTGCCAACTTCGCATTCGCGGTGCACGTGACTGTATTGAAGGGCAAAATAGTCATACCAAAGATCATTCTAAAAAAAAACGACCCAAAGTCTGATAATCCAACCGAAGACGAAGCTGGAGCCCTAATCCCCAAATTATAATCTATCTGAAACCTAATCGAAGCCCTAATACCCAAAATTCCAATTCCTCTTTAATCCTTCAAGCCCTAATCGAGTCGAAGGCCATCAAATCGACGGCTGCTTGAAGCATAGGCCCTGCTGCTCCATCGATTTCAAGTGTTGCGTCCATCTGAAAAGGTCGCTATCTCCTTCATCTCGCCAAATGGCTACGGGACCATAGTGAGAAATCCCCAAATACGGTATGTTCTTGTGTAATGATTGTGAGAAATGTAGTTTTTAAATGCCAGCGAATGTGTGTTTGATATGTTGGTTGTGCTTTGTGTTTTGGTTGACGAACTGTCTGCTGTTGTGCCTGGTAAAGCAAATATTGGGACCTATCGCTGTCTTGGTTTGGGAACATGTGTGGGTACGCCATAAATTAATGCTGTGTAGTTCAGGTTAACAAAAAAATATATTTCAGCGTGTTTAGGTTGGACTTTAGTGTGCTTGGGTTATGGTCCTGTGGAACACATTGGGTCACACTCAACATGTGCACCATCTTTACATAATGGTGGACCAAAATAAAAATAGTAAACTGCACTTATGGCCTACCATGCTGGTTTTAAATGAGCTCCATTAGCTGTAGTGCACTACTGTATGTGGATAGGAAAAAAGTTGGCCAAATCTCCGCCATTCCTAGTTGTTTCCTCCACTTTCATAGACGACGTTGTGTGTTTTTGTGGGTGTTTGTCACTGATGCATCTTATGTAGAACTTAGTATCCAATGACTAAGAATGCTCGTGATTTTGGGAGTCCATAAAATGTCTAAACTTTGAAGTTTGTTGGCTTGGAATTCCTTTAAGCAAATCATTCTTTTGCACAAAAATTCTTCATCCCTTTTGTCCGAGCAATGGTTGGAACGTAAAAATTGTCTAAAAAAATTGTAAAAACACAAAATAATGTCTCATTTTCCCAAATTGTAGTGCCTACATTGTGATAGCAAAACTAATGGCACAAAAAGTCAGTCTGAAAAAGACCCCCAAAAAAAAAAGAGAGAAACACTCTCAACCTTACTTGGGAGTTGGGGAACTTAGAATAGGCGACATGTTTGCTGCTCGTTTGGTGCCAAGTCCGACCATCTTAATAATAAAGCCATAACTGTATTTGTCATCCACATTGAAGAGCAGTTAGTGAACGGACATCACTAGATTAGCTAACCATTCTGCATTTTTTTTCCAAAATTATAGGACTACCCCAGGTACCAGATTTACAATCTCTGCTTACATATGGTTCTAACTAGATATAGGCCTAGCCACGAACTAATGGTTTTATCCCCGCCATGCTTCCCCCTTATGAATGTCATGATTTTTTACTATATATGACCTGCATTGTATTGAATGGTATTGGTTTTGTTAGTGAATGTGCTGTATGTCCCTTTGCAGGACCTGAAAACGGACTTGTTTTCGGTGAGAATTCATTACGGCGAAGAATTGATTACTTCGCCTCACAAACAGTATGTCGGTGGATTAGTTACCATGGTCGACTATTGTGAGACTGACAGGTGGTCGCTTTGTGTGTTGGACCAATTGGCGGACAAATTGGGGTATCTTCGAAGCGACAAAATATTCTACTTCTTGCAACCCGGGCAGACAATGGAAAAGGGATTGGTCTATATTTTGTGTGACCTTACAGCGGTTGAGATGGCACAAATAGGTATCAAACATAGGCTCGTTGACCTTTTCATAGTTGGGACGTATAATCGCTCGGTGGATCTTAGCCAAGTTCAAGAGCCAAGGGGTGAACCTAATGTGAGTACACAAAATATTGGCTCACCAGCTTCGAGAGTGGGAAGATCACCTAGAATTAAAGTGACCGCACGGAAGAGGACACAAACTCCCATTAAATTCAATCCCGCTCCTGTTGCACAGGAAGTTGAGATAGGAAGGTCACCAAGAATTAAAAGGACCCCACGAAAGAGAATGCAGCTTACTACTAAACCTAGGAAGAGAAAGCTTTTTGTTGGGGAAGAAACAACATCAACATTGGGGCCAGAAGAAAATGAAATTCCTCATCGAGAGACTGCCCAAGTAAGGAGTGATCCGCCTTCAACTGATAATGAGAGGAGCGTCGGGGGTGGGGAACATACAACTGCAAGCGGTCAAATAAATGAAGAACAGGAGCATACAACTTCAAGATCACTCAATGATGATGAGCAAGCAGGAGGTAATTCCAGGGAACAAAATGAGGGAAGCGAACATAATGAAGCCAATGTACATGGCAGCAACCAGGAGGAGGCCAACGGCCGTAATGCTGATGCACATAATGGCAGTGTCGATGATGGTTTCCATGACAGTGACTATGACCCTGAAGATGATTGTGATCTTGATGCGTTGTTTGCGGATAGACAGCAAGATTAGGACAGAGTTTGCCGAATGTTTAGGGATGAGATGCATTAAGAGAATGTCGAGAGGAACATGGGTGAGCCAACGGATGACTCGGACGCTTCATGCAACTCCGAGGAGTTACTTAGCCAGACAAGTTCAGGGGAGGATGATGAGAGCAAGGATAAACGCAAATCATCTATCAGGTTCAATGTGCATACCGATATGGGAGACCCTCGCTTCAAGTTGCGGATGATTTTTACTGACAAGGATGAGTTTAGGTCTGCATGCAGAAACCATGAGTCAAACATGGTAGGCCAATTCAATTCAAGAAGAATGATAAGAGGCGGTGTAAGGCGATATGCAAAAGAACGAACTGTGGATGGATGGTTTCAACAGCGTGCCTGCCAAACAACAAGGGATGGCAGATCAAGAGTCTCAATACGAAGCACAAATGTGGAACAACTTTCACACATGAATGTGCGGACTCGAAATTCTTAAGCCAAAAATACAAAGAAGATATACGCATTATGCCACATATAAGAATTGCCGAACTAGTGCAGAAGGTCAATGTGGACTTGAACATCAACATCTCAAGAAGTAAGGCATACATGACTAAGAAGAGAGCCACACAGATGATCCAAGGAGATCAAAGAGCAAGATGCGGTAGATTACACGACTATTGTCATGAGCTGAATAGGGCCAACCCGGGATCTAATATATTCTTGCGAACGACAGAGAATGAAGATGGAGATGATGTTTTCCAGCGGCTATACGTGTGTTTTGTCGCATGCAAACAGGGGTTTCTTAATGCATGCCGACCTTTAGTTGGGCTAGATGGATGCCACTTGAGGGGTCCCCACAGAGGTATTTTGTTAACAGCAGTTGGATTGGACCCCAATGATCAAATATTCCCCATAGCGTATGCCATAGTGGAGATTGAGAACAAGATAACATGGAAGTGATTTCTCCGAGAGTTGAAGTCCGACCTCAAAATCTCCACACCCAGCCATTGGACATTCATTACGGACAAACAAAAGGTACGTATAATTAACGCAGCTATGAACATATATAACCACGTCGCAATTTATGTGTATGCCATTTGAATAATTGTTTAATGTTTAATAACAGGGGTTAAATAATGCGATGGGAGATTTGCTACCTGGTGCTGACCATCGGCTATGTGTATGGCACATGTACAACAATTTCAAGAAAGGACATCCTGGACTTGTGCTGAAAGATGCGCTATGGGCCGCAGCTAGGGCAACATGTATGACTAAATTTGCACAGAAAATGGAAGATCTGAAGGATTTGGACGGAGATGCCTTCATATGGCTGCAACAACACATATCTCCAAAAAATTGGTGCAGATCATACTTCAACCCAAAACCCAAGTGTGATGTGCTAGTCAACAACATTTGTGAATGTTTGAATATGGTGCTTCTGGATGCGAGAGAGAAGCCAATTCTCGGTGTGTTGGAGGGGATTCGATTTTACTTGATGGTGAGGTTAGAGAAAAGAGAGCGGCTGGTTTAAGGATGCATGGAAATTTGGGACCAAAAATCCAAAAAAAGTTAGAGAAGATGAAAGACAAGTCACGAGAGCGCATAGCTACCAGAGCTGGGGAATTGATATTCGAAGTTTGGTGTATGTATGGAGATCAATTCACAGTAGATTTGCGGTCTCGGACATACAGCTGTAGGAGGTGGGAATTAACTGGCATTCCGTGTCCACATGCGGTGAGTGCCATTAGCAGGATCGGAGAAGAGGTAGAACACTTTGTGCATGAGTTCTATTCAAGGCAGTCTTATCTAAAAGCATATGAGCATATGAATTTCCCAATCAATGGCAGAGATATGTGGGAGAATGTTAATAGGTCTACAATTCTACCTCCATAACATATGAAACTGCCTGGCAGACCAAAGAAGGCAAGAAGGAAAGATCCAGATGAGTCTCCTCAAAGGAGAAATAACCCGCCGGAAGTTCAAAAAATGTCCAGACCAGGGAACCTCACGTATAGATGCAAAATTTGCCAAACTGTTGGTCACAACAGTCGGAAGTGCCCTAAAAAGGCTGGTGCAAGGTTTGAGCAGCGGGCAGAAAATATTGGAAACTCCCCAACGCACAACGCCGATAGAGAGTTGAACGAGGATAACGGTGTTCCAACACATAGGCAGGTCTTCACGGATAATTGGAAACATATTGGCTCTTCCAGTCAAACGGCCAACCCAGTAATGCACGATACATTGGAGCCCATTGGTTCTAATGCATCTCAGCAGCCTCCGCTTGCTAGTCAAGAAACTGTAGCTTCTACCAGCAATACAATGTCAGTTAAGTGATTAACATTTTTTGTATGACACATCCTAATATCATTTGCAAGATTGGAACATTTGGTTTAACACTAATGGTTTATTTTCGATGTTCTTAGGGGAGAATTGCAAAACGGTACAGGTGTACCTTGTGTAGGCAATACGGTCACAATAGAACAAAATGTACTAGCACTGTGGCAGAATTGTTTCGAAGTAGTGAATTTGCACATATACATGCTCTTGTGAGTGTTCAACTAGTTTGCACTCCAAATTGGTGCAGTCAAATTTTTCTACTAATTTTTCAGCTTATTGTGATGTTCACTCAAGGTTTTCAATTGCAGGTTTCCAATAGTAGACGTGCTGCTTCAAACAAATCTGGGAATGAGTCAAATGATTGTTAAAAGTGTTATGACTGTGATGTTGTCAATGTTGGAGGCTTACTAGTGGTTTCTGGAACACTTTTTGGTATTGAATGACTGCTGATATGATGATATATTGATGTAGGATTACTTTTGATTTTTTGGTTTTGAATGACTGCTGCTGCAAACTTAAGTGTTATGACCATGCAGCTGATGTTTTGCTATTCGCAGATGACACTATGGTCTTAAGAAACCTATAATTTAGGTTGCGACGTTTTTTGTAGGTTTATATCAGTGTTTGTGTATATAACGATAATTGTTAGTGATATTAAGCCGATTTGGCAGGTATTGACACTAAACCAGTTTCAGAACATTTTCTGGAATTTTGAGCAATTTTTGGAGCAATTTTGTGCTATATTCATTGAAGCAATTTTTGCTGGAAAAATTTTGGTGCACTTTTTGCTAGAACATTTTTTACTGAACACTTTTGAGCAATTCATTGGAGCAATTTTGTGTATATTCATTGGATCAATTTCATTGTATTGCTGCACCAATTTTGTGCTATATTCATTGGAGCAATTTCTTCTGGAACAATTTTTGCCTAACCAGGAACAATGCAAATTGGAGCCAGTTTGTGGGACTGAATTTTGCATGCACCAAACTTTTGTCACAAATACACATGCATAAACACAAACATATGTACTAACTGTCACACATACAACTAACAAAATAGAATGGCTTCGGTCTTAACTCCTAACACAAGCAATGTACATCATCCAGTGGCAAAGGGGTTGCACACTACCTCTCGGAAACAAAATAAAACCCCATGCAAAAACTAGAACAAGCCATTCCAAAAACTTCAACTGTTTAACCTAGCATTCATGCCACTAAAATAGTAACAGAATGCCAGAACCAAACCCAGCATCACTCTAATTTTCATCCATTCATGCTGTCTACCTTTCTTTGCTTTTTTTGCCTCCAATTCCCTAATGGTTCTCAGTAATCCACCTATAATTTCAGTCGATCTTTCTCAACGATCACACCTCTCATCGACCCATCTAAAAAATCCACATCCATGCTTTTTCTATACCATATTTAATCACAATATCAATAAGTTTTTCCATTTACCTTAAAGTGAACACAATGGTAGTAGACATTACCCGATATTCTTCACACCCATAGAATCTTCTCCCCGGATTTGCTACTGTCCAAGACGTTCGCACTATGGCAAGCTTCCCACAGTAGCAACATATATGCTGATCCATGTAGTCCAGCATCGTGGGTTACTTTCCTTGTAGATTTCCACTGGCCTCTCTGTTAAAAACCGTCGGCCGTGCCTTTGATTGGGACTTCAGGGATTAAAGAGGAAGAGGAAGAGGCAGTATGGATGGAAAAAAAAATTAGGGTTTTATTTCTAATAAGGGATTTGGTTCTTTCAAAGCTTTTTTAAAGAATGATCTTCGATATGACTGTTTTGCCCTTCAATACAACACGCGTGCGATGAATGCTAAGTTAAGTGACGGATTCCGTCCAAGATAACAGCCGAAGGACCATATTAATCATATTAGTATTTAAAGGGACTAAAAAAGTTGTTTAAAAATTTGTGGGACTGAATAAGTTAAAGACCTATTTTTATGGGACCACGGAAACGATTTACTCTAGTTTTACTCATATATTAGAATTGATTAAATATAATATAAGAATTGAAAAAATGAACATATTTATAATTTTGAATGAAATAAACTTAAACAACAAACAAAATGTTTTTCTATATAGTGACACTATTTTGTACTTTTAATAATCTTGGTGACATTGTATATTTCCATAAAACAACCATTAGATAATAGATGTTGATGCTTCAACTTGTAAGAAAACGCAGAAGCATTTGAATGTCCCTTATTAAAAGATATATAGTCCTAGTGTTTCATATATACTAATCTTAAAAACTTTATTAATTTTTTCATTAAATTATTGCTTTTTTTTCCCATTAAATTACTGCTTCATATATTGTTTAGTTTTATTGAATTGTTAAATAAGTAAAATATTTATAACTAATAAGTTTGATTTGATAATTGTAATATAATGGCATTAGTGTAGTAATTGAGATATTAAAATCGTAACAATAATATTAGTACATTACAACATACAAGGAAAAAAAAAATTTATTAAAAAATGTAAAAATTATTGAAAAATAAGGTAAATATATGGAAAAATAGAGAAAATAACATATGTAGTTGTGTACATATGAGAGTGCAAACTATGCAATTATTTTCTTTAATAACTCATCCCTATTTCATTTGAGTGTGTAACTTTATAATTAATCACCACAAAGTGATTAGTGAATATTTATTAGATATTTATTATTATTAACTTACGAGAGACTGAGAGAGTATTAAATTGAATGACAATATTAACTTAATAACTTTAATTTAACAGTAATTTAAATTTTGAAATTTGAATTTGTACATTTTTGAGAAAAAAATTAATAGAAAAAATTTGATCATGACAAATTAACAATTATTCAATGTGCATTTAGAAATTCTAATTGACCATACTAATATAAAATGTTACATTAATTAGTTAAATTTTGTATTAACATATTAAGGGTGTAATTAAAAGAAAGAAATATATTTTAAGGATATGATTAAATAAAATTAGATTTATTGAGAGATTAAAATTAAAATAGAAAGAAAGTATTGGTATTATTATAATAATAACTATTGTAATTGGGCCAAATTGAAAATAAAATTACTTTAAATTGGACGATTTTGCAATTTTACAAAATTAAAGCCATAATTTGGCAAATAATACTCCAATTTCCTTTGCTAGGGTTCTATCCTAAACTTTCTCCTTTCTTTTTCACCTTCATTTGTTACGCCCGTCGCCTTCCTTCTTCTTCAGTTGTTCTGCCGCCATCGCCACTCTTTTTTGCGTTTTGCCGTTTGGGTCTGTCGCTCGGTTTCTTCAGCTTTGGCACTTGGCAGTCGCCTTCTCCTTTTCGTCTTCCTGGTAATTTTCGATCGTTTACGGCTTATTTACCTGCATTTTATTCAATTTACTGTTTGGATTGAGCTTGGCTACCTACCTTTTAATCTGATTAAGTTTGTAGACTGGAAATTAAGGTAAAAAATAAAAAAATCCCATGTGGATTAGATTTGCCCTCCTTGAGCACATTATTTTGATGTGCTTAACTGAATAACTGAATTTGCCTTTTTACTCCCTGGGATTCAGAAGAAAGTGCTGGGCTTTTTAGAAGAACTGGAAAAAATCTCGTCTTGATTAGATTTATGTACTGATAAGTTTGGCCATGTAGGAAAATGGGTTAACGTGTGTTGATATATATTGATAAGTTTGGCCATGTAGGAAAAATGGGTTAATGTATATTGATACGATGGGAAGTTATTGATTGGGCTATCCTGACTCAGGTAACTTTTGAAGTTTGAGTTTTTTTCACAATTTTGCCAAGATGCAGAACGAGGAGGGACAGAATATGGATCTCTATATTCCTAGGAAGTGGTATGATTTGTAGTTTTTGATTCTTTATGCTATTCTTGCTGTTGATGTAAGTTGTTATCTTAGAACAGTCTTTTTGTTGTTGCTGTTGATGTTTTAACCATTGTGAAGTTTTTTCCTGCTAGTTCTCTTTTTGATTTGATTCTGGTAGTTCTCTTTTTACATGGTATCAACAGCAACATCAAATCATAAAGTCTGTATTTGATTCTTTATGCTATTCTTGCTGTTGATGTAAGTTATTAGGATGTTTTAACCATTGTGAAGTGTTTTCCTCGTAGTTCTCTTTTTGTCACTTTCGTCATGAATTGTGTAATGCCTGTGGATTGTCTTTGTATTTATTTTCTTGTTATTTTTTCTCAAAATGTGGAAGAACTTGTCACAATTAAAAGTTCTTCCATCTTTAATATTTTTTCTCAAAATCCTACATTTCCACTAAAATAAATCATTTGTTTTTTCTTAATTTGGTTACAAATCTGATTTTGATATTCCCTATAATTCGGGGGGTTGGGGTTCGGATTTTGAAGTTCGGGTTTCGGATACCCGCGGGGAACCCGAAACCCAATCGGGGTCGGGTATGGGGTTTGAAAGTAAAACCCGATCGGGTTCGGGGTCGGGGTCGGGGTCGGGGTCGGGTATATTCCAAAATTTCGGGTTCGGGGATGGGTATAGCAAACCCTACCCCGAACCCGGAAATTGCCATTCCTAGGTATTAGCATCCAGGCCTCGTTCAGGGACTGAGTCGTCAAAGGAAAAATATATAGTCTTATTGGGAGCAAGTTTTCATTCTTCTTTATCTAAATTGGGGATGTTTTGGCAATGGGCTTTTCGCACTGAATTACTCACCCCTCTTGCAGGCCTACCGATGATTGCAAAAATCTTTGGAACTCCAATAGCTGGTTCAATTAAATCACTCTCTATAGGTCATTTATCAGTGTTGATATCTGGACGTTTCCAAAAGACTATCTGAAAAGCATCTAACTTTGGTTAAGGTGTGAAATTTTTATTAAAGGACTAAGCATGTCCCCCACCCCTTTAACTTGATCCCCTTGTTTCCTTCGCAAACTACCAGAGTCTGCCATCTCGAATACACATTTTAATCTCTTTACATAGGTTCACACAACTATCAGTGTCATAGCCATGATCATCATGAAAATCATAATAAAATCTTTAGATCTCTTGTGAGTAGGTGTCTACATTAGGAATGGATGATGTAGGATGCCCTTGCCTACAATTATAGCCATAATTTCTTTAGACGACTTAATTAGAGGGGTAAAGGCATCATTAGTATGGCTCCTAAAGTTCGATATTTAAATTCGGCTTGGTTGGTAAAACATTGACTTTTCCCCTTGATAATTTTTCTTAGGTAGTACCTTGCCTTTGCTGTTATCCTTGTGTTCTAAATTCCTCTTATTCTTGTCAGCTTCATCTTCCCTAGTGAACTTGTTAGCCTATTCTAGGAGAGTTTGTAAATTTGGTGGAGGGTTAGCCACGAGATCACAGTAGAATTTTCTAGGGCATAGCCCATTGATGAATGCCGTAATGACAAGGTTATCAGACCTTTCCCCAAGTTGTGGACTTTCATCATTGAAACGGTTTATGTATTAGCTCAAGGTTTTATTTTTACCTTGCCGAATAGTTATAAGTTCAGCAAAAACCTTCTGATACTTTTTTTGTTGTAGAAAACAAGCTCTAAAACCATCTTCCAAGTCGTTGAATGAAGTCACAAAGTTAGGTGATAAACCCTCAAACCACAATCCAACTTTATTCTTAAGGGTTAATGGGAATAACTTGCACCAAATTAGTTTGTTCTCCGGGTCTAGGTGAAAGCGATGGATTTCTCATTTGTTGGGTAGGTGTAACTCTAGTATTCCCCTGAATAGAGTTAGAAGAAAAAGAAGTGACAGGCTGAGAAAATAGGTCTAGATCATCCACGAGTTTTTAAGGAGTAGTATGAAGAAAGAAAAGAAAAGAGTTCCCCACAACCCCACTAATGAATTTGGCATCAAACTACAAGTGTTGAACAGAAGGGCCAGATTGCCTCAACAAAATAAAAGTAAAATGAAGTACGAGTTCTTGTTCCTGGAAAACCACTCCGACGTTTAAGTTAGTTTAGTGTAAGTATTCTAATAAGAAAGCAAGAAAAAAAGGTCCTCTCAATACCTATAAAGGGAGTATTTATACTCTAAAAACTCTTTGTCCACATGCAACAACTCTAAGACACGGCTAAAGGGTCCTATTGGGTTCATCTCAATTTCCTGACTTCTATGTCAGAACTTATTGGCCATGCCACCGAACTCTACATGTGTCACCTAAGAGCTCTTCTATTGGTTTCTCAGTGCGACCCGATACGCTGTGTGGTTGCCACATCATATGATGGCTGACTTGTTCTCAACCGCCATATCTGTATGATTGCCACGTTATATAATGTCTGACTTGTCATTAACCATCATATCAAACTGATTCAATCCTTGTCTCCATAACCAACTCTGAAAAGAAAATGGAAGAAATAACAATGTAAAGTTCTTGAAGTAACATGACATAAGTAAAACACTTTGAAATTCATTTTACAATTGCGTACTTAATTTAGGTAGACTTTTGTCTACCCAAAAAACTAGATTACCTTGACTTGATCTTGTTACAAAGATAGATTGGTGGAACTTTAATACCTTTCTCATGTGCCATTGACAAATGAACTATTTTGCATATTTATTCAACTTTAAAAACCTCCATTTCATTATCAGTGAGTTTTGAAGCTCCCTCTCAAGTAGCCAATGTTATTTTTAGCTGAATAAGTCATTACCAAAAATAAGTCAAATCGATGGTAGAATAGTTGCTCTCTTTTAACACTCAAAGGGTAGAGTTCATTATGTATGCATATAAAATGAAAACTTGTATTCATAGTTTTCTTGAAGTATATTTATCAAAAGACTAATTATAAGTTGACATGCAAATTCATAATTCCAACTACTGTGGAGATATGTCGATTAACTGGCCACGCCAGTTTGAACAACCTCATTAGGACTTCCTCTTTGTTTGATCATAATCGAATGAGGATGTTGAGACACCATAAACTGAAAATGAACCTTAATCTTGGCAAAATAATTCTAACCATTAACTAGGAATAGTCCATTATATTTGCATGAATGTGAATAATCTTGAGTTAATTGTATCATGTTTCGAGAAATCAAACATGCAAGCATTCATATGTGCTTCTATTTTAGTTAAAATTGAACTATGACTATAATTCTTAGTAACTTGCATTTTAGCAATAGTCTCCATTCAAATATCTAGAAACTAAAACCAATGTAGTTTTTAATTCTCTTTTTTTTGTTTTAAATAGAGTAAATTATATTTTTGGTCATTATACTCTTGTTTTATCCAAACTTTGGTCACTAAACATTTTTTTTTCTCACTTTTGGTCATTAAACTCTTGAAATTGCTCCAAAGTAAGTCACTTTTAGGAGTTCGAAAATCAGTTACTCTATTTAATACCCCGTCAAGTGTTAAGAGATAAAGGACAAAAAAATCATTTCAACAATTCACAAAAAAATACATTTTTCCCATTTATAAAACCCTAATCCATTGTCGCAGCTGTCACCCCCTTCCCATATTCTCTTCCTCGACTCTCTCTCTCACCGCCCTATCCCTGCCAACGACCTCTCTCCTCTCTCCATGTTATCGTTGCAAATGCCCCTCTTCGATCGCCTCCCTCTGCCCCAAAAATTCTTCCCTTTAGCACATCGACTTTTTGTTAATTGTCCTAAATTGTTTGTAGTTCATTTAGCTGATACTTTGACTTTTAGTGAATTGAAGGGTAGATCCAGGGTTTGAGAGTATTACTGCTCAGGATTCAATGATGCCTCAAGTTGAAATCACTCAAGTTTGGGGTAGTTCCATGGGATCTCTATGCGAATTGAATCCAAGTTGGATGGAGTCTTTGTCAAGGGCTTGAATCTTTGTCAATTAGGAATGCTGGGGATTTGACGGGTATGGGTTTGATTGCTATTAGAAGGGGGTGTTTGAAGTTGAAAATTTTGAAATACAAAGATTATCCAGCTCATAGTAGAAACCTTAGCAGAGAGGAGAGACTATCGTTCATAGTAGTTCTCTATCTCTAATCTCGTCATCGCCAGCCTCAATTTGTTCACTGACATCAAATTACTCAAATTGTCTGCCGCCTGCAAACTCTGATGACCTTCCTCCTCCTCCTTCTTCACGTCCTTTTTGTCGTCTCGGTTTCTATCAATCTTGAAACAAAAAAAAAATTATGGGCCTTTGAAATTCAGGTTGAAGGTCTGATCTAAACAACAACAATTGGTAATAGCCGATGGTTCTGCTGAGCAGTTTCTACAGAAGAATTCCATCGCGGATTTCATGAGGTTCATCAAGAGAGGCTCCAATTCCAATTTTGATGATAGTGAGGAAGGTGGAGGAGGACACAACAGTTCTGAATTGCAGACTGCTGTTGTTAGTTATCAGAAGAAGTTTTCTTGGTCCATTCTTCAACGTGTTCTTCAGGTGAATAATCTTTTTTTATTATTATTATAAGTTCATGCTCTTAATTACAATTGTTACTAAAGGGAAGGCTTAGTGAAGGGGCTAGGCGATGATGATCACAGAAGTCACAAAGAAGAAAAGACAGAGGAAAAAGAGGTTGGCCCCATGGAGAGAGAAGGGATAGATCGAGGTGGGTGAGGGTGGTTGCCCAAATTTTCGTTCGTGGAAGTCATGGTTGTGGTGTGGGAGGAAGAAGAAGAGGGAGAAGAAGAAAGGAAAGAGAGGAGGAAAGAGAAAGAATAAGAGAAGGATAGTTTCTTAATGTAAATTAACTTTTTTCCTTCAATGAAAATGGATATTCGTCAACATTTAATGGTGGTAATTGATAGAGAGACTGATTTTTTACCAGTTCAGTCAACATTTAAAGGTGGTAATAAATAGAGTGACTGATTTTGGACCAACATTTAAAGGTGGTAATAGATAAAGTGACTGATTTTGGACCCGTTCACTGATTGAAAGTAAGAAAAAAAGTACAGTGAAAATGAGGTCAAAACAAAAGTATAATGATTAAAAATATAATTTATTATTTTAAATAATTTCTTGTTCTTTTCATACTCGTATTTTCGGACTAAGTAGCATGTCACACGTATTGGAGGAAAAAAATCTTTATATATCAATGTCTTGTGTAAGATGATACAGTTCAAGAGATAAAAAAAGTAAAAATACAATTTTATCATTTATAAGATTATTGTATCAAGAATAAGGATACATTGAGTAGGAATTTTTTTTATCACCTCACCAAAAACCTGAGCCGAATTCTAGAGAAATGGGAAATAGAACCATTCATTCACATTGTTGGATTTCTAGATCATTTGTTTTCACATTTTGAAACAGTGAGGCTTCCTTATCAAACAAATATCAATTTCCCCATTTGTTTTCAAACTTCATAGCAGGTTTTTTCCAAACTCGTATAGATTGTATATGTTTTTTGTTGGAAATAATGTAGTAATAATAACAAAGTATGACAATGTAATATACTTGTGTCGTGCTATATGTGCGCTGTACTAAAGAAACTACTTCAATATAATGTAAAATGTTTCTCCAAAATTTTTTTTTTAAAAAAAAGAAGTCTTTCTCTCCTAGATAGGGAAGCAGGGATAGCAAGTAGAGCAAAAATTAACTAGCAAAATAGGAAAGTGAAGAAAGCTAGAGACTAAGAAGCAAAGCTGAGAGATGAATGATTGGCGTATATCTGAATGCTGAAAAGAGCACCATTTATGGTGTTGAATGATTGGTGTATATCTGAATGCTGGAAAGAGCACTATTTATGGTGTTGAAGCTGAATCAATTGTGAGGAAAAAGTGTTGCATGTTGGAGAGTTGAGAAAAATCATGCCGAAATGGCTGATCTGGTGCTCAACATGGTTAACAGGTGTGAGTCAAAGGCTAACTGAGAGTAAAAATGGTAAAAGTCCAGTGTAGTGAAAAATAAAGAGTCCAAAATATTGAGTTATTCTGATAGGCCTAAAAAACAAGTAAAACATAGGTGCGAGTCAAATGCTAATGTGGTTGGTAAACGTGGTCAAAGGCTAACTTCATAAAACCAAGTCCAAGAGTGAAAATGGTAAAAGACCAAGTCTTGCAAAACTTGAGAGTAAAAATGGTAAAAGTCCAATATAGTGAAAAATAAAGAGTCCAAAATATTGAGTTATTTTGATAAGCCTAGAAAACATGCAAAACATAGGTGCGAGTCAAACGCTAATGTGGCTGGTATGTTCGAAGGCTAACTTGGTAAAACCAAGTCCGAGAGTGAAAATGGTAAAAGACCAAATCCGGCAAAACTTGGGCTAGACCGCATTTAACCCATGCGCGAGGAGACAAATCCACCATTTAGAGCTAGATTGGCCCCCTTCTCATGTGTGCAAATCCACCATTCTTTCTCTTGGTCATAATTCTACTCAAACGAAACTCAATATAAAATGTTAGAATATTTTGTAAAATTTTAATTTGGGATAGTAATTTTCATTTGAAATTTACAACATTTTTAGGCAACTTTTTCGTCCTAAAAGGTCAGTTCTTCAACACAAACATGTTTACAATACGTCCCAACATGTATGGATTTGAAAAGAAATTACTAAAGGCCAAAAAGTCGAGAACACATTTAATTTTGGCAGTGAATATATGGTATACATGGCTTATCCATTGAAAATTACTGGTCCAATTTGAATGCTGATTAAACTAACTAATTCTTAATCCAATTACCTAACTTTATCTGCCCATATACAATTTGGAAAACAAATAATGCATGCATATATAACTACAAAAACTCAGGTAAAAATTAATGTTGCAAAGTATGACCATTTCCTTGGATTAATTTAATACTCTCTATGTCCTAAAAAAAAAAAGAATTTACTTTCAAAAAAATTTCTTGTCTCAAAAAAAAGTATACTTTGAAACCAAATTCCTAAAATATCTTTACTAATAATAATTGTATATACTCACAATTATAAAGTAAGGATAAAATGTAAAATTATATATTTAGTTAGTGCATTACATGTGTTATACCTAATAGAAAATTGTATCTAAACTAAAGTGGATTTTTTTTTTTTTTGATGGAGGGTGTAGAATTTTCAATATACATAGAGGAAGAACCATTACTCATCTTTTCAACCGAACAAGGGAACCTCAACTAAGGCTTCGAATACTCAAAACTAATTGGAACTCAAGTTGTAGCTATCTCAAGAGCATTCGCCATCCTTTTATTTCATTTTGTTGAACATGGCTGGCCAAGCAGCATGGCGAAGGCATGTTTTAATGCTTTTCTCCCTAGTGGCTTTTGTGTGATGGTTGATCAAGATAATGATGATAATCCATCATCATCGCTGTAAATATCCTTCACCCCATCACCATCTTATTACTTACCTTATTACTACTCATCACCACCACCACCTTATTACTTACCTTATTCCTACCCATCACCACCACCATCTTATGTCTATAAGTCACCTCCACTGCCTCCATATGTCTACAATTCACCACCACCACCATGACATTATGTCTACAAATCACCCCTACCACCACCTTATATCTATAAGTCTCCTTCACCACCAATATGTCTATAACTCACAGCCACCTCCACGATATGTCTATTCCTCGCCCCCACCGCCTCCCTACAAATATAGTTCACCACCCCCTCCATCGTATATCTATTCCTTGCTTTCTCCACCTCCATACAAATATAGTTCGCCACCTCCTCCACTTTATGTCTATTCCTTGCCCCTTACACCTTCGTAAAAATATAGTTCACCACCTCCTCTACCATATGTCTATTCCTTGCCACCTCCGCCTCCATACAAATATAGTTCACCACCTCATCCGCCATATTCTACAGCTCGCTACCACCACCACCACCACCATCGTACAAATATTCTTCACCACCACCTCCACCGTACATTTATATTTCACCACCACCACCACTATACTATTGGATTATGCCCTAAGGGCCAATTATATGATTATGGTTTAGGCATATATTGTATCATAACGTTTATAATTTATGGAAATTTATTATTATGTTTATTTCTATATCTGTACTTTATAAATAAATATAATAATGTCTCAAGAATTTAATTATTTTAAAACTATCCCTAGTCAAGTATTATTATTAAATAGGAAAATGATAATACATTAAGACTAGTATGTGTACTGACTGATGAAAAGTGTCATGATATGAGATATCAAGTTAACACATAAGTACATGTTAGAGAACTATATATTGGATTGACCCGCCGTGAGAAATGCTACATGGGTTATCATATGAAGTGTCATAAGCATTTCTCATAGTGATGATAAGTGATCCTTAGACTTGAGGTCACCAGAGATCCCAACATGAAAAGTTGCATATTTTGATGCTACTAAACGTTACCCGTAATAGGGTGAATTATAAAAGTGGCAATTGAATATGTAATGAATCATGTGGTGGATGTTGAGTGATTAAGATAGGATTTACCCCTTCTATATAATAGGAGTGATATCTTTGGGCTCCTTGATCAAGGGAAATCATAAAATGCATGGCCGTGCTTAAATGAGTCAATATGTGATATCGATTTCATATGTTTAGATGTGTCTACTTGAGAATTAAGAAATGCAAAGATGGAACTATGCAAGTGTGACACACTCTATGGCTTGTGTTCAATCTAGATATCTTAAGCAAAGGGATTGAATTACATGGTAACATCTATCACAAGAAAAGTAATGTCGAATTACTAATATTTTTATAACTTGGGTAGCATTGATGTGTTGCTAGACACCGCTCAATACTTATGGCATAAAATAGATTTTATGTCATTGTCAACATTATAAGAACCTATTGGGTCACACACTTAGATCATATCCAAAAGAAGTGTAAAATTCATGCAATGAATTTTGGTTAATTTAACAATCCTATTACAAATAGGACTGTAGAAGATTTCCGGTTTAAATTGGTATTTGGTTTTGGCTTCTAAATGGTTTTTTTTATGTTAATAAATCTGAGATAGTTTTGGATTTATTAATTCATGTAATGGCTGAAAATTAGATGCAAAATAAGAATGTGATTCTTATTTTGGAAACTAATGAAATTTGGAAAGTTGAAATTTAGAAAGTTCTAAAATATATTAGAACTTGGAATTCAAGTAAAACTCTTTAGAAAACGTTTTACCCTAAATTTGGAATTATAATTTCTATAGCCTCCTACCTTAACATGTGAATCAAGTGCTCACTTTTTTCCGCACAAAAATAAATGAAGCTAATTTTCTTTGAGAAAGAAAATTCTGTAGAAAATTTTCAACCAAGAAAAACCGAACGTCTCTTTTTGTCTTTAGCAAAAACTCTTCAGCCTTTTCTTGAGAAGAATTGCAGCCGAGTTTGCAAGAGTATAAGAAGCCTCTATGCTGTTCTTTAGAAGAAAAACAGTGACTTCTTGTATGAAAAAGCAAGAAAAAAACGAAGTTTGGAGAAGCTTCAAAACCTGAAAATCGAAAGCAAAGTTCCAGGCTAGCACCAACAGTTCCTTTGCTACTTCTTCCTTGGTTAATTGTGTGACAATTAACTTGGGACTTAAAGACGATCATGTGGATACCATAAAGGCATGGCCCTTTTGGGTTTTGCGGTGATTCAACAAGCAAACAACTCCACACAAGAAAGATCATCCACTACTGGTAAAAAGTAAAACTCTTCACGACCAGTTTGAAATCACTTAATAAGGATCCTTGGAGGAAATTAAAAATTTTAAAATTCCACTACGTGTTGTATTTGATTTCCTACATATACAAATATTCTTCACCACCACCCCCACCATCCAAGTATAGTTCGCCGATACCTCCTCCATACATCTATAGTTCACCGCCGCCACCACCATATAAATATAGTTCCCCACCACGTCCTCCATACAAGTAAAATCCACCAACACCATCACCGTACAAATATAGTTCACCACCACCTCCACCATGCATCTATGCTTCGTCACCACCCCCACCATACAAGTATAGTTCAGCACCACCTCCTCACTATTAATCGATCTCAACCCGACCACCGTAGTTTGCAACCAACCAGTTCAATAAAATTTTTATCTCCATAATAGGGATATGTGCAGTGTTTATAGATTTTGTATGATTTATTTTTTTAAGAGAACCAACCAACATTTCTGTTACTAGGGCGATTTGTGGACTCATTTTAAATGTTTGAAATAAAGCTTTTCTGTCTTATGTCTTGCTTTATATATTTTAATCATTTGTGATTGCATGGCATTATGCATGCATGTAGTTTTTAGGATACATATAGATAGGGGTGGCAATCAGGTCATGTTTCAAGTTCACATGTCTTGTTTAGACTATGTATTATCACTACAAGAATTTTGAATATTTGCGAGGGCCAACAAGCCCTCGCCTAAAACTAATATTTGCTAGGTAAACCGCCTCGTAAATAAAGTCCTTCGCAAATGAATTTTATTTAAAAATAAATTAATAAAATTATTATTTGCGAGGGATATAACCTTCGCAACAGCACTAATGGCCCTCACTTGATATGGTGGGAATGAGAAGTGGTTGGCACAATTTTTATCTATTACTTGCGAGGGCTTATATCATTATTTTTTAGACCGTGTCCATTACAATAAGAACTATTGTGCGAGGGCATATTTGCGAGTGGGATGCCCTCACAAAAAGTGGTCAACATTGACTTTATCTCCCATTATTTGCGAGGGATAACTTAAATGTAAAAACATCCCTCCTAATAAAATTTCAATTAAAATTAATAAATAAAATTATTAGTTGTGAGGGATCGAGCACTAGAAAAAGCACTGATGTCTCTCGCCTTTTTTATCTGTTAAATATTTTTTTTTCCTATTTTGATGATTTTCTAGGAAGGTTCTGAATAACTGGTTGGTTTCTATGGAATAGGTTTTGGAGGGCTGGATGGTAATGAAGGTGAAAGATATGACGGGAACACAGGAGTTTTTGGTGATGAATATGGTGGAGTAGAATGTAAGCCAAAAGGGGTATAGCTAGAAACATAGTTAGGACCAAAACTGACTCCAAATGAAACAATTGGTGAAATTTTTCACATTCTTTTTTCTTCATCAAGGCGAGCAATTTCTGCTTTTAACCCCCTGTTTTTTGCTTCCTTTTGAAAAAATTCTATTCCAAAACAATTTTGGTCTATCACAGCTCTGAGATCTCTATCTAGAGAATCAACTCTCTACTTCATATCCTGATACATCCTGGCAAGTTCATCTTCAATGGATTCTTGTTTATCAACTTTTTATGCTACTTTGTTCACCTTGGATTCTATCCTTGTGAGGACTTTGTTCTGAGCTCTGGCATTCTTAATTTGCTAGTTTAGTTCCTCTGCCTGGGTTAGCTAGATTGTTTTTCGAGAATTGTCTACTATTGGCTGCACAAATGGCTTTGAGGGAACCTTGGTAGTTTGATCAATCTATCTTTCCAAGGGTGGAAATTCATCTTCACATTGAATCATCATGCAAGCAAGAGGCTATGGTGCTGCTGGTATAAATGTGCAGACTTCTGCTTTGCATCTCTTTGCTTCCAACTTCTTCTGCCTCCTTTTTTCTTCTTCTTTCCTTCTCAGGAATTCTAAACATTCATTGTAACAAGAAAGAGGCTTACGCCTATTAGGGTTTGCAACTTTGCATCTGGGGGGTTTTGGTTCAAGATCTGAATATGGAGGTTTATAGTAATTACAACTAGTTGTTTTGCGTAGCTGCCTTCTTTCTCGTCTCCTTCTTCTCCTGGCATCATTCTCATCTTCATCATCTATATCCCATTCATCACATGAGCAGCCAGGGTTGCACATGGAAAGAACAATGTTCCATACAAAATGGCCATTGATCTTGTCAGTATAACACCAAGATCCATTGGGATTAAACCATTGTAAAAGGAAATTGGGATGAGGACTTTTATCAACATAGGTAATCATAAGCTATTTAAAAATTGGCTATGAAAGGCCTTCATCCTTTTGGACATCAAAAACTGACTTTACTCAACCATCTGACAATCTTTGAAAGTCTGAAAAAAATAGCCTTAATAGGCTGCTATTGCTACTGATGAAGAGTTTCATAACTGGTGATCCACTCCTTTGGCATTAACTTCTCCAACTTTGACTTGCCAATTTGTCGTGGAAGCTGGACAATAGTCAGTGCATTAGTTGTGCCACAATTCTGTAGATCTATGACACGGTTTTGCAATGTATACACCAAATGATGATGTAAGGTAGCCATTACCACAGAGGGAACTTGTTCTACCCCTAAAATCTAAATTTGAAACTTTAAGATAGTAGAAGATTCATGTCCCTCAGTGAGAGGGAGAAATTAGGGAAGAACATTAGGACAATACTCCCAGCATTGAGAGTAGTAAGAATAGTTCCAATAACAGCATTCTGATACTCCAGAAATGTAGTATCTAATAGGGCAACTCGAGCTATAACTAGAAGGCCCCTTCTCCCATGATAAGAGAGAACAAGCCTAATGACTCCAAAGTGAAGGTGAGTGTAACCTTCAGCTTTCCAAGAGTTAATCAATTCCCGAGGAATAGTTATAGTAACATATTGCTCCCCCGTTATAGAAGGAAGATCACACTGGTCTAGTTTGGAGGACTATACAAACTCTTTTACTTGGAGACGAGTAGAAGTATGAGAATAATTTTTTAAATTATTTTAAATAGGTTAAATGGGTTAACCAACAATTTGACGTGATTGGACCTATTTATTTTTGGTGTTAAAGAGGTTCGATTTGATTTTGACTCGAATCTGCGAAGGGATATGTCTATGCATGCTAAATATATATTAGGTTCGTATCTTATTCCCATATTGTATCACGAATTACCATCCCTACATATAGGAGATGAAGATTACACTCTTAGACCTCTACGATGACTATTTGTAGCTAATTCTTCAATTTGCATTAACGAAATTGTTGCAAAAATTTAAACCAATGGAACTCTAGTTGCAACCAGAATTTGCATTTAAATTTATCAAAAATAAATTCTTTGATTTTATTAAAAAAATTAAACGCATAAGGGTCAATTTGTGTTCCTGCCCTAACTGCTCCTGTTTTATTTTTCTTTCATTTCTATTTATAAGTGTTTCTTTTATAGGATACTTAATTCTTTGTCGTACACCTAATATTTATTAGGGTAAATAATGGTATTCATCCTTAAATTTACTTTTTAAATTTGATTTGATCCCCCATATTCAAAAAGTTTTAATTAAATCCTCAAATTCAATAATTTGGTTCTAGTTCATCCTCTTGCTAAAACCAACTCAAATGAATATGTATAATTCTTCACCAACATATGGAAGCGAAGAATAGTTTAAACATTACTGTATCCAATTATGGCATAAAAAGTTATATGATTCCATATTGTTCAGTGAAAAATTAGACCACTTGATTTGGCCTAATTTTATTTTTTTCCAAACGACCAAATAAATTTAAGTTGTTAATTTTGAGAACTTTATTGAATGTTTTAACACCTGGGACCAGATTGAATTTTTGGACTAAACTAAGGGATGACTCACATTAGTTACCCATTAAAATTAATATTCATCAAAACCTATCAAAACTAAAAAAAGAAAAGAAAATTAGGATTATGTAAGCCAATACATCTTGCCAAACTCTCATCTTCCCCAATCTTCAAAAAAATTTATTTTATATACTTCAAATTGCCTTTAATTGACTTTTTCAAAATCAAGCCAAGAGAGATATAATTCTAGCGAAAATGTGAGATGTGTTTTTTTCTTCTATAATATTCTAGCACAATAACAACTCAAAATCTATTATCGATTATTTTCCAATCAATACTTTTAAGAGAAGAGGGCACTCAATTATGTCTAATTTGGCCTGATTTTGAAAATAAAATAATTTTTTTTAAGATTTAGAACTAAATAAAAATAGAACTCCAGACCTAAGTGTAGGATATAAAAATCCTACTAATAAAAATCACGTAGCGTAAAATAACCAAAAAAAATTATTTAGCGACAAACAATATGGTAGGAAAAAAACCCTACACTTCAAAATTTAATGGTAGGAGGAAACTCCTACTTCTCACAATTCTATTTTTCTTAGAGTCTCTCTTTTTCTTTTTTTTTTGAGTCTCAACATCTGGTATCAAAGCTTTGGTTGGTATTTGGAAGTTATGATGAATCGGAATATTAATTGTTCCATACCCAAATTAAAGGGTAAACAAGATTACAATTATTGGAGAATTCATATGGAAATGCATCTCAACACGTTTGATTTGATAGTCCACATTCAACAAAATTTATAAGAGGATGCTAATAATGAGACTAAACAAAACGTCAGTTTGGCGTTGTCTCAAATTCACTAGGCAATTGATGTTTTCGTGTTTGGCAAAATATCCACCACTAAAACTGAAAAATAAGTGTGGGATGTTTTAGCCAAAACGTATCGAGGCGTTGACAAGGTCCAATAAAGTAACTTGTTAATGCTAAAAAGAAAATTCAAGTTGTGCAGCATGGAAAAGAATGAGACCATTGAGTCTTATTTTTTTCATTTGAATGATATAAAGAACGAGATGCAGTTGAATGGGAATGAACTCACTAATTAACTCATTGTAGAAAAGGTTTGAATGATATAAAGAACGAGATGCAGTTGAATGGGAATGAACTCACTAATTAACTCATTGTAGAAAAGGTCTTAAACACTTTGCCATTAAAGTTTGATCATGTTGTTGCCGTGATGCAAAAGACAAAAGATATGTCAACATTGTCAACTGATGAATTGCAATGGTCATTGCTATAGCATAAACAGCGAATTAATGGCAAATTGGATGAATCAAATGAAAAGGAGCCTGTGGAGAAGGCGTTGCAAGTTTTGCAAATTCATACTGCTAAGGAGAAAAGCAGTGAAGATTCATTCAATGGTGCTACTTCTGGTAGTTGTGGCCAGAATTTCAAAAGTCGTGGATGTGGAAGAGGTGACTTTCGTGGTCATGGTAGAAATAACATTTCCTCCCAACAAAGAGGTAATTTTTATAATTCCAACAATTAATAATTAGCAAAAAAAGGCCTAAATATTTTAATTGTGGTAAAATAGGCCATATCCAAATGAATTGTTGGTATAATAAATTAGAAAATAATGATGTCAATGCCAATGTTGTTGAAGATTCGGATGAAAAGCATGAGACAATCTTATTTTCTGCTGGTGTGGCTGAGAAGTCTAAAAATAACACGTGGTATATTGACTCTGGATGTAGTAACCACATGACTAGAAAAAAGGAATTATTTGTAAATTTGAATGAGTCATTTAAATTCACAGTTCGTTTTGGTAATAACCATGAAGTGCCTGTATGTAGTAAAGGAAATATTCCTATAACCTTGAAGAATGGCGCAAAAAGTCCCATTGCTGATGCGTATTATGTGCCTGCTTTGCATCAAAATCTTTTGAGTTTGGGTCAACTTCAAGAGAAGAATTATGATTTGCATTTTCAAAAACGCGTATGCACCTCACTAATGATAAGGCCAATCAGCCCGAAGTACCTGAACAGCAACAAGTTCCTACTCAACAAGTTCTTACTCAACCTATTCCTGTGCAGTCTAGTCGACCACAAAGACAAAGGCGTCTACCAGCTCGTTTGTAGGGTTATGTGGTTGATGGTCACTCTCAATATTCATCTGACGAAGATGTTCTTAATTTTTCTCTTTTTGCAGATTGTGACCTTGTTAATTTTGAAGAACCTATTCGTGAGGATCACTGGAAGAAAGCAATGGCTAATGAAATTCATGCCATTGAAAAGAATTATACTTGGGAGCTCACAAATTTTCCAAGTGGCAAGAAACCCATTGGTGTCAAGTGGGTTTATAAGACGAAGTACAAGCCCGATGGAGAAGTAGACAAATTCAAGGCGCGGTTAGTTGCTAAAGGTTATAAACAAAAACCTGGCATCGACTGTTTTGAGGTATTTGCGCCTGTTGCTCGGCTTGATATTGTTCGCTTAATTATTTCTTTAACTACCCAAAATGGTTGGAAAATACATCAAATGGATGTAAAGCCTGTGGTTTTGAATGGTATACTTGAAGAAGAAGTGTACGTTGAACAACCTGCAGGATTTGTGAATAAAGGTCAAGAAAATAAGGTGTACCATTTGAGAAGAGCCCTTTATGGCTTGAAGCAAGCTCCAACAGCATGGTACACCCGTATTGATTCTTTCTTCGTTGACAGTGGTTTTCAATGATGTCCTTTTGATCATGCTTCATATGTGAAGACATTTACTCATGGAGTGGTTGTTATCGTATGCTTATATGTAGATAATCTAATATTTACTGGGAATAATCCCAAGATGATAGCGGAATTCAGGGAGGTTATGATTTGATAGTTCGAGATGACGGACATGGGTCTTATGTCATACTTTCTTGGAATTGAGGTTTCACAGACTGCTCAAGGAATTTTTATTTGTCAAAAGAAATATGCTGGAGATATTTTAGAGAAATTCAAGATGGACGGTGCAAAACCAATCTAGACTTCAGCTGAAGAACGGTTGCATTTGACCAAAGATAGGACTAGCACTTGTGTGGACCCTACTTATTTTAAATGTTTGGTAGGGAGTTTGAGATACTTGATAGCTACAAGACCTGATATCAATTTTAGTGTCGACTTAATTAATAGATTTATAAAGAATCCATGTCAGTCTCACTTGCAGGCAGTTAAGAGAATTTTGAGGTACATTAAGGTGCTGTTTGGTATGTGGGTTTGGGGTGGGTTGGGAATATTTTGGATTCAATTGTGCTGTTTGGTACATGGTTTTGGGTTTTTGTAACCCTTTGGGGGTGGGTTTACGTGAAACCCACCCCTCCCCCCTCCTTTTGTCTAAACCCATCCAAATGGGTTTTGAAACAAGTAAAAAACGACGTAGTTTTGAGCCAAAAAGGCTCAAAACTACGTAGTTTTAATGGAAACCAAAAAAAAACCAAAAAAAAAAAATTTTCAGCGCTGGCAGGCGCGTCGCTAATGTGACGCGCACCCATTGGCAAAGGGGGTTGCAAACCCCCTATGGTTTGCAACCCCTATTTTGCTTATTTTTTTTTAAAATTTTTTAAAAAAAAATTTCACTAAATTATAGAAAATATTTTCTCTACAAAATGACATGCACTTTGACTATTTTTTGAACTAGATATAATTTATTAAATATCATATAATGTAAAATATTAATATTTTTGTTATAATTTGAATATAAAATTTGAATATAAAATTTATTTATAAATTTATTATTATTAATATTAAATTTTAATTTTAATATAAAATCTATTCCATTCCATTACAAAATAATACCAAACAACATAATTATTATCATTCCATTCTATTCCAAACCTTTCCATTCCACAAATCCATTCCATTCCTAAACCCACCATTTATACCAAGCGGCACCTAAAGGTACTCAAGGTGATGGAATTTTTTATGCAAAAAGTGATCCTATTGATCTTCTTGGATTCACATATAGTGATTGGGTTGGTAACGCTATGGAAAGAAAGAGTACTTTTGGTGAAGCTTTCTTTATTGGTTCTGGTATATTTTTGTGGAGTTCAAAGAAGCAACCAGTTATCGCGTTGTCTACAGCGGAGGTAGAATACATTGTAGCAGCTAACAGTGCTACTCAAGCATGATGGCTTAGAAGGATGCTAGATTTTCTTCAACATAAACAAGATGGAGTAACTACTATCTTGTGTGATACTATGTTGGCAATAACGTTGACGAAAAATCTAGTGTTTCATGGTCAAAGCAAATATATCGACATCAAATTTCACTTCATTCGTGATTTGGTTCAACGAAAGGAAATTGTGATTGATTTTTGCAAGACCGAAGAGCGAGTGGCTAATATTTTCACAAAAGCATTAAAGATGGATTCGTTAATGAAATTGAAGAAAATGTTAGGCATGACAAGTTATGAAAACTTAGTTTAAGGGAGGCAATGTAGTAGAATTAAATTAAATTTCCTATTGGGTTTGTGATTTTGTAATTTAATAATTCTATTAGATTTAGAATTATTAATCATATTGAGTTTTGGTTTAGTAGTTACCAAATCTAATAGGTATAAGGTTTAGTTGAGTCCTATAAATAGAACATGTCATTCAAGATTTTAGAATACAGAGAAATACAAAAAAAATTAGCCTTTGTTTTGTAGAAAAGCTGCACGGCTATTTGCTTTGTTTAAAATTCTTGGCTGTCTATTTTATTTGGCTAATCAGTTGCCTAAAATTGTCATTGCGTGTTTTGGCCGAAGTCAACGTTAAATTGAAAGCCTTTTGATTTGCTTTGTGTGGGCAAGAAGGTCAAACCAAATTTGTCCAAATTTATTTCTTTGCCCACGGGTTTGGTGTGTTTTTTAGGATTTATTATTTTTTTCCCAACATCAAGGGAAAAATGATACAATTTACCAAGTTATAAATGTTATGAATATATACTCACTTCACTCTTAAAAAGGAGTTAATTTTTCATAATTTTCTTATCTCAGGAAAAAAAAAGAATATAAATTTTGAATAAAATTATACAATAAACTTTGCAAACAATAACACTTAAAAAGTATGGTCCACAATTAAAAGTACTAACTCTAATGTAAAATTATAATTAATAGCGTATAAAATGCATCATACCTTCTAATTCATAATCAATTATACCAATTGAAAGTGAATTTTCTTTTGAAACAAAAGAATACTAATTATAGAGTAAATACTAAAAATATTTATTTATAAGTGGTGGTATGATTTTTTTTCATGACATTCTAAAATGATTTTTTTTTAGTTCTTTATATTTGATTTTACAATATTTTTTGTCCCTAACATTAAAATAACTTTTTAAATTTTTTATCTTATTTTTTTTCTTTCGACTAATTCTCTGCACCGTTCCCAATTAAATTGATTACAAACCTTTACTTAAAATTTTTTATAATTACATGACTTAGGTAAAATAGAATCTCTTAATTCTTTAGTATTAATGTTTAATTTTTATTAACTATTCAGAAAAGAAAGATGGAGCCATTAGACAATGGCAGGAATTGAATACGATAATTAATAAAACCAAACTTCTAAATCAAACACAATTTAATAGATAGACCAAATAAAATCTCATAGTTGAAATAAACCCAAACAAAATGACAGTACCACGTTTGTTGACCCTAAAGGCGATAGCCGCTTGGAGGCCGTAATGCATTGGTGCGCAGTACTGCGCACGCACACACATAAATATCCAACAATTAAACAATACTTTACTTTATTGAAATAATGTCGTTCAATAGCATAGAGAAAAAAGAAAAGAGTACACTTGAGGAACAAACAAAAGAGTTGGCAAATGATTTGTACTTTTATACATAAGGCAAATGATGATAATATGTTATGTTAGAAATGAAAATGGTTCCTACAATTTAAAATTCTTTTGGCTCATTTGGGGCTACTAGAAATTGATGTCACATTTTTATTTTTTGTGATTTCATTTTTGACCCCACAAATAATTTTATGATGATGACACATTGAAAAAACTAGTCAAAGGAAGGAAAAGTTTAAAATAATAAATATAATGAATTAAAAAGATCATTTTAGTATAATGGACTAAAAATAACATTTTAATAAAACAAATTATAAAACCAAATATAAGAAATTAAAAGAATTTATTTTAGAATCTAGATAAAAAAATTACATGAATGTAAAATACTATTTATACTTACTCTTAATTATATATAGAGTAATGATATTTTTAATAATTTTTTGTAATAAAAAGTTATAGTAATTGATGTGATAAGTATTAAAAAGTAAAATTATTTATCATATTTTTAAAAAATATAAAATAATAAATTTTATTTTTTTAAACATGACACATTAGTTATTATAATTTTTATTTTGAAAAATCATTAAATTATGATTATTCTTGTATATAACTGTAGGTTGCATGGTGTGCGGGAGAGCAACTTTGGCAGACCCGGGACCAGCCCCCGGGTCTGGTCGCATTTGGCAAATGCAAACTAGGCTTAGTTCACATTTACCAAATGTGACCAAAGTTCTGAATTATTTAGTTTCAGAACTTCTCCTCTGCATCCTTCGTTCTTCATTTCCTTATTCCTTCATTTCCTTTGTTCTTCATTGCCGACCGAGAAAACAAGATTTACCGTTGTCCCTCGCCAATGTCAGCCTTCTTGGGTTGCTGAAGCTTGCATCATTTCCTCTGCAAGGGCTGCCCGAGCATTGCGATTGCAGAAGAGTCTTGAAGGTGCGGGAAAAAAAATCCACCTTGCTCCCATTTTTGTTTGTTCACATTTTTGCTCCTCTGTTTGTTTGTTCGCATTTTTTCTTCCTTCTTTCTCTATTTCCCTTGTTTGCCGTTGTTCAATATTGCCGGGCATCCTTCTCTGTGTCCCTAGTTTGCCGACCTAGAAGAGGAGATCCACCGCCCTCCATTGCCAATGTCAGCCCTCCTCCGTTGCTGAATCGTGCATCATTTCCGCCACAAGAAGAGTGCAAAAGGTGCGTACTGATCTTTGGCCGAGAAGCTGCGAAATTGGTATGGCCAATTTGGCTCAAGCAGAGGAGATCTGCCCCTCCCTGATTCCAGAAGCCATTGCCGAGAAGCTACTTCAAATTTTTGGCAATAGGTAATTTGGAGAATTGTTAAAATTTTTACTTAATTTTTATCGAATTTAAGTTAATTAGACACTATTAGACTATATTAGACATTATTAGTGGAATTGAAATTATTGAAATTTTGTCATATGAACTTTATGGTGTGAATATATATTTAGAAATATATGGAGTGAAAAATTATTGGTTGTGAAAAATTTTGAAATTTTTTTTGGTGTTATTGTGAGAAATTGCAGAAAATTGTTGAACAAATGTTGAAAAATTGTTTATGTTAAATAATTGTGCAAGATTATATGGAGTAATAATTTTTTGGTGTTGGAAAATTGTGATAAATGAAGTTAAAATTTAGAGTATTTTAGACATTATTAGAGGAATTGAAATAATTTTAATTTTTTTGGTGGTGAATATAGGGAAATTTACAAAAATAGCACATTTGACCGTTGACTTTACAAAAATAACACCCTCCTTTTTTTCTTTACGGTTATAACACTTCAAAGCTGTAAAAGACCACAATACCCCTAAAGGCTTCACCTCATCTTCTTCTTTTTTTTCTCTGAACCCATTTCATTGATTCATCAAAACTTGTTCTTACACCCCATTGTTTGCACACCTCACTGTTCGTACACCCTGTTAGACTATCATCTTCAAGCAAGAAAGCCACAATCGTAGAGAAGAAATTGCATAAGAAATTACAAAGTTGAAATTTGCACTTTTACAGTATTTGAACTGGGTTTGTGAATTTAAAGAAGCGAATGGTCAAGCTATAGGTCGAGTTTTAGGTCGAGCACAAGGTTAGGTCAATATTGCTAGGTCAACTTTTAGGTCGAGCACTAAATTTGGTCGAGTTTTATGTCGAATATGTCAAATTTAGGTCGAGCTCGACCTAATACTCAACCTAAAACTCGACCTACTATTAGGTCGAGTTAAATTTTAAAAAAAAAAGAAAAAAAATTTAATTTTTTTTTAAAAAAACAAGTTTTAGGGTCAAGCTCGACCTAATACTCGACTTAAATTTTTTTTTTAAAAAAAAAATTTGAAAAAAAAATTTGGTCAAGCATAGGGTCGAGCTTGACCCTAAAACTTGTTTTTTTTAAAAAGAAAAAGAAAAAATTTGAATTTTTTTTAAAAAAAACAAGTTTTAGGGTCAAGCTCGACTCCATGCTTGACCCTATGCTCGACCAAATTTTTTTTAAAAAAAAAAAATTAATTTAACCCTAAAACTTATTTAGGTCGAGCATTAAGTCAAACTTAACCCTAAAACTTGTTTTTTAAAAAAAAAATCAATTTTTTTCTTTTTTTTTTAAATTTAACTCGACCTAGTAGTAGGTCGAGTTTTAGGTCGAGTATTAGGTCGAGCTCGACCTAAATTTGACATATTCGACCTAAAACTCGACCAAATTTAGTGCTCGACCTAAAAGTTGACCTAGCAATATTGACCTAACCTTGTGCTCGACCTAAAACTCGACCTAGAGCTCGACCATTCGCTTATTTAAATTCACAAACCCAGTTCAACTACTGCAAATTTCAACTAACATCAAATTTATGCGATTTCTTCTCTACGATTGCGGCCTTTTTGCTTGGAGATGATAGTCCAATAAGGTGTACGAACAATGAAGTGTGCAAACAACGGGGTGTGAGAACAAATTTTGTTGAATCCATCAAATAGGTTTTGAGAACAAAGAAGAAGAAGATGGAGTGAAGTCTGCCGAGGGGTGTTGTAGTCTTTTTTTGTGTGAAAGTGCTATAACAGAGAACAAAAAAAGGAGGGTGTTATTTTTGTAAAGTCAACGGTCAAAGGTGTTATATTTGTAAATTTCCCGTGAATATATATTTAGAAACATATGGAGTGAGAAAATATTGGTGTTAAATAATTGTGGAAAAATTTTGGTGTTATTGTGAAATATTGTGGAAAGTTGTTGAAAAATTGTGGGAAATTTACAAAAATAGAACCTTTGACCATTGACTTTACAAAAATAGCACCCTCATTTTGTTCTTTTGTGTTATAGCACTTCCATCCAAAAAATGACTACAACACCTCTCTCTTCTTCTATTGTAGAACACAAATTATAGCACCTCTGTTATTTGCTACTCTGCACTCCAACGTTATTTGCTACATTCTCAATCTATTAGTTCATGCAAAGCAAGGATTTAGAGCCCTATCACGCGTTGGTTGGCACTTAGGTTGTCACGCACCATCGGACCCTAACCACTGTTCGCACAGAATTTGTTCTCTCACCCGCCATTGTTCACACACTCCTTTGGGACATCATCTGCAAGTAGGAAGACCACAACCATCGCATTTGAAATCGAATTATATTGCAAGTTAGTTTGATTTATTACCTTTTTGCAATGGGTTTGTGAATCGTACATATAAAGAGATCGAACACTAGGTCCAGCACTAAGTCGAGCAATTTGTTGCGCACGTCGTTTGGTTGAGTATTAGGTCTAGTAGTAGGTCGAGTAACAGGTACAGTTGAGTTTTTGGTCGATATTTGGTCGAGTACTCTGATAGGGCTAGAGAAAGTGTCCAGCATTATAATAGGTCAAGTTTAAGGTCAACCAATGGGTCGAGCACTAATGCTGGAATGAATTTCTCAATTATTTACAGTCCTACCACGATCCTGCTACTTGTTTTATGGCCTAATTCATTTATTCTTCTTTTCTTTGATATAAAATCGTTGTTTATTGATTGTTTTGGTTTTCAATGTAGGGATGTTACGCGGCATTACGTGGTCTGTACATGTTTTTTTTGGGAGAAAATGGAACGTTGAGCCGAGTACAAATGAACGAAGCTTCATTAATTACAAGAGGATAAAAACTCTTTTGTTGAAAGAAGACACAAGTTTCAAGGAACTAGTGAATCTCATCATTTTTGTTCTGAATTTAGATATGGAGATCGAAGACAGAATGGTCATCAAATATCTACCCAAATACTTGTCAAAAATATCCACTCTCCCCATCAAGACTGCTTACCATGTCAAATGCTTTTTGAATGAGATTATTAGATGGTCCGAAGATGCAAGGATTCCAATATGTGTTACGATTCGAGATGAAACCAAAGCATCTGGTGCTGAAGATAGTGCTAGCAATTCACCAATAAAGTGATTGGGTGGCAACAATTCCTTATGGAGTAATGATACTCTTCCTCCAAACAATTTCGTCGGATCAATTTTTGAAGAGGCAGATGATGATCATGGAGTTAGGATTGATATAAATACTCCAGTTGAGATTACCATAGTTGTGGAAGATGTAAATACTGCTACCAAGCAACCGGAGACTAATGTGCTTGTCAATTCACAGTCGCAAAAATATGCATGAGCGATCCCCCAATGCCAAATGCTGACAAGGTCATAACATACTAACAGTGGGACTTCTTCTGAAATATTAGTCCACATTGTCACTGTTGTGGTAAATGATGTTTTCGAATCGATGGGGCAATTGCAAATGAGAATGAGTATGTTGGCTATGAAATATTTCTACGAGTAGAGGGTTGTCAGAGCAAGTCACAAGTACTGGTACATACGATGCAAGCATAGCAATTGTGGGTGGAAACTGAATGCATCTTCCATTGGGAATTCGAGTGCTTAGAAGGTCAATAAATTTGAAAACACCCATACATGTCAGTTATCGCTTGTGCATTGTGATAATCGTTAGGCAAGTAGTAAACAAATTGGATCTTGGATAAAATGTAAGTACCAGGAAATTTGTCGGCTGTATAAACCCAGTGAAATCATGGTCGATATTCGTCAAGAGTTGGGCGTGAATATATCGTACCAGAAGGCTTGGAGATTAAAGGAATCCACACTCGACAAAATGAAAAGTGGATTTAAGAATTCATATAGAATACCACCAACTTATCTGCACATGTTGAGGGTATATAATCCGGGTAAGTTTACTGATCTCGAGATGGAAGAAGATCATGGTTTCAAATATGTTTTTTTCGCATTTGGAGCATCGCTTCGTGGTTTTCGCACCTGTATGCGACCTGTTCTTGCTGTTGATGCCTGCTTCCTGAAGGGAAAATACCCTAGATCATTACTTGTTGCCACTTGCATAGATTGTAACAACCAAGTATACCCCATCGGTTGGGGAATGATGAATTCAGAAAATGACGCCTCTTAGGAGTGGTTTATGAAAAAGTTGAATGCTGCAATAGGTGTTGAAATCGATAGATTGGTATTTGTGTCCGACAGACATAAAAGTATTGCCAAAGGTATCGCCCGTGTTTTCTCAAACTCTTTCCACGGGGTGTGTATCTATCATCTGAGCAACAATCTGCGAGGCACATTCAAACACAAAGAGGTGCTCCCAATATACTTTAAGGATATAAAGGCTTACACTATTGCCGAATTCAATGAGATATGGAGAATTCTTTCCTTGCAAATTTCACGTGTCTGCGAGTATTTAACATAGATTGGCATTAAACGGTGGTTGCGAGCACATTCTGAAGGGAGATGATACACTATCATGACCACCAATATAGTAGAATGTCTAATTCGGCTATTTGAGCCTCCGACCTTTCTTGCCGTTCGATCATCTGACTCATTGAAGGCCGTCGAGCCTCTCATGCCTCTTTGGAAGGATGCACGTCTTCTTCTTCTTTTTCTTCCTTATCAAACTCCAAATCATTGGCGGCCTCTCCTATTTCTTCTTCATCCCAACTCAAAAAATTCATAGCTTCTTCAGGAGTTGGAGTTATTGGTATGACTTTAACTCTCTATAGCACATTGAATGTGGAAAGTCATGATATAACATTATTTAAAACTCAAACATACGAGAAAATTATTTTCTCTATTTATCAACTCATACCTCTCTGCTAAGTAGCTTTTTGGACCATACTGCTTTTTTTTCTTGGGGAGATCAATGGCTCTTCATCGCCTTGCACCTGAACATCCTAGGCCTACATCCAAAGGTTTTGACCTTTTGCACTAAAGAGAATTGGTCAAAATGCAACATCAATTCATAGGCGAACACCTGCGATTCATAAAAATAAAATGGAAAAAATTAATTCTTTAAACTTAAGAACAAAATTAAATAAAACAAGTTGTGACTTTTAATTTCCTACCCATAGCGCAACTGGGAATCCACCAAGGGTGTATGTCCTGCTATCGTGATCCCTAGACTACTTTAAGGCGTTGGCCATAGCCTTTCTAGTACTATCCACAGTCGCACGAAAAGACTTTTTGCCTCACGGGATTTCATCAAACTTTCTCCAATTACAGGTCAAACGGATCACCTTGTCATCTATATGGTTCCTCTTTTGCTCCCCAATGATGAATGTGTATAGTAATAGCAAGGTAAGCGACACAACAACCTCATTCGAATAGCTTGCGTTTATTTGATTGTAAGCTTTGAAAACATCGGCGTATGTTGTTTCATTGTGCCTATCTTCCCCAATTAGATACTTACTAATCAAATTGGGCTGTTGGGTGCTTGGAATTTCGCGTATTCACATGTAAAGTCGCCCATCTTCAAACCAGTGATTAGTGCGAACTCCCTCTTCCCAAATTTAACCTTCTTACAGGCGAAATTAAAGTATAGGCTTCCGTCCTTGGGACACCTCATCTATCTTAAGTTGCCTTAATAAGACACTATGGATCATCTGTTTGCACCAAAACTTATGCTCATGGTCCAGCGCAATTCCAGTAAGGCTACTCTCCTTTCTTAGTATGGTCTTTTGCATTTCGGTTAGTTTGAGCCTTATTCTAAGCATATTAGCTTCATAGTAGCAATACTGCAAAACCTTGGCATTGAAGAAATTATACCGAATCACCATTTGCTCTTTCAAAGGATCCTGATTAACAAAATTTGAAAAATAAAAGCAAATTAGTACTGGCTCAATCCTTTACTGGACTAATAGCTCGACCAAAAACATAAAAGTTTTGAGAACGAAAAATTTTGTTTCATGCTCGACCTTTTACCTGACTAATAGCTCGACAAAAAACATAAAAATTTTGAAAATAAAAAATTTTGTTTCAAGTTCGACCTTTTACCCGACTAATAGCTTGACAAAAACATAAAAATTCTGAGAACAAAAAATTCTGTTTCATGCTCGACCCTTTACCCAACTAATAGCTTGACAAAAAACATAAAGTTGGATGTGAAAAGAAAAAATTAATAAGCTGTCTCAACCCTTTACCCGACTAATAGTTCGACCAAAAACGTAAAAGTTCTGAAAACATAAAAGTTCTGAAAACAAAAAATTCTATTTCATGCTCGACCTTTTACCCGACTAATAGCTTGACAGAAAATATAAAGTTCTAAAAACAAAAATTGAATAAGTTGGCTTGACCCTTGACCCGACTATTAGCTCGACCAAAAACATAAAGTTTTGAAAAAAATTAATAAACTGGACTATTGAAGAACCGGCGATTCGACTAAAAAATCGACTTGAAGCTCGACTTTTTAAGAGATCGAGTACCGCTTGACCTAGGGCTCGACTTAGCATCAACCCCCGCCTGACCAATTTTTCAACCAAATTCAAACAACCCAACTCAAATGCATACATACTATATCAACACACACTATGTAAGAAGAATAAAGTGATCAATTTAAGCACAAAATTTACTGATACTGATCGCGTGATGCTGTACTTCCTTCTTCTTCATCGCGGTTGTCTTTTTAACTATTGAAGATGATCGTTCTCCCTTTTTGCTTGCCATTGAATATGTTTGGAATGGGTTAACACTCTAGTTTTGAAAAAATGTTTGAGGCGGAAAACAATGAAGGTTTTGGAAGGAAATGAAGAAGAAAACAAAGAAGGTTTTGGAAGAAGAATGGCCGGAATTGATAATGGATTGTAATGAAGGCTTATGGAAGAAAAACGGTTTTCTCAACACTATCTTTTGGTTTCCCACGCGCGTACCAGAGAGGGGTGTTGTAGTCATTTTGTGGATGGAAGTGCTATAACACAAAAGAAAAAAGGAGGGTGCTATTTTTGTAAAGTCAATGGTCAAAGGTGCTATTTTTGTAAATTGTGATAAATTATTGGTGTTATTGTGGAAAATTGTTGAAAAATTGTTGGTGTTGGACAATTGTGGAAAATTATATGGAGTTATTGTGAAAAATTGTTAATATAATTTTGGGACCAAATTGAGCAGGCGAAATCGTTGTTTTGTTGTTCGTAGACTTTTTAAACACTTATACTACAGCAAATTAACAACTTCAAAAAGAGAGGCCAATGTCAAATTCATCTCAAAACCATATAGTTTGGATACGAAACCAGATTTAATGCATTATCAACTCATATTCCACTCGGTAAGAAAAGATCACTATTTTCCTTTACATAACATAGGATAGATATAGAAGAGATTATCAATATAGGCTATTTTTGGAAGTGAAATTTTATAGAATGAGAAAATATTTCATATATTCTATGCACCACATAAGATTGTATAATCAAATATAATTAGGGGGATAACTCATATAAATAATAGGGGGTAAATTTTTTTTTTTATATAATTAGTTTACTGTACTAAAAATAAGAATGCAACATATATATGTAATATTTTTTCTTACAAAATAGACGAGAGTGAAAAGGAAGATGAATTCCTCTCAAATTTTATCAATGTTCTTTTATGAAGCTTACATTGTTATATATTTGCTAATAACATTCGTGGTATGATTCTATATTGGTTAGAAATAGTGATATAGTGTGCTTAGCATTTTTGTACTGGCCGAAATTTTAAAGGTTTATTCTTGTAAGTCAAAATTTAGTTTCAACTTATAAATAATGCCTTAAAGAAGGAGATATTTTCTCCCTAGTGAATTCTCTAACGTAATTAAACTTAGGGTGTGCTTGGTTCTTCATTAAAATTATAAAATTTTGTTACTAAATTTGATTAAACTTTATGACTTTTTTTTTCTTATTACAACTTATTTATAATGTTTATTTATAATATATAAATTTCAAAATAAAATCTATAGAAAATATATTTAATACCTTGTCAATTCACTACAAGAAAAATGAGTTTTAGATATGACAAAAATCTCGTCACTAAAAGGCATTTTTTCATCACCAATTGCATTTAGTGATGAAAAAATGTGTCGTCACCAACTCGTCACTAGAGGTTTTTAGCAATGGAAAAGGAAAGTTGCCACCAAATGGTTGAATTCAGTGACAAAATGAATTTGTCTCCAAAATTAGTAACGAGAAAAAGTCATCACCAAAGGGCTCACTAAAAATTAAGAGTCATCACTAATTTTGACAGATTAGTAACGAAATTTAGTGACAAAAAAATATTGTCATTGAAAGTACGAGGGTCAACGTCACTTGGTGACGACTTTTGGTAATGAAAAAAAGTTGTCAAAAAAAGATGCCTTGGTCAATGCCTTTTTGATGGGCTAGTAATGACTCTCAATGGTCACCAATTGGCACTTTCATTGGTGACGGAAAAGTTTAGTCACCAAACGTTTCTTGGCTAGTGCAATTAATGACGAAAAAATTTGTCATTAAATAGTATTATTAGTGACAACTTTTAACCAAAGTAGTAACAAGTTTGTTTTGGTGTCTTGTCACCAATAACATCATTGTATTGATCATAATACTATTCATCCTTATAATATATACATCATTGAAATCAAAAATATGATGACGGCAATCACACTAATCATTGAATACCCAAAAATATTGAAGAAACAAAAGTTAAATTTCATTAATTCAAAAAGAAACATCTTAATTTCTCACAAAACATGAAAATAAAATTGAAACATCCTAGTTGTAGCATGAGAATACAATATTATCCAAACACTTTACGCCTCACAAAAGAAAAGTTTACACATCATTCACTTAGTGTTCTGAAAGAAAAAAGACAGAAGGAATGCAATAAACCTCGGCAACACCAATCAAAAGGCAATTTGTTATGCCTTCAATATGTGGATGCTTGGTTATGTGGTGGTAGATGAGTCACTGTGACAAGAAAAATAAAAACACTCAATGTTATAAATTTTGTTGGAATATTCAATCCAATCCAATCGAACTAACTACAGAAACAACCACATCCCATAATTATATTTCATGACATAATACAATTTTACCAATCAATGATAATAATCATACTATAATTCCACCAATCAAAGAAAACTAAAGTGACCACCAAATGCATATGATGACATAATACAATTCCGTCAATCAAAGATAATAATCATAAACCAAACTATATAGCTTGGCATCAATCTATTACATGATGTTCATATCTCAGCAAAATGCTAAAAATGTCTCATGCAAGGATAATATTGATATGAAACCTATGAGTGTATATGTAACAATTCCTTAAAGGAACAGAGTTTTTTTGCGATAACTGAACTCATATTTATAAGACAATTAGAACACATATTGAAGGGTGGTCTGTGTCAAGTCCCACATCGAACCAAAAGGAGTGGCTTTAAAGGTTCGAGAACTATAAAAGTGGGGCTCCAACATTGGACAAGGCATACCTTTCTCAACCTTCTGGCTAAGATTAAGTGTAGTATATGTTCTTATCAGTTTAGGATCCGTTTGGACAAGCCATTTTTGTTTGCAAATGAGCAAAAGTTGTATTGGAATGTGTGAAAATTTTGGTAGATTTTTTTAGATAGAAAAAATATTTTGGAGGAAAAAAAGGTCCAGGGGGGGAATTTTTTAAAATTATGTGAGAGGAATTTGAGTGGAAAAATTTCAATTTTAAATTTTGAAATAAAAATGTGTTTGGATAGTTTATTTTTGTTTAAGAATTTACTTATTTGCAAATGCAAAATCATTGTCCAAACAGACCCTTAATATCTGATACGTGGGCCATCGGTACACATGATATTAAATTAATTTTTTATAGGGAAGGGCCTTTCACAATAGCTTGCTATTGGGGCGCTTGTGCGTTGCCATGGTCTTGGACTATTACCTGAGCTTGGTGCATCTCACCAATCCAAATTGAAAATATTTACTTAATTATTTTTCTAAACATTGTATGAGCATTGGTGCCACCAGCTAACTAAAGATAACGTAAAATGAGAAATGTACATATGACATTTTTGTTGGCACCGATAGTTGCATCTCAAATGAAATAACTAATTGGTGGTACCCTAGATGTGAACCTTTGGGCTTGCCTCTAGCAGAGGCCAAACACAAAGCAAATGCAATTGTTGCCCTTGTGGCTTCTTGCCCAATGTCTCCCACTCAAGGGAAGACCATCCATAAATCATCAGAGAAAAAAACATAAAAATGATTACAATTATTGACAAATTTCATAGAGTGGCTTTTGATGCCTTGCACCTGCCACAAGTTGATGCAACTTAGGTTGGATTCCATGATAGAATACAGAGTGTTCATTGTAGCTATTGTTAAATCTTTCATATCAGGCATACTAATCTGCATTTGAATAGGAAGTGGATTAGATTTTTATTAAAGATCAAAGTACCATGTTCCATTGACAATAATCAAGCCAGTTTACGTAACAATAAATAGCACCTCATTAGCTGAACTTCCTAATACTCCTCTGATTGACCTAGAGACCAAGCTCATAATCACTGCCTTCAAGTGAATCCCATTTAAAAAAGCAAAGCTAAGCAATTGTCATGAAGCATCTTCAAAGTAAAAACAATCACAAATCAAAATTCTTCCTTTGAAGCTCCTTGAATAAAGAGGTGTTATGACATCAAAAATCATTACCCACAGAATTACTCAAAAAACCCAATAAAATAGTGGAAAATGAGAAATCCTTTCCCAGAACTATGTTAACTTTAATTTAGCAGTATAATCCTCATCCAGGCCCCTCCCACTATAAAACAGATAGCTTCAAGATCATGACCACAAAAGTAGCCTTTGCAGCAGAGGCTTTAAACAACTAGAAATTAGAAGGGTAGGGGAAAGAGTAAAAATCCCAAGTTCATAACATGTTTAAATCCTTTCTTGATCCATTTTACTCCAACAAACTTCATACCACTCCAAGGTAATAAAGCTCCTAAAACATATAGAAGAAAGAACCATTAGAGTTCATCATGCCCAAGCAATTATCTATTGTAGATTCCAACATAACAAGACAGATAGGGAAATAACAACTTTGCCACAATAGCATGTTGACCATAATCTACCAAGCAATGATGCATTGTCCTATTCCAATGCAACCTTCCCTGGACACATAGGTCAGAAAATTCTGTTGATCATGACCCTAACAAACTCATCTTTTGCCTGAATACGTACAATCAAAACAAGCCAGGAAATTGGAATTGTGATAAAAAGAACTACTCAATTTGTCAACTAAGAAAACAAATGAAACCTCATGCAAACTTCTTTGCTCCCAAAACTTTCAGGCCAATACAAATCTTTGACCTCCTAGAAAGAGGGAAGATAGAGGCATAGATAATCATCATTCCACAATTATTCAAATGATATACCAATAACATCCACATGGGAAATAGATCCTCCACAAACACTAAAATGAGAAACCCCATAAAATTCTGCTAGGTAAAGAGAAAATCCTTAATAAATTAAAAGAGAATGAGTTTTTTTTCCCCACTAACACTAAATTATTCATATCCTCAATAGAATATAGAGAAAATCCTCAATTAAAAGAGAGAATCCTCAATACAATCCATGTGGATAACACAGAGGCAAGATAACAACCATCAACAATCATTATCCCAAAAACAGTTTATTTTCTCAGAAAAACTAACAAAACAAGCCAAAAAGGAACTCCACAAAGATGTCATAAGCAACAGAACTTAATATTCAATCTAATGTCAACCACAAGCCTCAGCAGCTCCAATGAATTAAAGGATATGGTAACTAGTGATTACAGCCAAAAGAAAACTGAAGTTAAAAGGCAGACCATGCAAGGGCTAATTGCAGGGGGAAAAACTCTAGAAAACTCCTCAATTTGTTTAAACAAATCTCCAACCATAATAAAGATCCATTTGCCACCAAAGTCCCATATTTTGAGCAATCTACAACCACCAAAAAATCAAATCACCGGTAACAATGAGAGGGCAGAGAATACTGACAGAAGAAAACTGGCACAACCATATAATTGGCAAACTAATATTTTATAGCAAATAAAATTAAAAAAAGGGTCCAAGGAAAGGGAAACACGAACTCAATATATCATGGTAAAGAAAGTGCTTCTCCACCCTTTAGAAACCCCAAACGTCCTAGAAGCTTCTTCCATTTTTTTTTAAATGGACAAGAACAATCATCATCCCAAAAGATTGCCAATATGTTCAAAGAAAAATAATCCAATAAAACAAATAGGTCAAGATGAAAATCCTCCACATTTGTGTTGACAGAGATGGATGCTGAAAAATATAACAAAGTCATGAATTCTGATCCGAGCTCAAGCTTCTCCTATGAAATTAAGGACACAACCATTAATGAATAACAGAAAAAGGCAAAATTCTAAGAACCAGAAAAAACAATAAAACAGGTAGGGTTAGGGAAATAAACTCCTGTACAAGGCCATACAATAGAGGTTCATGATAGAACTAAATCATGAATCCAGCACCACCCTCTAGTTCCTCCTATGAGATAAAGGAACATTACCACTAATGATTATGCCAAAGAAAAGCTGGACTTAAAGCAGTATACAGAAAAGAATGTAAAAAAGAAAACTAGAAACCCCCTCTTTTATCCCGTCAAATTTGCAAACCATGGCATCCTAAAACAAAGTTGTGGTAAATAACAATGAACCATCATCGTGCATTCATTTAAAGAGGAAAATAATAAATCAAGTAGATCAAAGGGGAAAAACTCATCCATAAGGCTGTGTTCACCACAATTAAAAGTGAATCCAGGGCCAACCTCCAGCGCTCCTATGAGATTAAAAAATATTATATCTAATTATTATGCCAAGTTAACGCCGAATTTTAGGATGTAGAATAGTTGAAGATTAAACAAAGGCGACTACAAAACCCCAACTTTTATCCCGTCAAACCTCTCCAATACTTTATAACAAGTAGGCATACAACTCCTAGTCCAAAATCTAAGGCAATCTACAGCATTGAAAAAGGACAACCGGAAGAGAAAGGGCAATGAATCTCGATCCAACAAAAACTGGAACCATCACAAAATTAAAGAATTATAACTAGAAAATACTTAGCAAAACTTGGAATCTAGAAATCATCTCGGTTCAAGAATACAAAAAAATCCTTGCAAAGACAGAATAGAAACTATTTGCAACATCTAGACTCTGGATAGTGAACATAGGCAAGTCATCCACCAAACCCTAGAAAAACGAATAGACAAGGGGGTAGAAGTCGCCAGAAAAAACCAATCAGGTTCAACAGTCAAATATGAGTTTTCAACAAAATTTTCAAAATACCAATCATTAGATAAAATACATTAAAAGAGTGTGTTGATATTAGGGTCGGTAATTCACGACACGATACATGACACGAACTTAACACGTAATTAATAGATACATGTACAACTATTAACGGGATTGGGTCGAAATCAGGTCAAATATGAATAACACAAAAAATAAATGAGTCATGTTCAAGTCAACCTGTTTAACTTGCGAGTCAACCGGATTGACATGTTTATTGTATATATAATAATAATAATAATAATATTGTTTGCTCATCATTTGCAAACTTGTTCAGTATAGTATAGTGGTAAATATCTTTAATTAGTATAGTGTTAAGTATCTTTACTTATCTCGAAGAAGACCTTAGGTTCCATTCTCTTTAGCTACAACAGTTTTTGATTTTGCACTTTTCTACATCGACTTTGGTTGAGTTGTTTGCTTTGACGTTGGTTTTGCTCTTTGCAGCATTGCTTTGACGTTCTATTATTGTTAGTCAAAAAATTGTTATTATTTTTTATGTTTTTTTTTGTGTTAAATAGATTTTTTCGTGTCGTGTCGTGTTACCCACAAAATAAACAAGTCATGTTATCCACAAAATAAATAGGTCGTGTTCATGTTACATTTTTTACACGAATAATTCAATGGGTTGTGTTTGTGTTCATATAAAACTTATAATACCTGTGTCAAAACACGACCCATGAACCCGAAACATGACCTAATTGCCACCCTAGTTGATATATAATACCCTTAATGTGAAAATTAGTAGTATAAAATGAGTTGTACCTCCACTTGGTTGACCAAAAATAAAAAGTTGTACATTGGTGAAACCGAACTTTTTTTTTGGGACAAAGGAAGCATAAGTATTTACTACTTTGGCTATAAGTATTAACCACAACTTATGTTATAATATTACATTAGTGACTATAACTATTTTCAAACTATATATTTTTTGTTCCTGATTTTCTTATAAAGAAATATAGTTCGTAATATATGTCCAAACTTTTAATTACCATTAATCAATAGTGTTTTTTAATACTAACAAAATTATGTGCTTAAAATAATTAAACTTATGTGCACAAGTTCATAAATTTCAAGGTGTCCTAATATAATTATTTTAAATTAAGAGCCATAACATAAATAACCCAATAAAGCTCAGTCCAATGAAGAATATACTTATCCAATTATTATTCTTAACCAAAGAAATCCAATTAGAGTTAATAAATATTGTATTGTAATACTAAAAAGACTGTGTGATTAAAGTACAATTATATGGACAAACAAAAATTTTAGGGTGTTCTAGAATAATTATTAGAAATTAAGAACTATAATACAAGTAAGCTAAGTTTTCTGACGTGCTATTTTCTACAAGCGAGTAGAGTTGTGTCAAGTAGTAAATTAAGATATCGTCCCACAGAGAATTTTTAAAACTGACTATTGAAATACTCAATATGTTGTTTGTTTAGACATCGAAATCAAGTTTTGAACTAAAATTACTAATCAAATAAAAAAAAACTGAATTCTATCAAATGTAAAAACTAGGATTCTTATTCTCAATTTTGACCATTTATTAAAATTGATTAACCAACAAGGTCTATGTTAACTCTAATATATTTTGAAGGAATCTTAAGAACCATAGATCTTCCTCTCAGATAGTACCTATGATTAATTGATAATTAATTAACACTAAGTTTGATGGCTCTCACCAACTTAATGTCTTTTAACTCCAATTTTAATGCACAACCTTTTAATCAATGTTAACCACTTAACTGTCTCTCAACTAATTAAGCTATTAACAGGTTATTGCCTAATCCTACAGAACCTATCTCTCAATCAAGTTCTATAATGTTGATTCAATCTTAGGGTGATCAAACCTAAAATGACATTAAGCACAACAATAGCAATTAATGAATCAAAGCTAACAAGCTACATTAATCACAATAAGCACATGGTCACATTGGAATAAGAACCCTAAAAATGATTTAGCCACTCATATTAAAAATAAAAGACAAAGATAAAGAAATAAAGAAAACAAATCCAAACATCATAAATAATAAGAAAAGTTAACAATTAATCCTTCCCTTCAATCGGAAAATCCGGTTTAGCCATTCATGATAACACACATGGCTGTTGGAATTTTTCTAAGAGAATTTCTAAAAACTAAAGAAAGAAAAGAATGTGAATCTCCAAGTCTCCGGAGAGAGAGAGGCGGCTACTTGTGTTCTTTTTCTTTCAGGGTTTTTTTTTTCGTATCCTAAGCCTTCCAAAGTCCAAAAGTGGTTGGACTTTTGTTTTCTTCACAATCCTACTTCAAGTCAACCTCTTTCTTGCTTTTTTTCTTTCTTTTGTTTTTGTTTTCTTTTGTTGCCTCAAGACTCTCACCTAATGTAAAGACTTGGTATTTTCTGAAATTTAGTCTTTGTTTTCTTCTTCAATATAGTTTTTCTTCTTTTCTTTTGTTAATTTCTCCTCCGGGTTAACATTTTCCATTCCTACAACAAAAACATAACAAACATCAAATAATGTTCCTTAAAATCACAATAATAATGAGAAAATATTAACAATAAAAATGACATTTTAACCCTTTATCATTTTCCATAAGGAATAATATGTTTAATCCAATCATTATTCTTAGCCAAAGAAATCAAATTATAATTAATTAATAGTGTATCCAAAAAAAGACTCTATGCTTGAAGTTAAATAGTGTAGGCAAAATTATATATATTAGGGTGTTCTAGTGCAATTATTAGAAATTAAAAGCTATAAATTTAAAAAGTTAAGTTCGGCCAAATGAATAAATTACATAGTTCAATTATTATCCTTAACCAAATAATTCCAATCATCATATAAATTGTAGCCCAATCAATTTAGCCCAAAATGTTTTATTTAATCTATCCCAAATTATATGGCCCAATACGTATCTTGTTATAAAACTTATAATATTCAATTTTATTATATACCAAAAAAAATATTTATATCTCCATATTTAATAATATTATACACTAAAGCTATATATATATATATATGAATTAAAAGATTATAACTATTTTCATTTTTATTGTGACTATTTTTTTAATTAAATTTTTTTAAACCAGAAAATTCAATTTTATAATACACTAACATAAAAAAATTATGTATTTGAATTAATAATATTTCACATATATCTATATAATTAAAAATTTAATTGAAAATTATAAATAAATAGTATAAGTTATATATATAATAAGAAATTTATGACGACAAAAAAGGTCATTAAAATGCATCCAAATTAGTGATGACAATAACTTCAGTCACTTATTAATAAATTTTATAATTTTAGTGACGAGAATGTTTCTCGTCACTATTTTTTCTTCACCAATTGGGTTTAATTGGTGGGAGACTTTTTCAGCATACTCCATAGTGACGAAATGGTGACGACTTTTGATGAGTTGGCACTAAAGTTGGAGAGTAGACGCAAAATTGTTGACGACAAAATTTGTTGTCACTAATGGGGACATTTAGTGACAAGATTTTTTTTTTTCACCATGTTTTTCGTCAATAAAAAACCATTTTTCTTGTAATGATTCTAATTCTAACAAAGGACTACACGGACCCTTTTTTCTTTCTAAAATGACTATATAGTTTTAGAAATTTTCATATCTACATATTAATTTTAGATTTTTTGTTCTAGTCCTCTTAAAGTAAAACTGTTTTTATAAACACCATCCAAGTAGCCTTGAAAGATCGAGGAACTATTTCAAAGCTTGCCGTACCAAAAAGTTCTGAATATTTCAAAAACTTTTTCTAAAAACCGGTTGGAAAAATTAAAATCTTATTTAGAGAAGCTCTTCTGTAATTCATAGTTTAGCTGATTATAGCACCAGGTCTCCTTTTCTATGCGATGCTAGTAATTTAGGGTTTTGATCACATGCAACCAAAGTTAATTAAAGCTCGAGTGTTTTTATGATATTTATTCTCCATTTCTATGCGAGGCTAGTAATTTAGGGTTTTCACCACATGCAACCAAAGTTAATTAAAGCTTGAGTGTTTTAATGATATTTATTGTGAAATTAAGTATATAGCCACAGCTATTTTAGTTTACTTGCCTAACATGGCTTGTATTCATATGTTTTACCTTTCCAAGCGGATGGTCAATCAAGGTGCCAAACTATTTGATTTTTGGCCACCCAGCTTTCATCAATTGATGCTAAGATTTCTTGCTATTTATGCTATGGTCCTAAATTGAGAAACGAATAATACTATTTACCTCAATTACTATCAAATGAAACAAGTTATTCATACTCATTCAATTTTGGTTTACTAAGAATTTGTTCAAATTTACATTGATAACTAGTTAAATCAATTTTGAGCAAGAATTTTCGTTCACTAAGATATATTTGGTTGGATAAAGTGCATTCAACTTATTTAAGTAGTACTCATTAAAGGTAATGTATTTGAGGAAATTAAATTCATCTCTAAATGAGTAATATTATAAGAATAATTTTTTAAAAATTCAACGAGATAGAAGTGAGATCTAAGAACCAAAATAGTGAATAAAAAATGCTAGGAACAAAATGTACATGCCAGGAACTTTGTTATCAACTAGTTGAAAAGTAAAATTTGTCTAAATTTTCTAATATTAGAATGAGAATCCAACTCTTCTTCAAAAATAAAAATAAAATAAAAACCCCTTAATCATCGAATTGTACTTTGACTTTTCATATTGGAGTATATTATTCCAACATCTAGCCATACAAATTTTGATCATTGAAGAAAATAATTTCATTTTGTCATTTTTTAAATTAGACATAGGGTGCACTTATTGCACTATATCTAAATGCAGTTTTGCGCTTTCCAAAACGCTTTTCTGCTTTCTAATATATTTTCTTATATTACAACCACTATTTAAAAAAATATGAAAGAATATTTTAAAATGAAATACATAAAAACCCATAATCAATTATATAGGCTCTACCAATTTTTACCGAACTGCAAAACTAGTGTTACCACCTATGGCTATAGTATAACTTTAATTGTTAATTAAAAACTCTACAACTCTATATGAACTTGTTCATCTACTTTGCTTAGAGGTGGTCACGGTTCTAAATCGTCGGTAATGGTTGCAAAACCGCTAGTTCGCAATCCCTTTAAAGAAGGAAACAAAGACCGAACTATAGAAGGGTTAGTTCTGGTTCAGTTTTAGAATCACCAGTTCACGATTTGATTCTGGTTCTGGTTTTGATTCTAGTTTATTTTCGATTCTAATTATAATCCACTTTTTCAATTAAGAAAAGAATAATTTAAAATTTAGAATGATATAATAAAAATATAACTTAGATTTTAAAAAGTACTAGTATTTAGTACCCCACTCGAGAAGAGGAGTGACCAATTAAAATTCTTAATATATTTTTATATTTTTATGAATATATAATTACAACTATTTTAAATATGTTTGATTTATCTTCCTATCATATAATTATTTTGTTCAGATAATTTAAAAATAATACAAACTTTATACTAATGTTGCTAACTGAAATATTGATAAGTTCTTTTTTGAAAGAGAAAAAAAATTGTCACTGATGACTAATATATATAAAAATTAATACCACATAAGAAGCTGATTTTTATTTGAACAATTGAATTGATGATAGACTATAAAATTCTAATAATTAGATATGTTATTAGTTATTATATTCGCATGAATTTAAATGACTTTGAAAGTTCATTTTTAGTTATTTTTGCTATGATTAATAAAAATACATGTCATTAATAATTAAAAACATCTCTTTTAATATCTATAACAATTAATGATAAACAAAAACAAGTTAACTAAAATTTATTATTACATTTTTATAGTCTTTTTATTTTTACATTAATATAAAATATTTCCAAATAATAAAATTAAATTGATAGGAATACTTATAAGAGAAATATGCAAGTGCATGTAGGTCATAAAATTTTTATATTATTTTTAAAATGGAACTATTAGTTCCATTCGTAATAAAAAAGATAAATAATAAAAAAAATAATATTTTTACTTAAAATAATAAAAATAGTGATTTTTTAAATAATAAATTCAAATAAGATTTAAAATAAATAGTCTAAAATATAATGAAATTAACCTATAAGGATTTCTAATATATCAATAGAATTAATAAGAAAACACCATAAAAGTTCTTAAAACAAATTAAAACTTAAATTGCATAATAAAGATTTATAAATATAAAATATGTATTTTTTTGGAATAAATAAATATACATTATAAATACCAAATGACAATTGAAATGATCTTATACAATATTTAGAAATAATACTAGTATTTTAAGTTAAAATGGTTAAAATGATAAATAAAAAGAATTTATATTATTTTTAATTATTATGATCAAAATTACATTTTCATTTATGATAACACAAATTTTTTTAATATACATATGTGTGTGTCGATAATTAACAAAAATTATATGATAATATAAATTAAAAAATAAATCCACATGCATAACAAAGAAAGGTTTGTTTTACCCTACATTGTGACTATTGATTGCATTTGAAAGTAAAATTTAAATAATTAATAATAATTTTTATGTTAAGTTATACTTACAATTAAAAATTAAAGTGAGAAAAAAGAATATTTTATTTATATTTTGAAGATTGTAATTTATTTCTAAAAAAGATAACTTAAATTTAGAAGTCAAAACAAATATAATTTACATTTAGAAAAACAAAATAGAAATTGCACTCAAAATTAAAAATAAAAGTGAGAAAATAGTATATTTTATTTATATTTAAATCTTTATTTTTTAAAAAAATTACATAGTTCTGAACCAGAATCAAGCTAATAGTTTCAGTTGGGTTTCTCAAAATTTGGAATTCAAACTGGATTACTGGACCCGATTCTGATTATGACTTTTGTAACTATTATCCACGTTACCAATCTGAGTCTGGTTCAAACCTAAACCACGGTCACCCTTACCTTTGTCTATAAATAACCGACAATACATGACCATCATCATCCTCAACAAGTGAAAGCTTGAGAACAGCTCACACATTTGTATGGGAACCATGGGTAAGCAAATGGCTTCCTTATGGCACCTCATAGCAATAATATTCTTCTTCATATTCGTGTTGGGAGCAGAGGCCAACTGGCCTTTTTCCCAAACCACCATGCAAACATAAATGCCCTCCACCACCATCCTCCACCACCATCTCCTCCGCCACCATCTCCTCCACCACCATCCTCCACCTCCATCCTCCGCCACCATCTCCTCCGCCACCTAAAAATCACATCCACCTCCACCTCCACCAAAGCCAAAGAAGTCGCCTCCTCCACCTCCGTCCTCCGCCACCATCTCCTCCGCCACCATCTCCTCCACCACCATCCTCCACCTCCATCTCCTCCCCCACCATCTCCTCCGCCACCTAAAAAATCACCTCCACCTCCACCTCCACCAAAGCCAAAGAAGTCGCCTCCTCCACCTAAGCCAAAGAAGTCGCCTCCTCCACCTCCGTCCCCTCCGCCACCATCTCCTCCGCCACCTAAAAAATCACCTCCACCTCCACCTCCACCAAAGCCAAAGAAGTCGCCTCCTCCACCTAAGCCAAAGAAGTCGCCTCCTCCACCTCCGTCCCCTCCGCCACCATCTCCTCCGCCACCTAAAAAATCACCTCCACCTCCACCTCCACCAAAGCCAAAGAAGTCGCCTCCTCCACCTAAGCCAAAGAAGTCGCCTCCTCCACCTAAGCCAAAGAAGTCGCCTCCTCCACCTCCATCAAAGCCAAAGAAGTCGCCTCCTCCACCTAAGCCAAAGAAGTCGCCTCCGAGGGGATCCTAGGACACCAACACCACGCAACCCCGTAACCTAACTTGAGGTTACCTTCATCCGCAATCAAACCTTGGATGATCATATTATACCACTTTGTAAACCCTGGCCTTATATTTTTCCTTCCAATAAAGAGAGTGATTGAACTCCTTACAAATGGCGTTGTAGAATAAATAAAGTTAAGAATAAAAACTTATAAACGGAGCATGGATCAGCTTTTGGAGCAAGCATATATGTATATATGTATGCATGTATGTATACATACCAGGCCGTGTTGTTGTACTTCATAGCTACAATATCAATAAAATTGATTTTATTAACTGATTTTGCAAAGTTAACTACTATTTTTTCTTGTCAATTGCAAACATGCACGGGGCTCATCTCTCTAACTGGGATTGGTTAATTATAAACTTGCGCAACAAAAGAAAGAAACTACAATTAATAATCTCTTTAACCACCGGCTTCCATCAGGATATTTACGCACTAAAATCTTTGTTCTGGGCATGCAAATTAATTCATTAGCCATACATTACTGATAGGGAGAATTATGTGTCGAAGAGAAACGGCATGCTTAGAACTTAGTCAATGGCCATTGCATTATAACTTTTATTTCGACCCATTGCAATAAACATGAACTTTTCTAATCACAAAAGTGAGTCGTATAAGTATCTTGTTTCTTGTAAAGAATATTTCTGGTTATTTCTTGACTATAAATTAATACTCATAAAGTCACAAAAGGTTGTGACTTGAACAGGCCATAACATGATTGACCAATTGTTGGCAGAATAATACGTTTCTCACGCTTGTATTTTTTTTTTTTTATGACTCGGAGATTCCCTCACCAAACGACCCTTCGGACCCTCTAGTCAGACACCAACTCTGAGGCTTCTATGGGTAGGCCCCACCCCATAGTCACATGTAAATTCAAAGGTACTGTAAAGCCTTGACAGCATGGAGGTTCGAGCCCTCGTGGTTTGGCGAGTTGGCCAGAAGAGAACTCCCATCCGCACCACTAGGCTACCCTCTTGGGGGCAAAAGAACAAATGTGCTTACTACTAAACTTTTATTTCTTTTGTTGACTAAAAAACCCGCAGCCGCTACCAAGGGTGCACATTGAATAAACCCCACTCCTTTGTAATAGCTCGCAAACCACACAGGAGATGTAAACCGTACTGGGCAAGCCCTGTACGACGGGCTTGACCCAAAAGGTCACTACAAGAAAAATGGCCTTTAGTGACTAGTCGATTTTGGTCACTAATAGTACAATTGTCGTCACTAAAAGTCTTTGGTGACGACAAAAGAGGTGGTCACCTCCTCGTCACTAATACTCCGACACTAAAGGTATTTAGTAATCACTTGGAAAAATGTCATCACTAACAGGCCAATTCAGTGACCGGAAGCGAAATGGTCACCAATTAGCGACAATTTTGGTCACTGAAGGGGTTGTTTTGTTGTCACCAAATGTTCCAACTGGTCACTAAAGGTTGATTAGTCAACGCAAATAGTGACGACAATTTGTGGTCACTAAATGCTATAAAGTCAACGAATTTGGTGACGACTTTGGTGACGGAAAAAGTGGTCACTAAATAGAGTTTGGGTCACGTGACACAGATGGTGACCAAAAGAAGTGGTCACTAAATGTTGTAAGTTGGAATGAAATAGTGACAGCTTTGGTGACAAGAAACTGTCGTCACTAAATTAGTGGGCGATTGGTGACAAGAATTTGTCGTCTGCAAATAAGTGAATGAATGAACGCAATAGTGACGACATTTGGTGACCATAATTACTGTCAATAAAATTAATTTTATCCACTATTTTAGTGACGGAATTTTGTTGTCAGTAAATTGTAGAATCACCAAAAAAAATAGTGACGACAAATATTTTGGTGATTGCATGTGATGTCAAGAAATGTATGAAGAAAATGAATTTGTGTCAACTTTTGTGACGATGTTCTTGGTGAAATAGCATTACTCATGATTACTAACAATCCAAAACATGTGACATTCATAAACATATATCAAAATAAATACCACGACTTCTCCAATAACAACTAAAAGTAGAAAAATGAAAGAGCGATGACTATTTTGACTACGTTTTTGGTGAAGTAGCATTAGTTACTATGATTCAAAATCCAAAACATCCAACATTCATAAACATCCAAGATTAATAAACATCCATACAAGTAAATACCACAACTACACTAACAATAAAAAGGATAAATGTATAGCACAAATGTGAAAAGTAATTCATTCAACTACATAGGAATGCAAGACTAAAACATTATGCAAGAGACAATATCATCCAAAAAGTGGTAGCTAATCAACAAGATATCCATCCTACATCTTGTAAGGAAAAATGAATGAAAAGCTTTAGAGCTATCTAATAGATACATCCCACTTCTAGCAAGCAAAATCCAAAATAGGTAGAGTGACATTCCAAATGCAGGCCTAAAATCCAAAAGAGGTACAGCCACATTTACAAAAAGCACCTTCAAAATATTGGTGCCAAGCAACCATTTTTAATGTTTCATACATAAAGCTACCATATAACTGTGTTCCATAAATACAAAAGAGTTCCATAATATAATGAACAAAAAAGATTACCAAATAGCATCAGCAAAGTATATAGAGCACCATCATCTGTCCACTGTGTACATGCTGATACGAATTTAAACCAAAGAATAAGAATTTGAACCTATACCAGAGTATTGGTCCTAGTATTGTCCTCTAGGTTGAACTAGTCTTCCTTTAGCAAAACACCTAACGGAATTATCAATGATCCAAGATGTGAACTTTAACTATCATTGGAACCTTACTTTTGTCCACTTGACACCCAATGGAATTATCAAAGACCCAAGATGTGAACTTTGACTATCCTTAGAACCAACTGGAACACTCAGATTGTTGAGGTAAAGAAAATAAAAAAAATAGCTTAAACATGAACCTAAGAGGCTATCATCAAAGACTCAAAACAAGTTTTAAACTAGAACTCAAAGAAAAGCTAAAAGCTCTCAAGTTTGTAATTGATAAAAGTCTGTATTTTCTTGGGGCTGAATGGCCTCTATTTATAGATTACAAGGGGCGATTTTTAGGGGACTAATCTATCCTCTGAAAGGATTAGAACTCATCACCTTTTAGGAAGCTAACTAAAGAAACAATTACTTAAAAGAAAGACTCCTAATCTAAGAAAAGGAAATAGAACAAATAGTTGCTTAAAACAAATCCAAAGATGGTTTGGCTTTGTGTGCTGGTTGAATGTTGCTTAAGTTGGCTTTCCACTCTTGAATGGCTTTGTGTGCTGGCCGAATGTTGCTTAAGTTGGCTTTCCACTCTTGAATTGGATTTGGAATTCCCGAAATTACAAGTCCAAGTGCTGAATGGAATTGAGCTGAATAATTGAGCTTCCTAAATCAACATCCAAATGCTGAATGGAATTGCCTAAACCATAATTCCAAGGGCTGAATAGAGATGGAATTAAGCTGGTCTTGAGCTGCCAAAAAAGTCCATTTGAGCTTCCTAAAATTGGCCTAATGCTAGAACCTTCCAAGGCCGAAGCTAGCTGGATTCTTTCTAAGGCCAAATGCTGAATCCAAGTGTGGTTTGGTTCGGATTTACTTGTGTGGTGGCTAAAGTGAATTGCATTCTTTTGAATTAGAACCTTCCAAATTCGGACTTGGATTGTGATGAGAAGTGGCCTAAAGATCTTGATTACACAAGTGAAAATCAGCAACACTTGATCCTACATTCTTGATTCTTCATGGATGACTAGAATGACAAATGATGAATTTGGATATGATGAACTTGGATCAGCTGCCTTAGATGCTTGAGCTTCAATTAACTTGGTTATAAGTGTTGCTAAAGCAGCTTGCATTCTCTTAATTTGTGACCTAATCATAGGCCCTCCAATGCCTTTCAACAGATCAATGTGTGGACGTCTCTTTTTACGTGAATTCTTAACTAAACATCCAACTTGTGCTCTTAGATTTGTCTCTCTTAAATTTGGTTGAGTTGTCTTGGCTAGATGGTTGATTGTTCCATCCTTGGCTCTTAGATTTTCATCACATGCCAAGCCTAGAGAAGATTGATTCACTAAAACTATAAAACAAAAAATCAATTTCTTTGAAGAAAGCCATAAAAGTTAGTTCGGTTACAGGGATAGTTTAGTTATCTAATAACACCATAAATCTAAAACGAATGCAAGAACAAACCACAGCTTAAATACATGTATACCTGGACATACTTGTCCACATACCCCATCACAAGCTTAGTGAATTAAAAGAAGTATATAACTTGCTTCCATTAGTACTAAACCAAAAATATGGACTATATACATAGTGCAGCCACAAGAGAAGTGAGACAACAAATAGTCCACGTTAGGAACATTACATTTCAAAGTTCAAGAAAACCTAAAACGAAATGTTCGGCTGGATTCTTGTAAGAGAAAACATAATTTACAAATTGGCCACTTCATTTTACAACCGCTAACCAGAAAACATGAATGAGAAAAAACCATAGCTGAAACCACCACAAGAACAACGGCAATAAAAAAAAATAGAATTTACAAATTGGCCACCTTCATTTTACAAACGCTAATCACAAAAGAACAAAAAGAACAAAACAGATTTTACGATCTGGCTAGCTTCATTTTAAAACCGCTAATCACAAAGGGATTGCATTAAATAATTATAATATGTGTGAAAAGAAATAAATCAATATTTGAATAGCTAAATGTCTACTGTTCCACACAAATGAAGTTGATGAACAATCTAGAATTGTGCACAAAGGACAAGACTGTATGGTTGCCAAAATTTGGACAATTGAAATGTAATATTGCCGGCTGGCCACAAAATTTGGAAACCCCACAATTCATGATAGCAAACAAAGTTATTACAAATTTGTGGGTTGAAACTTCAAGAATGGCTACTGTAGTAATAAGAAAAGAAAATGCAGATTTTCTCTTTTGTGTAGACTCAAATGTACAGCAATTTGTGTAGACTGAAATGTGTAATAAAATGAAAAATAGCAAAAAACCAGTTGTATTAAAAAAAAAAAAGCATGCACTTACCTCATCTCTGGACTGTGCTTTAGACAATTGATGCACCTCCGCCATCAAAGTCTCCATTTGCGCTTGCATCTCATCTTGCATTTCCTTGAGTATATTCAACTCACATTCTTGGGTTGCAATTTTTTCAGTCAGCGCATTTGCATGTTCCTCCGCATTATTAGCCATTTTTCTTTGTTTGTCCACTTCGGATTGTAGCTTTTCAACCACCACAACATTCTTTGTAGGCATAGAAACACCCCTACTATGCCCAGGTATTTTGTGCAATTTTTCAGCGCAAATCTCTGACGGGGATCGCAAAGAGCCGGCCTCCTCCTCTCACATCTCATCTTACATAGTCAACAAATATGTCAAAATCAAAAACATAAATTGAAATATAACAATGAAAAAATTGAGAAGGATTTGAATTAAGAAGGTACCAATAATTTTTGGCATGTTCATTGACCATTTTCTTTTGCTTTTTTGAAAATGATCAATCTCATAGCAGTCAATAGAAGTGACTTCCTTGCCATCCTTTGGCTGCAAATTTTCCATAATCACATTAGATGAAACATAAAAAACAACCAGATTTTTTTTTTGGTTTTTTTTGGCATGAAGCAAAAAACGGCGTTAATAAGTACAAGCTGCCTATACTAACAAACCCATGAACGGTCCTTGAAATCGACATCGAGCCAACAGTTGGTGGTGTGCTATTTTTTGTGTGGTTTCCCTTGTTTTTACTACTCATTGTCTGTTGGAGGGAAAATGAAGTGAGGTTCCGTAATGTATTTCATGCCTTGTGGGAACCTAAACTTGAAAAACAGAAATTTATACATATAAATGATCTAAACCTTAAACTCATCAAAATCAAAATAATGGTAGAGATTAATCCAATCATCTTCTGGGACATTTGTGGGAATATGCTTCATAGCATCATCCTTGCATAGGAATTTCTGGAAGTGAACATGCAACTTGTATTGACGATTGTTATATTGCCTTGCAAGTTGCTTCAACAGTGCTTTTTGCATTGAGGCACTGCTATCATAGTTAAAATTCTTCTAGACATGTATGGTTTACATTATTAGAGTGAAGAAAATTTATACGGAATAATTATTAGACATATAACAAAGAAGTTATTCACATCAATTGGAAGGTGCTCTAATAGCACCCAGTTTCTTGGTAGAAATCCTAAAGTGTGGCAAACGTTGATGAAAACCTTGAAACACAGTTAAAGCAATCAAAATGAACAAAGCAACTGAACCAATAACAAAGTTCCAATTCAATGAATTGCAATGAGTACGCCAAAGTGTACCTTAGGCATGTTGCTTATGAATATTAGCATTCTAAATCGACGTTTAGTTTTCATTATAAAGTACTAGGCCACATCAATGTTTTTTGATTAATACTAAATTCATAGTAATGCAGCAAATTAAAATGCATGCAAAATTATGAAATCCCCAAAAAAAAAAAAACAACCTCTACAACAAGCATAAACAACCAATAAGATCCTCACCAAAAATGTAATGTAATATTTCACATAAAACATCTTACTATGAACTTGCCAATCATTCCCTCCCTCAACTGTTCGTCTTGTTTTTTCCATCCCGAACTGTCAAACTTAGCAAATTGCCGGACAATACATCCACCCTTTGTGATCAACTTTTGATTATCTAGCCCTACTAATCGACTAACAGCACTATCAACTTCGATGACAACTCTAACATCCCCCTGGTTTTTTGAAGCCCTCAGATTCCTCGTGGGTCCCCTCATCATTGATGTGCCTAGGTAATTGTCATTCAAAACCAAGAAGTTATGAAGTAAAACATTTAACCCCGAATTGAATATCACAAATGAAATGTGAAATGACTCCCTATTACATTTACTAAAACTACATACTAGAACCACAATAATTACTCCCATGATTAAAAATTTTACATATATAATTCATGTTTACGGTGTTTATGCAATACATAGTAAAAATTTTAGGAATGATACAACTCCACTTCGATTTTGTAACAAGTTTTAACGTAAAAATACTAAAATCACAACTTTGATTCAACCACCTTTTTATTACAAATATAGGAACATCACCAATGTGTTATTAGAATTTACCTCAGGAAGTTGATCCAACTTGCTCTTGCTCTTGGTGTTGCGAATCACCTCCAGTCTTATCATTTTTTTGGTGATTCACCTCTCCACCAATATTTTGGTGGTCCAATGGGATAGAGTCGTCTCGGGAATGTGTGGGACCTATCAAGTCAAGAAAACGATGAACTTGCTGAATTGTATGAACATTTCCATCTGGGCTTGCAAAATCATCATCTTCTTCCTCTTCATCTCTCACCAGAAAAGTCGAGCTGCTTTATGGGTGTAAGGCGCACTTTTCTAGAGCAACAACTTTTGGTGGAAGTATGTTTGTGCTTTCCTAGTTGGAATATTGGCCGCTTTTGGTGCAAATGGCCCTCCTCATCTCTATTCTCAGTAACATTTGGAGTTGCCTTAATAGGCATGAGTCTTGCACTTCTTTGAAGGGTTTGGCCTTGTTCTATTTCAACTTGGGTGTTCATCAATCGCGTTGTCCTTCTGGGTGTTCTAGGAATAGGTTGCCTTTTACTTGTTCCTCTTTTACCCGGTCCTTTATCACTGCATTAACACACACTTAACAACATTAGTATAGTATTTGACATTTTTGGAGAAACAAATTTTATGCAACTTCGCGCATAATTTAAAGGCAAACAATACCGTTTTGTGAATAAAAGTAGGCCATAACACTCAGTACAAAATACATGTTTCTAGTTTGTCACAAATCCTTCAACTTCCATGCTTCAAGTTAAAAACAAATCAAAACAGGTACAACTTTTTCAAAAAGTTCTCTGGAAATGCAACAAAATTCAAAACGAACATGTATACTTAGTATGGTAATTATTTAGGATTGTATACGCAAGTGCAAGTAGCATGGGCAATTTTATGATCTTTAGAGCTAAAGAACACAAATAAGATATTTCATCCTCAACATGCGCATAACTATAAATTCCCACCATATGTACGTGGTTAAGCCTTCACATTTACTTTACTAAAACCATATAAATATTGACGTAAATATACGTACCACCTCACAAGTTGAACTAAGTTTATAAAATATAGAAGTAGCCATCAGTACATATATTTGAAACACAACAATAACACACAATACACTCGGATGATTTGCAAACCTTCACTTTCATACAAACCACTCCTATTTAGAACCACTACTACCATCTTCCCACATTTCCTCATCCTCTGCAAATTGATCGCGAACATGAGGAATCTAGAACTTCATCATCAATGAATGAATCAACATCCACCCGAACACCTCGTGATATTGTCGTATTGCTATCACCTCCAACAATCAAGCTATCAATCACTTGCAATAGTTGGCTCTTCTTCCTGGTAAATATCTGCTACTTGACTTTTCTCTACATTTTGGGAACATAGTACAATCTTTGTGGACTAATAACTGACAACATGCCAGTTGGTGCCAAGTTTTAATTCCGGAGCATAGAAAACTTGCTTAACTTGAGATGCCAACACATAAGGTTGCTCTATATACCATTTTCTAGACATGTTGACACTGGTGAGGCCACTTTCCCTATCAATTTGCATCCCATTTGCATCGCTAAGCCTAAACCAATCACACTGGAAAACCAACACTTTATTGTTAGATCCAAAGTACTCAACTACCAATACATCTTGTAGTAACCCATAAAAATCAGTCATATTGTTCCTATGTTCACCCTTCACTACCACTCCACTATTTTGAGTTTTCTTATTTTGATCATGGCTAAGGATGTGAAACTTGTAACCATTAACCAAGCAGCCACAATACCGATTTACTAGATTAATTGGTCCGATCGCCAATGCCTGGATTTCTTCACCATACAAATGTGGGCTTGATGACACCTACATCAGTACATTTTTAGTTCATTACCCCAATATACACTACAAGAAAAATAGCATTTAGTGACCAAAATGTTGGTGACGACAATCAGTTTGGTCACTAAATGGCCTCTTTGGTGACCACTGAGTGAGTCGTCATTAAATCAAAGTAGTCATCACATCTTTAGTGACCAAATAGAAAATTTCGTCACCAAGTTGTCACTGAATGTGGTGGCACCAAAAAAGACAGAGAACTGCACTACAATTAGTGACGACATTTGATCTCGTCACAAAGACAAGCATCAAATAGTTTGGTGACGAGGAATTGTCATCACCAAATGTTAGGAAATTACTGATGACATTTTGTGGTCACTAATTCATAAATATTATGTATATTTTTATGAATTATAATTGTAGAATGGTTTAGTGACGAGAAAATATTGTCACCAAAAGTTACAAAATTAGCGACGACAATTTGTGGTCACTAATTCATAAATACTATGTATATTTTAGGAATTATAATTGTAGAACGGTTTAGTGATAATAAAATGTCGTCACCAAATTGGTAGTTGTAATGAATAAGGAATTTGCCAAAATAATAATTAAGAAATTGGGTTAAATTACGGTGAAATAATGATTTGGTTCTTGAACTAAGCAATTTTATTAGGTGAAACATGTTGTTTTTGGTGTGACATTTAATTTTTATTATTGATTATAGTACGGCATCCTATTGTTTACAATTTTGAAAAAATAGTTTTGCCTTATTATATTAAGACATCTTATTATGTACAATTAGTAGTTGTAATGAATAAAAAAATGCCAAAAAATAATAATTTAAAAGATTGGGTTAAATTATTTAGTACATCGGGCTAAGCACTCTCACTAGGCCAAAAATGTCCTTTCTATTATCACCCTTATTTTCTATTTCTTTGCTTTAGAATTTTGCCAACATAATTTTGATACTTATGTTAAGACACCTTGATATTTACAATTTTGCCCCTATAATTTAGACTAATTCTATTATGACATCTTATGAAGAACAAGTAGTAGTTGTAATGAATAGTTATTAACTACAAGAAAATAGGCCTTTAGTGACCTAAGTAGTATGTATTGATGGAGAAATGTCCATTAGGTTATGTATTGGGCCATAAATATTTAGTAAGACCATAGTTATCAAAATCGCGATCCAGATAATAGAATTGCACGATTGTACGATCCAAATATGCAAAATCGATTCTAAATTGTATAGAATCATTCACTATGTAGAATCATGAGTAGAATCGGTTCTAAAACATATAGAATCGTTCACTATGTAGAATCGTGAGTAGAATCGAATGATTCTACTGATTCTAAACAATTTCAAGGGAAAAAAAAACAAAAGGCAGCCAATTTAGCCAAAACGACATCGTTTTGCTAGCCAATCTACCCTAACAAAGCTCTGTAGCCTCTGTCTCTCCCCGCTTTAGAAGAACAAAGTTCGTTGCAGCCTTCATAAATAATTCCTCTACCTGTCACCGCCACAACCTAGCACAATGGATGAGCCCAAGCTGGCAAGCTCCTTTGTCACCACCGTCTTAGCACCTAAAGCTACCCAATCTCCTCTCCCCGCTGAATCCTCTCACGCTGTAAGCCGAGCTCGCTGGTTGAAGCTCCGCCTAGCACCAGCCGACGTCGTTGAACATCTCGAAGCCGAAAGAGAAAGTTCTTCGTTGCAGCTTCATCCTTAGCAAGGTTCCCATTTACTAATTTTGCAAAGAAAAGAAAGTATTTATTATGCCCAAAAATTATTTGTAAGAATGTTTGAGTAAAATTATGAAAGACCATCTTTCCCTAATTTTTTTTTTCAATTACAATGTTGATCAATTGCTTCCGCTTAGGTTATTTTATACTACATAAATTCATTAGCTTTTGTGCCATTACTGCTCTACTACTCCATCTCATGATATGCTACTGCTCCAGTTATCTATTTATGTGTCATCAGTCTAATAACAATGATAATAATTTGTTTAATTGTAACTGGGAACTTATAATGAGATTAAATGTACGTTTTTGTTGTCTCTGCAAGTCATTGTCTTACAATCATATTAATTCAATTATATCGTAGGCATGCTATGAATGGAAATTTAACTCGCTATGTTTAAATCAGAGGTGAAACTCTATATAAGTGTGATCAATGCGGAGTGTTTGTGCTTTTCTCAGCTTCGTATGTCACTCCTAAATGTGCTACTTAATTGTGCTTAGCGAGCTCATAGTTCTGCTCAACCACATTTTATGTTTCCAATTGTCCTCTTTGCTAACATATCCCCCTACTTCTCTTTGCTTATCTACAATTCTAAATTTTTCTAACGAAATTGTTTTATCCTCTGTTTCTGATCTTTGCGTATAATTTGGTTATTCGTATTTTGTTTATTACTTGTTCTTACTATACATTGTTTTCTTTATCTGGTTTATTTGTAAACATGCATGATGGATGTGCTTTTGCTTAGGGACAAATAGAAATAGTCAACGTGCACAGCTTGAGCCAATGGCACTTTTCTTCCTGCTGGGAAAAATGGTTTAACCATTGAAGCCATCTAAATAGGATTTTGATCTTTGTGTACATAAAGTCTTTTCTTTTCAACATGATAGTACTTACGGCTTTGGTTAAAATCTTTTATTGCATTTGTAGCACGATCAAATGATTTGGACAATGTATTCTATCATTGAGGAACATGATGGTACTATATTTGAACCTTTTGAACTTTATATGGTGTATTAATGTATTACATGAACACAAGCTAACTAATTCTTCACCTCAAAACTTTTTAATGATACGTTAATGCAAAGTTCAATAAAGGGATCTAAAATTTTTTTTTTTAAACACCATACATCACGATAAGAGATTCCTATATTGACTTTTGCACTTGCATTCACTCTCTTACATTTTTTTTTCTTTATTCAATCTAACTTAAAATCAGAACACATCGTCCGAAATATTTTGAGAAACAATTCTTGATTACGTGTCTAACCTTATCTTATTTTGAGGTTCATTGTGTCTTATTTTAAGGATTATAGGGTTCACAACAATGGCTAGCCCCAAACTGTTTCTGTTTCTGTTTCTTAATTGGTTGCACACTTGCACTCCTTGCTGTCCTAATAGATATATGGTATTAGTTTTTTGGACTGAAGCACATTGCGTCATTTTTCTGAGCTGAAGCACGATGCGCTGTTTTTCTATTTTTTTCTGGTTTTTTCTAGACTTAAGCACATTGTGCTGTTTTTCTTTTTTTGTTCTGTTTTTCTGTTTTTTTCTAGTTTTTTCTGAACTGAAGCTCATTGCGCCGTTTTTTCTGTTTTTTTTTTTTGGGTTTTTTTTTGAATTGAAGCACATTGTGCTATTTTTCTATTGTTTTGTTCCGCTTTTCTGGTTCTATTTTTCTAGTTTTTTTGTGGATTGTTTGGAGTGGTTTGGTAGTATATGAAGCCATATGCTGCTCGACTATATAGAATTGTTAAAAATGTTAGGAATGTAGATGTTTTGTGGATCATTTCCCATTTACTCTCAAATCTGGATTTTGTTGCCCTTATTCTCCAATCTAACTTTTTTTCCCTTACTTTGCAATTTTAGAATTTCATCTTCTATTTCAAAAGAAAAAGTTAAAAAAAATGCCCCCGGTGCTCGACTAGATCATGCTTGGGAACACGGAATTGATGTTGACGAAGATGAAGATAAAGATGAAGATGAAGATGCAGATAATCCAACCATCATTGGTCCAAATGAAGTTGAAAATGAAGATTGTAATGATGATGATGATGGGTTTAATAATGATGATATGTTATTTGATAATTATAGATCAAGATCTTTGAATATAGATGGAGATGATGACTTTGATGAGGATGATATGTAGTTTGTGTAAAAATATTTATATTGTTAAATTTGTGTTGTACTTTAATTTGTTACTAAATTTAATGTTTTAGCTAAAAGTCTATTTGGATGTGAAATTTTTCATGTTTTGGTAATTTAAGATGCATTATATATTTTATTTGGTGCTATTATCATTTTGTGTAGAATGTGATTGAATGATTGAATGATAGATGTTTGTTGTTAAACAGGATTTGGACAAAATTCTGAACGCATATACATCGTATGTTTTATAATGTTAATTTTTTAGAATTTAGTGCAAGTACACAACTTATTTTTGTGAAAAAAATTAATGTAGGTGATAAAATATGAATAATTATAATACATGTAAAAACATTATATAGTTAATTGAAAATAAACTTTGCATCTAGTTAACCAATGCCAAATTTTGAAATTATTATGCATTTTAATATTTCAAATGGAATGTGAACATAATTTTTAGGATCTTATTTCTTAAAATTCTTTGCCAATTTACAACTACTAAAGTCATTGGAGAGTAAAATTTAATATAGGAAAAAGATTGGACAACATTGTCACAATAATTTTATTGTATGATAAAACTAAATATTGTAAATTTTAGAAGAATATATGTGTTAATCCAATTAATTTGGGATAAAGTAGATAAAATGTTTTGGACTAAATTGATTGGGCAACAACTTATATAGTGATTGGATTTGTTTGGTTAAGGATAATGATTGGCCTATGCAATTTATTAATTGGGCCAAAGTTAACTTTTTAAATTTATAGTTCTTAATTTCTAATAATTGCACTAAGACATCCTAATAGATACGAATTTGCCTACATTATTTTACTTCAAACATGGAGACTTTTTAAATACACTATAAATTAATTATAATTGGATTTCTTTGACTAAGAATAATGATTGAACTAAGCATACTCTTCCTTATGCCAAATTTAGCTTACTTATATTATAGCTCTTAATTTGTAATAATTGTACTAGGACACTCTAACATTTTTGTTTGTCCATATAATTGTACATTAATCACATAGTCTTTCTAATATTACAATACACTATTGATTAGTGCTAATTAGCTTTCTTTGGTTAAGAATAACAAATGGACTAAGTATATTCTTCATTGGGTTGAGCTTCATTGGCTTATTTATATTATGGCTTTTACTTTAAAATAATTATACTAGGACATCTTGAGATTTATGAACTTGCGCACATAAGTTTAATTACTTTAAACACATAAATTCTGTTAGTATTAAAATACACTATTGATTAATGGTAATTAAAAGTTTTGGCATTTATTGCGAACTATATTTCTTTATAATAAAATCAGGAATAAAAAATATATAGTTTCAAATTAGCTACAGTTACTAATGTAATATTATAACATAAGTAGTCATCAATACATGTACATATATTGTTAGACATACAATGTATAACAAAAGTAGCAAATACTTGTGCTCTCTCTATCCCCAAAAAAAAGTTCGATTTCACCAATGTACAACTTTTTATTTTTTATCAACCAAGTGGAGGTACAACTTATTTTATAACACTAATTTTCTCGTTAAGGATATTTCATATCAATACACAATTTTAATGTATTTAATCTCATTAAGGATATTTTGGAAATTTTGTTGAAATATCACAGACTTTTGAAACTGGACTCTTTTTTGGGATAAAAACTTGTTTAGAAACTGAATTCTTTTCTTTGAAACGGAGGGAGTATATATATATATATAGTTAGAAGTTAATACATAGATATAGTAGTTAATAAATAATATAGTTATAATACAAGTAATTAGTACATAATATAAGCAGTTTAGTGCATATATACACATAGTTTTATGTACACATATAGTAACTAACACATGTTACTTATTCATCTATTTGTTTATCTTTTAGGTAAGTAATATATAATCTTAAATATATATAATCTATATAAACTTAAATATATAATATACATAATTTTTTCAGTCTCAACATGAAAATATAAATATTATTTGTTCATATGAATTATGTTAAAACGATTTCACTTTAGCCATTTAATAACTAATTAGCATTTTAAAATTTAAAATTTAAAAAATTCAAGTTATAATTTTTTAAAACCAACATAGTATTGTAAAGTGAAAGATTGATTATTGGTTAAAAAAAGTAAAAATCTTTTTATTATAATAATTGAATAAAAGTTTGAATGCTTAAAAAAGAGGGAAAACAAAATTATTTTAAAAAGTAAAGCGGGAATTAAAAAATAAAAGGCGGTTCCAAAAAACGTATATTGCCTTTGCCGCTACACTTAACAAAATTTCAATTCCTTTGCCATATCTACCAACTGGTCTCTGCTTACTCGAACACCATCCATTTCTTCCTTTCCTTTCATTTCTCCAAATCTAAAATTGTGATCTTTCAATTCCAGAGATGACTTGTGTACACCTCTGGTATTCCATTCTTTACTTTCTTGTTTTTCTCCCCCATCTTTTTTTCCCATCTAATCTTAGCAAATCTCAAACACATCGAAAATGAGAGAGTGCATTTCAATCAATACATTCTTCAGTGAGACAGGAGCAGGAAAACATGTTCCTTGTGCCATGTTCGTCGATTTGGTGACAAAGATTGAACCTTTGCTTCATTCAAGCCAAGCCCAAAAATGGGTACTTTGGATTTTCTCTTTACTTCATCACTCTGGACGACGGCAGGGAAGATCTATTCATCCACAACTCTGGAATCAAGGATAACGGTGGCGGCTTTAGTAACCTTGGCGAAGGGGAGGTAGTAGAGTTTGAGATTAAACATGGCAATGACGGTTGTACAAAGGTTGAAAATGTCACTGGTCCAGATGGGGGACCCATTCAAAGAGCCAACCGTGGAGGGACTTACGGTGACGGAGGTAGGAGTGGATGATTTCATTTTAGTTTTGTTTAGTGAAGTGAGTGTTGCTGTCCTGGATACCTCAATTTAATTTCGGTGGTCCTTTCCTTGGTAAAACTCAAGTCAATTCCTATTTGCAAGTAAAGCTTCTTCTTATCAGATCCAAATGGAAGGAGCTTTATAGATCTATAAGTAATAAATGCTTGCTTGCTTGTTGACTGCCAAAAAGAAATGGTTAACTCTTGAACTACCTACTGTAGGATAAAGAGAGACTCTTATTAATTAGTAGATCTACTTTTGTGACAAAAAAAAAAAAACAGAAAAGAAATTAGGATATGATGTTATATAATTCCTATTTCTTGGTCTAGTGGGTTTTAGTTCTTGTTGTTGTTGTTTTTTTTTAAATTTTTTTATTGATTTATATTATGCGATTACATGGTTGTTTGAGAATTTTTCTACTGTGTGATTCATATATAGTAGGCAAAGTAGAACTGTTTCCTTCTTCTTCTTCCTTTTGTTTATTTATTTTTGGTTGTTGGGTTTTAGCTTCCCAGAGTTTTGATTGTCGATTCTAGGTTATCGTTTGGTTTTCAAATTTCTGTTATTTGTTTCTTGTGTATAGTCTTTTTCAAAGCTTACTTGCTTGTAATTGTGATTTAGTCCTTTAAAATTTGTATGTCCATGTTGGTTCTGTAAATGAACAAGGATATGATTTTGATTCATTATGGTCTGCAGGTCAGCTTTCTTGTGTCAGTGTTATATGTTTGAGATTAAATTGAAACCTTATCTTTCTCTTATTCTATATGAAATCATATTGGAATTTTACATTGAGCAAATTGAAGAACTAGTGTTGTTCATGATTTTATAGCTATAAATACTGTTTAATTTCTCTCATTAATTAAACAAAAGGTTAGCTGTTTTAGATTTAGAACTTTAACATATTTTTTTAGGCTGTACTTTGCAAGAGAGTTTAATTTTTTTTATTGTTTACGGTGGAAGAAGTATTGATCAAAATTTATTTGTGAAGTTTTAAAATGTAAAGAACAAAAACTAATTGTTGCTTGGTTCTCTGCAAGCCTGACCTTGTTTTTGAACGTGAGAATTCTCTTCATGTATTCTGGTGCCAATTTGGGTTCTGGGGGTTGGAAAACAATCTCTATTGGCTAATCTTGCTAACTAACAGCTAAAAATAATCACAGATGTTTTAAGTATTTTCTAAATGAGAAAAACTAGTTGTAGCCACCACGAGATGAATTTTGGAAAATGTTAAATCAGTGGCTCATCTATATTTAGATATTTAGCAATGTGAAATTCAGAATTTTTGTTTTCTCTGTATATTTAACTAATTTTCCCTTTTCTGATTCACCTCATAAGTAAGTTGTCCTTCCAATATTTTGCTCTTCTATTTTGTTCGTTTGCCTTGACATTGCACTCTTTCTAACGAATTGTTCTATTCTCTTTATTGAAGCCTTAATTAATTTATTTGGTTCATTTTAGGTTCAACGAAATGCTATTGAACCTTCTATTGATCCAGAACTTGTTACTTCAGAACTTGGTTTAGTTGATATATTTCTGTGCCTTTGCCGATTTGAATGGCAAGCCAACTTTGTTTAAGGCAGAATAAATTGCCGTCGAGATCTATTTTATTCATTGTCTCTTTTGTTTCAGAACACCAAGCGAATGATGTGTTGACTTTTATTTTGTGGGATGTAAAATGTTTGAATATTATTGTATTGTCATGTTACAACTGATGTTTTCCTATTATTCTTCGTGTTTTGTGGGAAATTAAGATGTTGTCAAAAAAATTTCATCACAAATTGCATTGCTAACAAACTTTTGGTGACGAATCATGCTCTTATTTACTGACGACATTTTCTCGTAATTAATTACGCATGTTTCTTGTGATAACAATTTCTCGTCACAACTGTTCACTTATTTAGTGACGATAATTTATCGTTACCAAAAGTTGTCACTATTTCATTCAACTTACAACATTTAGTGACCACTTTTTTTGGTCACCATTTGTGTCACGTGACCCAAACTCTACTTAGTGACCATTTTTTCCGTCACTAAAGTCATCACCAAATTCGTTGACTTTATAGAACTTAGTGACAACAAATTTTTGTCACCATGTCGTCACTATTTTGCATTGACTAATCGACCTTTAGTGACTAGTTGGAATATTTGGTGATGACAAAACAACCCCTTTAGTGACCGAAATTGTCGTTGCTAATTGGTGACCATTTTACATGCGGTCACTGAATTGGCTTTTTAGTGACGACATTTTCCCAAGTGGTCACTAAATACCTTTAGTGTCGGAGCATTAGTGACAAGGGGGTGACCATCTCTTTTGTCGTCACTACAGACTTTTAGTGACGACAATTGCACTTTCAGTGACCAAAATTGACTGGTCACTAAAGGTTATTTTTCTTGTAGTGATAACATCGCATACACGTCTACCTTTTCTTATCTGTAAACTTGTATTACACTTACATGATTAGGAAACCATGCTGGAAACTGTTGGATATGTCGATCATCCATGTTCTCATATCCTTGTTCTAGCAGCAGCACCTTATGCTCTTTGGTGACATTATAATTTAATTAAATGTAAGGATGTGTAGGATATATGTAAATATAAAGCAGATGTATAATATGACTCACTGCACTAGGTGATCTATTTTCTCACAATTGTCCAAAATGAGACTGTGAAGCTTTCCTAGCCTCAAGGCCACTAAGAACACAACAATTTAGCATACCAATTGGTCAACCCCTACAAGAGAAAATAGATATTTCACCCACACCATTTATATTCTCATTGTTTCGCTCTCCTTTATTGAATATGGTCTCCACATTGTTTAGCCACATTGAACAAAATTGTAGACATTCATGGTATATGTATCGCTCCGCAATACATCATTCCAGTCGTGCTTTGTTATGTACATACCCCTTTAAGGTGTCCATTTTCCTACACACATGATTTAATACTCTAACTTGTTATTTACACACTGAAAACTTGGACAGCATTAATAAAGTATGTCATTACCTCTCGAACGGAAACATCCAGCAATATTGAGGTGGTCCAACTACCCGTGCTTCATATGGGAGGTGAATCAACAAATGCAACATTATGTCGAACATGGATGGGGGAAAGATTCTCTTTAGCTTGCACAATAAAATAGCTATTTTCATTTCATCCTTCTCCAAAACATCTATGTAAGTTGTCCGTGAACACAATCTTTGGAGAAATTGACTTAGTTCATACAAAACATTTTTGACTTCTTTTGTCAGGGATCTTCTAACAACAAGAAGCATAATTCGTTGGACAAAGATGTAAAAGTCATGCCTCTTCATCCCTGACAATTGGATCTGTCTCTTTTTTTATACACCGAGAGAGATTGGAAACAAACCCATCTGGAAACTTCAAAGATTTAATTACGTCAACGGCCTGTTGGATTATGCCCTAAGAACCAATCATATGATGATGGTATATGCATATATTGTATCATAATGTTCATAATTAATGGCACTAATTATTATGTTTATCTTATATCTGCGTTTTATGAAATAAACATAATAATGTCCCAAAAATTTAATTATTCTAAAACTATCCCTAGTCGAGTATTATCATAAAATGGGACGATGATAATGCATTAAGACTAGTATGTGTAGTGACTGATGAAATTGTTTATGATATGAGATATCAAGTCAACACATGGGTACATGTTAGAGAACGATGTACTGGATTGACCCGCCATGAGAAATATTACATGGATTATTATATGAAGTGTCATAAATATTTCTTATAGTGATGATGGTGTAAATAATCCTTAGACTAGAGATCCTCAGAGATCCCAACATGAGGAGTTATATATTTTGATACTACTAAACGTTACCCGTAAAAGGGTGAACTATAAAAGTAGTAATTGGATATGTAATAAATCATGTAGTAGGATGTTGAGTGATCAAGAAAGGATTTGCCCCTCCTATATAATGGGAGTGATATCTTTGGGCCCCTTGATTGAGTAAGACCATAAAAGCATGGCCGTGCTCAAATGAGTCGATATGTGATATCGGGCTCATTTGTATAGATGTGTCTACTCGGGAATCAAGAAATGCAAAGATTGAACTATACGAGCATGACACGCTCCATGGCTCGTGTTCAATCATGATATCTAAGGCAAAGGGATTTAATTACACGGTAATATCTATCATAAGAAAAGTAATGTTGAATTACTAATATTCTCATGACTTGGGTAGTATTGATATGTTGCTAGACACCGCTCATTACTTTTGGCATAAAATATATTTTATGTCAATGCCAACGTTATGAGAACCTATTGGGTCACACACTTAGATCGTATCCAAAAGAAGTGCAAAATTCATGTGATGAAATTTTGTTTAATTTAAGAATCCTATTGAGAATAAGAATCTATCGGGTTTTCGTTTTAAAACGGTTTTGGATTTAAGGCGAAAAGATTTTGGTTATATTAATATTAATAAATCCAAAATGAGTTTTAGATTTATTAATTAAATAATAATCAAAATGGATTTTATTATTGGAAGATGAAAAGGCAACCATTCATTGGAAAATGAAAAGACAACCATTCATTGGAAAATGAAAAGGCAACATATTGCAATTCATTTTATGAAAATGAAAAGGCAGCCATTCATTGGAAAATGGAAAGGCAACCATATGCAACATGTTGCAATTCAATTTCTAGAATATGAAATGTGAAAGGGCAAATTGTTTCACATGGATGAATTATTGAATTCGCATCAAGGAAACCGAAGGACAATTTCATTGAGAGAGTTTTCTTTTTAAGCTTTCTTTGTTGAAGAAAACTTGGTGCTATTCTTGGTGCACGAAATTTCTCTCTTTTCTTCTTCTCTTGTTCAATATAGACACCACTCCTTATTTGAGAAATAAGAACAAAAACCGAAATTGAGTTGAGAACTCAAAATAGAAAACCAATCCTTAAGTTGAGAACTTGAGAGAATACCCGAGTAACAAAATCCTAGCTAGCACTATGAGATTTTGTTACTTCTTTCTTTAGTTAATTGTTTGACAATTAACTTGAGGTTTGGAGACAATCGTGTGGATACCATAGAGGCAAGTTAGATTGGTTTTGCTTGTGATTCGACAATCAACAATCTCCAACAATCAACAAGGTAACACTACCGGTAAGGTAACAATCTTCTCTACCAATTTGATTTCACTTCGTATGGATCATTGGAGGAAACCAAAAAATTTTTTAAATTTCCACTGCGTTCTTTGATTTGGTTTCCTACACGGCCTTCATCTGCTCATCATTACTGAAATGATATGAGGCCATAGGCATCCGACATGAATCACCATGTGGTCCCAAATGTAAACTCTTTTTCACTCCAAGTTCCATTAAATCCTTTTGAGATTTCCAAGTGTCTTTGGTCTTACCCTTAATGTTGAATAATGTTGACACCAAACTCTCAGTCACATTTTTCACCATATGCATAATGTCTAAGTTGTGCCGCAGCTTCAGGTTTGCTTAATATGGCAGGTTGTAGAACACACTTTTTTTATGCCAATTGGGACCTCCTGCATAAACATTCTTTCACTTCTTTCTTCGGCCTTAGACAGAAGACTTATCAAAGCAACATGGGTAAGGGACGACAGTGTCAATATCCCGCAACTTTTCTTCACCTGCCTTACTTCGTAATGCCTCACGAAAGTCCACCCTCTCGTCAAAATTCTTTTTATCCCTTCGCCACTAGTGGTCGGACAAAAAAAACCGACGGTGTCCCATGTAACAAATTTTTCTACTGTGAGGCAAGTTTTGTGCGAATGTCTTATCTATGCAAACTGAACAAGCAGTGTACCTTTTTGTAGCCCAACTCAACAACATTCCATACGCAGGAAAGTCATTGATAGACCACAAGAGAACAGCACGTAGTGAAAACCGTTCACTCTTGTAAATATCATAAGCATCCACACCAACCCACAACTCATTCAATTCATCAATTAAAGGCTGCAAATACACAGCGATATCACTTCCTGGTGACTTAGGTTCGGGAATTAATAGTGACATCATGAAATATGGCTCCTTCATGCACTTCCAGGGGGTAAATTGTATGGTATGAGAAAGATGGGCCACACACTGTATGCATTGCTCATAATCCCAAACGGATTGAATCCATTGGTAGCAAGACCCAATCGCACATTCCGGGGGTCTTCAGCGAAAGATAAAAACACACTATCAAGATGCTTCCAAGCCTCACTATCTACGGGGTGTCTCATTACATTTTCATTTTCAACCCGTTTCTCCTTATGCCACCTCATGTCACCTGCTACATTCGAATCAATGAACCACATTTGCAATCTAGGTTTAATGAGAAAGTATCGAAGCACTTTCCTAGGAACATTTGATCCCTCCCTAGAAAATCGAGCCTCTCGGCAATTTTTATTTGGGCATTCTGTTAGAGTTATGTACTCATTACGGAACAATACGCAATCATTTACACATGCATGGATTTTGTCACACTTGAACCCCAATTCTCAAATGATTTCGTACATTCATAAAAATTTTTTGGAAGTGAAGTTGAACTTGGGAGGGCTTTTTGAAATATGTCAAGCAAGGCGTCAAAAGATTTCGAAGTCCAACCACTAATGGTCTTCAAGTGTAAAAGTGTAATGAAAAATGATAATTTGGAAAACCCCTGACACCCAAGATATAATTCCTCCTTAGATTCATCAAATAACCGCCGAAGGGTGTCGGCCTCAGAACATGAATTGGCATTACACTCACTGGTCCACCAATTTTGATCCCATTTGCTTTGCCCTAGGTCATTGAACATATCATTAAGGTCATCATCATAAACATCATCAGCATCAACATCACCCACATTCTCACCCTCAACCTCTTCGTCCCCCAAAGTGTCGTCATACACCTCACCATGGTATATTCACCTATGATTATCCCTTCGTATTCCCCATTGCATCAAATGCAAGTACACAGTGTCTTTGGCACACAAACGAAAGTTTTTGCAACTTTTACAAGGGCAGGGGATTTTGGGTGACGGTTCCTTATTACGATAAGCAAATTTCGAGAACTCTTCAACACCCAACTCAAATCTTTTGTCCTTTGTCCTATGCACTATATTCATCCATGACTTATCCATCACCTACCATCATATTCTAGTGATTTAGGGAAACAAAGCAATCAACATTCGCATAATACATATTGAACTTATTTGGAAGCCTATACCTACAATGGTAGACGATAAAAATGAAAGACCAAAGCTAACGAATTCAAATCTTTATCATTACTCAAAGCAGCAATATCATAATTAAGGCATTTGCTCTTTGATAGCCAATAAATAAAATATATTGGAAATATAACGTGCCAACAAAGCGCAAACATGTCTTCAACCAATATACCTAGGCTTATTGGACTTACAATTGCAAAGTTGAAGCCTTCAATGTGAATGTCATACAATGAACCAATATGAAGACAAGCAAAAAAAAAAAAAAAATTCAAAAAAGTGAATACACATGCATGCAATTTCCTCGTATAATTAAATACGAAGACTAATAAGGCTTGAAGATACCTTTTGCAGCTGAATTAGGGCTTGAAATTGAGGCTGTATGATTAGGATCTAATCCTTTGTCTCCTGCAACCGCGAACGGTTTTTGATTTTCAAAAATGCATATTATTGCCAAACATCAGGTTTGTGAAAATAAATATGCACAAAATAAGGTTAACAAAGTAGAAAATAATTGAAAGGCAAAGTTAACAAGGAGAAACGTCAACTGAGCGTTTAAAAAGGTTGACTGATACTAACTGAGTTCCCCGTAATTCCTGAAGGTTTTAGGAACTTCAATGGCAGAAATAATAGGGGGCAAGTTCTTCACGTAGATATGTTTTGATTCTGCTGGAAAAAGAATGTATTAATAGATCAAGCATGTATCAAAAGGATTCAGTAAATGAAAACGCTAACCTACAAGGAATAAGAAAGATATGCAAAGGAAAAGAGAAAAAACAGAGATGAGTATTCAAATAAAGAAGGTTTGCAACATGTGAAAGAAAGATGATTTTGAAATGTATGCTTAAAGAATGGTGCAAAATGTGATAAAAAGAAGAATAACATCAAAAAAACAACTTCAATGTATCAACATGGTGGATTTTACAGAAAACCAAAAAGCTTACGGGGGCATTATTTTCGTCAACCAAACAAAAAACAAACATACATACAATTGTAACAAGATCTTGGTCAAAGCTTATAACGAAAAAAAAAGTAAGAACAAAACAAAAATTGAAATATGGATATATCTGTATGTTTATGTATATTTATATTAGAGATAGTCTACAAAATAGTCCTTCACATATTTAAAAAAGAACTTTTTAGTCCCTCGTATTTGAAAAAGAACATATTAATCCTTCACTTTCATATATAAACATCATCATTTCGTCCTTCTGTGTAGTTTTGTCCAAATTTCTATCAAAACAAGCAACACATGCTTTAGACTTATTATTTGCTGAGGACTTTTTGGGAAATACAAAAAATACTTCTTCTTGTTATCGAATTGTTCTCATTTACAATCATCCCATCCCAGTTTCCCCATTACTTGGAGTCCCAGTTTCTCATTCCAGTTCTTCTTTAGAAACTTTGAATCATGATTGTAGAACTTTCATATGGATTATGTGATATGATATCTGTGCAACATAATAATAATTTTCATGTCCGAAAAAAAAATCTAATATGAAAAGAACTAAATCTCAGCAGGGAAGACATAGATTCACAGTTTCTCTGCCTCTGGAGACAATTCGTCTAGAGAAGTCAAAAGAACATCTCACAGGTTCTTTTTTCATACCATTACAGGAGCCACAAATTGCAGAACACAGATTATCAGCGCACAAGATCCAAAATGAAGACTTTAGCATTGCATGTCAAGAATCAGACAGACTAGATAAAAACTTTCATATAGATAGAAACAGAAAAAAATGGAAAAAAAGGGTGAGGTGAAATATGAAGGTAATGTAGCATAATACTAGGATTAGATTATTTTTCTGAGAAAATCCAGGTTATATATTTCAATCCCTTCTTCCCAAAAAGGTGGATCGGATGAAACTAATCCATTTTGAGTAGCCAAAATGGATTAGTCATAGGTACCTTTAGCAATATGATAAGCACAATAAAAAAAGAAGCTCAGACGGTTCAACGAGGTTTCTATCAACAACAAAATATAATCTTTGCTTCAAAACTAGGCCAGACGGTTTAGATAACAAAAGCAAAGCATATAAATGGAAGGAATTCCAACACCAATCACAAAAAAGGATGATCAGAACCAAATAACCACTAAAGTTTCCGAACAATCCAAGCAAACTACAGAAAGGAAAAAGTTTAAAGTTGTTATATTTAAGGGAAATTTCCAAGACCCATAAAATAAACAATACTATTCTATTTACTAATGATTCCACCTCTACTACGGAAAATGATTGTCATAATAATGGTAATGACACTGACAATGTTTATGGGTTCTCTGATTTCTTGGTTTGGGAGACTCATTCATGGTGACTTTTGATGATTTCATTGTGCCTCATACCGATGATTCTTCTAAGTTTATTTTACTGGATAGAAGATAATTTTAACCACCATTGCAGCACATTTTTCACTACGAAGAATAAAGTAGCCACGTGCAATATTCTTTAACCAATAGTTCCCCATGATCAAGTTCGCAAAAGTCGCAACTATTTTAGACTCTATCCATTTCATACATGACCTTGCCTATAACTTGGTAAACAAGAATAGCCAATCCACTACAGTGTTTCTAACTAAGTTTATATAGGTGCTTCATGTGCCTGAAGTTACATACTTCATGTGATTCACATCCAAGAATGTGCAGACAAACATGAATCTTTAAGAAGCACTAAGATGTTAACTTTGCATTCAAAAAAGTTAACTATGTGAACAAGACAATGGTCACTGCTCAGGATTGAATGAAACATCAGCATTCATAAATTAAGCAAATGGTTCTTCAATGTGAAATTATATCATCAAAGCAAATTGGACCTATGACATCTCTTAATCATCCTTTTCCTAGTCATACTCCTCCACACTACTATATTCCTTTCTACGACCAAACAACTCCCAAGGCACATTGGAGTAAATATGTCATGAAACTGACCAGTCGAGAAGTACCAAATTCTATTCATGTTGCCAACTTATTTCCATTCTGCCGCCTGATTCAACTCAAATCAAGAACTAAAATAGGATACTGAAGCTACAAAATCAACCTCTTAGACGTGTGCAATAAGTAGAATAAGAGACAATAAAAAGAGTAGAAATAATGATGATAAACAAGTAACTAAAAGCACAATCAAACAAGAGGCTTATAAAGGCGTATGTAATATCTATAACAAATATAAGATTTTCAATGTCACACTCAACTTTCCTAGTTTAAGAATAAACAAAAATAATTAAAGCAAAGGATTTGAGGAAAATGAAATACTTTGTGGCGAAAGATTGAACATACCTTTATGGCCGAAGTTAGGGCTAGGGATACCTGGGAGAGAGCGTAGGGATTCTAAATCGTTAAGGCTTTAGGGTTTGAAAGGAGGTTTGAGAGACAAATTAAGCAAATTATCCCAATTTCGGAGGTTGGGAGGGTAAAGCCCCTACTATGACCTAGATTACGGAGCGTAGGGAGCATGAATCATTGTGGCTTTAGGGTTTAAAAGGAGGTTTGAGAGACAAATTAAGCAGATTTTCCCTATTTGGGAGATTGGGAGGGTTAAGCCCGTGTTGTGACCTAGGTGGCTGTGTGTGGCATTGGTGGCTGTGCGCGGCAGTGGTGTAGATTATGGAGGAAGGTGAGGTGGGATTGGGGTGCTCGGAATCTCACTGAATCGACGGCGAGGGGGTGGGATTCGACGGACGTTTTGCTTGAACCAAGATTGAAGGGGCTGCAAACTGCTGATGAAGAGAGGGTAGGTTTTGGCTGAAATTTGGCTAAGTGTTGGAGCTGAACAGGTAAAGTGAGGGAATGTGAATTTTGCAAACTGTTGTGCGTACTTTTAAATCCAAAACGACGGCATTTTGTGGACTAATCTCCCACCTATGGGAAAATTTTGGGTTTCGGTTGCTGCTTTTGTGTTTTTTTGTCTTTGTTTCATGAACTTTTCCAATTTTGTCTATTTTAATTGAAACAGTAAGTTACATTTCTACTTTTTACAACATTTTACATATTTAACAATAATTCCACTATTAATTCAATTATAGTCATAATTGTTTGTACGTGAAAAGAAAACAAAAAATTTGTAGAAAAAAAATTAATTTTAAATAACATAAAAATTTGCAAAATTAAATTTAGTCAACATATGCAATTGAAAGTATACATTCACTCCAGAATTAATAGAAGTAATCCGGTCATAAACAATTATTCCTACCAAGATAAAAATAATTTTCCCTAAAATTTTCAACCAACTATTTTTTTGGTCCCTGTCGCATTCATTAAAACGTATAATAAGATGGATTAATAGAATTCAAAAAAATTATAGGGCCAAATTTATAAATATAAGGGTCACTAGAAGAGAACAAACCTAACTTCATATTGGAGGGGCGAATTTATAAATATTAAGTGTCACTTTGTGTTTTATGTTACTTACATATAAACATATGATTGATCACTTAAAACATAGGAATAGATATTAGTTGTATGATTATTATATAACAATGATAACCACTTAGTTCGTTGCTTTTCAAAAAAAAACCACGAAAATTGATCACCAATTATGTTATAACTATATTGCATACTAATATATTATCTTAGTACTCCAACTAGTTTTATAAATGTATATATATATATATATATATATATATATATATATATACATAAAGTACTTACGTTATTTAAGATGTAATGAAATAGATATAGATATGTACCAAGTATTGGTGAAAGTTTAGTGGCCTACATAGTCCTTTATCCAAAATTATATTAAGCCCCTAAATACTTTCAATCACTTCTAATTAGGTCCCACAAAAGAGACATTTCATTTTTAATAATTTCGAATTTAGTCATAGGTACGTATGGTAAAATATGAATTAACCCTAAAGTTTATCAATCTTTTCAATTAGGTCCCCCCTATCCGAAATTAACATTTAATAGTTCTCAAATTAGTCCAGGGATTTTGAGGTAACATTTTTCTAGTAGTAGATGATACTATTGATTAATAATACTCTTATTTATATGGAATTCGACACACAATTTATACCAAAACATAAGTTATTTGTTAATGACAAGATTATTAACATAATATGAATATACAACAATTATATGTAGTTATTTTAATACATACTTGTAGTTAAGTAGAATGAAAGTAATAAATACACGTGTACAAGTATTACATAGAAACTTAGCACATGGTTATATCTGCAACCAACTAACACATTGATGTAGTAGATATCTTTGTCTATAATCAGTTCTATTAGTAACATAATGGTGGTGGTGATTAGATCTGCAACTAATACAAGTACGTTGTACTTAGCACATATCTATATCTATAACCATTTGTGCTGATAACATACGATATTAGTTGATTAGATTTGCAACTTACATAAACACTTTGTACATTTCTATATGTATTGGATTACATCTAGTCAAATAACGTAGATACATAATATATATATATATATATGAAACCAATTGGAATTGCAAGATAAGATATTAGTATACAATATAATTATAACATAAGTGGTGATCAACTTTTGTTATTGTTTCTTATAAAAGCAGCCTACTAAGTGGTTATCATTGCTGTATAATAATTAGACAAGTAATATCTATTCCATTAATTTTGGAGTGAAAGTATACTTCCAATTGCATATGTTGATTAAATTTCATTGTGCAAATTTTTATGTAATTTAAACTTAAAATTTTTGAAATCAAGTTTTTATACAAATTTTTTGTTCTTTTTTTAGGTACAAACAATTATGACTATAATTGAAGAAATAGTGGAATTATTGTTAAAAATGTAAAATGTTTTAAAAATTAGAAATGTAACTTACTGCTTTGATTAAAATTGACAAAATTTGAAAAGTTTATGAAACAAAGGCAAAAAAAAAAAAAACAAAAGTGGCAACTGAAACCCAAAATTTTACCATGGGCGGGAAGATTAGTCCACAAAACACCGTCGTTTTGGATGTAAGAGTATCCACAACAGTTTGCAAAATTCACATCCTCTCACTTTACTCGTTTAGCTCCAACACTCAACCAAATTTCAGCCAAAACCTACCCTCTCTTCATTAGCAGTCTCCAAATCCCACCCTTTTGCTGCCGATTCAGTGAGATTCCGAGCACCCCAATCCCACCTCACCTCCCTCTGTAATCTACACTACCGCCGTGCACCGCCACCTGCACTTGCCTCCTTTTGTAATCTAGGTGACAGCACAAGCTTAACCTTTCTAACCTCCGAAGGTGGGAAAATCTACTTAATTTGTCTCTCAAACCTCATTTCAAACCCCAAAGGCCCAACGATTCATGCTTCTTACGCTCTCGCCTAGCTCTCCCAAGCCCTAACTCAGCCGCAAAAGGTATCTTCAATCCCTCATTGCTTTTCATTCCCATTTTCTAATTTCGCCTCTCATTCACGGCCTATTGGCATTCAATGACTCTGCCATCGTGGGACAAATTGTGGATTTGATTTTGTAGATATGTGAGGCCACTCAGGATGTTGATGTGTATGGACATTTCATTGCTAAATTGTCTCATCGTCTCTCATCTTACTCACCAGCTTCCGGTCGGCAACAATGACACATTGTATTGCTTTTTCTAGTTCTTTGGCTTAAATTTGGAACCTTCTAATGTAAAATTATGTCTGAATGCTCTTTGTGTATCTCAATTTTAGATCGCTCGCACGTATGTGTTTTTTTTCCCATAACATTACCACTGTGTTTTTTTCCTTTCACATTACCACTACTGTATCCTTCTATGTGTTTATCTCATAAATATGATTGTGTCCATATGTTTTTTTTCCCATTTATTTGGGATCACTTATTGTTGGATTGTCTAGTCTATTGTCTGATCTGAACTAAAAGATGCTTCTGTCCGATTCCCACCCATTCTGTAGTGCAAAGTGCTTGCACTGAAATTTATTACTCATCTTCATTTGCATTAGTGATGCTTCTCACTGAAGTACACTAATGTCTCACGAACGTGTAACATTGTTTTGCCGTGGCTAGTTCTATTTTTTTTTCATTAAGTTGAATCTTTTGTATACGAGGAAACTGCAGTAAGTATATTTAATCTTCTGAATTATATTTAGGTGCTAAATTTTGATTGTCCTTTGCCCAAGATCTAGCTAAAATCGGCAATCTCTGACCGTTTGTCTTTCAGTCATGGAGGTATAAGCTTGCTACCTTTCTACCCCCTGATTATTTGCTGAAATTTTATGTTGGAGTGGTATTTTGAACTTTTCTTTAGTTTTAGTTCTGAAATTTGGAATTTATAGCTGCATTATGATGGCTGATTAACTTTTTCATTCAGCTTAGGTTCTATTTTCATGCCGGATGAACTGTATTATGAAATGTGAAACCTTGAGCTTTGTTATTCTTCTTTGGAGTTTGGGCTTTTCTTGATCTACATTATTGTTGTGTAATGGAGTTGGGGTTGGAGTTGGAGTTGGAATGTTTTATTTTTTTAAAATTATTATTACTGCTAAATTTTTTCTAACTCTATACGTATTTAGCAATTAGCTCATTTATCGTCAAGTTAATAAGTTGTATTTTTATTGTATTTTCTTCTATATTACACTTGGTAGTATATATGTTGGGTAATATTAACCCCATGATATGAGTTTATGTGGTATAATTTAGAAGGTTTAAGATTTCATTCATGAAAATCTCTGCCTGATTTTTTTCGATTTGTTTATTTGAACTGTAGCCGAATAGATTGAGTGTATGTAGCCAAAAGAAAATAAGATAAATTCATTTTCACTAAATCAATTTATAATTGCAAATCAAACCAAATTAAATACTTCATTTTGTGACGATGTGTATATGTTATATTTACTCTTCCATCTTGGGCAGCATTAACAATGCAGAATTCAATACCGTCGCCTTCATTAGATTCTATTAGTTCTTCAATCACATCTGAATGTCACCACCATATGTCTGATTTTGCTACACCTCCAAGAGTCAAAACAACCCTTGACGTCGGTTTTTGAGGTGTCGTTTGTGGAAGGTATGTGATTATAGAATTTGCGAAATAAACAAATAGAATTGATAGAGTAATCTAATATGCTTAATAATTATTTTTCCATTTATACGTAGACGGATGATTGCGGTACTTTATGTGGTTAGACCAGCAAAGCACTAATCATGAGAGGACATATGTGTTGATGGTATCGGGGGAAAGAGATTCTCTAAAACGTAAAGTGGAAGAGTTGGAGAGGAAGTTGAAGAAACTACAAATTAAGAAGAAATCGAAGAAAGCGGAGTTGGTTGAGATGACAAACAAAGTTGTCATGTTAGAAAAGGAGAATTGCATATTGAAGAAAAAGGTAGCAAAAATAGGAATGTGCAAACATCTATGTGTCCCAATTGTAGTTTTATGTTTTGTGTTGATTATACTTATGTTACTAGGGAAGTTAATCGAGTTTGTTGGGAGGAGTGAAGTGTTGCGTTTGCCACAATAACATATGTTACAAAGGTAGAAATCATGTATTAGTAAGATATGGGTAATGTAGTAAGCACCCTTTGATATATTTTGGGGTTTGTTAGTTTACATAATTGCCCAAATCAGAAATGAGAATAACAAAGCTCAAGGTTCCACATTTCATAATACAATTCATCCGTCATGAAAATAGAACCCAAGCCGAATGAAAAGTTATTCACCATCATATTACAAACCCAAATTCCAAATTTCGTAACGAAAACTAAAGAAAATTCAAAACATAGCTCCAACGCCAAATTTCAGCAAGTATTAATAATGAAAACATAAGGAAAGTACTAAGTCCAAGAACCCATTTTGCCAAAATGTTAAATTGAATGGAAAAGTCCAAAACACCGAATCAAACCGACAAAAATGAAGACGTACTAAGTCGCAGCCTCCTGAGTCTTTGAGGGCCTAGAGAAGGGTCTAGCCGTGCTGTATAGAGGGGATTTTCTTATTCATCACAACTACTAATTGTGCTTAATAAGATGCCTTAATATAATAAGCCAAAATTATGGTGGCAAAATTGTAAATATTAGGGTGTCCTAACATATGTATCAAAATTATTTTTGCAAAATTATAAAGAACAAAGTGCCGTACTATAATTAATAAAAATTAAATGTCACACAAAAAACAACATGTTTCAACATGTTTCATTCTTTCACCGTAATTTAACCCAATTTCTTAATAATTATTTTTGCAAATTCCTTATGCATTACAACTTTGTTATTTGTTGACGACATTTTCTCGTCACTAAACCGTTGTACACTTAAAAATCCTAAACTATAAATTGTATTTACAAATTAGTGACAACAAAATGTCGTCACTATGTTTCTAACATTTGGTGACAACATTTTTTCGTCACTAAATTGTCAATAATTCTGGACTAATTTGGCAAAGACAATTCCTCGTCACCAAACTATCTTGTTCTTATCTTTGGTGACAAGATCAAATGTCGTGACTAATTGTAGTGCATTTCCCAGTCTTTTTTGGTGCCACCACATTCAGTGATGACATTTTTCATTTGGTCACTAAATATGTTATGACGACTTTGATTTAGTGACAACTCACTCAGTGATCACCAAAGAGTCCTTTTAGTGACCAAATTGATTGTCGTCACCAACAATTTGGTCACTAAATACTATTTTTCTTGTAGTGGGTGTTAACAAAGGAATTTGAACTCGTGACTTTACGGTCCCGCACTTACTGCCGCACCAACTAAGCTTTTATTTATTTGGATTAGGAGAAAGTCCCTTTTGCGAAGGCGAAACTCCCTCCACCTGTACCAGAGTCCCCTTAGTCAAGCAGAAAGTAAATCGAGGGATGTGCACGAGTTGGAATAGACTAAGCTTTAATTTCTTGATAGTATAGTAGGGAGTTAAAAAAGTTGGGCGATTTGAAAGAGATAAATCCCTCATAGAATCCTCTCATCCTCAGTCCTAATAACGTGTGTATTATTGTATCCTATCCCTTTAAATGATATCCTTGCAATGAAACTTAATGAGATAAGAGAGATAGGGGATATGATAATGAGACAATTGCACTTTTGTCATAAAAACCCGATAGGGCATTGGTAAATTTACATTTACTTGTAAATAAGTAAATACCGTTTGTGCAACGAATGTAGCTTATAAGATGATACAACATAAATGATTTAGAATTTATATTACATTTTTTTTTGCCTCAAAATTGTTTGAATTAAGTGGTGGGGGCAGGGGTGGGTGTCGGGGTGGGTGCATTTTTAAGTTTTTTCTATTAGCTTATGGCACAAAAAACTGCATTTCCTACTGTGAATATTTAGTACTCCTTTTGTTTCCAAAAAATAGTTTATTTTTTATTTAAAATAAAATTTTTTAAATTATAAAGTACAACACATTTAATACATTATTAGATGTATATTTTTATATTTTTATTCTTAATTTTTAATATAAATTATACATTATCATTATTAATAAAGGTAATATAAGAATTTCACACTAAAAGTGAAAACCTTTTTTGTGACAATTTTTTTTTTTGAAAGTGAACTCTTTGTTTTTTGTGGAATGGAGGGAGTATTTGTTAACACTACTCTAAACGTTCATAATTGTACCCTTCATTAAATGGAAAAGTGGCAATTTTGGTCCCCCAACTTTGCCCTGTAACACTATTGGTTCTAACAATTTATTCCATGATACATTCAATCCCTTAAATTTATTAAACTAGTAGTAGTAAAACCTTTTACCTAATTTTGTTGATCAAATGATAAGTCGACAATTGCCATATTTTTCATTAGTAAAATAATAAGCTAAACATGAGGGACCAAAAAACCAATAATTTCTTTTTATTTGCATTGCTCTTTTATTTTCATCATTCTCTTATTCTTTTTATTTATTAAATTTTTTCCCTTAATCAATATTTTATTTTTCTATTTTTCCTTTTAATCTGTATTTTTTTTTAAAAAAAATTTCCATTTCTCTTTTACTTTTAATATATTATTTACTGCTTTTATTTTCATTTACTCATTGTTCTTAAGTCTATATTTTTAATTCAATTTTCTTTTTCTCCTTTTCTTATACTCTTTTATTTATATATATTTTTTATTTTTCTCCCAATATACTTTTTTAAAATTCCCATAATCTTTATCATTTATATTTTTTCTTTTTATTTACTCTTTTTTAAAATTTTCCTCTAGCGAAAACATTTTGTTTTAACTTATTTTTTCATTTTCTCCTTTTTCACTTTTTATCTTTTTGAGTGATCGATTTAATTTTTTTTTAAAAAAATTATATTGTTATATTAGAAAACATAATTATCATCTTCATTCATCATCTATAACCCCTTTCCTCTTTCCCATCTTGATACATCAAATTATGGCCATGGTAATAGTAGTGCCTTCACCCTAAATCCACCTCTATTGCTATGAGCACCATTCCCATAATTTGATGCTACATGTTTTGCTTTTAAAGACGAAAAGATTTTAAAAAATTTAACCTTAAAAAACAAAGTAACTATATAATAATTTTTTTTTGCATGAAAATTTTTAACAAAATTTTACATAATTTTATTAAATTTTTGTCTTTAAATTTCATATTTTTTTTAAAATTAAATAAAGTTAATATAACAAAATTTTACATAATTTTATTAAATTTTTGTCTTTAAATTTCATATTTTTTTTTAAAATTAAATAAAGTTAATATTATTTACCCCCTCTAGATTTTGTAATACAACAACGAGCCCCCTTAGGGCTTTTTCGTCTTTTTGCCAAGTTGACTATTAGTTAAGGGAGCTGATTGTTATTTTTCAAATTACGAGAAACTGATTGTTATATTGCAAAATCTCAAGAGGGATAAATGATATTAACTCCTTGAAAAATTCCCACTCAAAACTCCACTTCAACACTTATAAAAAAACAGAACTCGAAAGTAAAGTTGACTTCACTTCTTGCAATCGAGCACAATAGTCTTCTTCTCTTCTTTTTCCCACTCCAAAGTCCACTTCAACACTTAGAAAAAAAGCAGCACTCGAAAGTTGGCTTCACATCTTGCAACCAATTCTAGTAGCTACACAATAGTCTTCTTTTCTTCTTGAAGGTGAGCAAACAGTTGTGCATTTGTGTTTAGCGATCAATTTTCTTTGTGATTTTGATGTGAGATAAATTTAGTTACAAATTTTAGGGTTCTTCTTGTAGCAGAGAGATTGGCAATAAAGCTGGAGAATCTCATCACCATCTGCTAAATCTCAACTTTGTCAAAGTGAGGTAAGTGCTAACTAGGGCTGGTGGTTTTATTGGTTGTGGTGGTCGTGGTACTAACTAGTTTTGTGGGAGTCTTACTATTGGAATGTGTGCGAATACAACAAGATTGATCCATTTGGTTTAGTAAAAGTTTAGATAAAAAAGCATCTATCCAGATGTTTTAAAAATCAAACCACAAATGAAATTACATTTTTATGCACAATCTGCTGCAGTCGCATGCTTTCTTTTGTACCCGGCTACAAATCTCTCCAAAGTTCTTATCCTAGCTTCCAGGTTGTCCTCTTTGTCTTCACAAGCACTCGATCCCGGACTCCAATATCCATACTTTTTAGATCAAAACAGAACCTGATTCCTTGTATCTCTCACTGAACTTTGGGGCAAGGATTGTGACTGGTCACAGAAATCATTACAGTTCTATCAGCAATCATTACAAAAAAAGGGGCAGTGTGTTTCTTTCTTAGAGCTAGTGACATTGATGTCAGAGTCAAAAGGCAAAGAATCTCCTTAAATATAAAAATATTAGTAAAATCTTAAACATAAAATAAATTTGATGTCTCATAAATGACCTTGTCCTTTAGGGCTTATTGTATTAAACCAACCAGGTTACTGGTGCAGATTACTGGCTTGTGAACCAATTAGGGAGAAGATGGCTTCATGAAGATTGGGCGGAATCTAGAATTGGACATATATGGGAAATGTGGGATCGCCATGTTTCCCTATTATCCTTCGAAGATTGCCTCAAAGATTAGCAGTTATTGACGAACTTTGAAGCAATTCGCTTGTTTCAGAGGTGGATGGTGAATAAGCTGCCTCTGTTTCTATTGATTTGGTGTAATTTTTATTTTGTATGGGGTGTTGTGTGGTTTGGTGATGGTGAATTAAGTCTTAAAGTTTTGAGAATAGTTACTAATTTGGCGACGTGATAAGAGTTCTATCTGATGTTGCAGCTTTGTATTGTACTATCTGAAAGAAAAGAGAAGTTAGCTTCGTGATTGATCTTTACTTTTGTCTTTTTTCATTCAGTAGCATATTAATAATATGATTCTGAGACAAACAAACAACTTCTTGCATTTTGAAGGAAAGTGATGTGTTTCTAGGCAATAATTGTCACTCATGTTTGCTTGGACTTAAAAAAGGCTTGCCATCTTACCTAATCGACCTCAAGGTTGTCCATATGGAATTGTTCTGTTCGATTCTGGTACAAAAAATCACAAGAGTCAACCACTTAGGTTTCTAATATTACCACGCATGATCCACTTGGTTTCCACCTAATTCTTTTGCTTTTAATTAGTTTTGTTTATTTTCATTGCACAGAGAGTCATGACGAGTGCTTGGATTTGATCTTCTGCACTTTTTCTATCCAATTACATGAGTTTAGTTTGTGAAGTATCCAACCACATGATTTTTTCCTTCGCTTAACATTTGTCCTACATTTTAGGACTAGAAGTGTTGTTATCAATTTCTTAAACTCCTGAATCGTCCGTTTCTTTCTTTCAATCTGCATATCTAGGATAAATTATAGAAGTTTGAGCATTTTTAAGATATTGTCAAAATAATGCTAATGGTTTTCATTGACTTCATAGGACTTCTAGAGTTTGATTAATATAAAACTTAGTACGGAATTGGGTTGTGCCTATTTGAAGCCAAATACTGCTTTATTACGAACTTAATTAACAGCATGCTGAAAAGTTAACTGTTTTCAGAATGGTGTTCGAGGGCTTATGCTTGACAATGTTGACATGTATGACTTCAACAATGATATCTGGTTGTGTCACTCCGTTGGTGGAAAATGCTACAATGTTATCGCATTTGTAAGTGCTGCGTTGCTCTTCACTACATTCCCATATAGCCTAGTTGCTGCAAATGTACTACCCCTCTCCAACAGCTGATCTTGAATTATGATGTTTTTACCCTCTCAGCAACCTACTGTCAATGTGCTGAGGAAATTCAAGTGTTTCTGGGCGAGAACCCAACAGAAATTGTCACCATTTTTATTGAGGACTATGTAAAGTCTCCACTGGGATTGAAAAAAGTTTTCAATGCATCTGGTCTCAGCAAATACTGGTTTCTGGTGTCCAGAATACCTAAAAGTGGGGGAGACTGGCCTACAGTTGATGATATGGTCCAGTAGAATCAGCGTCTGGTGGTTTTCACTTAAATTCATCTAAAGAAGCTACTGAGGGGATTGTTTACAATTGGAGATACGTGGTTGAAAACCAATGTGAGTGTTACATTCACTTGATTAATGATTAGTAAAATTTTCTCCCGAGGTAAAATGTTGATGTAAGATTGAGGTGAAAATGATAGATAGAAGAGCAATCCTGTTCCAGAATGCTACTCATATATTATTCTTTAGTCTATGCAGCTAGACTGTGTGGAAGTTCCTGGACAACAAAGATAACCGATTTCTTTGTTGCTTTCATTCCCAAGTTGGATCCCTGGAGTGTTTTGCTTCCCAGTTTGCTATACGCAATTTTTTCCCTCTACTATTCAAAAACATCTTCTATTCCACGTGATAAATAGACCCTGACATTTTAATGATTGGTTATGAGAAGGCATAGATACTTATGAAAGGTAGCTAAACTATTGCAGATGGAAATGATGGAATGAAAGCTGGATCTTGTCCTAGTAGTTCATAATCACCTCCTTTGAATAGAAAACAATCTCACTATTTCTTGAGAATTCTTGATGATCCCAATATAACACAAGCTTGTGTAGACAACTCTGCTCCATTACTTGGTATGATGCAAACTTGTCATGAAGCAGCTGGTAAGAGGCGGCCGAATTTTATTGCTTTTGATTGTTACCAAGTACCAGATAATGATACCAATTCTGTTACTTGTGGAGTGTTCTTGTTACATATTTCAAGGATCAAATTGAATTGTTAGGATGTTTCTTATTATCTATTTTATTGCTGCAGAAAAGCGATGGTGGAGGAGCTCCGGAAATTGTTGACGAAGCAAACGGTCATTTGACTTGTGATTGTGACAGCATTGCATATTGCAAGGTTGGTTTGCGTTATCATTTAAATGCGCTCATTAAAGTGACTGTTCGTACCGTTTTTTGATTAGTTAGTTAGTGAGAAATATAGTAAATTGTAGCATGCCTTAACCAAATTCATCGTGAAACAATATGATTTTGCCCAGTGTAATTTATTACTCCTATTTACCCCCTCCATCTGGCTGATCTTCTATTGAATCATTAGCTTTCTCCAAAACGTATGAACTAGATTGAGGGCATATGAGGGGAAAGCCCTTGTATCATTTTGGTAATAGGAAACAGTACTGGTCAAATAGATGCCGAGTTATAGCTAAGGGATCGCGCTCATGAACAAACATCATGTCAAACTCTCAATGTATGGGAGTTAGTCTCTAATTTTTAGCCTTGGACCATAAAAGTTCTAGTCATATAGACATTTTATTCTATTGCTTAGTCGGCTAATGCTTTATCAAATTTGAGCAGGCAAATGCAACGTTTGGAACGTGTGAATATTATTAATTTGTGTAGCATTGATGTGAATACAAAGATTTCATTTCCTATATACAAAATCTCTAGGAAATGATATTGATGTGTATTTGCAGCCCTTGATTGATGAATTAAACGAGTTGTGGGTTGGTGAACGGACTAGGAAATGTCATGCATATTGTTATACTTATGGACCATAGTTTCATAAGTATGTTGCTTTGATTTGATTGATTATGTGCATTGAATATAGGACATGGTTGGACTTGGAAAGGGATTAGCCAAAAAGCCAATACTTTCAAAATCTCCTAGAAAATGAGTAACAAAAAAGCCCACTTTCATAGCTGGTACTAAAAATGTGCCACAACCCTCACCTAGAAGGAGCACTAGACTTACTCCATGCAAGATCTTAATTGGCTTCCAACTTAGGGATGAGGAAGAAATAGGTAGTGCCCGTGCCTTAGCTAGAGACTACTGAGGGGTTTGGTTTCTGTTTCCATTATATATCTTAGACTGGATGAAAATTGGACAGAACAAACCCCAAGTAAATGCGATGAGTTGCAATTACTAAGTAGCACTAGTATATAACTATAGATATTGCCCTTTGAGTGAGAGTATTACTCTAAGATTCCTTTTGACTTTTCATCTGTCTAGATTTGTCTTTTGGCTTTTGGAAAATTTTCTAGTTTCTTTGCTTCCATGTAGTTGTAGCAAAGAAGTTAGAAATATTTTGATTCAATGGTAACTTCATAATTTCAAATATTATTTTGTATTTGGTGTTTCTTAAATTGAATACTAACTTCATTGTTTGTGTTTTTGCTTAAGTGCTTACTTATTTGATTTTCATTAATGTTTCTATGGAATGTTTACAGTGACTCATCTTCCAAAACAGGGAGTGGATGCTATTTGGACTGTTCGCATGGAGTATGATAGTTTGGGTTGGTGTTCAAAGGGCTCTTTCCCATTCTAATATGACATATGATAGATAATGAAACTTTAATTGTGTACTTTTGTAGGATAAGAAATGCTGATTTTGTTTTGGTGCATCATTAACTTTTTGGATGCTTATGTTTTTATTTTAGTACATCATTAGGTTGATATTGTCCTAACTCTTTTTTCGTGTTAATGATATATCATAAGGGTTAAAATGTCATTTTTATTGTTAATATTTTCTCATTGTTATTGTGACTTTAAGGAACATTATATGATGTTTTTATGTTTTTGTTGTAGGAATGGGAAATATTGACTTGGAGGAGAAATTGACAAAAGAAAATAAGAAAAAACTACGTTGAAGAAGCAAGAGAGAGAAAATACCAAGTCTTGGTATTAGGAGTTGACTTGGGCAATTTAGAGAAGACTTCCTACGGGTGACAGTTTGAGACAACAAAAGAAGACAAAAAGACAAAAGGAAAGAAAGAAGGAAAAAGGAGTTTGACTAGGAGTAGAATTGTGAACAAGGAAAAGTCCAACCACTTTTAAACTTTTGCAAGGCTGGGAAAGAAAGAAAGAAAAGAACGTGGGGAGAAAAAGGAACACAAGCAGCCGCCATCTACCCTCACTCTGGAGACTTGAAGACATACATTTTTTTTTTCTTTCTTTAGTTTTTAGAAATTCTATTAGAGCAATTCCAACAGCCGTGTGTTTTCTCTGATTTAAAGGGAATAATTGATAGTTAATTTTTCTTAATATATTATGATGTTTGGATTTGTTTTCTTTATTTCTTTATCTTTGTTTTTTATTTTTAATATGAGTGGCTAAATCCTTTTTAGGGTTCTTATTCCAATTTGACCATGTGCTTATTGTGATTAATGTAGGTTGTTAGCTTTGATTCATTGGTTATTGTTGTGCTTAATGTCATCTTAGGCTTGATCACCCTAGGATTGAATCAACACTATAGAACTTGATTGAAAAATAGGTTCTGTAGGATTAGGCAATAACCTGTTAATAGCTTAATTAGTTGAGAGACAGTTAAGTGATTAATATTGATTAAAAGGTTGTGCATTCAAATTGGAGTTAAAAGACATTAGGTTGGTGAGAGCCGTCAAACTTAGTGTTAATTAATTATCAATTAATCATAGGTACTATCTAAGAGAAAGATCTATGGTTCTTAAGATCCCTTCAAAATGGATTAGAGTTAACATAAACCTCATTGGTTAATCAATCTTAATAAATGGTCAAAATTGAGAATAAGAATCCTAGTTTTTACATTTGATAGAATTCAGTTTTTTATTTGATTAGTAATTTTAGTTCAAAACTTGATTTCGGTATCTAAACAAGCAAACATAGTGAGTATTTTAATATTCAGTTTTAAAAATTCTCTGTGAGACGATATCTAAATTTACTACTTGACACGACTCTGTGCGCTTGCAAAAAATAGCACGTCAATATAACTGTCATATTTTGTAAGGATATGTTAGTTTTATCTATTGATGAATACTTTATGTGGGTATGTTGATTTGTTGTGCGTACTTTGGTGTTTTATTGCTAGTTTTAATGTTGATGTTGTTTGGATGAGTGTATTAGAAAACACAAGATTCAAAAAAATTGGGAAATGCTGTATTTCATTTGGTATTGCATTTAATACTGCATTTAAGAGATGGGATGGTTTGATACTGCATTTTAATGTCGATGTTGTTTGGATTCAAAAAAATTGGGAAATGCTATATTTTAATGTCAATGTTGTTTGGATGGTTTGATACTACATTTAAGAGATTAGCGACGACTTGAATTTCGTCACTAACACACTATTATTAACCACAAAAATCGTCATCAACAATCATGAGATTATACGTTACTTCAACAATAATGACAACTATTGTGGTATGGACAATTAGTCACAAATCATAAATTTAGTGATAAATTGGTGAGAAAAAAATGTGGTTACTAATGGTTGTCCATATGACAATACTTGACAACAATATTTCGTCAATAATTATGGTCATTTGTCCACAATTTGTTGACGAATTTAGGTAGTCACAAATGGCGTTTACCTTCTTATGTATCTTGATCACCATATGTTGTGACCAAAAGTAGTCACCAATCACTATTTCTCTGTGACCACCATGTACTATCAATGACCGAAACTATCATGTTTTGGTAACCACTTTATGTCATCACCAAGAGCGTGATGACAATTTTTGGTCACCAACTTATATCAATTTATGACCACCCTATTGATGAACATGTATTACCAACAAAGCATCTTTCACCACTATGTGACGACAGGCATTTGATTATCAAATCTCATTTGTGACAATTATTACATTTTTATTGACCATTTGACTATGTGACTAAAGGCCAATTTTCTTGTATTGTTTAGTCCAAGTATGTCAATCAAACCACCAATTTTTGTCCAATTGTAAGACCAAGAGGGGCTGCCATTACTATTATAAATACACTGCTCTATGCCCAAATTTCAGATATTGAGAGTGTTAGGGAGGTTTTACACATGTGAAGCCCAACTAAAGCGGCCCAATAAGCAGTAGGAGCCCACCTGAGCTCAAAAGCATAAAAGCTTTTGGGCTCAGGTGGGCTCTTACTGCTTATTGGGCCACTTTAGTTAGGCTCCCCATGGTTGAAACTCCCCCTACAAGTGGTATCAGAGTGGGAATGTTGGTCTACTCGAGGAAGCGAGCGGTTCTTCTTTTGGTTGGACTGGGCCTTAGTGGATAACTTGTGACAAGTAGGTTTGACACCTTTACTACTTGCACAGGCACTAAATGAGTCCATGGTGAAGAGATGGGCTTGTTGGAGTAAGGAATGGGCTTGTGGGGAGTGAGCTTTAATGTGGTAGTGTATTCATGAAGGGGGAGGTTTGTTGTGTTCATGGATACTATCCCACATTTGACAATTAAGAAAAACTGGAGCACCTAATAAGTGGCAAAGAACCATGACCCACTAGTTTAAACTTTTGGGTTCAAGTAGGCTCCTACTGCTTATTGAACCACTCTAGTTGGGCTCCCCATGGGTAAAACCTACCCAACAAAGAGATTAATAAAATTCATAAGGTTTTTTCACACTTAAGTTCTTGTTCTTCAACTTAATTATCAAGGTTCACTTTGTGGCACTTTTTCACTTATCAACTTGTCAATTGATCCTAATAAGTTGTAACATCTTCTACCCCATCAATTACCGCCTAGTATTTGCAATTGTGCCTAGTTTGCTAGGCTATAACCAACCTTTGCTTGTGGTACTACCGGATCATGCCTAGTTCAATTCTTGATAAATTTTGGACTTGTGAAACTTGGTCGTGGCCTTCAGGTACATATTAGTTTTTTGGATGTGTTCTTGTCACCCTTCCTTGTTGCTCTTGAGATCATGTCTTTCTTTTGTTCTTGATTTGTGTCTACTCTTGCCCTTTGTATATTTTTTTTCTTGTTCCTAAATTCTTGTCTGTCTTTTTTTTTTATTAAAAAAAAAGTTTTTCCTTGTCTGATTTGTTTGTTGACAATTTTCTAGCCGAAAGAAGTTTGTTGTTGTTCTAGAAATTTTCTGCCAATTAAGTCCTACTCAATTAAGAATTGTGTTGTCCTAGTTCATTTTCTCAATTTGTGTCTATTGGCCAATTAAAATTGTTTTGGCTGAAGCATAAATTCTCTTGGCTGAATTTTAATTCCTACCTAACTTCAGATTCTCTAGGAGTTTGTTCTTGTTGCTTCCCGAATCACTTACTAGTTTTAATTTATTTCTTGTCATTTATATTGGGTCTGCTGCAATCCTTATTGTTTGTCTTGTAAATTTAGAATTTTGGTGCTGCTAGAATTTTTCTTCTACCTGTCAGGGGACTTCCTCCCTAACTTCAATTCTTGTCATCAACTTATAGTCCTTTTGTCTAGAAAAAAAAAAATTCTGCCCAAATTTGGTTGCTACCCGAATTTGTCCCTTAAATTTTGGTACTACCGATATTTTTTTTAAATTAAAAAAAAAGAAGAAAAAAAAAGAGAGAGAGAAGAAGTGCATGGCTAGAGTAATTGTATTCCAATTGGGTATTGCCTAGACCATTCTTTCTTGATTATTTTTGAAAGTTCTTGATCCCTATCTTGAATTGGAAAAAATTCCAGCAGCCATACTTTATTTTTCTGCAAAATGAAATTGCATTTCTAGTCTAATTTGCGTTTTAATTCAATTTTTTAATTGCAATTAAGTCTCTAGTATTAACCAAACTCCAGTTAGTGTCCAATTTGATTTCTTCAATCCAAATTAGAAAAGGATTGGAACTAATAAATTTTTCCTGTAGCCATAACCATTAAATTCGGTCTTTAGGCTTAAAAATTAATTGATCAACTTTTGTATTTATTTGCTAGAATTTTTTTTCAAATTTTTTTGGCCTATCCCAAAAAAACAACCCTAATCTTGAAAGTACTTGTCAAGTTTTCTTTGAGTCTTATTTATTTTCTTTGGCCTCTTGTACATAATTTTTGTGCTTGATTTTTCTTGCCATCCTATAAGTTAATTAGTTTCATTCGGTCTAACCAAGTGTAGCTCTTGAATTGAGTTTGAATAAAAACTTTTCTTGTGACTCTGAGAGGAAAAAGGCAAGAGTGATATTCAACATTGAAAAACAGCCAACTTTGAATGATACACTAGTAAGAGTAGAGTAGGTTTGGCATATTGGGGGAAGGAAAATTGTGAGGATATTTTGTCTACTATTGTACTTCCACAATTAATCCACTATTAATTGTGGAAAAATCCTAAGCAAAAGATATTAAGAGAACACATAGCACGAATGAGTTTTGTGATGGAATCCATCAATGAAAGACTCCCTTCTTTAGAATCAAGTGTCAAGGGAGGCTTGGAGGGAAGTTCTTAATCTCAATCAATACACCAAAACCTCGTGTTTGAAGAGGAGGGGATGAAGAGTCCGATACCTCAAATAGGGCAAATCCAAGGAGAGGGCTACTCAAAACCAAGATCGCAACCTGGGAAGTATCAAAATGAAAACACCACCATTCCATGGGAAAAATGATCCCGAGGGATGTCTTGAATGGGAGAAGAAAGTCGAGCATGTTTTTGCTTGCTATAACTACTCTGAAGAAAATAAAGTAAAGTTGGCAGTTGTAGAATTTGCTTACTATGCTTTGGTATGGTGGGATCAACTTGTACAATCAAGGAGGAGATATGGAGATCCAGCAATCACCATAGGGCAAGAAATGAAGAGAGTGATGAAAAGAAGATTCGTTCCCACGCATTTCTATTGGGCACTATATCTGAAATTACAAGGGATCCGACAAGGCTCAAAATCTATAAATGAATACTACAAGGAGATGGAGATGGCTATGGTTAGAGCTAATGTGGAGGAGGATCGTGAGGCAACAATGGCCAGATTCTTACAAGGGTTAAACCCAGACATTTCCAATGTGGTGGAGTTTCAACATTACCTCGACATTAAAGAAATAGTACATACAACCACAAATGTGGGAAGGAAATTGAAAAGAAAAGGATCAGCAAAAGGTTTTGTACTTGGAGGTTCAATTGGGGTTAAAAGGAAAAAAAAGGGTGATATCAAGAATTCTAAGGAACTAAAGCCTAAGGAAAACCAAAGACCGGTTAGAAGTTGAGACATTACATGCTTCAAGTGTTTTGGCAAGGGATATATTGCCTCTCAATGTCCTAATAAGAAGGTTATGACATTGCGAGACGATGGAAGCTATAATATTGAGGAAAATTCAAATTGTGAGGAGATGCCTACCTTGATTGAAGAAAATAGTAATCCTGAACAAGAGTCCAAGTTGGTTGACAATGATTTGATTGTTCGAGCCTTAAACACGCAAGTCAAAGATGATGAGGAGCAACAAAGGAGTAACATCTTTCACACTAGAAGTATAAGCCCCATCGGAGTCTTCACTACTGTCATACTTGAGTTACTTTTCTTTCTAGATTTTGGCTTCTTTGATAATGATTCAGTGATGGATTTCATGCTTTCTTGGAGAGTGTTCGCCAATTGCTCCATTCTATTATCATTGGATTGGATCTTTAATTACAAGGCCTCAAGTTGATCTACCAAATTTGAATGCTTTTAGTTCATGTGTTCCGTCCACTCTTTAATGGTCTTTTGGTCTATTGGAACTAACCCTTCTTTTGACAGGGTTCCTGCGAAAAGGTTAGTGCAAAACAAACAACAATAATATGGAAAATTTTGAAGTATGGGTGTGTATGAGTATACTCTCACTTGTTTTTTTATGTCTTAGCCCTCAGTCAATCAATCTTCCTCTAGGTTCTTGCTTAGAACAATCCACCTTACCAATAAGGAAAGTAGGAAGTTTGGTCAAGGGAATAGTCCAAATAAAGAAATTTATGAATTAGGAAGTAAAGAACTTAAGGAAAGTTAACAATTTAGGAAACTAGGAAATCCGAAAACAAATTGGAATTAGGATACGAATAAGAAAACTAAACAAATCCAACTACAAAGAAGAACTGAAAGAATGAATAAGGAAAACTATTAAATAGGAAACTAGACAAATTCAAAAATAAATTGGAATTGGAAGGAGAAAAAATATGGAATCTAGAAGGAAATAAATATGGAAGCTTACTAAAGGTAACTTCAAGAAAGGAAAGTAAAGTCAAAGTGGGAAACAATTCTTGCAACCCTATTAGTATAGAAAATTTGGCTAAGGAAGTTGCCAAAAGTGCAAGCTTTGTAAAAGTGGTGCTAGCCAACTCTAAATCCAATTGTGATGAGGAAAGTTCAATCACACTTGAGTATTTAAACGAGGAGAGCACCATTTTGGGAATGTAAAATTTTGTCGCAATTCTTGAAGCAACTAAAGCAACTTTTCAACAAGAATTCAAAAGCAACAATCAAGTATGCAAAAAATTGCAAAGATTTAGACACAAGAATGTTCTTCTCTTCTTCTTCTTTCTTTCTTTCTTTTCTCTCGGTCTTTTTGTTCTTCTCTTCTTCTTTTTTCTTTTTTTTTCTCTCTATTTTTTTTCTCTCTTGGTTTTTTTATTTTTATTTCACAAGAAGAAGAACAACTAATAGAAAATTATCAAGAACGCATATTTAAGGGGTTGGGTATACAAGGAATAAGCAAAAAAACCCAAATTAACTACACAAAAAGTGGGCAGCAAGAAAAGGTTTAACCGAATCTCGAGGACCAGGGGTAAACAACTATTTCGACTACCAACAAAAATAGAGTTTTTGGCCACAAAAGAAAATGAAGGATATGAACAGATTTCGTTTTACCTCAAAGGGCAAAGTTTTGAAGTTACCTAGAGCTCGATACCTAACTGATGTGCAGCTCACGGCTATAAGGAGCCAGTAATACACAACAAGTGAAATAGGAACCAAGACTTAAATTGCGAAACAAATAGAACCGGGGAAAACTAGACCTATGGATGAAGTGTCGACACAATCTAGGGTTCAACTAGATTGATAAAACTCAAAAGCGCCACAAACAAGTCAGGTTTGATAAGCTAGTTGTTCTATGAAAGAACAAAGAGATTGATTCACTCAACTCTCAAGGACGTAATGTCACAAAATCTTATTGAACTTGTTATTTCCTCATGGGTGAATAGCCCCTTTATATAGAATACAATTATATTTGAAAAGGCAACAACTAAATCCTAAACCTAACAAGATTCTATATTCAACCAAGACCCCTTTAGAAAAGGGCAGCCTTTAAACAAAAAGGAAACAAAACAAGAATCTAATACCAAATGGACTTGGAGGTTCGGCCTTTAAGGCTTCCTTCAAGTTTACAAATTAGACAACTAAAATAAAAAGGAAATAAAGCTAAAAAAAGAACAAGCAAGGGTGGCCAAGGGATTGCCTACTTCGGCCACTCCTTGTTTCCAATTCCTAACAATTACCTAAAACCTAAGCTATGAAATTAGCTAAGCAACTTGGCCTACTATTACACTAGAATTCGGCCAAGGCAAGACTAATGTTCTTCAAGATGGACTTGCAATAAATTAATGAGTTGCAAGCCTTGGTCGTATACTTGACGAGTTTGGATGTCATGAATTAAACCACTTATGGTTTCTTGAAGCTGTCTAGACATAGCTCTTGTCATTGGACCAGTAACATGTTTTAGTTGATCAAATACTTGGCTAGTAGGTTAAAGAGCTTCTTGGTTCCCATCATGCTTCAAACGAATGTCAATGAACCATTGGCAAGAGAAGAAATTCAAAAAAGCTTGAGATCATGTGCCATGTTAGTGATTCTTGTCTTTGAACCAAGAGATTAGATTTGGGTGCACATGCGAAATGAGTGATTCCCGGTGCAAAGAAAAGCTAAATTGCATCCAAGAAAATTTTGGTCGAGGACGAATCTTTCCGAGGAGAGGGGGAGTGATGAGAACTCAAGTGCACAAGGTCAAATGCGAATTTTTTTTTATTAATATGGGCCACATTGAAGCCTTCTATGAGATTTAATAGTTGTGTTTTAAATTAAAAGATTTGGAACACCCTAGGGTTTGTATTAGGGTTTCACCTAACCCAAACTCAAAAACCCTAAATTTATTTTAATTATTTTAGTATTTTATTTTTCATAATTTTAATAGGATTTTAATAAGTTTAAGAGCCTCTATAGATGAAATTTAAGCAAGATTAAATTATATTAGGGTTAGAATTTGTGTCTTTTAATTTTAGTCCAAGTATATTAGGGTTTAGTTGCCAAATTGTTGTGGCATCAAATCACTAATTCTAGTCCAATATTGAGACCAAGAAAGGCTGCCATTTCTACTATAAATACACCCCTCCATGGCCAAATTTTGGACATTGAGAGATCAATAAAATTAGTGAGGTTTCTTCACACTTAAGTTCTTGTTTTTTTAACTTAATTTTGAGTTTATTAAGGTTCACCTTGTGGTGCTCAAAAAATTATCAACTTGTTAATTGATCCTAACAAGTTGTGGCATCTTCTACCCCATCAATTACCTCCTTGTACAATTGATTATAGTTTAGAGGGTTAGTTATTTACAATTGTGCCTAGTTTGCTAACCTTAACTAACCCGTTCTTGTGGTTCTACCAGATCACATCTAGTTCAATTTTTGGCAAAATCTGAACTTGTAGAACTTGGTCATATTGGGAGGTCCTTGCTGGCTTTCAAGTGCATATCAACCCTCAAATACTACCACCCTTCTTGAATTCAATGAGTAAGATGTTTGCCTCTTTGAACTTGCTAAGATCTTATAGAGAAGAGTGATCATGTGTAACAAAAAGCCAGTAGTTCAGAGGCTCATCCATTGGAACAATCTTGAAGTGGAGAAAGCTTCACATATAGGAGGATCAATCCTTTACTTTGAACCAATTTCCTCATTTTCAATTTTGAGCACAAGAATTTTAAATGGAGTGAAGTAAAATCCAATGGTTGTTGGAAGTTGAGGTTGTTGCATATGATGGGCTCAGATGCAAGGAAAGGATGGATTAGTGTGACATCGTCTAAAAATAGTTACTTAGTGTTTAAAAGTTAGGTCTTAGATTGATTGGTATTACAATGTTGTTCCGTACTAAAATTAGTTAGCCTAACTACTTATGCCACAAGACAGTGGCATAACTAGATTATATGATTTTGTGTTGTAACTTTCACTTCTCTAAAAATTATGTACCTATAACTGCAAAAATTATGTACCTATAATTGCCCCCCCTTTTTTTTTCTTATTCTCATTCTTAATTCAATTGTTACTAGAAATAATTGAGTTGGTCAAGATTCTTGAACTAGACATTTCGATGACTTAACTAATATTTCATACTCAAATGCCAAAAAATTGAAATTAATTTAATCTTTTTTCCCAAGAAACCTCTTTTGCAACATAAAATGTGATTGTTGAAGTCATCAATTGTCTCATTTAGAAGCGTAAAACGAATTTTTTTGTCTAGTTGGAAATTAATAAATATTGCCATTACAAGTGATGTGTATAGGATATCAGCTCATTAGGTAAGACCCAAGAGATCCAACCAAAAAAAGGTTTTGCAGATAACCATGTATACTTAATCTCAAACTCCTACTATAACACGTTCCTATGATCTCGGACATTAGGTATATATACTTCATGATGACACTAAGTAAAAGACAGAGAAACTCTAACTCTTGCATCTTATTGCTCTCGAAAACCCAAAAACCCTATACCTAATTAAGTATCGGAGTGTCTACAGCGAGAACCATTTCGGGATCTATTTTACAGACATCCTTCCGGCAAGAAAATCCAAGAGCTGTTGACGTTGGATCGGGTGGCAGATATCTCTTTCATTAACAAGCGATGGGAAGTTGCACCTATAGTAAGATCACCAGTTCAAATCAAGTGAAGAGTCCAATTTCAATTGTGACAGAGAACATAATTTTGCAAAGCGGGTTCTACAAGAGAGAAACAATGAGATCAATCAAGAAAAAATTTCAGGGAAGACCCTTCGAAGTTTAAGTTAGTTTATTAAAGATGAAAGAAGAAAATGAGTATTAACATCGAGAGTTTTTCTAGTTACGTCTTTTATTATACTTGGAGCGTACTCTTTTTAGGCACAGTAAGCAATCCCACTAGCTATCATTTATTAGGATTCATGTTGTTTATGTTAGCTTATTAGTTAGTCAGCTCTATTGGGCTATAACACTATCTAGCTACAACATCATATGGGCTAGTTGGGCAATTTTGTGTTATTGACTAATTCAAGTGGTATTATGTGCTTGTCGTACATAGTTTGTTTCACATGTTCAAAGATGTTTGTAAGGTGCCGGAGGTAGAATATATCATCAAGCGAGGTGCTAAAAAGTTCAATATTCTCCCTCCGTTTAAAACAAATCCAATTTGTGTAATATTCTTGTATTACACTTATTAATAATGATAATGTACAAACCAAATTAAACGGTAAGGATATAAATGAAAAATTTTACATCTAATTGTGAATTAAATGTATTATTTTTTTTTAATTATACTAGATAAAAAATAACCTTTTTCCAGATGAAGAACTATATATTTGTGAATAGATAGGATAGGCCGTGCTATGCATGCCCATAGTAATGACGTTTATTGTTAATTGGTAGTTCATCATTCATATTGAATAATTTTACCTAAGATTAATGATACTCAAGGGACTTTTCATAGTGACTTTTCATAGCCATTGATGTAGCAAGTATGAAAAGAAAAAATTAAATTATCACACTCCTTAGCAAAATAATAAGGGATATTTTTGTCTTTCATACTTGCCACATCAGTCATTATTGTTTTTCACTATAAAAAGCCACTATGAGTATCATTACTCTTCTACCTAAATCTTTTAGAATTCCAAAATGTTGCAATAGTTGAATATCAGTAATGACCACTTAAAAGAAAGCCATATTTGGAATACGAAGATACCCAACTCCAAAAGGCAACAACATCAACCAACGAACAAAGAAGAAGTTGTTGTTGAATTGTAGTAGAATTAAACGAAAGGATAAATACCGTCATTTGTCCATTAACTTGGAATGTTAGTTCAATTTCATCCCTCGTATTCAAAAAGTTTTAAACTGGTGTTTTAACTTGCAAATTTGGTTCTAATTGGCCCTTTTAATAGAGTCAAACCAAATAAAACCTAATGCATTCAATCACCAACATACACAATTTATAATATTTCATTTAAATTATAATTTTGATTATTTAAATAACCTCCAATTTTGGCATTTTACAATTTAAATAGTTAAAGGGTAATTTTCTTTATTCATAATATACTTTTGACAACTAATAAAAATTGATGTATATTGTGAAAATTACAAAGTTGGAGGTTATAAAATACAAAATCAAACTTTTATGAACGTTGTGCAAAAGAGTATAAGGTTAAAATGGTTGTTTATAATTTACTCTTTTTATTTTAATTTCTTCTACTATCCTTTGCCTTTGGTATATATAAGTCATGTAACTTACTACTTTTGGTTCTGTTCGGTTTGATTTCATTAGAAATATCAATTACAACTAAAATTGTAAGTTAAGGGATTAAATTGAAACATTTACAACAGTAGAGACCAAATCAAACTAGGGTGTCAAATGGAGGGATGAATTGTACTATTTACCCTATACTAAATGTTCTATTGAATTTTGGTTTTGGTAGTTATTTCTTGTTGGGAATTGGATAGTTAAATTTTAATATATTTAAGTTTTATTCAGTCCTATAAATAGGACATATTGTCAAGAGTTTTGGTGTAAGAAAAAAATAACCTTTGTTTGTGAAAAGGAAAAATTATGTGCCTCATCTTTATAAAAGTCACATAGATTTTTTCTTCAGGTTATTTAAGAGCTGCTTGTTGTTTTGTCACCTCATATAACCTGATTCTTTATGAATCAATTAGGGGGCGGTTGTTTCATTTAAAGAAACGGGAAAAATAATGAAAATGATAGTAGTGGAGAATGATAGTGCGTTCTTTCATTATAATTATGTTGGTTGATTTGTGCTATGGATTGATTATAATTACCAATGATGGTGGTTGGTTTGTGTTGGGAAATGATTATAATTACCAATAATGGTGGTTGGTTTTCTAAATCTTTATAAATGGAAATTTAGTTAATTTTTTTATTTGGAATTCCAAATTCCAAAGTGTAGTATAAACTAATTTTGATATTTAATAATAGCAATAATAAGTTAATTGTAAGAATTAGTATTAATTAATTAGTTAGTATTAATTAATTATTCACTATAATATTAAATTAATTAATTACTAATAAAATATTATTGATTAAATTAATCTTAAGTAATTAATTAATTATAGATTAATTAATATTATCAATTAGTTATTTATAAATTAATTAATATTAATTATAATAATTAATATTCATGAAATAGTATAATTAATTATTAATTATAATATTGAATTACAATATGAAGTAAATTAATGATTAATTAACTTATTATTATTAATTATAAATTAATAATAATAAGTTAATCAAAATTAATTTATATTAATTATAATAATTAGTATTAATAAATTAGTTAGTATTAGTTAATTATTTATCATAATATTAAACTAATTAATTATTAATTAAAATCATTATTAATCATGGGAAGGGTAAAGAAAAAAAAATTCGGCTCAAAGGCTTTCATACCCCCCAAGATTGGGGGGTATGAGGATACCCCCAAATGGGTATTTCATTCCCACTTTACATCATTCATTCCCCCCAACCAGGTACATGATATTCTTTCATTTCCATTCCATCTCTCCCATTCCCCCCAATGAAGCACCCCCTTAGATTGATTTGATATTCTCATTGTTGTATTCTTGATTGATCGAAAGCTTACCCACTAATTTTTTTTTGCTACTTTGGAATTTAAAACTCATACGGCTGCATGTGTGTGTGGCTTGTTCATCCATGCTTTTGTTTCGATTTTAATATAATTTTTGGGCCAACAATGACTAAAAGCAGGTTATTTCCTATTACTTTGAATTATGGTAGTTCAAGTTATATTAATTTTGTTCGAGTTGAAGTTACTTATTTGAGGCACATGTGATTTGGACACTTTTAGTAAAATAATTTGGTTGTTGGGTTACTTTTATTAATTTTCATCATAAACAGTGTGAATCATGTATTTTAAGTAAGAAACATAGGGACCCATTTTCTAAATGCATGATTTGGAAGGCAAAACTACATTTACAATTTACTCACTTTGATTTGGAAGGCAAAACAACCTTTACAATTTTTCACTTTGATTTATGGACAATGGGATGTTCCTTTTAATGGATGTACTAAGAATTTTTATTGTTGTATATTTCTAAAGAAACACAATCCCACAATGGAAATTATAAAACTCTTTACCACTTTATATTGAATTTCTTGTGAGTGGGCTTGTGACCAAGAGAAAGAGTGGTGGGCTCGCGTGCATGAGAGCGGGTCAAATTGGGCCAATTCAGTTTAAAACGGTGAATTAGCCCCTGTGCATCGGTTAAAGGTGATCCATCCCAAGTTTTGTTTGTTCTAATTTTTGGCCTACTAAAATAATTTATTTAGAATTATTTATTTAGGTATTTTACCAATTTACTATTTCACCCAGTCAACAACCACCAAGCCTTTGACCCATACATGAGCTGACCACGTTTGATGAACATTACCTTTGACCACGTAATCAGCCTTATCACATGCATGGACGGTGAGCGTTGGGCCACCTTGCTGCACGACCCCAACTCTATCTCACTTTTTGTTCCACGCAGCACTACATGCCAAGCCTCCAAGACACACAAAATTTCTGCAAGCTTCCGTCAGCAATGTTTCTCCACCATTCCTTCCTCCTTCAATCTTCTCATTATTCTACTAGTTTTTACCCTATTATTTTTGTTGTTCCTGCTGCCCTCCAGGGAGGAAGAATTGTTTAATCCTGGGGAAACATTTCATAAATTGCTAAATAGTTTCTTTAGGACAGTGCAACTTTTGCACAACTCAAGTCGTTTCTTGATACTCAAGTCATTTCTTATTGTTATTATTATTTATATCTACAACATTTATTACATTTATTGATGATTTTAGTAGAAAGGTTTAGATTTATTATTTGAAGAATAAGTTTGATGCTTGTAATACTTTTAAGAGTTTTGAAGCTATATATTGAAAAACAAAGTGGTTACTCTATCAAAGTTTTGAAGACAGATAGAGTGCAGTATATAGTATGTGATGATCTTTCAGCACAACATGGGATTAAACATTCGTTAACAACAAAGTACACCCCTTAATGGAATGGTATCGAAGAAAAGAAGAATAGAATTGTGGTGGACTTGGTGTGGTCAGTAATGGTTACTAAACATATGCCCAAGGGTTTTTGGATAGAAACAGTTTCTTGTGCTTTACGTGTTGAAAAAAGAGTATACTAAATGTAATGTTGAGAAGACTCTTTATGAGGTTTTGTCTGGTAAAAAACCAAATATCTTTCATCTTAGAGTGTTTGGTTCTTGGTTTATTCACATACTCAAGATACACGTAGGAAGAAATTTCATAAAAAAATAGATAAGTGTATTTTTATTGGTTACAATTCTAAAACTAAAGGATACAAGTTTTTTAATCCGATTGAGCAAAATATTGTTATTAGTATAAACGTCAATTTAATGAGTAAGATGCCTAAAATTGGTTTAAAAATGAGTCAGATTTGGCTATTAGTCATCCTCCACAACCTTTATATTTTGATGATAGTGATAATAATGAGATTAATCAGCCAAAAGTACCTAATCAGCAACATATTCTCACTTAACCTACTCATGCTCAATTTGGTCATCTATAGAGACAAAGGCATCTACCTATTAGTTTGCAAGATTACATTGTTGATGATCACTCTTCTAAGTTATCTAATGAAGATATTGTTAATTTTGTTCTTTTTGAAGATTGTGACCCTATTATTTTTGAAAATACTATTCGTGAACATCATTGGAAGAAAGTAATAGTTAAAGAAATTTGTGCTATTGATAAAAATGATGCTTGGAAACTCACTAGTCTTTCAAGTAGTAAAAAACTCATTGGTATCAAGTAAGTTTACAAAATGAAATAAAAGTTAAATGGAGAAGTAGATAGATTCAAGGTGAACTTAGTTGCCAAATGTTACAAACAAAAACCTGATATTGATTATTTTAGGGTATTTGCACTCATGTTACAGTTTGATTGATTATCTCTATAACTGCCCAAAATAATTGGAAAATGCATCAAATGGATATGAAGTCTACTTTTTTAACAGAATTTGTGAAGAAAAGCCAAGAAAATAAGGTGTGCTAGTTGAAGAGAGCTCTTTTATAGCTTAAATCAAGCTCTAAGAGCATGGTATACCTATATTGATTCTTTCTTTGATCATAGTGGCTTTCAACACTGTCCTTTGGATCATGCTTTATATGTAAAATCTTCTACTTTTGGTACAGTTATCATCATATGCTTGTATGTTCTTATATTGAAAAGAAATAATCCCAAAATGGTTGCAAATTTAGGGAGGCTATAATTTGACAATTTATGATAACAGACATATGCCTTATATCATACTTAGTGTTGAGATTTCATAAACTGATCAAGGCAACGATTTGCGGAAGAAATATGCTGGAAATATTTTGAAAAAGTTCAAAATGGATGGTGTTAGACCAATTTTGACTTTGAAGGGTAGTTGAGTTTGACCAAAACTCGGACTAACAATTTTGTTGATCCTACTTGCATTAAAGTTTTGTTAGGGAGTTTGAAATATTTAATGGCTACAAGATTCGATATTAATTTCAGTTTTGGTTTCATTAGCAGGTTTATGGAAAGTCATCATCAATCTCAATTGCAAATAGCTAAGATCATTTTGAGATATATCAAAAGTGATTAAGGTGATGGAATTTTTTATTCAAATGATGATCCAATTAATTTTCTTAGATTCATTAACAGTGATTGGACTGGTGATACTGTTGAGAGAAAAAGTATTTATGGTTATACTTTTTTTCTTAGAGTTTAAAAAAGTAGCCAATTATTGCATTATTTTTAGCGAATAACAATACATTACAACAAATAACAATACTACTCAAGTATTGTGACATAGGAGGATGCTCAATTTTCTTTAGCGTAAATAAGATGGTGCAATTATAATTTTGTGTTATAGCATTTCAATTATAAAGTTGACAAAACAATTCAACGGTTTATAGATGAAACAAGTATTTTGATATCAAATTTCATTTCATTCGTGAATTGGTTCAAAAAAATAAATTGTAATTCATTATTTCAAGATCAAATATTAAGTAGCTGACATTTTCACAAAAACATTGAGATGGATTCAACTACGAAGTTGAAAAAGATATTTGGCATGAATTATGAAAATTTAATTTAAAGGAGGAATAGAGTAGAATTATACTTCCCTATGTGTTTTTGATTTTGATTTTGGTAGTTTTTTTTTTGTTGAGAATTTGATAGTTAAATTTTAAGGTTTGAATTTCATTGAATCTTATAAATGGGACATATTGACAAAAGTTTTTTTTTCCATGTTATCAAAACCGAATCGGACACCTTGATTCAATTGAGTGACACAGAATCGGCCTTGTATCGATCTGGTTTAGACTACAAAATTGGGTTTGATTGACCAGTCAAAATCTTGTTTTTAGAAAATAATTATAATTTTTAGAAATTATAATTTGACCCAAATTTTATAAAACTCATTTTTACTTACAAATTCTTTAAAAATTAAATATGTCAAATGTTTATACAAAAGAATTCTTACAATTATTAACATATTATTTATTTAAAATATTTTTATATGATTTTTCACAAAATTGTTTAATTGTACATTTAGAATTTCATGTATTTTGTACAAAATTTAAACTAAACTACGCTAAAAGAAATAAATAGTTTATTTATTTTTACATTAATATTAATATTTTTATAATTAACTTATATTTATTACATCATAATGACATCATCGATTTTTTTATTACCAATTCGACCGATTAACCCTTGACCCCTTAACTTCATTGGTTCATGTTTGGTCCAATTTTAACAACACTGCTTTTTGCATAAGAGAAAGATAGCCTTTGTTTGTGGGAAAGAAATATTGTGTGCCTCATTTTTGTAAATTAAAGTCGCGTGATTTATTTTTCAACTCATTTGCTTGTTTGTTGTTTTGTCACATCATATAACCTCATTCTTTATAAATTAAGTAAATTGATTTGATGTTTTCTTTATTGTAATCTTGATTAACTGAAAATTTATCTATCAATTTTGTTTTGTTGCTTTGGGATTTAAAACCCGTACGGCCGCGTGTGTGGCTTGTTCATTCGAGCTTTTGTTTCGGTTTTAATATAATTTTGGGACCAAAATGAGCAGGCGAAATCGTTGTTTTGTTGTTCGTAGACTTTTTAAACACTTATACTACAGCAAATTAACAACTTCAAAAGTGAGGCCAATGTCAAATTCATCTCAAAACCATATAGTTTGGATACGAAACCAGATTTAATGCATTATCAACTCATATTCCACTCGGTAAGAAAAGATCACTATTTTCCTTTACATAGCATAGGATAGATATAGAAGAGATTATCAATATAGGCTATTTTTGGAAGTGAAATTTTATAGAATGAGAAAATATTTCATATATTCTATGCACCACATAAGATTGTATAATCAAATATAATTAGGGGGATAACTCATATACATAATAGGGGGTAAAAAAAAAATTTATATAATTAGTTTACTGTACTAAAAATAAGAATGCAACATATATATGTAATATTTTTTCTTACAAAATAGACGAGAGTGAAAAGGAAGATGAATTCCTCTCAAATTTTATCAATGTTCTTTTATGAAGCTTACATTGTTATATATTTGCTAATAACATTCGTGGTATGATTCTATATTGGTTAGAAATAGTGATATAGTGTGCTTAGCATTTTTGTACTGGCCGAAATTTTAAAGGTTTATTCTTGTAAGTCAAAATTTAGTTTCAACTTATAAATAATGCCTTAAAGAAGGAGATATTTTCTCCCTAGTGAATTCTCTAACGTAATTAAACTTAGGGTGTGCTTGGTTCTTCATTAAAATTATAAAATTTTGTTACTAAATTTGATTAAACTTTATGACTTTTTTTTTCTTATTACAACTCATTTATAATGTTTATTTATAATATATAAATTTCAAAATAAAATCTTCAGAAAATATATTTAATACCTTGTCAATTCACTACAAGAAAAATGAATTTTAGATATGACAAAAATCTCGTCACTAAAGGCATTTTTCATCACCAATTGCATTTAGTGATGAAAAAATGTGTTGACATCAACTCTTTACTAGATGTTTTTAGCGATGAAAAAGGAAAGTTGCCACCAAATGGTTGAATTTAGTGACAAAATGAATTTGTCTCCATAATTAGTACCTAGAAAAAGTCATCACCAAAGGGCTCACTAAAAATTAGGAGTCATCACTAATTTTGACATATTAGTAACGAAATTTAGTGACAAAAAAATATTGTCATTGAAAGTACGAGGGTCAACGTCACTTTGTGACGACTTTTAGTAATGAAAAAGTTGTCAAAAAAGATGCCTTGGTCAATGCCTTTTGTGATGGGCTAGTAATGACTCTCAATGGTCACCAATTGGCACTTTCATTGGTGACGGAAAAGTTTAGTCACCAAACGTTTCTTGGCCAGTGCAATTAATGCCGAAAAAATTTGTCATTTAATAGTACTATTAGTCACAACTTTTAACCAAAGTAGTAACATCGTTGTTTTGGTGTCTTGTCACCAATAACATCATTGTATTGATCATAATACTATTCATCCTTATAATATATACATCATTGAAATCGAAAATATAATGTGGCAATCACACTAATCATTGAATACCCAAAAATATTGAAATGAAGAAACAAAAGTTAAATTTCATTAATTCAAAAAGAAACATCTTAATTTCTCACAAAACATGAAAATAAAGTTGAAACATCCTAGTTGTAGCATGAGAATACAATATTATCCAAACACTTTACACCTCACAAAATAAAAGTTTACACATCATTCACTTAGTGTTCTGAAAGAAAAAAGACAGAAGGAATGCAATAAACCTCGACAACACCAATCAAAAGGCAATTTGTTATGCCTTCAATATGTGGATGCTTGGTTATGTGGTGGTGGATGAGTCACTGTGACAAGAAAAATAAAAACACTCAATGTTATAAATTTTGTTGGGATATTCAATCCAATCCAATCGAACTAAGTACAGAAACAACCACATCCCATAATTACATTTCATGACATAATACAATTTTACCAATCAATGATAATAATCATACTATAATTCCACCAATCAAAGAAAACTAAAGTGACCACCAAATGCATATGATGACATAATACAATTCCATCAATCAAAGATAATAATCATAAACCAACCTATATAGCTTGGCATCAATACATTTACATGATGTTCATATCTCGACAAAATGCTAAAAATGTCTCATGCGGGGATAATATTGATATGAAACCTATGAGTGTATATGTAACAATTCCTTAAAGGAACAGCGTTTTTGCGATAACCAAACTCATATTTATAAGACAATTAGAACACATATTGAAGGGTGGTGCATGTCAAGTCCCACATCGAACCAAAAGGAGTGGCTTTAAAGGTTCGAGAACTATAAAAGTGGGGCTCAACATTGGACAAGGCATACCTTTCTCGGCCTTCTGGCTAAGATTAAGTGTAGTATATGTTCTTATTAGTTTAGGATCCGTTTGGACAAGCCATTTTTGTTTGCAAATGAGCAAAAGTTGTATTGGAATATGTGAAAATTTTGGTAGATTTTTTTAGATAGAAAAAGTATTTTGGAGGGAAAAAGAGTGGGTGGGGGTGGAGGAATTTTTTAAAATTATGTGAGAGGAATTTGAGTGGAAAAATTTCAATTTTAAATTTTGAAATAAAAATGTGTTTGGATAGTTTATTTTATTTTTATTTAGAATTTACTTATTTGCAAATGCAAAATCATTGTCCAAATGGACCCTTAATATGATCGTGGGCCATCGGTACACATGATATTAAATTAATTTTTATGGGAAGGGCCTTTCACGATAGCTTGCTATCGGGGCCCTTGTGCGTTGCCATGGTCTTGGACTATTACCTGAGCTTGGTGCATCTCACCAATCCAAATTGAAAATATTTACTTAATTATTTTTCTAAATTATGATAAATTTAATAAAAACACCCCAATCCAAATTGAAAATGTTTACTTAATTATTTTCTAAAATATGATAAACTTAATAAAAACAAATGGTGGAAAGAAAAGAAATTTATCGAAACAAGAAAAAAAAAGTTATTGGAAATGTAAAGGTAGTGTAGTTAAATAGAAATTATATTGTAAATTTTTAAAAAAATTGTATTGTTTGGGCTATTGAATTTATATTCTTAATAACAAAAATTGATTGAAACTTCTCATAAACCAATACCATGAATTGGTATTGAATTCTATGTATTTTAAAAAGTGTAAAAACAAATTTACTCATATTTTATAGTTTCAACTGACCAAGGCAAGTGACTTAAGTGCTGCTATAGCTTTTAACAGTTCTAACCAAGGCAAGTGATTCCCAAGAGTGCCTTCAGAAGATGTTTAAGAAAATTTTCTAACAATGCATTTGTATGCTTAGACTGCATGGATGCCAAAACCTCCCAACTACCTAGTATAAGGAAGTAGTTTATAAACGTTAAAATGGAAGCAAAAGCTCTCTGATGCAAACAAAAATTTGCTAAGCATAATTGAGAATAATGGCCAACCTTTATTGCATAGCCTTTAAAAGCCATCCGACCAATCAAAGCACTTTGTGGACTGCATGTTTCTGGAGCTAAAGGCTTTCTTTCACTTTCTAATTTCCTTGGAAGAGGAATTCAAGCTTATTTTGGTTAAGAGGAAACATAAATAAGCATGCATATTTAAATAATTCCAAGTATGGTGGTTGTTTGGAATAATCCTTCTTTCTTCAGCCCATCTATTGTATGAGCATTGGTGCCACCAGCTAACTAAAGATAACCTAAAATGAGAAATGTCTGGATGACATTTTTGTTGGCAAATAGTTGCATCTCAATGAAATAACTAATTGGTGGTACCCTAGATGTGAACCTTTGGGCTTGCCTCTAGCAGAGGCCAAACACGAGCAAATGCAATTGTTGCCCTTGTGGCTCCTTGCCCAATGTCTCCACTCAAGGGAAGACCATCCATAAATCATCGGAGAAAAAACACAAAAATGATTACAATTATTGACAAATTTCATAGAGTGGTTTTGATGCCTTGCACTGCCACAAGTTGATGCAACTTAGGTTGGATTCCATGATAGAATCTGAGTGTTCATTGTAGCTATTGTTAAATCTTTCATATCGGGCATACTAATCTGCATTTGAATAGGAAGTGGATTAGATTTTTATTAAAGATCAAAGTACCATGTTCCATTGACAATAATCGACAAGTGGCGGAGCAATAAATAGCACCTCATTAGCTGAACTTCCTAATACTCCTCTGATTGACCTAGAGACCAAGCTCATAATCACTGCCTTCAAGTGAATCCCATTTAAAAAAGCAAAGCCAAGCAATTGTCATGAAGCATCTTCAAAGTAAAAACAATCACAAATCAAAATTCTTCCTTTGAAGCTCCTTGAATAAAGAGGTGTTATGACATCAAAAATCATTACCCACAGAATTACTCAAAAAACCCAATAAAATAGTGGAAAATGAGAAATCCTTTCCCAGAACTATGTTAACTTTAATTTAGCAGTATAATCCTCATCCAGGCCCCTCCCACTATAAAACAGATAGCTTCAAGATCATGACCACAGAAGTAGCCTTTGTAGCAGATGCTTTAAACAACTAGAAATTAGAAGGGTAGGGGAAAGAGTAAAAATCCCAAGTTCATAACATGTTTAAATCCTTTCTTGATCCATTTTACTCCAACAAACTTCATACCACTCCAAGGTAATAAAGCTCCTAAAACATATAGAAGAAAGAACCATTAGAGTTCATCATGCCCAAGACAATTATCTATTGTAGATTCCAACATAACAAGACAGATAGGGAAATAACAACTTTGCCACAATAGCATGTTGACCATAATCTAAAGCAATGATGCATTGTCCTATTCCAATGCAACCTTCCCTGGACACATAGGTCAGAAAATTCTGTTGATCATGACCCTAACAAACTCATCTTTTTCCCTGTAACACAGACACTGAAAACAAGCCAGGAAATTGGAATTGTGATAAAAAGAACTACTCAATTTGTCAACTAAGAAAACAAATGAAACCTCATGCAGACTTCTTTGCTCCCAAAACTTTCAGGCCAATACAAATCTTTGACCTCCTAGAAAGAGGGAAGATAGAGGCATAGATAATCATCATTCCACAATTATTCAAATGATATACCAATAACATCCACATGGGAAATAGATCCTCCACAAACACTAAAATGAGAAACCCCATAAAATTTTGCTAGGTAAAGAGAAAATCCTTAATAAATCAAAAGAGAATGAGTTTTTTTTCCCCACAAACACTAAATTATTCATATCCTCAATAGAATATAGAGAAAATCTTCAATTAAAAGAGAGAATCCTCAATACAATCCATGTGGATAACACAGAGGCAAGATAACAACCATCAACAATCATTATCCCAAAAACAGTTTATTTTCTCAGAAAAACTAACAAAACAAGCCAAAAAGGAACTCCACAAAGATGTCATAAGCAACAGAACTTAATATTCAATCTAATGTCAACCACAAGCCTCGTGACTCAATGAATTAAAGGATATGGTAACTAGTGATTCTGACCAAAGAAAACTGAGGATAAAAGGAAGACCAGGGAAGGGCTAATTGCAGGGGGAAAAACTCTAGAAAACTCCTCAATTTGTTTAAACAAATCTCCAACCATAATAAAGATCCATTTGCCACCAAAGTCCCATATTTTGAGCAATCTACAACCACCAAAAAATCAAATCACCGGTAACAATGAGAGGGCAGAAAGTACTGACAGAAGAAAACTGGCACAACCATATAATTGGCAAACTAATATTTTCTAGCAAATAAAATTAAAAAAAGGGTCCAAGGAAAGGGAAACACGAACTCAATATATCATGGTAAAGAAAGTGCTTCTCCACCCTTTAGAAACCCCAAATGTCCTAGAAGCTTCTTCCATTTTTTTTTAAATGGACAAGAACAATCATCATCCCAAAAGATTGCCAATATGTTCAAAGAAAAATAATCCAATAAAACAAATAGGTCAAGATGAAATTCCTCACATTTGTGTTGTGAGAGATGGATCTTTGAAAAATATATGAGTCATGAATTACGATCAGAGCTCAAGCTTCTCCTATGAAATTAAGGACACAACCACTAATGAATAACAGAAAAGGGCGAAATTCTAAGAACCAGAAAAAACAATAAAACAAGTAGGGTTAGGGAAATAAACTCCTGTACAAGGCCGTACAATAGAGGTTCATAATAGAACTAAATCATGAATCCAGCACCACCCTCTAGTTCCTCCTATGAGATAAAGGAACATTACCACTAATGATTATGCCAAAGAAAAGCTGGACTTAAAGCAGTATACAGAAAAGAATGTAAAAAAGAAAACTAGAAACCCCCTTTTTTATCCCGTCAAATTTGCAAACCATGGCATCCTAAAACAAAGTTGTGGTAAATAACAATGAACCATCATCATGCATTCATTTAAAGAGGAAAATAATAAATCAAGTAGATCAAAGGGGAAAAACTCATCCATAAAGCTGTGTTCACCACAATTAAAAGTGAATCGGGCCAACCTAAATAACCCAATAAAGCTCGGTCAATGAAGAATATACTTATCCAATTATTATTCTTAACCAAAGAAATCCAATTAGAGTTAATAAATATTGTATTGTAATACTAAAAAGACTGTGTGATTAAAGTACAATTATATGGACAAACAAAAATGTTAGGGTGTTCTAGTATAATTATTAGAAATTAAGAACTATAATACAAGTAAGCTAAGTTTTCTAACGTGCTATTTTCTACAAGCGCGTAGAGTTGTGTCAAGTAGTAAATTAAGATATCGTCCCACAGAGAATTTCTAAAACTGACTATTGAAATACTCAATATGTTGTTTGTTTAGACATCGAAATCAAGTTTTGAACTAAAATTACTAATCAAATAAAAAAAAACTGAATTCTATCAAATGTAAAAACTAGGGTTCTTATTCTCAATTTTGACCATTTATTAAGATTGATTAACCAACAAGGTCTATGTTAACTCTAATCTATCTTGAAGGGATCTTAAAAACCATAGATTTTCCTCTCAGATAGTACCTATGATTAATTAATAATTAATTAACACTAAGTTTGATGGCTCTCACCAACCTAATGTCTTTTAACTCCAATTTTAATGCACAACCTTTTAATCAATGTTAACCACTTAACTGTCTCTCAACTAATTAAGCTATTAACAGGTTATTGCCTAATCCTACAGAACCTATCTCTCAATCAAGTTCTATAGTGTTGATTCAATCTTAGGGTGATCAAACCTAAAATGACATTAAGCACAACAATAACCAATGAATCAAAGCTAACAACCTACATTAATCACAATAAGCACATGGTCACATTGGAATAAGAACCCTAAAAAAGATTTAGCCACTCATATTAAAAATAAAAGACAAAGATAAAGAAATAAAGAAAACAAATCCAAACATCATAAATAATAAGAAAAGTTAACAATTAATCCTTCCCTTCAATCGGAAAATCCAGTTTAGCCATTCATGATAACACACATGGCTGTGGGAATTTTTCTAAGAGAATTTCTAAAAACTAAAGAAAGAAAAGAATGTGAGTCTCCAAGTCTCCAGAGAGAGAGGCGGCTGCTTGTGTTCTTTTTCTTTCAGGGTTTTTTTTTTCGTATCCCAAGCCTTCCAAAGTCCAAAAGTGGTTGGACTTTTGTCTTCTTCACAATCCTACTTCAAGTCAACCTCTTTCTTGCTTTTTTTTCTTTCTTTTGTTTTCGTTTTCTTTTGTTGCCTCAAGACTCTCACCTAATGTAAAGACTTGGTATTTTCTGAATTTAGTCTTTCTTTTCTTCTTCAATATAGTTTTTCTTCTTCTTTTTTTTGTCAATTTCTCCTCCGGGTTAACATTTTCCATTCCTACAACAAAAACATAACAAACATCAAATAATGTTCCTTAAAATCACAATAATAATGAGAAAATATTAACAATAAAAATGACATTTTAACCCTTTAGCATTTTCCATAAGGAATAATATGTTTAATCCAATCATTATTCTTAGCCAAAGAAATCAAATTATAATTAATTAATAGTGTATCCAAAAAAAGACTCTATGCTTGAAGTTAAATAGTGTAGGCAAAATTATATATATTAGGGTGTCCTAGTGCAATTATTAGAAATTAAGAGCTATAAATTTAAAAAGTTAAGTTCGGCCAAATGAATAAATTACATAGTCCAATTATTATCCTTAACCAAATAATTCCAATCATCATATAAATTGTGGCCCAATCAATTTAGCCCAAAATGTTTTATTTAATCTATCCCGAATTATATGGCCCAATACATATCTTGTTATAAAATTTATAATATTCAATTTTATTATATACCAAAACAAATATTTATATCTCCATATTTAATAATATTATACACTAAAGCTATATATATATATATATATATATATATATATATATATATATGAATTAAAAGATTATAACTATTTTCATTTTTATTGTGACTATTTTTAATTAAATTTTTTAAAACAGAAAATTCAATTTTATAATACACTAACATAAAAAAAATTATGTATTTGAATTAATAATATTTCACATATATCTATATAATTAAAAATTTAATTTAAAATTATAAATAAATAGTATAAGTTATATATATAATAAGAAATTTATGGCGACAAAAAGGTCATTAAAATGCATCCAAATTAGTGATGACAATAACTTGATCACTTATTAATAAATTTTATGATCTTAGTAGCGAGAATGTTTCTCGTCACTATTTTTCTTCACCAATTGGGTTTAATTGGTGGGAGACTTTCTCAATATACTCTTTAGTGATGAAATGGTGAGACTTTTGATGAGTTATCACTAAAGTTGGAGAGTAGGCATAAAATTGTTGTGACAAAATTTGTTGTCACTAATGGGGACATTTAGTGAAAAGATTTATTTTTTTCACCATGTTTTTCGTCAATAAAAACCATTTTCTTGTAATGATTCTAATTCTAACAAAGGACTACACGGACCCCTTTTTCTTTCTAAAATGACTATATAGTTTTAGAAATTTTCATATCTACATATTAATTTTAGATTTTTGTTCTAGTCCTCTTAAAGTAAAACTGTTTTTATAAACACCATCCAAGTAGCCTTGAAAGAGAAACTATTTCAAAGCTTGCCGTACCAAAAGTTCTGAATATTTCAAAAACTTTTCTAAAAACCAGTTGGAAAAATTAAAATCTTATTTAGAAGCTCTTCTGTAATTCATAGTTTAGCTGATTATAGCACCAGGTCTCCTTTTCTATGCGAGGCTAGTAATTTAGGGTTTTCATCACATGCAACCAAAGTTAATTAAAGCTCGAGTGTTTTTATGATATTTATTCTCCATTTCTATGCAGGCTAGTAATTTAGGGTTTTCACCACATGCAACCAAAGTTAATTAAAGCTTGAGTGTTTTAATGATATTTATTGTGAAATTAAGTATATAGCCACAGCTATTTTAGTTTACTTGCCTAACATGGCTTGTATTCATATGTTTTACCTTTCCAAGCGGATGGTCAATCAAGGTGCCAAACTATTTGATTTTTGGCCACCCAGCTTTCATCAATTGATGCTAAGATTTCTTGCTATTTATGCTATGGTCCTAAATTGAGAAACGAATAATACTATTTACCTCAATTACTATCAAATGAAACAAGTTATTCATACTCATTCAATTTTGGTTTACTAAGAATTTGTTCAAATTTACATTGATAACTAGTTAAATCAATTTTGAGCAAGAATTTTCGTTCACTAAGATATATTTGGTTGGATAAAGTGCATTCAACTTATTTAAGTAGTACTCATTAAAGGTAATGTATTTGAGAAATTAAATTCATCTCTAAATGAGTAATATTATAAGAATAATTTTTTAAAAATTCAACGAGATAGAAGTGAGATCTAAGAACCAAAATAGTGAATAAAAAATGCTAGGAACAAAATGTACATGCCAGGAACTTTGTTATCAACTAGTTGAAAAGTAAAATTTGTCTAAATTTTCTAATATTAGAATGAGAATCCAACTCTTCTTCAAAAATAAAAATAAAATAAAAACCCCTTAATCATCGAATTGTACTTTGACTTTTCATATTGGAGTACATTATTCCAACATCTAGCCATACAAATTTTGATCATTGAAGAAAATCATTTTATTTTGTAATTTTTAAATTAGACATAGGGTGCACTTATTGCACTATATCTAAATGCAGTTTTGCGCTTTCCAAAACGCTTTTCTACTTTCTAATATATTTTCTTATATTACAACCACTATTTAAAAAAATATGAAAGAATATTTTAAACTGAAATACATAAAAACCCATAATCAATTATCTAGGCACTACCAATTTTTACCGAACTGCAAAACTAGTGTTACCACCTATGGCTATAGTATAACTTTAATTGTTAATTAAAAACTCTACAACTCTATATGAACTTGTTCATCTACTTTGCTTAGAGGTGGTCACGGTTCTAAATCGTCGGTAATGGTTGCAAAACCGCTAGTTCGCAATCCCTTTAAAGAAGGAAACAAAGACCGAACTATAGAAGGGTTATTAGTTTTGGTTCGGTTTTAGAATCACGATTCACGATTTGATTAGTTACGGTTTTGAGTCTAGTGTATTTTCGATTCTAATTATGATCCACTTTTTCAATTAAGAAAAGAATAATTTAAAATTTAGAATGATATAATAAAAATATAACTTAGATTTTAAAAAGTACTAGTATTTAGTACCCCACTCGAGAAGAGGAGTGACCAATTAAAATTCTTAATATATTTTTATATTTTTATGAATATATAATTACAACTATTTTAAATATGTTTGATTTATCTTCCTATCATATAATTATTTTGTTCAGATAATTTAAAATAATACAAACTTTATACTAATGTTGCTAAGCGAAATATTGATAAGTTCTTTTTGAAAGAGAAAAAAATTTATCACTTGATGACTAATATATATAAAAATTAATACCACATAAGAAGCTGATTTTTATTTGAACAATTGAATTGATGATAGACTATAAAATTCTAATAATTAGATATGTTATTAGTTATTATATTGCATGAATTTAAATGACTTTGAAAGTTCATTTTAGTTATTTTGCTATGATTAATAAAAATACATGTCATTAATAATTAAAAACATCTCTTTTAATATCTATAACAATTAATGATAAACAAAAACAAGTTAACTAAAATTTATTATTACATTTTTATAGTCTTTTTATTTTTACATTAATATAAAATATTTCCAAATAATAAAATTAAATTGATAGGAGTACTTATAAGAGAAATATGCAAGTGCATGTAGGTCATAAAATTTTTATATTATTTTTAAAATGGAACTATCAGTTGCATTCGTAATAAAAAAGATAAATAATAAAAAAAAATAATATTTTTACTTAAAATAATAAAAATAGTGATTTTTTAAATAATAAATTCAAATAAGATTTAAAATAAATAGTCTAAAATATAATGAAATTAACCTATAAGGATTTCTAATATATCAATAGAATTAATAAGAAAACACCATAAAAGTTCTTAAAACAAATTAAAACTTAAATTGCATAATAAAGATTTATAAATATAAAATATGTATTTTTTTGGAATAAATAAATATACATTATAAATACCAAATGACAATTGAAATGATCTTATACAATATTTAGAAATAATACTAGTATTTTAAGTTAAAATGGTTAAAATGATAAATAAAAAGAATTTATATTATTTTTAATTATTATGATCAAAATTACATTTTCATTTATGATAACACAAATTTTTTTAATATACATATGTGTGTGTCGATAATTAACAAAAATTATATGATAATATAAATTAAAAAATAAATCCACATGCATAACAAAGAAAGGTTTGTTTTACTCTACATTGTGACTATTGATTGCATTTGAAAGTAAAATTTAAATAATTAATAATAATTTTTATGTTAAGTTATACTTACAATTAAAAATTAAAGTGAGAAAAAAGAATATTTTATTTATATTTTGAAGATTGTAATTTATTTCTAAAAAAAAGATAACTTAAATTTAGAAGTCAAAAACAAATATAATTTACATTTAGAAAAACAAAATAGAAATTGCACTCAAAATTAAAAATAAAAGTGAGAAAATAGTATATTTTATTTATATTTAAATCTTTATTTTTTAAAAAAATTACATAGTTCTGAACCAGAATCAAGCTAATAGTTTCAGTTGGGTTTCTCAAAATTTGGAATTCAAACTGGATTACTGGACCCGATTCTGATTATGACTTTTGTAACTATTATCCACGTTACCAATCTGAGTCTGGTTCAAACCTAAACCACGGTCACCCTTACCTTTGTCTATAAATAACCGACAATACATGACCATCATCATCCCCTCAACAAGTGAAAGCTTGAGAACAGCTCACACATTTGTATGGGAACCATGGGTAAGCAAATGGCTTCCTTATGGCACCTCATAGCAATAATATTCTTCTTCATATTCGTGTTGGGAGCAGAGGCCAACTGGCCTTTTTTCCCCAAACCACCATGCAAACATAAATGCCCTCCACCACCATCCCCTCCACCACCATCTCCTCCGCCACCATCTCCTCCACCACCATCCCCTCCACCTCCATCCCCTCCGCCACCATCTCCTCCGCCACCTAAAAAATCACATCCACCTCCACCTCCACCAAAGCCAAAGAAGTCGCCTCCTCCACCTCCGTCCCCTCCGCCACCATCTCCTCCGCCACCATCTCCTCCACCACCATCCCCTCCACCTCCATCTCCTCCGCCACCATCTCCTCCGCCACCTAAAAAATCACCTCCACCTCCACCTCCACCAAAGCCAAAGAAGTCGCCTCCTCCACCTAAGCCAAAGAAGTCGCCTCCTCCACCTCCGTCCCCTCCGCCACCATCTCCTCCGCCACCTAAAAAATCACCTCCACCTCCACCTCCACCAAAGCCAAAGAAGTCGCCTCCTCCACCTAAGCCAAAGAAGTCGCCTCCTCCACCTCCGTCCCCTCCGCCACCATCTCCTCCGCCACCTAAAAAATCACCTCCACCTCCACCTCCACCAAAGCCAAAGAAGTCGCCTCCTCCACCTAAGCCAAAGAAGTCGCCTCCTCCACCTCCATCAAAGCCAAAGAAGTCGCCTCCTCCACCTAAGCCAAAGAAGTCGCCTCCGAGGGGATCCTAGGACACCAACACCACGCAACCCCGTAACCTAACTTGAGGTTACCTTCATCCTAATCAAACCTTGGATGATCATATTATACCACTTTGTAAACCCTGGCCTTTTAATTTTCCTTCCAATAAAGAGAGTGATTGAACACCTTACAAATGGCGTTGTAGAATAAATAAAGTTAAGAATAAAAACTTATAAACGGAGCATGGATCAGCTTTTGGAGCAAGCATATATGTATATATGTATGCATGTATGTATACATACCAGGCCGTGTTGTTGTACTTCATAGCTACAATATCAATAAAATTGATTTTATTAACTGATTTTGGAAAGTTAACTACTCACGGGGCTCATCTCTCTAACTGGGATTGGATAATTATAAACTTGCGCAACAAAGAAAGAAACTACAATTAATAATCTCTTTAACCACCGGCTTCCATCAGGATATTTACGCACTAAAATCTTTGTTCTGGGCATGCAAATTAATTCATTAGCCATACATTACTGATAGGAGAATTATGTGTCGAAGAGAAACGGCATGCTTAGACCTTAGTCAATGGCCATTGCATTATAACTTTTATTTCGACCCATTGCAATAAACATGAACTTTTCTAATCACAAAAGTGAGTCGTATAAGTATCTTGTTTCTTGTAAAGAATATTTCTGGTTATTTCTTGACTAAAAATTAATACTCATAAAGTCACAAAGGTTGTGACTTGAGCAGCCATAACATGATTGACCAATTGTTGGCGAGAATAATACGTTTCTCATGCTTGTATTTTTTTTTTTATGACTCGGAGATTCCTCACCAAGCGACCCTTGGACCCTCTAGTGGACACCAACTCTGAGGCTTCTATGGGTAGGCCCCACCCGTAGTCACATGTAAATTCAAAGTCTTGTAAAGCCTTGTGACATGGAGGTTCGAGCCCTCGTGGTTTGGCGAGTTGGCGAAGAGAACTCCCATCCGCACCACTAGGCTACCTCTTGGGGGCAAAGAACAAATGTGCTTACTACTAAACTTTTATTTCTTTTGTTGACTAAAAAACCCATGTGCTACCAAGGGTGCACCTTGAATAAACCCCACCCTTTGTAATAGTTAGCAAACCACACGGGAGATGTAAACCGTCTTGGGCAAGCCTGTCATGCACGGACTTGACCAGAAGGTCACTACAAGAAAAATGACTTTTAGTGACTAGTCGATTTTGGTCACTAATAGTACAATTATGCGTCACTAAAAGTCTTTGGTGGCGACAAAGAAATGGTCACCTCCTGCGTCACTAATACTCAGACACTAAAGGTATTTAGTAATCACTTGGAAAAATGTCATCACTAACGAGGCCAATTCGGTGGCCGAGGCGAAATGGTCACCAATTAGCGACAATTTTGGTCCTTTGAAGGGGTTGTTTTGTTGTCACCAAATGTTCCAATGATCACTAAAGGTTGATCGATCCAACGCAAATAGTGGCGACAATTTGTAGTCACTAAGTGCTATAAAGTCAGCGAATTTGGTGGCGACTTTGGTGACGGAAAAAGTGGTCACTAAGTAGAGTTTGGGTCACGTGACACGGATGGTGACCAAAGAAGTGGTCACTAAATGTTGTAAGTTGGAATGAAATAGTGACTTTGGTGACAAGAAAGCTGCGTCACTAAATTAGTAGGCGATTGGTGACAAGAATTTGTCGTCTGCAAATAAGTGAATGAATGAGCATAATAGTGATGACATTTGGTGACCATAATTGTTGTCAATAAAATTAATTTTATCCACTAATTTAGTGATGGAATTTTGTTGTCGATAAATTGTAGAATCACCAAAAAAATAGTGACGACAAATATTTTGGTGATTGCATGTGATGTCAAGAAATGTATGAAGAAAATGAATTTGTGTCAACTTTTGTGGCGATGTTCTTGGTGAAATAGCATTACTCATGATTACTAACAATCCAAAACATGTGACATTCATAAACATATATCAAAATAAATACCACGACTTCTCAATAACAACTAAAAGTAGAAAAATGAAAGAAGCGATGACTATTTTGGCACGTTTTTGGTGAAGTAGCATTAGTTACTATGATTCAAAATCCAAAACATCCAACATTCATAAACATCCAAGATTAATAAACATCCATACAAGTAAATACCACAACTACACTAACAATAAAAAGGATAAATGTATAGCACAAATGTGAAAAGTAATTCATTCAACTACATAGGAATGCAAGACTAAAACATTATGCAAGAGACAATATCATCCAAAAAGTGGTAGCTAATCAACAAGATATCCATCCTACATCTTGTAAGGAAAAATGAATGAAAAGCTTTAGAGCTATCTAATAGATACATCCCACTTCTAGCAAGCAAAATCCAAAATAGGTAGAGTGACATTCCAAATGCAGGCCTAAAATCCAAAAGAGAGTACAACCACATTTACAAAAGCACCTTCAAAATATTGGTGCCAAGCAACCATTTTGATGTATCATACATAAAGCTACCGTATATAAGTCTTCCATAAAGACAAAAGAGTTCCATAATGGAATGAACAAAAAAGATTACCAAATAGCATCAGCAAAGTATATAGAGCACCATCATCATCACTTTGTGTACATGCGATACAAATTTAAACCAAAGAATAAGAATTTGAACCTATACGCAGTATTGGTCCTAGTATTGTCCTCTAGGTTGAACTAGTCTTCCTTTAGCAAAACACCTAACGGAATTATCAATGATCCAAGATGTGAACTTTAACTATCATTGGAACCTTACTTTTGTCCACTTGACACCCAATGGAATTATCAAAGACCCAAAATGTGAACTTTGACTATCCTTAGAACCAACTGGAACACTCAGATTGTTGAGGTAAAGAAAATAAAAAAAATAGCTTAAACATGAACCTAAGAGGCTATCATCAAAGACTCAAAACAAGTTTTAAACTAGAACTCAAAGAAAAGCTAAAAGCTCTCAAGTTTGTAATTGATAAAAGTCTGTATTTTCTTGGGGCTGAATGGCCTCTATTTATAGATTACAAGGGGCGATTTTTAGGAGACTAATCTATCCTCTAAAAAGATTAGAACTCATCACCTTTTAGGAAGCTAACTAAAGAAACAATTACTTAAAAGAAAGACTCCTAATCTAAGAAAAGGAAATAGAACAAATAGTTGCTTAAAACAAATCCAAAGATGGTTTGGCTTTGTGTGCTGGTTGAATGTTGCTTAAGTTGGCTTTCCACTCTTGAATGGCTTTGTGTGCTGGCCGAATGTTGCTTAAGTTGGCTTTCCACTCTTGAATTGGATTTGGAATTCCTGAAATTACAAGTCCAAGTCTTTGAATGGAATTGAAATTTGAATAATTGAGCTTCCTAAATCAACATCCAAATCTTTGAATGGAATTGCCTAAACCATAATTCCAAGGGCTGAATAGAGATGGAATTAAGCTGGTCTTGAGCTGCCAAAAAAGTCCATTTGAGCTTCCTAAAATTGGCCTAATGCTAGAACCTTCCAAGGCCGAAGCTAGCTGGATTCTTTCTAAGGCCAAATCTTTGAATCCAAGTGTGGTTTGGTTCGGATTTACTTGTGTGGTGGCTAAAGTGAATTGCATTCTTTTGAATTAGAACCTTCCAAATTCGAACTTGGTTTGTGATGAGAAGTGGCCTAAAGATCTTGATTACACAAGTGAAAATCAGCAACACTTGATCCTACATTCTTGATTCTTCATGGATGACTAGAATGACAAATGATGAATTTGGATATGATGAACTTGGATCAGCTGCCTTAGATTCTTGAGCTTCAATTAACTTGGTTATAAGTGTTGCTAAAGCAGCTTGCATTCTCTTAATTAGTGACCTAATCATAGGCCCTCCAATGCCTTTCAACAGATCAATGTGTGGACGTCTCTTTTTACGTGAATTCTTAACTAAACATCAAACTTGTGCTCTTACATTTGTCTCTCTTAAATTTGGTTGAGTTGTCTTGGCTAGATTGTTGATTGTTCCATCCTTGGCTCTTAGATTTTCATCACATGCCAAGCCTAGAGAAGATTGATTCACTGAAAATATAAAACAAAAAATCAATTTCTTTGAAGAAAGCCATAAAAGTTAGTTGATTCTGAGGATAGTTTAGTTATCTAATAACACCATAAATCTAAAACGAATGCAAGAACAAACCACAGCTTAAATACATGTATACCTTGACATACTTGTCCACATACCCCATCACAAGCTTAGTGAATTAAAAGAAGTATATAACTTGCTTCCATTAGTACTAAACCAAAAATATGGACTATATACATAGTGCAGCCACAAGAGAAGTGAGACAACAAATAGTCCACGTTAGGAACATTACATTTCAAAGTTCAAGAAAACCTAAAACGAAATGTTCGGCTGGATTCTTGTAAGAGAAAACATAATTTACAAATTGGCCACTTCATTTTACAACCGCTAACCACAAAACATGAATGAGAAAAAACCATAGCTGAAACCACCACAAGAACAACGGCAATAAAAAAAAATAGAATTTACTAATTGGCCACCTTCATTTTACAAGCGCTAATCACAAAGAACAAAAAGAACAAAACAGATTTTACGATCTGGCTAGCTTCATTTTAAAACCGCTAATCACAAAGGGATTGCATTAAATAATTATAATATGTGTGAAAAGAAATAAATCAATATTTGAATAGCTAAATGTCTACTGTTCCACACAAATGAAGTTGATGAACAATCTAGAATTGTTCACAAAGGACAAGACTGTATGGTTGCCAAAATTTGGACAATTGAAATGTAATATTGCCGGCTGGCCACAAAATTTGGAAACCCCACAATTCATGATAGCAAACAAAGTTATTACAAATTTGTGGGTTGAAACTTCAAGAATGGCTACTGTAGTAATAAGAAAAGAAAATGCAGATTTTCTCTTTTGTGTAGACTCAAATGTGCAGCAATTTGTGTAGACTGAAATGTGCAATAAAATGAAAAATAGCAAAAAACCAGTTGTATTAAAAAAAAAAAAAGCATGCACTTACCTCATCTCTGGACTGTGCTTTAGACAATCGATGCACCTCCGCCATCAAAGTCTCCATTTGCGCTTGCATCTCATCTTGCATTTCCTTGAGTATATTCAACTCACATTCTTGGGTTGCAATTTTTTCAGTCAGCGCATTTGCATGTTCCTCCGCATTATTAGCCATTTTTCTTTGTTTGTCCACTTCGGATTGTAGCTTTTCAACCACCACAACATTCTTTGTAGGCATAGAAACACCCCTACTATGCCCAGGTATTTTGTGCAATTTTTCAGCGCAAATCTCTGACGGGGATCGCAAAGAGCCGGCCTCCTCCTCACATCTCATCTTACATAGTCAACAAATATGTCAAAATCAAAACATAAATTGAAATATAACAATGAAAAAATTGAGAAGGATTTGAATTAAGAAAGTACCAATAATTTTTGGCATGTTCATTGACCATTTTCTTTTGCTTTTTGAAAATGATCAATCTCATAGTGATCAATAGAAGTGACTTCCTTGCCATCCTTTGGCTGCAAATTTTCCATAATCACATTAGATGAAACATAAAAACAACCAGATTTTTTTGGTTTTTGGCATGAAGCAAAAAGCAGCGTTAATAAGTACAAGGCCTATACTAACAAACCCATGAGCGGTCCTTGAAATCGACATCGAGCCAACGGTTGGTGGTGTGCTATTTTTGTGTGGTTTCCCTTGTTTTACTGCTCATTTATGCATTGGAGGGAAAATGAAGTGAGGTTCCGTAATGTATTTCATGCCTTGTAGGAACCTAAACTTGAAAAAGCAGAAATTTATACATATAAATGATCTAAACCTTAAACTCATCAAAATCAAAATAATGGTAGAGATTAATCCAATCATCTTACAGGACATTTGTGGGAATATGCTTCATAGCATCATCCTTGCATAGGAATTTACGGAAGTGAACATGCAACTTGTATTGTGATTGTTATATTGCCTTGCAAATTGCTTCAATAGTGCTTTTGCATTGAGGCCTTTGCCATCATAGTTAAAATTCTTCTAGACATGTATGGTTTACATTATTAGAGTGGAGAAAATTTATACGGAATAATTATTAGACATATAACAAAGAAGTTATTCACATCAATTGGAAGGTGCTCTAATAGCATCCGATTTCTTAGTAGAAATCCTAAAGTGTGACAAGCGTTGATGAAAACCTTGAAACACAGTTAAAGCAATCAAAATGAACAAAGCAACTGAACCAATAACAAAGTTCCAATTCAATGAATTGCAATGAGTACGCCAAAGTGTACCTTAGGCATGTTGCTTATGAATATTAGCATTCTAAATCGACGTTTAGTTTTCATTATAAAGTACTAGGCCTCATCAATGTTTTTTGATTAATACTAAATTCATAGTAATGCAGCAAATTAAAATGCATGCAAAATTATGAAATCTCAAAAAAAAAAAACAGCCTCTACAACAAGCGTAAACAACCAATAAGATCCTCACAGAAAATGTAATGTAATATTTCACGTAAAACATCTTACCGTGAACTTGCCAATCATTCCCTCCCTCAACTGTTCGTCTTGTTTTTTCCATCCCGAACTGTTAAACTTAACAAATTGCCGGACAATACATCCACCCTTTGTGATCAACTTTTGATTATCTAGCCCTACTAATCGACTAACAACGCTATCAACTGCGATCACAACTCTAACATCCCCCTGGTTTTGTGAAGCCCACAGATTCCTCGTGGGTCCCCTCATCACTGATGTGCCTAGGTAATTGTCATTCAAAACCAAGAAGTTATGAAGTAAAACATTTAACCGAATTGAATATCACAAATGAAATGTGAAATGACTCCCTATTACATTTACTAAAACTACATACTAGAACCACAATAATTACTCCCATGATTAAAAATTTTACATATATAATTCATGTTTACGGTGTTTATGCAATACATAGTAAAAATTTTAGGAATGATACAACTCCACTTCGATTTTGTAACAAGTTTTAACGTAAAAATACTAAAATCACAACTTTGATTCAACCACCTTTTTATTACAAATATAGGAACATCACCAATGTGTTATTAGAATTTACCTCAGGAAGTTGATCCAACTTGCTCTTGCTCTTGGTGTTGCGAATCACCTCCAGTCTTATCATTGTTTTGGTGATCCACCTCTCCACCAATATTTTGGTGGTCCAATGGGATAGAGTCGTCTCAGGAATGTGTGAGACCTATCAAGTCAAGAAAACGACGAACTTGCTGAATTGTATGAACATTTCCATCTGGGCTTGCAAAATCATCATCTTCTTCCTCTTCATCTCTCAGCTAGAAAGCGGGAGCTGCCTTTGCAGGTGTAAGGCATGCACTTCTTATGGGAGCAACAACTTTTGGTGGAAGTATGTTTGTGCTTTCCCTAGTTGGAATATTGGCCGCTTTTGGTGCAGTTGGGCCCTCCTCATCTCTATTCTCAGTAACATTTGGAGTTGCCTTAATAGGCATGAGTCTTGCACTTCTTTGAAGGGTTTGGCCTTGTTCTATTTCAACTTGGGTGTTCATCAATCGCGTTGTCATACGGGTGTTCTAGGAATAGGTTGCCTTTTACTTGTTCCTCTTTTACCGGTCCTTTATCACTGCATTAACACACATAACAACATTAGTATAGTATTTGACATTTTGGAGAAATAAATTTTATGCAACGTGCATAATTTAAAGGCAAACAATACCTTTTTGTGAATAAAAGTAGGCCATAACACTCAGTACAAAATACATGTTTCTAGTTTGTCACAAATCCTTCAACTTCCATGCTTCAAGTTAAAAACAAATCAAAACAGGTACAACTTTTTCAAAAAGTTCTCTGGAAATGCAACAAAATTCAAAACGAACATGTATACTTAGTATGGTAATTATTTAGGATTGTATACGCAAGTGCAAGTAGCATGGGCAATTTTATGATCTTTAGAGCTAAAGAACACAAATAAGATATTTCATCCTCAACATGCGCATAACTATAAATTCCCACCATATGTACGTGGTTAAGCCTTCACATCTACTTTACTAAAACCATATAAATATTGACGTAAATATACGTACCACCTCACAAGTTGAACTAAGTTTATAAAATATAGAAGTAGCCATCAGTACATATATTTGAAACACAACAATAACACACAATACACTCGGATGATTTGCAAACCTTCACTTTCATACAAACCACTCCTATTTAGAACCACTACTACCATCTTCCCACATTTCCTCATCCTCTGCAGCTGGCTGCGAACATGAGAAATCTAGAACTTCATCATCAATGAATGAATCAACATCCACCCGAACACCTCGTGATATTGTCGTATTGCTATCACCTCCAACAACCGAGCTATCAATCACTTGCAATAGTTGGCTCTTCTTCCTGGTAAATATCTGCTACTTGACTTTTCTCTACATTTTTGGGAACATAGTACAATCTTTGTGGACTAATAATCTCAACAACATGCCAGTTGGTGCCAAGTTTTAAGTCCGGAGCATAGAAAACTTGCTTAACTTGAGATGCCAACACATAAGGTTGCTTTATATACCATTTTCTAGACATGTTGACACTAGTGAGGCCACTTTCCCTATCAATTTGCATCCCATTTGCATCGCTAAGCCTAAACCAATCACACTGGAAAACCAACACTTTATTATTAGATCCAAGGTACTCAACTACCAATACATCTTGTAGTACCCCATAAAAATCAATCATATTGTTCCTATGTTCACCCTTCACTACCACTCCACTATTTTGAGTTTTCCTATTTTGATCGTGGCTAAGGATGTGAAACTTGTAACCATTAACCAAGCAGCCACAATACCGATTTACTAGATTAATTGGTCCGATCGCCAATGCCTGGATTTCTTCACCATACAAATGTGGGCTTGATGACACCTACATCAGTACATTTTTAGTTCATTAACCCAATATACACTACAAGAAAAATAGCCTTTAGTGACCAAAATGTTGGTGACGACAATCAATTTGGTCACTAAATGGCCTCTTTGGTGACCACTGAGTGAGTCGTCACTAAATCAAAGTATTCATCACATCTTTAGAGACCAAATGGAAAATATCGTCACCAAATCGTCACTGAATGTGGTGGCACCAAAAACTTTTTAATGATACGTTAATGCAAAGTTCAATAAACGGATCTAAAAACTTTTTTTTTAAAACACCATACATCACGATAAGAGATTCCTATATTGACTTTTGCACTTGCATTCACTCTCTTACATTTTTTTTTCTTTATTCAATCTAACTTAAAATCAGAACACATTGTCCGAAATATTTTGAGAAACAATTCTTGATTACGTGTCTAACCTTATCTTATTTTGAGGTTCATTGTGTCTTATTTTAAGGATTATGGGGTTCACAACAATGGCTAGCCCCAAACTGTTTCTGTTTCTGTTTCTTAATTGGTTGCACACTTGCACTTCTTGCTGTCCTACTAGATGTATGGTATTAGTTTTCTGGACTGAAGCACATTGCGTCATTTTTCTGAATTGAAGCACGATACGCCATTTTTCTATTTTTTTCTGGTTTTTTCTAGACTTAAGCACATTGTGCCGTTTTTCTTTTTTTGTTCTGTTTTTCTGTTTTTTTCTAGTTTTTAATCCGAAGTTCATTTGCCGTTTTCGCTTTTTTGGGGTTTTTGAATTGAAGCACATTGCGCTATTTTTCTATTTTTGTTCCGCTTTTCTGGTTCTGTTTTTCTATTTTTTTTGGGATTGTTTTGGAGTGGTTTGGTAGTATATGAAGCCATATGCTGCTCGACTATATAGAATTGTTAAAAATGTTAGGAATGTAGATGTTTTGTGGATCATTTCCCATTTACTTTCAAATCTGGATTTTGTTGCTCTTATTCTCCAATCTAACTTTTTTTCCCCTTACTTTGCAATTTTAGAATTTCATCTTCTAATCCAAAAGAAAAAGTTTAAAAATGCCTCTGTGCTCGACTAGATCGTGCTTGGGAACACGAATTGATGTTGTGAAGATGAAGATAAAGATGAAGATGAAGATGCAGATAATCCAACCATCATTGGTCCAAATGAAGTTGAAAATGAAGATTGTAATAATGATGATGATGGGTTTAATAATGATGATATGTTATTTGATAATTATAGATCAAGATCTTTGAATATAGATGGAGATGATGACTTTGATGAGGATGATATGTAGTTTGTATAAAAATATTTATATTGTTAAATTTGTGTTGTACTTTAATTTGTTACTAAATTTAATGTTTTAGGTAAAAGTCTATTTGGATGTGAAATTTTTCATGTTTTGGTAATTTAAGATGCATTATATATTTTATTTGGTGCTATTATCATTTTGTGTAGAATGTGGTTGAATGATTGAATGATAGATGTTTGTTGTTAAACAGGATTTGGACAAAATTTTGAACGCATATACATCATATGCTTTATAATGTTAATTTTTACAATTTAGTGCAAGTACACAACTTATTTTTGTGAAAAAATTAATGTAGGTGATAAAATATGAATAATTATAATACATGTAAAAACATTATATAGTTAATTGAAAATAAACTTCGCATCTAGTTAACCAATGCCAAATTTTGAAATTATTATGCATTTTAATATTTCAAATGGAATGTGAACATAATTTTTAGGATCTTATTTCATAAAATTCTTTGCCAATTTACAACTACTAAAGTCATTGGAGAGTAAAATTTAATATAGGAAAAAGATTGGACAACATTGTCACAATAATTTTAGTGTATAATAAAACTGAATATTGTAAATTTTAGAAGAATATATGTGTTAATCCAATTAATTTGGGATAAAGTAGATAAAATGTTTTGGACTAAATTGATTGGGCAACAACTTATATAGTGATTGGACTTGTTTGGTTAAGGATAATGATTGGGCTATGCAATTTATTAATTGGGCCAAAGTTAACTTTTTAAATTTATAGTTCTTAATTTGTAATAATTGCACTAAGACATCGTAATAGATACGAATTTGCCTGCATTATTTTACTTCAAACATAGAGACTTTTTAAATACACTATAAATTAGTTATAATTGGATTTCTTTGACTAAGAATAATTAGTGAACTAAGCATACTCTTCCTTATGCCAAATTTAGCTTACTTATATTATAGCTCTTAATTTGTAATAATTGTACTAAGACACTCTAACATTTTTGTTTGTCCATATAATTGTACATTAATCACATAGTCTTTCTAATATTACAATACACTATTGATTAGTGCTAATTAGCTTTCTTTGGTTAAGAATAACAAATGGACTAAGTATATTCTTCATTGGGTTGAGCTTCATTGGCTTATTTATATTATGGCTTTTACTTTAAAATAATTATACTAGGACATCTTGAAATTTATGAACTTGAGCACATAAGTTTAATTACTTTAAACACATAAATTCTGTTAGTATTAAAATACACTATTGATTAATGGTAATTAAAAGTTTTGGCATTTATTACGAACTATATTTCTTTATAATAAAATCAGGAATAAAAAATATATAGTTTCAAATTAGCTACAGTTACTAATGTAATATTATAACATAAGTAGTCATCAATACATGTACATATATTGTTAGACATACAATGTATAAAAAAAGTAGCAAATACTTGTGCTCCCTCTATCCCCAAAAAAAAGTTCGATTTCACCAATGTACAACTTTTTATTTTTGATCAACCAAGTGGAGGTACAACTTATTTTATAACACTAATTTTCTCGTTAAGGATATTTCATATCAATACACAATTTTAATGTATTTTATCTCATTAAGGATATTTTGGAAATTTTGTTGAAATATCAGCTGTGACTTTTGAAACTGGACTCTTTTTTGGGATAAAAACTTGTTTAGAAACTGAATTCTTTTCTTTGAAACGGATGGAGTATATATATATATATAGTTAGAAGTTAATATATAGATATAGTAGTTAATAAATAATATAGTTATAATACAAGTAATTAGTACATAACATAAGCAGTTTAGTGCATATGTACACATAGTTTTATGTACACATATACTAACTAACACATGTTAATTATTCATCTATTGGTTTATCTTTTAGGTAAGTAATATATAATCTTAAATATATATAATCTATATAAACTTAAATATATAATATACATAATTTTTTCAGTCTCAACATGAAAATATAAATATTATTTGTTCATATGAATTATGTTAAAACGATTTCACTTTAGCCATTTAATAACTAATTAGCATTTCAAAATTTAAAATTTAAAAAATTCAAGTTATAATTTTTTTAAACCAACATAGTATTGTAAAGTGAAAGATTGATTATTGGTTAAAAAAAGTAAAAATCATTTTATTATAATAATTGAATAAAAGTTGGAATGCTTAAAAAAGAGGGAAAACAAAATTATTTTAAAAAGTAAAGCCGGAATTTAAAAATCAAAGGCGGTTCCAAAAAACGTATATTGCCTTTGCCACTACACTTAACAAAATTTCAATTCGTTTGCCATATCTACCAACTGGTCTCTGCTTACTCGAACACCATCCATTCTTCCTTTCCTTTCATTTCTCCAAATCTAAAATTGTGATCTTTCAATTCCAGAGATGACTTTGTGTACACCTCTGGTATTCCATTCTTTACTTTCTTGTTTTTCTCCCCCATCTATTTTTCCCATCTAATCTTAGCAAATCTCAAACACATCGAAAATGAGAGAGTGCATTTCGATCAATACATTCTTCGGTGAGACAGGAGCAGGAAAACATGTTCCTTGTGCCGTGTTCGTCGATTTGGGGACAAAGATTGAACCTTTGCTTCATTCAAGCCAAGCCCAAAAATGGGTACTTTGGATTTTCTCTTTACTTCATCACTCTGGACGACGGCGGGGAAGATCTATTCATCCACAACTCTGGAATCAAGGATAACGGTGGCGGCTTTAGTAACCTTGGCGAAGGGGAGGCAGTAGAGTTTGAGATTAAACATGGCAATGACGGCTGTACAAAGGTTGAAAATGTCACCGGTCCAGATGGGGGACTCATTCAGAGAGCCAGCCGTGGAGGGACTTACGGTGACGGAGGTAGGAGTGGATGATTTCATTTTAGTTTTGTTTAGTGAAGTGCGTGTTGCTATCCTGGATACCTCAATTTAATTTCGGTGGTCCTTTCCTTGGTAAAACTCAAGTCAATTCCTATTTGCAAATAAAGCTTCTTCTTATCAGATCCAAATGGAAGGAGCTTTATAGATCTATAAGTAATAAATGGTTGCTTGCTTGTTGATTGCCAAAAAGAAATGGTTAACTCTTGAACTACCTACTGTAGGATAAAGAGAGACTCTTGTTAATCAGTAGATCTACTTTTGTGTCAAAAAAAAAAAGAAAAGAAATTAGGATATGATGTTATATAATTCCTATTTCTTGGTCTAGTGGGCTTTAGTTCTTGTTGTTGTTTTTTTTAAAATTTTTTTTATTGATTTATATTATGCGATTACATGGTTGTTTGAGAATTTTTCTACTGTGTGATTCATATATAGTAGGCAATGTAGAACTGTTTCCTTCTTCTTCTTCCTTTTGTTTATTTATTTTTGGCTGTTGGGTTTTAGCTTCCCAGAGTTTTGATTGTCGATTCTAGGTTATCGTTTGCTTTTCAAATTTCTGTTCTTTGTTTCTTGTGTATAGTCTTTTTCAAAGCTTACTTGCTTGTAATTGTGATTTAGTCCTTTAAAATTTGTATGTCCATGTTGGTTCTGTAAATGAACAAGGATATGATTTTGATTCATTATGGTCTGCAGGTCAGCTTTCTTGTGTCAGTGTTATATGTTTTAGATTAAATTGAGACCTTATCTTTCTCTTATTCTATATGAAATCATATTGGAATTTTACATTGAGCAAATTGAAGAACTAATGTTGTTCATGATTTTATAGCTATAATACTGTTTAATTTCTCTCATTAATTAAACAAAAGGATAGCTGTTTTAGATTTAGAACTTTAACATATTTTTTTGGCGTGTACTTTGCAAGAGAGTTTAATTTTTTTTATTGTTTACAGTGGAAGAAGTATTGATCAAAATTTATTTGTGAAGTTTTAAAATGTAATGGCCAAAAACTAATTGTTGCTTGCTTCTCTGCAAGCCTGACCTTGTTTTTGAACGTGAGAATTCTCTTCATGTATTCTGGTGCCTATTTGGGTTCCGGGGGTTGGAAAACAATCTCTATTGGCTAATCTTGCTAACTAACAGCTAAAAATAATCACAAATGTTTTAAGTATTTTCTAAATGAGAAAAACTAGTTGTAGCCGCCACGAGATGAATTTTGGAAAATGTTAAATCAGTGGCTCATCTATATTTAGATATTTAGCAATGTGAAATTCAGAATTTTTGTTTTCTCTGTATATTTAACTAATTTGCCCTTTTTTGATTCACCTCATAAGTAAGTTGTCCTTCCAATATTTTGCTCTTCTATTTTGTTCGTTTGCCTTGACATTGCACTCTTTCTAACGAATTGTTCTATTCTCTTTATTGAAGCCTTAATTAATTTATTTGGTTCATTTTAGGTTCAACGAAATGCTATTGGACCTTCTATTGATCAAGAACTTGTTACTTCAGAACTTGGTTTAGTTGATATATTTCTGTGCCTTTGCCGATTTGAATGGCAAGCCAGCTTTGTTTCAGGCAGAATAAATTGCCGTCGAGATCTATTTTATTCATTGTCTCTTTTGTTTCAGAACACCAAGCGAATGATGTGTTGACTTTTATTTTGTGGGATATAAAATGTTTGAATATTATTGTATTGTCATGTTACAACTGATGTTTTCCTATTATTCTTCGTGTTTTGTGGGAAATTAAGATGTTGTCAAAAAAATTTCATCACAAATTGCATTGCTAACAAACTTTTGGTGACAAATCATGCTCTTATTTACTAACAACATTTTCTTGTAATTAATTACGCATGTTTCTTGTGACAACAATTTCTCGTCACAACTGTTCACTTATTTAGTGACGATAATTTATCGTTACTAAAAGTCGTCACTATTTCATTCAACTTACAACATTTAGTGACCACTTCTTTTGGTCAGCATTTGTGTCACGTGATCCAAACTCTACTTAGTGACCACTTTTTCCGTCACTAAAGTCGTCACCAAATTTGTTGATTTTATAGAACTTAATGACAACAAATTTTTGTCACCGTGTCGTCACTATTTTGCATTGACTAATCGACCTTTAGTGACCAGTTGGAACATTTGGTGATGACAAAACAACCCCTTTAGTGACCAAAATTGTCGTCGCTAATTGGTGACTATTTCACATACGGTCACTGAATTGGCCTTTTAGTGACGACATTTTCCCAAGTGGTCACTAAATACCTTTAGTGTCGGAGCATTAGTGACAAGGGGGTGACTATCCCTTTTGTCGTCACTACAGACTTTTAGTGACGACAATTGCACTTTCAATGACCAAAATTGACTGGTCACTAAAGGCTATTTTTCTTGTAGTGATAACATCGCATACACGTCTACCTTTTCTTATCTGTAAACTTGTATTACACTTACACGATTACGAAACCATGCTGGAAATTGTTGGACATGTCGATCATCCTCGTTCTCATATCCTTGTTCTAGCAGCAGCACCTTATGCTCTTTGGTGACATTATAATTTAACTAAATGTAAGGATGTGTAGGATATATGTAAATATAAAGCAGATGTATAATATGACTCACTGCACTAGGTGATCTATTTCCTCACAATTGTCCAAAATGAGACTGTGAAGCTTTCCTAGCCCAGCGTCACTAAGAACACAACAATTCAGCATACCAATTGGTCAACCCCTACAAAAGAAAACAGATATTTCACCCACACTATTTATATTCTCATTGTTTCGCTCTCCTTTATTGAATATGGTCTCCACATTGTTCAGCCACATTCAACAAAATTGTAGACATTCATGGTATATATATCGCTCCGCAATACATCATTCCGGTCGTGCTTTGTTATGTATATACCCCTTTAAGGTGCCCATTTTCCTACACACATGATTTAATACTTTAACTTGTTATTTACACACTGAAAACTTGGACAGCATTAATAAAGTATGTCATTACCTCTCGAATGGAAACATCCAGCAATACTGAGGTGGCCCAACTACCCGTGCTTCATATGGGAGGTGAATTAAGAAATGCAACATTATGTTGAACATGGATGGGGGAAAGATTCTCTCTAACTTGCACAATAAAATAGCTATTTTCATTTCATCCTTCTCCAAAACATCTATGTAAGTTGTCCGTGAACACAATCTTTAGAGAAATTGACTTAGTTCATACAAAACATTTCTGACTTCTTTCGTCAGGGATCCTCTAACAATAAGAGGCATAATTCGTTGGACAAAGATGTAAAAGTCATGACTCTTCATCCCTGACAATTGGATCTCTCTCTTTTTTTATACACCGAGAGAGATTGGAAACAAACCCATCTGGAAACTTCAAAGACTTAATTACGTCAACGACCTTCATCTACTCATCATTACTGAAATGATATGAGGCCATAGGCATCCGAAATGAATCACCATGTGGTCCCAAATGTAAACTCTTTTTCACTCCAAGTTCCATTAAATCCTTTTGAGATTTCCAAGTGTCTTTGGTCTTACCCTTAATGTTGAATAATGTTGACACCAAGCTCTCAGTCACATTTTTCACCATATGCATAATGTCTAAGTTGTGCCGCAACTTCAGGTTTGCCTAAAAAAGTAAAACACACTTTTTTTTATGTCAATTGGGACCTCCTGCATAAACATTCTTTCACTTCTTTCTTCGCCCTTAGACAGAAGACTTATCAAAGCAACACGGGTAAGGGACGACAGTGTCAATATCCCGCAACATTTCTTCACCTGCCTTGCTTCGTAATGCCTCACGAAAGTCCACCCTCCCGTCAAAATTCTTTTTATCCCTTCGCCACTGGTGGTCGGACAAGAAAAACCAACGGTGTCCCATGTAACAAATTTTTCTACTGTGAGGCAAGTATTGTGCGGATGTCTTATCTATGCAAACTAAACAGGCAATGTACCCTTTTGTAGCCCAACTCAACAACATTCCATACGTAGGAAAGTCATTGATAAACCACAAGAGAACGGCACGTAGTGTAAACCGTTCACTCTTGTAAACATCATAAGCATCCACATCAACCCACAACTCATTCAATTCATCAATTAAGGGCTGCAAATACACAGCGATATCACTTCCTGGTGACTTAGGTTCGGGAATTAATAGTGACATCATGAAGTATGGCTCCTTCATGCACTTCCAGGGGGTAAATTGTATGGTATGAGAAAGATGAGCCACACACTATATGCATTGCTCATAATCCCAAACGGATTGAATCCATCGGTAGCAAGACCCAATCGCACACTCCGGGGGTCTTCAGCGAAAGACGAAAACACACTATCAAGATGCTTCCAAACCTCACCATTTACGGGGTGTCTCATTACATTTTCATTTTCAACCCGTTTCTCCTTATGCCACCTCATGTCACCTGCTACATCCGAATCAATGAACCACATTTGCAATCTACGTTTAATGAGAAAGTATCAAAGCACTTTCCTAGGAACATTTGATCCCTCCCTAGAAAATCGAGCCTCTCGGCAATTTTCATTTGGGCATTCTGTTAGAGTTACGTACTCATTACGGAACAATACGCAATGATTTACACATGCATGGATTTTCTCACACTTGAACCCCAATTCTGAAATGATTTCGTACATTCGTAAAATTTTTTTGGAAGTGAAGCTGAACTTGGGAGGGCTTTTTGAAATATGTTAAGCAAGGCGTCAAAAGATTTCGAAGTCCAACCACTAATGGTCTTCAAGTGTAAAAGTGTAGTGACAAACGATAATTTGGAAAACCCCTGACACCCAAGATATAATTCCTCCTTAGATTCATCAAATAACCGCCGAAGGGTGTCGGCCTCAGAACATGAATTGGTATTACAGTCACTGGTCCACCAATTTTGATCCCATTTGCTTTGCCCTAGGTCATTGAACATATCATCAAGGTCATCATCATAAACATCATCAGCATCAACATCACCCACATTCTCACCCTCAACCTCTTCATCCCCCAAAGTGCCGTCATACACCTCACCATGGTATATCCACCTACGATTATCCCTTCGTATTCCCCATTGCATCAAATGCAAGTACACAGTGTCTTTGGCACACAAACGAAAGTTTTTGCAACTTTTACAAGGGCAGGGGATTTTGGGTGATGGTTCCTTATTACGATAAGCAAATTTCGAGAACTCTTCAACACCCAACTCAAATCTTTTGTCCTTTGTCCTATGCACTATATTCATCCATGACTTATCCATCACCTACCATCATATTCTAGTGATTTAGGGAAACAAAGCAATCACCATTCACATAATACATATTGAACTTATTTGGAAGCCTATACCTACAATGGTAGGCGATAAAAATGAAAGACCAAAGCTAACGAATTCAAATCTTTATCATTACTCAAAGCAGCAATATCATAATTAAGGCACTTGCTCTTTGATAGCCAATAAATAAAATATATTGGAAATATAACGTGCCAACAAAGCACAAATATGTCTTCAACCAACATACCTAGGCTTATTGGACTTACAATTGCAAAGTTGAAGCCTTCAATGTGAATATCATACAATGAACCAATATGAAGACAAGCAAAAAAAAAAAAAATTCAAAAAAGTGAATACACATGCATGCAATTTCCTCGTATAATTAAATACGAAGACTAATAAGGCTTGAAGATACCTTTTGCAGCTGAGTTAGGGCTTGAAATTGAGGCTGTATGATTAGGATCTAATCCTTTGTTTCCTGCAACCGCGAACGGTTTTTGATTTTCAAACATGCACATTATTGCCAAACATCAGGTTTGTGAAAATAAATATGCACAAAATAAGGTTAACAAAGTAGAAAATAAATGAAAGGCAAAGTTAACAAGGAGAAATGTCAACTGAGCGTTTAAAAAGGTTGACTGATACTAACTGAGTTCCCCATAATTCCTGAAGGTTTTAGGAACTTCAATGGCAGAAATAATAGGGGGCAAGTTCTTCACGTAGATATGTTTTAATTCTACTGGAAAAAGAATGTATTAATAGATCAAGCATGTATCAAAAGGATTCAGTAAATGAAAACGCTAACCTACAAGGAATAAGAAAGATATGCAAAGGAAAAGAGAAAAAACAGAGATGAGTATTCAAATAAAGAAGGTTTGCAGCATGTGAAAGAAAGATGATTTTGAAATGTATGCTTAAAGAATGGTGCAAAATGTGATAAAAAGAAGAATAACATAAAAAAAACAACTTCAATGTATCACCATGGTGGATTTTACAGAAAACCAAAAAACTTACGGGGGCATTATTTTCGCCGGCCAAACAAAAAACAAACATACATACAATTGTAACAAGATCTTGGTCAAAGCTTATAAAGAAAAAAAAAGTAAGAACAAAACAAAAATTGAAATATGGATATATCTGTATGTTTATGTATATTTATATTAGAGATAGTCTACAAAATAGTCCTTCACATATTTAAAAAAGAACTTTTTAGTCCCTCGTATTTGAAAAAGAACATATTAATCCTTCACTTTCATATATAAACATCATCATTTCGTCCTTCTGTGTAGTTCTGTCCAAATTTCTATCAAAACAAGCAACACATGCTTTAGACTTATTATTTGCTGAGGACTTTTTGGGAAATACAAAAAATACTTCTTCTTGCTGTCGAATTGTTCTTATTTACAATCATCCCATGCCAGTTTCCCCATTACTTGGAGTCCCAATTTCTCATTCGCAGTTCTTCTTTAGAAACTTTGAATCATGATTGTAGAACTTTCATATGGATTATGTGATATGATATCTGTGCAACATAATAATAATTTTCATGTTCGGAAAAAAAAATCTAATATGAAAAGAACTAAATCTCAGCAGGGAAGACATAGATTCACAGTTTCTATGCCTCTGGAGACAATTCGTCTAGAGAAGTCAAAAGAACATCTCACAGGTTCTTTTTTCATACCATTACAGGAGCCACAAATTGCAGAACACAGATTATCAGCGCACAAGATCCAAAATAAAGACTCTAGCATTGCATGTCAGGAATCAGACAGACTAGATAAAAACTTTCATACAGATAGAAACAGAAAAAAATGGAAAAAAAGGGTGAGATGAAATATGAAGGTAATGTAGCATAATACTAGGATTAGATTATTTTTCTGAGAAAATCCAGGTTATATATTTCAACCCCTTCTTCCCAAAAAGGTGGATCGGATGAAACTAATCCATTTTGAGTAGCCAAAATGGATTAGTCATAGGTACCTTTAGCAATATGATAAGCACAATAAAAAAAGAAGCTCAGACGGTTCAACGAGGTTTCTATCAACAACAAAATATAATCTTTGCTTCAAAACCAGGCCAGACGGTTTAGATAACAAAAGCAAAGCATATAAATGGAAGGAATTCCAACACCAATCACAAAAAAAGGATGATCAGAACCAAATAATCACTAAAGTTTCCGAACAATCCAAGCAAACTACCGAAAGGAAAAAGTTTAAAGTTGTTATATTTAAGGGAAATTTCCAAGACCCATAAAATAAACAATACTATTCTATTTACTAATGATTCCACCTCTACTACGGAAAATGATTGTCATAATAATGGTAATGACACTGACAATGTTTATGGGTTCTCTGATTTCTTGGTTTGGGAGACTCCTTCCATGGTGACTTTTGATGATTTCATTGTGCCTTGCACTGATGATTCTTCTAAGAAGTTTATTTTACTGGATATAAGATAATTTTAACCACCATTGCAGCACATTTTCCACTACGAAGAATAAAGTAGCCATCTGCAATATTCTTTAACCAATGGTTCCCCATGACTGAAGTTCTGGCAAAAGTTGCAACTATTTTGGACTCTATCCATTTCATACATGACCTTGCCTATAACTTGGTAAACAAGAATAGCCAATCCACGGCAGGTGTTTCTAACTAAGTTTATATAGGTGCTTCATGTGCCTGAAGTTACATACTTCATGTGATTCACATCCAAGAATGTGCAGACAAACATGAATCTTTAAGAAGCACTAAGATGTTAACTTTGCATTCAAAAAAGTTAACTATGTGAACAAGACAATGGTCCCTGCTCAGGATTGAATGAAACATCAGCATTCATAAATTAAACAAACGGTTCTTTAATGTGAAATTATATCATCAAAGCAAATTGGACCTATGACATCTCTTAATCATCCTTTTCCTAGTCATACTCCTCCACACTACTGTATTCCTTTCTACGACCAAACAACTTCCAAGGCACATTGGAGTAAATATGTCATGAAATTGACCAGTCGAGAAGTACCAAATTCTATTCATGTTGCCAACTTATTTCCATTCAAGCGGCCTGGATTCAACTCAAATCAGTAACCAAAATAGGATACTGAAGCTACAAAATCAACCTCTTAGACGTGTGCAATAAGTAGAATAAGAGACAATAAAAAGAGTAGAAATAATGATGATAAACAAGTAACTAAAAGCACAATCAAACAAGAGGCTTATAAAGGGGGCAGATGCAATATCTATAACAAATATAAGATTTTCAACATCACACTCAACTTTCCTAGTTTAAGAATAAACAAAAAAATAATTAAAGCAAAGGATTTGAGGAAAAAATGAAATACTTTGTGGCCAAAGATTGAACATACCTTTTGCAGCTGAGTTAGGGCTAGGGATAGCTGGGAGAGAGTGTAGGGATTCTAAATCGTTAAGGCTTTAGGGTTTGAAAGGAGGTTTGAGAGACAAATTAAGTAGATTATCCCAATTTCGGAGGTTGGGAAGGTAAAGCCCCTACTATGACCTAGATTACGGAGCGTAGGGAGCATGAATCATTGTGGCTTTAGGGTTTAAAAGGAGGTTTGAGAGACAAATTAAGCAGATTTTTCCTATTTGGGAGATTGGGAGGGTTAAGCTCGTGCTGTGACCTAGGTGGTAGTGCGTGGCATTGGTGGCGGTGCGTGGCAGTGGTGTAGATTATGGAGGAAGGTGAGGTGGGATTGGGGTGCTTGTAATCTCACTGAATTGACGGCGAGGGGGTGGGATTCGACGGACGTTCTCCGTGAACCAAGATTGAAGGGGCTGCAAACCGCTGATGAAGAGAGGGTAGGTTTTGGCTAAAATTTGGCTAAGTGTTGGAGCTGAATACGTAAAGTGAGGGGATGTGAATTTTGCAAACTATTGTGCGTACTTTTAAATCCAAAACGACGGCATTTTGTGGACTAATCTCCCACCTATGGGAAAATTTTGGGTTTCGGTTGCCGCTTTTGTGTTTTTTTGTCTTTGTTTCATGAACTTTTCAAATTTTGTCTATTTTAATCAAAACAGTAAGTTACATTTCTACTTTTTACAACGTTTTACATGTTTAACAATAATTCCACTATTAATTCAATTATAGTCATAATTGTTTGTACATGAAAAGAAAACAAAAAATTTGTAGAAAAAAAATTAATTTTAAATAACATAAAAATTTGCAAAATTAAATTTAATCAACATATGCAATTGAAAGTATACATTCACTCTAGAATTAATAGAAGTAATCCGGTCGTAAACAAATTATTCCTACCAAGATAAAAATAATTTTCCCCAAAATTTTCAACCAACTATTTTTTTGGTCCCTGTCGTATTCATTAAAACGTATAATAAGATGGATTAATAGAATTCAGAAAAATTATAGGGCCAAATTTATAAATATAAGGGTCACTAGAAGAGAACAAACCTAACTTCGTATTGGAGGGGCGAATTTATAAATATTAAGTGTCACTTTGTGTTTTATGTTACTTACATATAAACATATGATTGATCACTTCAGAAACATAGGAATAGATATTAGTTGTATGATTATTATATAACGATGATAACCACTTAGTTTGCTGCTTTTAAAAAAAAACAACGAAAATTGATCAACAATTATGTTATAACTATATTGTATACTAATATATTATCTTAGTACTATACATAAAGTACATACGTTATTTAAGATGTAATGAAATAGATATAGATATGTACCAAGTATTGGTGAAAGTTTAGTGGCCTACATAGTCCTTTATCCAAAATTATATTAAGCCCCTAAATACTTTCAATCACTTCTAATTAGGTCCCGCAAAAGAGACATTTCATTTTTAATAATTTTGAATTTAGTCATAGGTATGTATGGTAAAATATGAATTAACCCTAAAGTTTATCAATCTTTTCAATTAGGCCCCCCCTATCCGAAATTAACATTTAATAGTTCTCAAATTAGTCCAGGGATTTTGAGGTAACATTTTTCTAGTAGTAGATGATCCTATTGATTAATAATACTCTTATTTATATGGAATTCGACACACAATTTATACCAAAACATAAGTTATTTGTTAATGACAAAATTATTAACATAATATGAATATACAACACAATTATATGTAGTTATTTTAATACATACTTGTAGTTAAGTAGAATGAAAGTAATAAATACACGTGTACAAGTATTACATAGAAACTTAGCACATGGTTATATTTGCAACCAACTAACACATTGATGTAGTAGATATCTTTGTCTATAATCAGTTCTATTAGTAACATAATGGTGGTGGTGATTAGATCTGCAACTAATATAAGTACGTTGTACTTAGCACATATCTATATCTATAACCATTTGTGCTGATAACATACGATATTAGTTGATTAGATTTGCAACTAACATAAACACTTTGTACATATCAATATGTATTGGATTACATCTAGTCAAATAATGTAGATACACAATATATATATATATATATATATATATATATATATATATATATATATATGAAACCAATTGGAATTGCAAGATAAGATATTAGTATACAATATAGTTATAACATAAGTGGTGATCAACTTTTGTTATTGTTTCTTATAAAAGTAGCCTACTAAGTGGTTATCATTGTTATATAATAATTAGACAAGTAATATCTATTCCATTAATTCTGGAGTGAAAGTATACTTCCAATTGCATATGTTGATTAAATTTCATTGTGCAAATTTTTATGTAATTTAAACTTAAAATTTTTGAAATCAAATTTTTATACAAATTTTTTGTTCTTTTTTCAGGTACAAACAATTATGACTATAATTGAAGAAATAGTGGAATTATTGTTTAAAATGTAAAATGTTTTAAAAAGTAGAAATGTAACTTACTGCTTTGATTAAAATTGACAAAATTTGAAAAGTTTATAAAACAAAGGCAAAAAAAAAAACAAACAAAACAAAAACAAAAGTGGCAACTGAAACCCAAAATTTTACCATGGGCGGGAAGATTAGTCCACAAAACACCGTCGTTTTGGATGTAAGAGTATCCACAACAGTTTGCAAAATTCACATCCTCTCACTTTACTCGTTCAGCTCCAAAACTTAGCCAAATTTCAGCCAAAACCTACCCTCTCTTCATTAGCAGTCTCCGAATCCCACCCCTTTGCTGCTGATTCAGTGAGATTCCGAGCACCCCAATCTCACCTCACCTCCCTCTGTAATCTACACTACCGCCGTGCACCGCCACCTGCACTTGCCTCCCTTTGTAATCTAGGTCACAGCATAAGCTTAACCTTTCTAACCTCTGAAGGTGGGAAAATCTACTTAATTTGTCTCTCAAACCTCATTGCAAACCCCAAAGGCCCAACGATTCATGCTTCCTACGCTCTCGCCTAGCTCTCCCAAGCCCTAACTCAGCTGCAAAAGGTATCTTCAATCCCTAGTTGCTTTTCATTCCCATTTTCTAATTTCGCCTCTCATTCACGGCCTATTGGCATTCAATGACTCTGCCATCGTGGGACAAATTGTGGATTTGATTTTGCAGATATATGAGGCCACTCAGGATGTTGATGTGTATGGACATTTCATTGCTAAATTGTCTCATCGTCTCTCATCTTACTCACCAGCTTCGGGTCGGCAACAACGGCACATTGTATTGCTTTTTCTAGTTCTTTGGCTTAAATTTGGAACCTTCTGATGTAAAATTATGTCTGAATGCTCTTTGTGTATCTCAATTTTAGATCGCTCGCACGTATGTGTTTTTTTTCCCATAACATTACCACTGTTCTTTTTTCCCTTCACATTACCACTACTGTATCTTTCTATGTGTTTATCTCATAAATCGGATTATGTCCATATGTTTTTTTTTCCCCACTTATTTGGGATCACTTATTGTTGGATTGTCTATTCTATTGTCTGATCTGAACTAAAAGATGCTTCTGTCCGATTCCCACCCATTGTGTAGTGCAAAGTGCTTGGACTGAAATTTATTACTCATCTTCATTTGCAATAGTGATGCTTCTCACTAAAGTACACTAATGTCTCACGAACGTGTAACATTGTTTTGCCGTGGCTAGTTCCATTTTTTTTTTCATTAAGTTGAATCTTTTGTATACGAGGAAACTGCAGTAAGTATATTCAATCTTCTGAAATATATTTAGCTGCTAAATTTTGATTGTCCTTTGCCCAAGATGTAGCTAAAATCGGCAATCTCTGACCGTTTGTCTTTCAGTCATGGAGGTATAAGCTTGCTACCTTTCTGCCCCCTGATTATTTGCTGAAATTTGACGTTGGAGCGGTATTTTGAACTTTTCTTTAGTTTTAGTTCTGAAATTTGGAATTTATAGCTGCATTATGATGGCTGATTAACTTTTTCATTCAGCTTGGGTTCTATTTTCATGCCGGATGAACTATATTATGAAATGTGGAACCTTGAGCTTTGTTATTCTTCTTTGGAGTTTGGGCTTTTCTTGATCTACATTATTGTTGTGTAATGGAGTTGGGGTTGAAGTTGGAGTTGGAATGTTTTATTTTTTTTAAATTATTATTACTGCTAAAATTTTTCTAACTCTATACGTATTCAGCAATTAGCTCATTTATGGGCAAGTTAATAAGTTGTATTTTTATTGTATTTTCTTTTATATTACACTTGGTAGTATATATGTTGGGTAATATTAACCCCATGATATGAGTTTATGTGGTATAATTTAGAAGGTTTAAGATTTCATTCATGAAAATCTCTACCTGATTTTTTTCGATCTGTTTATTTGAACTGTAGCCGAATAGATTGAGTGTATGTAGCCAAAAGAAAATAAGATAAATTCATTTTCACCAAATCAATTTATAATTGCAAAGCAAACCAAATTAAATGCTTCATTTTGTGACGATGTGTATATGTTATATTTACTCTTCCATCTTGGGTAGCATTAACAATGCAGAATTCAATATCGTCGCCTTCATTAGATTCTATTAGTTCTTCAATCACATCTGAATGTCACCACCATATGTCTGATTTTGCTACACCTCCAAGAGTCAAAACAACCCTTGACGTCGGTTTTTGAGGTGTCGTTTGTGGAAGGTATGTGATTATAGAATTTGCGAAATAAATAGATAGAATTGATAGAGTAATTTAATATGCTTAATAATTATTTTTCCATTTATACGTAGACGGATGATTGCGGGTATTTTATGTGGTTAGACCAGCAAAGCACTAATCATGACAGGACATATGTGTTGATGGTATCGGGGGAAAGAGATTCTCTAAAATGTAAAATGGAAGAGTTGGAGAGGAAGTTGAAGAAACTACAAATTATGAAGAAATCGAAGAAAGTGGAGTTGGTTGAGATGACAAACAAAGTTGTCATGTTAGAAAAGGAGAATTGCATATTGAAGAAAAAGGTAGCAAAAATAGGAATGTGCAAACATCTATATGTCCCAATTGTAGTTTTATGTTATGTGTTGATTATACTTAATGTTACTAGGGAAGTTAATCGAGTTTGTTGGGAGGAGTGAAGTGTTGCGTTTGCCACAATAACATATGTTACAAAGGTAGAAATTATGTATTAGTAAGATATGGGTAATGTAGTAAGCACCCTTTGATATATTTTGCGGTCTGTTAGTTTACATAATTGCCCAAACTGTAAATGAGAATAACAAAGCTCAAGGTTCCACATTTCATAATACAGTTCATCCGTCATGAAAATAGAACCCAAGCTGAACGAAAAAGTTATTCAGCCATCATAATACAGCTCCAAATTCCAAATTTCAGAACGAAAACTAAAGAAAAATTCAAAACATAGCTCCAACGTCAAATTTCAACAAGTATTAATGATGAAAACATAAGGAAAGTACTAAGTCCAAGAACCCATTTTGCCAAAATGTTAAATTGAACAGTGGAAAAGTCCAAAACACTGGAATCAAACCGACAAAAATGAAGACGTACCAAGTCAGCAGCTCCTGAGTCTTTGAGGGCCTAGAGAAGGGTCTAGCCGTGCTGTATAGAGGGGATTTTCTTATTCATCACAACTACTAATTGTGCTTAATAAGATGCCTTAATATAATAAGCCCAAATTATGGTGGCAAAATTGTAAATATTAGGGTGTCCTAACATATGTATCAAAATTATTTTTGCAAAATTACAAAGAACAAAGTGCCGTACTATAATTAATAAAAATTAAATGTCACACAAAAAACAACATGTTTCATTCTTTCACCGTAATTTAACCCAATTTCTTAATAATTATTTTTGCAAATTCCTTATGCATTACAACTTTGTTATTTGTTGACGACATTTTCTCGTCACTAAACCGTTGTACACTTAAAAATCCTAAACTATAAATTGTATTTACGAATTAGTGACAACAAAATGTCGTCACTATGTTTCTAACATTTGGTGACAACATTTTTTCGTCACTAAATTGTCAATAATTCTGGACTAATATGGTAAAGACAATTCCTTGTCACCAAACTATCTTGTTCTTATCTTCGGTGACAAGATCAAATGTCGTGACTAATTGTAGTGCATTTCCCAGTCTTTTTTGGTGCTACCACATTCAGTGATGACATTTTTCATTTGGTCACTAAATATGTTATGACGACTTTGATTTAGTGACAACTCACTCAGTGATCACCAAAGAGTCCTTTTAGTGACCAAATTGATTGTCGTCACCAACATTTTGGTCACTAAATACTAATTTTCTTGTAGTGGGTGTTGACAAAGGAATTTGAACTCGTGATTTTACGGTCCCGCACTCGCTGCTACACCAACTAAGCTTTTATTTATTTGGTTCAAGAGAAAGCCCCCTTTGCGAAGGCGAAACTCCCTCCACCTGTACCAGAGGCCCCTTAGCCAAGCGGAAAGTAAATCGAGGGATGTGCACGAGTTGGGATAGACTTAGCTTTAATTTCTTGATAGTATAGTAGGGAGTTAAAAAAGTTGGGCTATCATTTGAAAGAGATAAATCCCTCACAGAATCCTCTCATCCTCAGTCCTAATAACGTGTGTATTATTGTATCCTATCCCTTTAAATGATATCCTTGCAATGAAACTTAATGAGATAAGAGAGATAGGGGATATGATAATGAGACCATTGCACTTTTGCCATAAAAACCCGATAGGGCATTGGTAAATTTACATTTACTTGTAAATAAGTAAATACCGTTTGTGCAACGAATGTAGCTTATAAGATGATACAACATAAATGATTTAGAATTTATATTACATTTTTTTTCCTCAAAATTGCTTGAATTAAGCGGTGGGGGCAGGGGTGGGTGTCGGGGTGGGTGCATTTTTAAGTTTTTTCTATTAGCTTATGGCACAAAAAACTGCATTTCCTACTGTGAATATTTAATACTCCTTTCGTTTCCAAAAAATAGTTTATTTTTTATTTAAAATAAAATTTTTTAAATTATAAAGTATAACACATTTAATATATTATTAGATGTATACTTTTATATTTTTATTCTTAATTTTTAATATAAATTATACATTATCATTATTAATAAGGGTAATATAAGAATTTCACACTAAAAGTGAAAACCTTTTTTGTGACAATTTTTTTTTTTTTGAAAGTGAACTCTTTGTTTTTTATGGAATGGAGGGAGTATTTGTTAACACTACTCTAAACGTTCATAATTGTACCTTTCTTTTTTTTCGAAACGATAGTAGATTAATAAATAAAGAGGCACAAGGCCAATGTACAGAGCCACAAGGGCTTAGAGTTTCGTGGCGTCGCAACTGAAAACAGCGCTATAACCCACGAAAACAAAGGCCCGCAAAGGGGCAAAAAGCCCACGAGGGGCAAGAAAAAGCAAAATAAAGTAAACCCGCACGAGACGGGAAGCTAAACCCGCACTAGACGGGAAGGATGACAACCTAGACGACCTAAGTTCAACCGCATTGAACCCCGCACAAGACGGGAATGGTTGAGGACTTGGACAACCTAGGAACTACCCAAATACAACAGCCCGGATATATCGGGACACTAGTACTATACAAAATGATACTGCACTACACTCAAGTGGCCCATTACAAATGGCTTATGGTGAAAAAAACTACAACTTAATGTCTATCTCTCACCGCATGCCGTTGCGTGAAAGCCAATGCAGACGTTGAATAGCACCACCGACGAACTACTGCCGCAAGCGTTGAATAGCCAGACGATTCTGCTACTACCGTTGCATACGTTGAATAGCGCCATCACCCAACTACTACCGCAAGCGTTGAATAATCAGACGATTCTGCTACTACCGTATGGAGAGACTGCAGTACCTTAAAACAAAAAAAAAAAAGGAAAAAGCGGCAACAGTACGAAAATCGCACCGTTGCCGCACCCACAATCGCCCCTAGTAAACTGTTTGAGTGCAAAAATGGGCAGCGTGGCCCCCCGTTGGCTTTTATCTCAATGGAATTGGGATTCTGCCATAATTGTACCTTTCATTAAATGGAAAAGTGGCAATTTTGGTCCCCCAACTTTGCCCTGTAACACTATTGGTTCTAACAATTTATTCCATGATACATTCAATCCCTTAAATTTATTAAACTAGTAAATAGTAAAACCTTTTACCTAATTTTGTTGATCAAATGATAAGTCGACAATTGCCATATTTTTCATTAGTAAAATAATAAGCTAAACATGAGGGACCAAAAAACCAATAATTTCTTTTTATTTGCATTGCTCTTTTATTTTCATCATTCTCTTATTCTTTTTATTTATTAAATTTTTTCCCTTAATCAATATTTTATTTTTCTATTTTTCCTTTTAATCTGTATTTTTTTTTAAAAAAAAATTCCATTTCTCTTTTACTTTTAATATATTATTTACTGCTTTTATTTTCATTTACTCATTGTTCTTAAGTCTATATTTTTAATTCAATTTTCTTTTTCTCCTTTTCTTATACTCTTTTATTTATATATATTTTTTATTTTTCTCCCAGTATACTTTTTTAAAATTCCCATAATCTTTATCATTTATATTTTTTCTTTTTATTTACTCTTTTTAAAAATTTTCCTGTAGCGAAAACATTTTGTTTTAACTTATTTTTTCATTTTCTCCTTTTTCACTTTTTATCTTTTTGAGTGATCGATTTAATTTTTTTAAAAAAAATCATATTGTTAAAATAATTAGAAAACATAATTATCATCTTCAAAAAAATCATATTGTTAAATAATTAGAAAACATAATTATCATCTTCATTCATCATCTATAACCCCTTTCCTCTTTCCCATCTTGATACATCAAATTATGGCCATGGTAATTGATATGAATCCAACAAGCATTGAAAAGACTTCGAACCCGAAGCATGATGACAAGGGCTAGAACAAAGAAAATGAAGGAAGCCTTGAATGGACTCATCCAAACGGCCCAAAAGGATGGGGAGAAGACCAAGATTGACAAGGCCATGTTTATTAATGTACTAAATGTAATTGGGTCTTGTTAATGGGTTTGGCTTTACTACTATTTTCCTTAGAACTACTTAGGATCATTGGGTTTAGTTTTAATTATATGGTAAATTGAGTCATGTAGCCCAAAGAGTCATGTAGCCCATTTGGCCCTAAAAGAAACCCTAGCTTGTGCAACCCTAATTTGTAAACCCTAGCTTGTATCCATATAGTGGCGTGGCCATCTTGAAGGGCAGATTTTGATGAATGAAAATTTGGTTCTTGACATTACAAGCTTGAGAGAATTGCTCTCTAGTTTACGTAATTACTTGCAAATTACACAAATTCGAATTTGTGTGTTTGTTGTTCTTGATTTCTAGATTTGTTCCCTAGGAAATTCGATTCCATCCATTCATTTGATTCCAAGGTTTCTAGGTACAGGTTATCTAGGGGTTGAGGACCTATTCCACCTTCAAGGAACATACCATCTCCAAGGAAAGATTTCATTGGGTTGATCCAAGGCACAACTTGTGTAGTGAGTTTTGGAACAAGTTATCCAAGGGTTCACGCCGATTTTGGTATCGAGCGATCTTGGTTCCCAAGTCGTTCATATCTTTTCTTTTACCGAACAAAAAAAAAAATCATCATCATTGGTATGTTCTTTATCTCCTCAATCTTCTTGTTGTTTTGAATATCATCATCATTGGTATGTTCTTGTATTGATGAAGCAAATTCTGTTCTTGTATTGATGTGTTGGTTTCGGCTTGCTTCCATCTTAGACAAATCCGTACCTTTGCTTATCCAATTGTTGTTTATGCCTTGCTGAAATTCTGTTCTTATTCATGTGTTGGTTTTTTGTTGTTTTGATAAATCCATATCTTTGCTCTCTTGATAAATCCATACCTTTGCGGCCTTACCTCTGTTATTTCCATATATTATTGCTGTTTATGCCTTGCTGAAGTTGAAGAAAAAAAAAAAAAGGAGATAACAAAAAAAAAAAAAGAAAGAGAAAAGAGAGAAGAAGAAAATTGCTGGAATTTTTTTTGGAACTTGAGTAGAAAACTTGAGGCGGACAGTAGGTGGTCTTAGCGTCATTTTTGACCCCCAAAGTCCCAACGGACAGCCTTTGGCCGTCTGCTTGTAGATCTCTCCGAGAGCTTCGATTTGAGTACTTACGGAGCAAAATCCGACATCGGAGTAGAAAGTTATGACCTTTTGAAGTTACCATGCCAAAAATCCTTTTCTGATTTTGGAAAAAACAGATTTGCATTTTCCGATTGTACTTTGGATTGTTTGCAGTTTGTGATTAGCCTTATACTTATCCATATACATCCTTTTCACCACATTTTGAACCCAGAAATATTCTTGACTAATTCCAGAATTTGGAAGGGCTGAGACCGACCACTAATGCAAGCTACTTTGTCCAAATTTCCTTTCTTCAAGTGTCTTGAATTGTGATCCGAAAATTCTGAAATTATTGTGATCCAAAAATTCTGAAATTTTGTGTGTTTCACTGATTTTTCGTGTAGATTCTGATTTTGCAATCCTTACCAAAAAATTCGAATTCTTGTGTTTTTGGTACTGTTTTCATTGTATTCCTTAGATTCATTCTAATCTCATTGTCCACTTACATTACCTTGTTGTAAATTCCTTTGTGTAATATTGAGTTGAGGTCCGAAAATTCTGAAATTTTGTGTGTCTCACTGATTTTTCGTGTAGATTCTGTTTTTGCATTCAGTTTGTCCAAATTCCTTACCAAAAAAATTTAATTCTTGTATTTTTGGTACTGTTTTCATTGACTTTGGTACTGTTTTCATTGGTTCCTTAGAATTCATTCTAATCTCATTGTCCAGCTGCATTAACTTGTTGTAAATTCCTTTGTGTAACATTGTTTGAGTAAGAATAGAAACGGAAGAGCAAATTGAGTGGTGTGAATCCGTCCCTTCACTTATACAAGCCCGAGAGAACTCAAACACTTGGTGAGTGAATTTGGGGAATTGGGAAGGGAAGTGAGGACTTATAAACTGTTTTATTTCCTTTACTAACTTTCGCAGCTATAATGGAGAGGCAACCACCACCACCACCGGGTTCTAAGGAATCCTATGAGGAGATGTTAGCAAAATTTTACACTTTGGTTTCAGGTTTGCAACAGGAAGTCAAAGAGTTCAAAGCTGAGAGAGCCGAATCCTCTCGATCTACAAAGACCACATATGGCAATGACAATGATGACGAAGCCTTTGAGGCATTTCAGGGAAGTCAATACCGTACTCCTAGAATTGATTCCAATTTAGGATGTATCAAAATGAAAATTCCTCAATTCTTTGGTAAGCAAGATCCTGAAGCTTTCTTTGAATGGTCTGATAAGATTGAAAGTATTTTTACAGTGCACAACTATTCGGAGGAAAAGAAGGTCAAGCTAGCTGTGGTTGAATTTGCCGGATATGCCCGTAACTGGTGGACTAAAATTCAGGCAGAAAGGAGGCGTGATGAAGAAGGGCCTGTTCGTACTTGGGATGAATTAAAGAAGCTCATGAAAAAGCGATTTGTTCCACACCAATACTACAGGGAGATGTTCAACAAGTTACAAAAGATCACCCAAGGAAATCGGACTGTGGAGGATTATTACCAAGAGTTGGAGACTACGATGCTTCGAGTCAACATTCAAGAAGACAGTGAAGCTACCATGGCTCGATTTCTAGGAGGACTAAGGAGGGATATTGCCCACATTGTTGAGATGCAGGAGTATGAAGATCTCAATGAGATGTATCACAAGGCAATGAAAGCTGAGAGGCAGCTTAAGGAGAGGGGTGTCCGAACCTTTTCAACCCCACAGACTTCAAATTCAGACACTTTGAAGTCTACATGGCCTAAGAAGGATTTAAGCACCGACTTCAAAAAGGCCGCAACTCCTGGTACCTCAAACACTACTCCAACCATGGTTCCAAACACTCAGAAATCAAGTGAAGTGAGAAAACCAGCCAGGGAGGTTACATGCTTCAAGTGCCAAGGCAAGGGACATTATGCACGAGAGTGTCCTAATGCTTGAATTATGGTTGTCAGAGGTGATGGCACGATCGAAAGTGAGAGTGAACATGAAAGTGACTATGAAGATATGCCACCACTTGTAGAAAATGGGGAATCTGATGAAGATGTTTTTGGCCCTGATGAAGGACCATCTTTGGTGACTATGCGATCTTTAAATGTTCAGATTAAAGAGGAGAACAATGTTCAACGCCAGAATATCTTCCACACTAAATGCGCCATCAATGAGAAGGTATGTATACTTGTTATTGTGATGGTAGTTGTACTAACATTGCTTCGACTTTGCTTGTAGATAAACTAAAATTGCCCACACTTCGCATCCACATCCTTACACGCTGCAATGGTTCAATGAGAGTGGAGAAGTGAAAGTCACAAAACAAGTCTTGGTAAATTTTTCACCAAAAATACAAAGATGAAGTTTTGTGTGATGTGGCTCTCATGCAAGTGGTCACCTATTGCTTGGTAGACCTTGGCAATTTGACAGGATGCTTCCCACAATGGGACAGTAATAGGTATACTTTCTTTGTTAATGGTAGAAAAACTACTTTCTCGCCTTTGTCGCCTACTCAAGTTTCTGAATCTCAATTACATTTAAAGGGCGAATTTCAGAAATGATGAAATTGAATTGCACTACCCGTGAGAAAAGAAGGAAAATTTGAAAATTCTAAGCCTAAGCAATATGAGTTAAATGAAGTAGAACACATTGAGAGAAAGATAGTGACTCAAGTAAATAAGAAACAACCAAATTTTTATGCAAATGTCCGACATGTTGATAATTGTCCGCATACTAATCGTGTTTGTTTCTTCCTAAGTGTTGTGAATCTAATGTTCTACTTAGTGTTGACTTGCCATCCAACCTACCGTTGAGATTTCTAACATATTGCGTGGATTCCGAGATGTATTTCTGACGAGCTACCAAAGGATTGCAGCCCAAAAGAGGAATTGAACATCTAATTGATTTCACACCGCACAAACATACCAAATAAGCGCAAGGTGACTTTGTCCGTGGTTACATGAGCGAGTTGGTGAATATTGAGAAGATGAATGAATCCTATGCTCGAAATGCAAACAAGGGTCAAAAGAAAGTCACTTTTGAACCAGGAGATTGGGTGTGGGTTCATATGCGCAAGGAAATGTTTCCAGTACAGTGATTGTCAAAATTGCATCCACCTGGAGATGGACCTTTCCAAGTTGTCGCAAAATCAATGACAATGCTTACAAGATTGACCTTCCGTAAGTACAATGTAAGTACTACCTTCAATGTTGCCAGTTGTCTCCTTTTGAAATGGCAGATTATGATGATCTGGATTCGAGGACGAATCCTCTCGAAGAAGGGGGGACTGATATGAATCCAACAAGCATTGAAGAGACTTCGAACCCGAAGCATGATGACAAGGGCTAGAACAAAGAAAATGAAGGAAGCCTTGAATGGACTCATCCAAACTCCCAAAAGGATGGGGAGAAGACCAAGATTGACAAGGCCATGTTTATTAATGTACTAAATGTAATTGGGTCTTGTTAATGGGTTTGGCTTTACTACTATTTTCCTTAGAACTACTTAGGATCATTGGGTTTAGTTTTAATTATATGGTAAATTGAGTCATGTAGCCCAAAGAGTCATGTAGCCCATTTGGCCCTAAAAGAAACCCTAGCTTGTGCAACCATAATTTGTAAACCCTAGCTTGTATCCATATAGTGGCCGTCGGCCATCTTGAAGGGCAGATTTTGATGAATGAAAATTTGGTTCTTGACATTACAAGCTTGAGAGAATTGCTCTCTAGTTTCTGTAATTACTTGCAAATTACACAAATTCGGAATTTGTGTGTTTGTTGTTCTTGATTTCCTAGATTTGTTCCCTAGGAAATTCGGATTCCATCCATTTATTTGATTCCAAGGTTTCTAGGTACAGGTTATCTAGGGGTTGAGGACCTATTCCACCTTCAAGGAACATACCATCTCCAAGGAAAGATTTCAGTTGGGTTGATCCAAGGGGCACAACTTGTGTAGTGAGTTTTTGGAACAAGTTATCCAAGGGTTCACGCCAGTAATAGTAGTGCCTTCACCTTAAATCCACCTCTATTGCTATGAGCACCATTCCCATAATTTGATGCTGCATGTTTTGCTTTTAAAGACGAAAAGATTTTAAAAAATTTAACCTTAAAAAACAAAGTAACTATATAATAATTTTTTTTGCATTAAAATTTTTAACAAAATTTTACATAATTTTATTAAATTTTTGTCTTTAAATTTCATATTTTTGTTTTTTAAAAATTAAATAAAGTTAATATCATTTACCCCCCTCTAGGTTTTGTAATACAACAACTAGCCCCTTGAGGGCTTTTTCGTCTTTTTGCCAAGTTAACTATTAGTCAATGGGGCTGATTGTTATTTTTCAAATTACGGGGACTGATTGTTATATTACAAAATCTCAAGAGGGGTAAATGATATTAATTCCTTGAAAAATTCCCACTCAAAACTCCACTTCAACACTTATAAAAAAGCAGAACCTGAAAGTAAAGTTGACTTCACTTCTTGCAATCGAGCACAATAGTCTTCTTCTCTTCTTATTCCCACTCCAAAGTCCACTTCAACACTTAGAAAAAAAGCAGCACTCGAAAGTTGGCTTCACTTCTTGCAACCGATTCTAGTAGCTCCACAATAGTCTTCTTTTCTTCTTCAAGTTGAGCAAACTGTTGTGCATTTGTGTTTAGCGATCAATTTTCTTATCCTAGCTTCCAGTTTGTCTTCTTTGTCTTCACAAGCACTCGATCGCGGACTCCAATATCCATACTTTTTAGATCAAAACAGAACCTGATTCCTTGTATCTCTCACTGAACTTTGGGGCAAGGATTGTGACTGGTCACAGAAATCATTACAGTTCTATCAGCAATCATTACAAAAAAAGGGGCAGTGTGTTTCTTTCTTAGAGCTAGTGACATTGATGTCAAAGTCAAAAGGCAAAGAATCTCCTTAAATATAAACATAAAATAAATTTGATGTCTCATAAATGACCTTGTCCTTTAAGGCTTATTGTATTAAACCAACCAGGTTACTGGTGCAGATTACTGGCTTGTGAACCAATTAGGGAGAAGATGGCTTCATGAAGATTGGGCGGAATCTAGAATTGGACATATATGGGAAATGTGAGATCGCCATGTTTCCCTATTATCCTTCGAAGATTGCCTCAAAGATTAGCAGTTATTGACGAACTTTGAAGCAATTCGCTTGTTTCACAGGTGGATGGTGAATAAGCTGCCTCTGTTTCTATTGATTTGGTGTAATTTTTATTTTGTATGGGGTGTGTGGGGGGTGTTGTATGGTTTGGTGATGGTGAATTAAATCTTAAAGTTTTGAGAATAGTAACTAATTTGGCGACGTGACAAGAGTTCTATCTGATGTTGCAGCTTTGTATTGCACTATCTGAAAGAAAAGAGAAGTTAGCTTCGTGATTGATCTTTAGTTTTGTCTTTTTTCATTCAGTAGCATATTAATAATATGATTCTGAGACAAACAAACAACTTCTTGCATTTTGAAGGAAAGTGATGTGTTTCTAGGCAATAATTGTCACTCATGTTTGCTTGGACTTAAAAAAGGCTTGCCATCTTACCTAATCGACCTCAAGGTTGTCCATATGGAATTGTTCTGTTCGATTCTGGTACAAAAAATCACAAGAGCCAACCACTTAGGTTTCTAATATTACCACGCATGATCCACTTGGTTTCCACCTAATTCTTTTGCTTTTAATTAGTTTTGTTTATTTTCATTGCACAGAGAGTCATGACGACTGCTTGGATTTGATCTTCTGCACTTTTTTTATCCAATTACATAAGTTTAGTTTGTGAAGTATCCAACCACATGATTTTTTCCCCTTCGCTTAACATTTGTCCTACATTTTAGGACTAGAAGTGTTGTTATCAATTTCTTAAACTCCTGAATCGTCTGTTTCTTTCTTTCAATCTGCATATCTAGGATAAATTATAGAAGTTTGAGCATTTTTAAGATATTGTCAAAATAATGCTAACGGTTTTCATTGACTTCATAGGACTTCTAGAGTTTGATTAATATAAAACTTAGTACGGAATTGGGTTGTGCCTATTTGAAGCCAAATACTGCTTTATTACGAACTTAATTAACAGCATGCTGAAAAGTTAACTGTTTTCAGAATGGTGTTCGAGGGCTTATGCTTGACAATGTTGACATGTATGACTTCAACAATGATATCTGGTTGTGTCACTCCGTTGGTGGAAAATGCTACAATGTTACCGCATTTGTAAGTGCTGCGTTGCTCTTCACTACATTCCCATATAGCCTAGTTGCTGCAAATGTACTACCCCTCTCCAACAGCTGATCTTGAATTATGATGTTTTTACCCTCTCAGCAACCTACTATCAATGTGCTGAGGAAATTCAAGTGTTTCTGGGCGAGAACCCAACAGAAATTGTCACCATTTTTATTGAGGACTATGTAAAGTCTCCACTGGGATTGAAAAAAGTTTTCAATGCATCTGGTCTCAGCAAATACTGGTTTCTGGTGTCCAGAATGCCTAAAAGTGGGGGAGACTGGCCTACAGTTGATGATATGGTCCAGTAGAATCAGCGTCTGGTGGTTTTCACTTAAATTCATCTAAAGAAGCTACTGAGGGGATTGTTTACAATTGGAGATACGTGGTTGAAAACCAATGTGAGTGTTACATTCACTTGATTAATGATTAGTAAAATTTTCTCCCGAGGTAAAATGTTGATGTAAGATTGAGGTGAAAAATGATAGATAGAAGAGCAATCCTGTTCCAGAATGCTACTCATATATTATTCTTTAGTCTATGCAGCTAGACTGTGTGGAAGTTCCTGGACAACAAAGATAACTGATTTCTTTGTTGCTTTCATTCCCAAGTTGGATCCCTGGAGTGTTTTGCTTCCCAGTTTGCTACAATTTTTTCCCTCTACTATTCAAAAACATCTTCTATTCCACGTGATAAATAGACCCTGACATTTTAATGATTGGTTATGAGAAGGCATAGATACTTATGAAAGGTAGCTAAACTATTGCAGATGGAAATGATGGAATGAAAGCTGGATCTTGTCCTAGTAGTTCATAATCACCTCCTTTGAATAGAAAACAATCTCACTATTTCTTGAGAATTCTTGATGATCCCAATATAACACAAGCTTGTGTAGACAACTCTGCTCTATTACTTGGTATGATGCAAACTTGTCATGAAGCAGCTGGCAAGAGGTGGCCGAATTTTATTGCTTTTGATTGTTACCAAGTACCAGATAATGATACCAATTCTGTTACTTGTGGAGTGTTCTTGTTACATATTTCAAGGATCAAATTGAATTGTTAGGATGTTTCTTATTATCTATTTTATTGCTGCAGAAAAGCGATGGTGGAGGAGCTCCGGAAATTGTTGACGAAGCAAACGGTCATTTGACTTGTGATTGTGACAGCATTGCATATTGCAAGGTTGGTTTGTGTTATCATTTAAATGCGCTCATTAAAGTGACTGTTCGTACCGTTTTTTGATTAGTTAGTTAGTGAGAAATATAGTAAATTGTAGCATGCCTTAACCAAATTCATCGTGAAACAATATGATTTTGCTCAGTGTAATTTATTACTCCTATTTACCCCCTCCACCTGGCTGATCTTCTATTGAATCATTATCTTTCTCCAAAACGTATGAATTAGATTGAGGGCATATGAGGGGAAAGCCCTTGTATCGTTTTGGTAATAGGAAACAGTACTGGTCAAATAGATGCCGAGTTATAGCTAAGGGATCGCGCTCATGAACAAACATCATGTCAAACTCTCAATGTATGGGAGTTAGCCTATAATTTTGAGCCTTTGACCATAAAAGTTCTAGTCATATAGACATTTTATTCTATTGCTTAGTCGGCTAATGATTTATCAAATTTGAGCAGGCAAATGCAACGTTTGGAACGTGTGAATATTATTAATTTGTGTAGCATTGATGTGAATACAAAGATTTCATTTCCTATATACAAAATCTCTAGGAAATGACATTGATGTGTATTTGCAGCCCTTGATTGATGAATTAAACGAGTTGTGGGTTGGTGAACGGACTAGGAAATGTCATGCATATTGTTATACTTACGGACCATAGCTTCATAAGTATGTTGCTTTGATTTGATTGATTATGTGCATTGAATATAGGACATGGTTGGACTTGGAAAGGGATTAGCCAAAAAGCCAATACTTTCAAAATCTCCTCGAAAATGAGTAACAAAAAAGCCCACTTTCATAGCTAGTACTAAAAATGTGCCACAACCCTCACCTAGAAGGAGCACTAGACTTACTCCATGCAAGATCTTAATTGTCTTCCAACTTAGGGATGAGGAAGAAATAGGTAGTGCCCGTGCCTTAACTAGAGACTACTAAGGGGTTTGGTTTCTGTTTCCATTATATATCTTAGACTGGATGAAAATTGGACAGAACAAACCCCAAGTAAATGCGATGAGTTGCAATTACTAAGTAGCACTAGTATATAACTATAGATATTGCCCTTTGAGTGAGAGTATTACTCTAAGATTCCTTTTGACTTTTCATCTGTCTAGATTTGTCTTTTGGCTTTTGCAAAATTTTCTAGTTTCTTTGCTTCCACTGTAGTTGTAGCAAAGAAGTTAGAAATATTTTTGATTCAATGGTAACTTCATAATTTTGAATATTATTTTGTATTTGGTGTTTCTTAAATTGAATACTAACTTCATTGTTTGTGTTTTTGCTTAAGTGCTTACTTATTTGATTTTCATTAATGTTTCTATGGAATGTTTACAGTGACTCATCTTCCAAAACAGGGAGTGGATGCTATTTGGACTATTCGCATGGAGTATGATAGTTTGGGTTGGTGTTCAAAGGGCTCTTTCCCATTCTATATGACATATGATAGATAATGAAACTTTAATTGTGTACTTTTGTAGGATAAGAAATGCTGATTTTGTTTTGGTGCATCATTAACTTTGGATGCTTATGTTTTTATTTTAGTACATCATTAGGTTGATATTGTCCTAACTCTTTTTTCGTGTTAATGATATATGATAAGGGTTAAAATGTCATTTTTATTGTTAATATTTTCTCATTATTATTGTGACATTAAGGAACATTATATGATGTTTTTATGTTTTTGTTGTAGGAATGGGAAATATTCACTTGGAGGAGGAATTGACAAAAGAAAATAAGAAAAAACCACATTGAAGAAGTAAAGAGAGAGAAAATACCAAGTCTTGGTATTAGGAGTTGACTTGGGCAATTTAGAGAAGACTTCCTACGGGTGACAGTTTGAGACAACAAAAGAAGACAAAAAGACAAAAGGAAAGAAAGAAGGAAAAAGGAGTTTGACTAGGAGTAGAACTGTGAACAAGGAAAAGTCCAACCACTTTTAGACTTTGGCAAGGCTGGGAAAGAAAGAAAGAAAAGAACGTGGAGAGAAAAAGGAACACAAGCAGCCGCCATCTATCCCTCACTCTGGAGACTTGAAGACATACATTTATTTTTTTTTCTTTCTTTAGTTTTTAGAAATTCTATTAGAGCAATTCCAATAGCCGTGTGTTTTCTCTGATTTAAAGGGAGTAATTGATAGTTAATTTTTCTTAATATATTATGATGTTTGGATTTGTTTTCTTTATTTCTTTATCTTTGTTTTTTATTTTTAATATGAGTGGCTAAATCCTTTTTAGGGTTCTTATTCCAATTTGACCATGTGCTTAATGTGATTAATGTACGTTGTTAGCTTTGATTCATTGGTTATTGTTGTGCTTAATGTCATCTTAGGCTTGATCACCCTAGGATTGAATCAACACTATAGAACTAGATTGAGAGATAGGTTCTGTAGGATTAGGCAATAATCTGTTAATAGCTTAATTAGTTGAGAGACAGTTAAGTGATTAATATTGATTAAAAGGTTGTGCATTCAAATTGGAGTTAAAAGACATTAGGTTGGTGAGAGCCGTCAAACTTAGTGTTAATTAATTATCAATTAATCATAGGTACTATCTAAGAGAAAGATCTATGGTTCTTAAGATCCTTTCAAAATGGATTAGAGTTAACATAAACCTCATTGGTTAATCAATCTTAATAAATGGTCAAAATTGAGAATAAGAATCCTAGTTTTTACATTTGATAGAATTCAGTTTTTTATTTGATTAGTAATTTTAGCTCAAAACTTGATTTCGGTATCTAAACAAGCAAACATAGTGAGTATTTTAATATTCAGTTTTAAAAATTCTCTGTGAGACGATATCTAAATTTACTACTTGACACAACTCTGTGCAGTTGCAAAAAATAGCACGTCAATATAACTGTCATATTTTGTAGGGATATGTTAGTTTTATCTATTGATGAATACTTTATGTGGGTATGTTGATTTGTTGTGCGTACTTTGGTGTTTAATTGCTAGTTTTAATGTTGATGTTGTTTGGATGAGTGTATTGGAAAACACAAGATAAAAAAAATTGGGAAATGCTGTATTTCATTTGGTATTGCATTTAATACTGTATTTAAGAAATGGGATGGTTTGATACTGCATTTTAATGTCAATGTTGTTTGGATTCAAAAAAATTGAGAAATGCTATATTTTAATGTCAATGTTATTTGGATGGTTTGATACTACATTTAAGAGATTAGTGACAACTTGAATTTCGTCACTAACACATTATTATTAACCACAAAAATCGTCATCAACAATCATGAGATTATACATTACTTCAACAATAATGACAACTATTGTGGCATGGACAATTAGTCACAAATCATAAATTTAGTGATAAATTGGTGAGAAAAAAATGTGGTTACTAATGGTTGTTCATATGACAATACTTGACAATAATATTTCGTCAATAATTATGGTCATTTGTCCACAATTTGTTGACAAATTTAGGTAGTCACAAATGGTGTTTACCTTCTTACGTATCTTGATCACCATATGTTGTGACCAAAAGTAGTCACCAATCACTATTTCTCTGTGACCACCATGTACTATCAATGACCGAAACTATCATGTTTTGGTAACCACTTTATGTCATCACCAAGAGCGTGATGACAGTTTCTGGTCACCAATTGTATCAATTTGTGACCACCCTACTGATGAACATGTATTACCGACAAAGCATCTTTCACCACTATGTGACGACAGGGATTTGGTTATCAAATCTCATTTGTGACAATTATTACATTTTTATAGACCATTTGACTATGTGACTAAAGGCCGATTTTCTTGTATTGTTTAGTCCAAGTATGTCAATCAAACCACCAATTTTTGTCCAATTGTAAGACCAAGAGGGGCTGCAATTACTATTATAAATACACTGCTCCATGCCCAAATTTCAGATATTGAGAGTGTTAGGAGGGTTTTACACATGGGAAGCCCAACTGAAGCGGCCCAATAAGCAGTAGGAGCCCACCTGAGCCCAAAATCTTTTAAGCTTTTGGGCTCAGGTGGGCTCCTACTGCTTATTGGGCCGCTTTAGTTGGGCTCCCCATGGTTGAAACCTCCCCTACAAGTGGTATCAAAGCCGGAATGTTGGTCTACTCGAGGAAGCGAGTGGTTCTTCTTCTGGTTGGACTGGGCCTTAGTGGGTAACTTGTGACAAGTAGGTTTGACACCTTTACTACTTGCACAAGCACTAAATTAGTCCATGGTGAAGAGATGGGCTTGCTGGAGTAGGGAATGGGCTTGTGGGGAGTGAGCTTTAATGTGGTAGTATATTCATGAAGGGGGAGGTTTGTTGTGTTCATGGATACTATCCCACATTTGACAATTAAGAAAACTAGAGTAGCTAATAAGTGGCAAAGAACCATGACCCACTAGCTTAAACTTTTGGGCTCAGGTAGGCTCCTACTGTTTATTGAACCACTCTAGTTGGGCTCTCCATGGTTAAGACCTCCCCAACAGAGAGATTAATAAAATTCATAAGGTTTTTTCACATTTAAGTTCTTGTTCTTCAACTTAATTATCAAGGTTCACTTTGTGGCACTTTTTCACTTATCAACTTGTTAATTGATCCTAATAAGTTGTAACATCTTCTACCCCATCAATTACCGCCTAGTGTTTGCAATTGTGCCTAGTTTGCTAGGCTATAACCAACCTTTGCTTGTGGTACTACCGGATCATGTCTAGTTCAATTCTTGATAAATTTTGGACTTGTGAAACTTGGTCGTGGCCTTCAGGTACATATTAGTTTTTTGGATGTGTTCTTGTCGCCCTTCCTTGTTGCTCTTAAGATCATGTTTTTCTTTTGTTCTTGATTTGTGTCTACTCTTGCCCTTTGTATATTTTTTTTTCTTGTTCCTAAATTCTTGTCCGTCTTTTTTTTATTATTAAAAAAAGGTTTTTCCTTGTCTGATTTGTTTGTTGACAATTTTCTAGCCGAAAGAAGTTTGTTGTTGTTCTAGAAATTTTCTGCCAATTAAGTCCTACTCAATTAAGAATTGTGTTGTCCTAGTTCATTTTCTCAATTTGTGTCTATTGGCCAATTAAAATTGTTTTGGCTGAAGCATAAATTCTCTTGGCTGAATTTTAATTCCTGCCTAACTTCGGACTCTCTAGGAGTTTGTTCTTGTTACTTCCCAAATCACTTACTAGTTTTAATTTGTTTCTTGTCATTTATATTGGGTTTGCTGCAATCCTTATTGTTTGTCTTGTAAATTTCTGGAATTTTGGTGCTGCTAGAATTTTTCTTCTACCTGTCAGGGGACTTCCTCCCTAACTTCAATTCTTGTCATCAACTTATAGTCCTTTTGTCTAGAAAAAAAAAATTCTGCCCAAATTTGGTTGCTACCCGAATTTGTCCCTTAAATTTTGGTACTACCGAGATTTTTTTTTAAAATAAAAAAAAAGAAGAAAAAAAAAGAGAGAGAGAAGAAGTGCATGGCTAGAGTAATTGTATTCCAATTGGGTATTGCCTAGACCATTCTTTCTTGATTATTTTTGAAAGTTCTTGATCCCTATCTTGAATTGGAAAAAATTCCAGCCGCCATACTTTATTTTTCTGCAAAATGAAATTGCATTCCTAGTCTAATTTGCGATTTAATTCAATTTTTTAATTGCAATTAAGTCTCTAGTATTAGCTGAACTCCAGTTAGTGTCCAATTTGATTTCTTCAATCCAAATTAGAAAAGGATTGGAACTAATAAATTTTTCCTATAGCCATAACCATTAAATTCGGTCTTTAGGCTTCAAAATTAATTGATCAACTTTTGTATTTATTTGCTAGAATTTTTTTTTCAATTTTTTTTGGCCTATCCCAAAAAAACAACCCTAATCCTGAAAGTACTTGTCGAGTTTTCTTTGAGTCTTATTTATTTTCTTTGGCCTCTTGTACATAATTTTTGTGCTTGATTTTTCTTGCCATCCTATAAGTGAATTAGTGTCATTCGGTCTAACCAAATGTAGCTCTTGAATTGAGTTTGAATAAAAACTTTTGCTTGTGACTTTGAGAGGAAAAAGGCAAGAGTGATATTCAACATTGAAAAACAACCAACTTTGAATGATACACTAGTAAGAGTAGAGTAGGTTTGGCATATTGGGGAAAGGAAAATTGTGAGGATATTTTGTCTACTATTGTACTTCCATAATTAATCTACTATGGCCGAAGCACCCAAGAAAAATCCTAAGCAAAAGATATTAAGAGAACACATAGCACGAATGAGTTTTGTGATGGAATCCATCAATGAAAGACTCACTTCTTTAGAATCAAGTGTCAAGGGAGGCTTGGAGGGAACTTCTTAATCTCAATCAATTAACCAAAACCTCGTGTTTGAAGAGGAGGGGATGAAGAGTCCGATACCTCAAATAGGGCAAATCCAAGGAGAGGGCTACTCAAAACCAAGATCGTAACCTAGGAAGTATCAAAATGAAAACACCACCATTCCATGGGAAAAATGATCCCGAGGGATGTCTTGAATGGGAGAAGAAAGTCGAGCATGTTTTTGCTTGCTATAACTACTCTGAAGAAAATAAAGTAAAGTTGGCAGTTGTAGAATTTGCTTACTATGTTTTGGTATGGTGGGATCAACTTGTACTATCAAGGAGGAGATATAGAGATCCAACAATCACCACATGGCTAGAAATGAAGAGAGTGATGAAAAGAAGATTCGTTCCCACGCATTTCTATTGGGCACTATATCTGAAATTACAAGGGATCCGACAAGGCTCAAAATCTATAAATGAATACTACAAGGAGATGGAGATGGCTATGGTTAGAGCTAATGTGGAGGAGGATCGTGAGGCAACAATGGCCAGATTCTTACAAGGGCTAAACCCAGACATTGCCAATGTGGTGGAGTTTTAACATTACCTTGACATTGAAGAAATAGTACATACAACCACAAATGTGGGAAGGAAATTGAAAAGAAAAGGATCAGCAAAAGGGTATGTACTTGGAAGTTCAATTGGGGTTGAAAGGAAAAAAAGGGTGATATCAAGAATTCTAAGGAACTAAAGCCTAAGGAAAACCAAAGACCGGTTAAAAGCCGAGACGTTACATGCTTCAAGTGTTTTGGCAAGGGATATATTGCCTCTCAATGTCCTAATAAGAAGGTTATGACATTGTGAGACAATGGAAGCTATAAGACTGAGGAAAATTCAAATTGTGAGGAGATGCCTACCTTGATTGAAGAAAATAGTAATCCTGAACAAGAGTCCAAGTTGGTTGACAATGATTTGATTGTTCGAGCCTTAAACACGCAAGTCAAAGATGATGAGAAGCAACAAAGGAGTAACATCTTTCACACTAGAAGTAGAAGCCCTATCAGAGTCTTCACTATTGTCATAACTTGAGTTACTTTTCTTTCTAGATTTTGGCTTCTTTGATAATGATTCAGTGATGGATTTCATGCTTTCTTGGAGAGTGTTCGCCAATTGCTCCATTCTATTATCATTGGATTGGATCTTTAATTGCAAGGCCTCAAGTTGATCTACCAAATTTGAATGCTTTTAGTTCATGTGTTCCGTCCACTCTTTAATGGTCTTTTGGTCTATTGGAACTAACCCTTCTTTTGACAGGGTTCCTGCAAAAAGGTTAGTGCAAAACAAACAACAATAATATGGAAAATTTTGAAGTAGGGGCGTGTATCAGTATACTCTCGCTTGTTTTTTTATGTCTTAGCCCTCACTCAATCAATCTTTCTCTAGGTTCTTGCTTAGAACAATCCACCTTACCAATAAGGAAAGTAGGAAGTTTGGTCAAGGGAATAGTCCAAATAAAGAAATTTATGAATTAGGAAGTAAAGAACTTAAGGAAAGTTAACAATTTAGGAAACTAGGAAATCCAAAAACAAATTGGAATTAGGATACGAATAAGGAAACTAAACAACTCCAACTACAAAAAAGAATTGAAAGAAAGAATAAGGAAAACTATTAAATAGGAAACTAGACAAATCCAAAAATAAATTGGAATTGGAAGGAAAAAAAATATGGAATCTAGAAGGAAATAAATATGGAAGCTTACTAAAAGTAAGGTAACTTCAAGAAAGGAAAGTAAAGTCAAGGTGGGAAACAATTCTTGCAGCCCTATTTGTATAGAAAATTTGGCTAAGGAAGTTGCCAAAAGTGCAAGCTTTGTAAAAGTGGTGCTAGCCAACTCTAAATCCAATTGTGATGAGGAAAGTTCAATCACACTTGAGTATTTAAACAAGGAGAGCACCATTTTGGGAATGTAAAATTTTGTCGTAATTCTTGAAGCAACTAAAGCAACTTTTCAACAAGAATTCAAAAGCAATAATCAAGTATGCAAAAAATTGCAAAGATTTAGACACAAGAATGTCCTTCTCTTCTTCTTCTTTCTTTCTTTCTTTTCTCTCGGTTTTTTTTTTCTTTCTTTCTTTTCTCTCGGTTTTTTTGTTCTTCTCTTCTTCTTCTTTCGTTTTTTTTTCTCTCTATTTTTTTTCTCTCTTGGTTTTTTTATTCTTATTTCACAAGAAGAAGAACAACTAACATAAAATTATCAAGAACGCAGATTTAAGGGGTCGGGTATACGAGGAATAAGCAAAAAACCCAAATTAACTACACAAAAAGTGGGCAGCAAGAAAAGGTTTAACTGAATCTCGAGGACCAGGGCTAAACAACTATTTTGACTACCAACAAAAATAGAGTTTTTGGCCACAAAAGAAAATGAAGGATATGAACAAATTTCATTTTACCTCAAAAGGCAAAGTTTTGAAGTTACCTAGAGCTCGATACCTAACTGATGTGCACCTCACGGCTACAAGCAACCAGCAATAAACAACAAGCGAAATAGGATCCAAGACTTAAATTGCGAAACAAATAGAACCAGGGAAAGCTAGACCTATGGATGAAGTGTCGACACAATCTAGGGTTCAACTAGATTGATAAAACTCAAAAGCGCCACAAACAAGTCAGGTTTGATAAGCCAGCTGTTCTATGAAAGAACAAAGAGATTGATTCACTCAACTCTCAAGGACGTAATGTCACAAAATCTTATTGAACTTGTTATTTCCTCATGGGTGAATAGCCCCCTTTATATAGAATACAATTATATTTGAAAAGGTAACAACTAAATCCCAAACCTAATAAGATTCTATATTCAGCCAAGACCCCATTAGAAAAGAGCAGCCTTTAAACAAAAAAGGAAACAAAACAATCTAATACCAAATGGACTTGGAGGTTCGGTCTTTAAGGCTTCCTTCAAGTTTACAAATTAGGCAACTAAAATAAAAAGGAAATAAAGCTAAAAAAAGAACAAGCAAGCGCGGCCAAGGGATTGCCTACTTCGGCCACTCCCTTTTTCCAATTCCTAACAATTACCTAAAACCTAATCTATGAAATTAGCTAAGCAACTTGGCCTACTATTACACTAGAATTCGGCCAAGGCAAGACTAATGTTCTTCAAGATGGACTTGCAATAAATTAATGAGTTGCAAGTCTTGCTCGTATGCTTGATGAGTTTGGATGTCATGAATTAAACCACTTAAAGTTTCTTGAAGCTATCTAGACATAGCTCTCGTCATTGGACCAGTAACATGTTTTAGTTGATCAAATACTTGGCTAGTAGGTTGAAGAGCTTCTTGGTTCCTATCATGCTTCAAACGAATGTCAATGAACCTTTGGCAAGAGAAGAAATTCAAAAAAGCTTGAGATCATGTGCCATGTTAGTGATTCTTGTTTTTGAACCAAGAGATTAGATTTGGGTGCACATGCGAAATGAGTGATTCTTGGTGCAAAGAAAAGCTAAATTGCATCCAAGAAAATTTTTAGATTTGAGGACGAATCTTTCCGAGGAGAGGGGGAGTGATGAGAACTCAAGTGCATAAGGTCAAATGGGAATTTTTTTTTTTATTATTATGGGCCACATTGAAGCCTTCTATGAGATTTAATAGTTGTGTTTTAAATTAAAAGATTTGGAACACCCTAGGGTTTGTATAAGGGTTTCACTTAACCCAAACTCAAAAACCCTAAATTTATTTTAATTATTTTAGTATTTTATTTTTCATAATTTTAATAGGGTTTTAATAAGTTTAAGAGCCTCTATAGATGAAATTTAAGCAAGAGTAAATTATATTAGGGTTAGAATTTGTGTCTTTTAATTTTAGTCCAAGTATATTAGGGTTTAGTTGCCAAATTGTTTTGGCATCAAATCACTAATTCTAGTCCAATATTGAGACCAAGAAAGGCTGCCATTTCTACTATAAATACACCCCTCCATGGCCAAATTTTGGACATTGAGAGATCAATAAAATTAGTGAGATTTCTTCACACTTAAGTTCTTGTTTTTTTAACTTAATTTTGAGTTTATTAAGGTTCACCTTGCGGTGCTCAAAAAATTATCAACTTGTTAATTGATTCTAACAAGTTGTGGCATCTTCTACCCCATCAATTACCTCCTTGTACAATTGATTATAGTTTAGAGGGTTAGTTATTTACAATTGTGCCTAGTTTGCTAACCTTAACTAACCCGTTCTTGTGGTTCTACCAGATCACATCTAGTTCAATTATTGGCAAAATCTGAACTTGTAGAACTTGGTCATATTGGGAAGTCCTTACTGGCTTTCAAGTGCATATCAACCCTCAAATACTACCACCCTTCTTGAATTCAATGAGTAAGATGTTTGCCTCTTTGAACTTGCTAAGATCTTATAGAGAAGAGTGATCATGTGTAACAAAAAGCCAGTAGTTCAGAGGCTCATCCATTGGAACAATCTTGAAGTGGAGAAAGCTTCACATATAGGAAGATCAATCCTTTACTTTGAACCAATTTCCTCATTTTCAATTTTGAGCACAAGAATTTTAAATGGAATGAAGTGAAATCCAATGGTTGTTGGAAGTTGAGGTTGTTGCATATGATGGGCTCAGATATAAGGAGAGGATGGATTAGTGCGACATCGTCTAAAAATAGTTACTTAGTGTTTAAAAGTTAGTTCTTAAGTTGATTGGTATTACAATGTTGTTTCGTACTAAAATTAGTTAACCTAACTACTTATGCCACAAGACAGTGGCATAACTAGATTATATGATTTTGTGTTGTAACTTTCACTTCTCTAAGTACCTATAATTGCAAAAATTATGTCCCTATAATTGCCCTCCCTTTTTTTTCTTATTCTCATTCTTAATTCAATTGTTACTAGAAATAATTGAGTTGGTCAAGATTCTTGAACTAGACATTTCGATGACTTAACTAATATTTCATACTCAAATGCCAAAAAATTGAAATTAATTTAATCTTTTTTCCCAAGAAACCTCTTTTGCAACATAAAATGTGAATGTTGAAGTCATCAATTGTCTCATTTAGAAGCGTAAAACGAATTTTTTTGTCTAGGTGGAAATTAATAAGTATTGCCATTACAAGTGATGTGTATAGGATTTTGGCTCATTAGGTAAGACCCAAGAGATCCAACCAAAAAAAGGTTTTGCAGATAGCCAAGTATACTTAATCTCAAACTCCTACTATAACACGTTCCTATGATCTCGGACATTAGGTATATATACTTCATGATGACACTAAGTAAAAGAGAAAAAAACTCTACCTCTTGCATCTTATTGCTCTCGAAAACCCAAAAACCCTATAACTAATTAAGTATCGGAGTGTCTACAGCGAGAACCATTTCGGGATCTGTTTTACAAACATCCTTCTGGCAAGAAAATCCAAGAGCTGTTGACGCTGGATCGGGTGGCAGATATCTCTTTCATCAACAAGCGATGGGAAGTTGCACCTATAGTAAGATCACCACAAATCAAGTGAAGAGTCCAATTTCAATTGTGACAGAGAACATAATTTTGCAAAACTGGGTTCTACAAGAGAGAAACAATGAGATCAATCAAGAAAAAATTTCAGGGAAGACCCTTCAAAGTTTAAGTTAGTTTATTAAAGATGAAAGAAGAAAATGAGTATTAACATCGAGAGTTTTTCTAGTTACGTCTTTTATTATACTTGGAGCGTACTCTTTTTAGGCACAGTAAGCAATCCCACTAGCTATCATTTATTAGGATTCATGTTGTTTATGTTACCTTATTAGTTAGTCAGCTCTATTGGGCTATAACACTATCTAGCTACAACATCGTATGGGCTAGTTGGGCAATTTTGTGTTATTGACTAATTCAAGTGGTATTATGTGCTTGTCGCACATAGTTTGTTTCACATGTTCAAAGATGTTTGCAAGGTGGCGGAGGTAGAATATATCATCAAGCGAGGTGCTAAAAAGTTCAATATTCTCCCTCCGTTTAAAAAAAAAATCCAATTTGTGTAATATTCTTGTATTACACTTATTAATAATGATAGTGTACAAACCAAATTAAAAGGTAAGGATATAAATGAAACATTTTACATCTAATTGTGAATTAAATGTATTATTGTTTTTTTTAATTATACTAGATAAAAAATAACCTTTTCTCCAGATGAAGAACTATATATTTGTGAATAGATAGGATAGGCCGTGCTATGCATGCCCATACTAACGACATTTATTGTTAATTAGTAGTTCATCATTCATATTGAATAATTTTACCTAAGATTAATGATACTCAAGGGACTTTTCATAGTGACTTTTCATAGCCATTGATGTAGCAAGTAGGAAAAGAAAAAATGAAATTATCACACTCCTTAGCAAAATAATAAGGGATATTTTTGTCTTTCATACTTGCCATATCAGTCATTATTGTTTTTCACTATAAAAAGCCACTATGAGTATCATTACTCTTCTACCTAAATCTTTTAGAATTCCAAAATGTTGCAATAGTTGAATATCAGTAATGACCACTTAAAAGAATGCCATACCAAGATACCCAACTCCAAAAGGCAACTATATCAACCAACGAACAAAGAAGAAGTTGTTGAATTGTAGAAGAATTAAACGAAAGGATAAATACCGTCATTTGTCCATTAACTTGGAATGTTGTTCGATTTCATCCCTCATATTCAAAAAGTTTTAAACTGGTGTTTTAACTTGCAAATTTGGTTCTAATTGGCCCTTTTAATAGAGTCAAACCAAATAAAACCTAATGCATTCAATCACCAACATACACAATTTATAATATTTTATTTAAATTATAATTTTGATTATTTAAATAACCTCCAATTTTGGCATTTTACAATTTAAATAGTTAAAAGGTAATTTTATTTATTCATAATATACTTTTGACAACTAATAAAAATTGATGTATATTGTGAAAATTACAAAGTTGGAGGTTATAAAATACAAAATCAAACTTTTATGAACGTTGTGCAAAAGAGTATAAGGTTAAAATGGTTGTTTATAATTTACTCTTTTTATTTTAATTTCTTCTACTATCCTTTGCCTTTGGTATATATAAGTCATGTAACTTACTATTTTTGGTTTCGTTCGGTTTCATTTCATTAGAAATATCAATTACAATTAAAATTGTAAGTTAAGGGATTAAATTGAAACATTTACAACAGTAGAGACCAAATCAAACTAAGGTGTCAAACGGAGGGATGAATTGTACTATTTACCCTATACTAAATGTTCTATTGAATTTTGGTTTTGGTAGTTATTTCTTGTTGGGAATTGGATAGTTAAATTTTAATATATTTAAGTTTTATTCAGTCCTATAAATAGGACATATTGTCAAGAGTTTTGGTGTAAGAAAAAAATAACCTTTGTTTGTGAAAAAGAAAAATTATGTGCCTCATCTTTATAAAAGTCACACAGATTTTTTCTTCAGGTTATTTAAGAGCTTCTCTACTTGCTTGTTGTTTTGTCACCTCATATAACCTTATTCTTTATGAATCAATTAGGGGGTGGTTGTTTCATTTAAAGAAATGGGAAAAGTAATGGAAATGATAGTAGTGGAGAATGATAGTGGATTCTTTCATTATAATTATGTTGGTTGATTTGTGCTAGGGATTGATTATAATTGCCAATGATGGTGGTTGGTTTGTATTGGGAAATGATTATAATTGCCAATAATGGTGGTTGGTTTTCTAAATCTTTATAAATGGAAATTTAGTTAATTTTTTTATTTGGAATTCCAAATTCCAAAGTGCAATATAAACTAATTATGATATTTAATAATAGCAATAATAAGTTAATGTAATAATTAGTATTAATTAGTTAGTATTAATTAATTATTCATTATAATATTAAATTAATTAATTAATAATAAAATATTATTGATTAAATTAATCTTAAGTAATTAATTAATACTATCAATTAGTTATTTATAAATTATAATATTAAATTACAATATGAAGTAAATTAATGATTAATTAAATTTTTATTATTAATTATAAATTAATAATAATAAGTTAATCAAAATTAATTTATATTAATTATAATAATTAGTATTAATAAATTAGTTAGTATTAGTTAATTATTTATCATAATATTAAACTAATTAATTATTAATTAAAATCATTATTAATCATGGGATGGGTAAAGAAAAAAAAATTTCGGCTTAAAGGATTTCATACCCCCCAATCTTGGGGGGTATGAGGATACCCCCAAATGGGTATTTCATTCCCACTTTACATCGTTCATTCCCCCCAACTAGGTACATGATATTCTTTCATTTCCATTCCATCTCTCCCATTCCCCCCCCCCCCCCCAAACCCCAATGAAGCACCCCCTTAGATTGATTTGATTTTCTCATTGTTGTATTCTTGATTGATTGAAAGATTATCCACTAATTTTGTTTTGCTGCTTTGGAATTTAAAACTCATACGGCTGCTTGTTCATCCATGCTTTTGTTTCGATTTTAATATAATTTTTGGGCCAACAATGACTAAAAGCAAGTTATTTCCTATTACTTTGAATTATGGTAGTTCAAGTTATATTAATTTTGTTCGAGTTGAAGTTACTTAATTGAGGCACATGTGATTTGGACACTTTCATTTACATGGCTTGCAATTTTAGTAAAATAATGTGGTTGTTGGGTTACTTTTATTAATTTTCATCATAAACAGTGTGAATCATGTATTTTAAGTAAGAAACATAGGGACCCCTTTTCTAAATGCATGATTTGGAAGGCAAAACTACATTTACAATTTACTCACTTTGATTTGGAAGGCAAAACAACCTTTACAATTTTTCACTTTGATTTATGTACAATGGGATGTTCTTTTTAATGGATGTACTAAGAATTTTTATTGTTGTATATTTCTAAAGAAACACAATCCCACAATGGAAATTATAAAACTCTTTACCACTTTATATTGAATTTCTTGTGAGTGGGCTTGTGACCAAGAGAAAGAGTGGTGGGCTCGCGTGCATGAGAGCGGGTCAAATTGGGCCAATTCAGTTTAAAACGGTGAATTAGCCCCTGTGCATCGGTTAAATGCGATCCATCCCAAGTTTCGTTTGTTCTAATTTTTGTCCTACTAAAATAATTTATTTAGAATTATTTTTTTAGGTATTTTACCAATTTACTATTTCACCCAGTCAACAACCACCCAGCCTTTGACCCATACATGAGCTGACCATGTTTGATGAACATTACCTTTGACCACGTAATCAACCTTATCCTACGCATGACAGCTGAAAGTCGGGCTACCATGCTGCACGACCCCAACTCTATCTCACTTTTTGTTCCACGCAGCACTACATGCCAAGCCTCCAAGACACAAAATTTCTGCAAGCTTCCTTCAGCAACGTTTCTCCACCATTCCTTCCTCCTTCAATCTTCTCATTATTCTACTAGTTTTTACTCTATTATTTTTGTTGTTCCTGCTACCCTCTAGGGAGGAAGACTTGTTTAATCCTGGGGAAACATTTCATAAATTGCTAAAATAGTTTCTTTAGGACAGTGCAACTTTTGCACAACTCAAGTCATTTCTTATTGTTATTATTATTTATATCTACAACATTTATTACTTTTATTGATGATTTTAATAGAAAGGTTTAGATTTATTATTTGAAGAATAAGTTTGATGCTTGTAATACTTTTAAGAGTTTTGAAGCTATATATTGAAAAACAAAGTGGTTACTCCATCAAAGTTTTGAAGACAGATAGAGGTACAGAGTATATAGTATGTGATGATCTTTTAGCACAACATGGGATTAAACATCCGTTAACAACAAAGTACACCCCTTAATGGAATGGTATAGAAGAAAAGAAGAATAGAATTGTGGTGGACTTGGTGTGGTCAGTAATGGTTACTAAACATATGCCCAAGGGTTTTTGGATAGAAACAGTTTCTTGTACTTTACGTGTTGAAAAAATAGTGTACTAAATGTAATGTTGAGAAGACTCTTTATGAGGTTTTGTCTAGTAAAAAACCAAATATCTTTTATCTTAGAGTGTTTGGTTGCATGGTTTATTCACATACTCAAGATACACGTAGGAAGAAATTTCATAAAAAAAATAGATAAGTGTATTTTTATTTGTTACAATTCAAAAACTAAAGGATACAAGTTTTTCAATCCAGTGGAGCAAAATATTGTTATTAGTATAAGCGTCAATTTAATGAGTAAGATGCCTAAAATTGGTTTAAAAATGAGTTAGATTTGGCTGTTAGTCATCCTCCACAACCTTTATATTTTGATGATAGTGATAATAATGAGATTAATCAGCCAAAAGTACCTAAACAACAACATATTCTCACTTAACCTACTCAGGCTCAATTTGGTCATCTACAAAGACAAAGGCATCTACCTATTAGTTTGCAAGATTAGATTGTTGATGATCACTCTTCTAAGTTATCTAATGAAGATATTGTTAATTTTGTTCTTTTTGAAGATTGTGACCCTATTATTTTTGAAAATACTATTCGTGAACATCATTGGAAGAAAGTAATAGTTAAAGAAATTTGTGCTATTGATAAAAATGATACTTGGAAACTCACTAGTCTTTCAAGTAGTAAAAAACTCATTGGTATCAAATAAGTTTACAAAATGAAATAAAGTTAAATGGAGAAGTAGATAGATTCAAGGTGAACTTACTTGCCAAATGTTATAAACAAAAACCTGATATTGATTATTTTAGGGTATTTGCACTCATGTTACAGTTTGATTGATTATCTCTATAACTGCCCAAAATAATTGGAAAATGCATCAAATGGATATGAAGTCTACTTTTTTAACAGAATTTGTGAAGAAAAGCCAAGAAAATAAGGTGTGCTAGTTGAAGAGAGCTCTTTATGGCTTAAATCAAGCTCTAAGAGCATGGTATACCTATATTGATTCTTTCTTTGTTCATAGTGGCTTTCAACACTGTCCTTTTGATCATGCTTTATATGTAAAATCTTCTACTTTTGGTACAGTTATCATCATATGCTTGTATATTCTTATATTGAAAAGAAATAATCCCAAAATGGTTGCAAATTTAGGAAGGTTATAATTTGACAATTTATGATAACAAACATAAGCCTTATATCATACTTAGTGTTGAGATTTCATAAACTGATCAAGGCACTGATTTGCCACAAGAAATATGCTGGAAATATTTTGAAAAAGTTCAAATGGATGGTGTTAGACCAATTTTGACTTTGAAGGGTAGTTGAGTTAGACCAAAACTCGGACTAACAATTTTGTTGATCCTACTCACATTAAAGTTTTATTAGGGAGTTTGAAATATTTAATGGCTACAAGGTTCGATATTAATTTCAGTTTTGGTTTCATTAGCAGGTTTATGGAAAGTCATTATCAATCTCAATTGCAAATAGCTAAGATAATTTTGAGATATATCAAAAGTGATTAAGGTGATGGAATTTTTTATTCAAATGATGATCCTATTAATTTTCATGGATTCATTAATAGTGATTGATTGGACTGGTGATACTGTTGAGAGAAAAAGTATTTATGGTTATACTTTTTTTCTTAGAGTTTAAAAAAGTAGCCAATTATTGCATTATTTTTAGCGGAGGCAGAATACATTACAACAAATAACAATACTACTCAAATATTGTGACATAGGAGGATGCTCAATTTTCTTTAGCGTAAATAAGATGGTGCAATTATAATTTTGTGTTATAGCATTTCAATTATAAAGTTGACAAAACAATTCAACGGTTTATAGATGAAACAGGTATTTTGATATCAAATTTCTTTTCATTCGTGAATTGATTCAAAAAAATAAATTGTAATTCATTATTGCAAGATCAAATATTAAGTAGCTGACATTTTCACAAAAACATTGAGATGGATTCAACTATGAAGTTGAAAAAGATATTTGGCATGAATTATGAAATTTTAATTTAAAGGAGGGAATAGAGTAGAATTAAACTTTCCTATTTGATTTTGATTTTGATTTTGGTAGTTTTTTTTGTTGAGAATTAGATAGTTAAATTTTAAGGGTTGAATTTCATTGAATCTTGTAAATGAGACATATTGTCAAAAGTTTTTTTTCCCATGTTATCAAAACCGAATCAGACCTGCCAGTTCAACTGGTCTGACCTGGAATCGGCCTTGTATCCGGTCTGGTTTAGACTACAAAATTGAGTTTGATTGACCCAGTCAAAACCGGTTTGACTGGGTCAAAATATTGTTTTAGAAAATAATTATAATTTTTAGAAATTATAATTTGACCCAAATTTTTATAAAACTCATTTTTTTACTTACAAAGTCTTTAAAAATTAAATATGTCAAATGTTTACACAAAAGAATTCTGACAATTATTAACATATTATTTATTTAAAATATTTTTATATGATTTTTTCACAAAAATTGTTTAATTGTACATTTAGAATTTCATGTATTTTGTACACAATTTAAACCAAACTACGCTAAAAGAAATAAATAATTTATTTATTTTTACATTAATATTAATATTTTTATAATTAACTTATATTTATTACATCATAATGACGTCATCTGTTTTTTTTATTACCAGTTCGCCCGATTAACCCGTGACCCCTTAACTTCATTGGTTCATATTTCGGTCCAATTTTAACAACACTGCTTTTTGCATAAGAGAAAGATAGCCTTTGTTTGTGGGAAAGAAATATTGTGTGCCTCATTTTTGTAAATTAAAGTCGCGTGATTTATTTTTTCAACTTATTTGCTTGTTTGTTGTTCTGTCACATCATATAACCTCATTCTTTATAAATTAATTAAATTGATTTGATGTTTTCATTATTGTAATCTTGATTAACTGAAAATTTATCTATCAATTTTGTTTTGTTGCTTTGGGATTTAAAACCCGTACGGCCGCGTGTGTGGCTAGTTCATTCAAGCTTTTGTTTCGGTTTTAATATAATTTTGGGACCAAAATGAGCAGGCGAAATCGTTGTTTTGTTGTTCGTAGACTTTTTAAACACTTATACTACAGCAAATTAACAACTTCAAAAAGAGAGGCCAATGTCAAATTCATCTCTAAACCATATAGTTTGGATACGAAACCAGATTTAATGCATTATCAACTCATATTCCACTCGGTAAGAAAAGATCACTATTTTTCTTTACATAGCATAGGATAGATATAGAAGAGATTATCAATATAGGCTATTTTTGGAAGTGAAATTTTATAGAATGAGAAAATATTTCATATATTCTATGCACTACATAAGATTGTACAATCAAATATAATTAGGGGGATAACTCATATACATAATAGGGGGTAATTTTTTTTTTATATATAATTAGTTTACTGTACTAAAAATAAGAATGCAACATATATATGTAATATTTTTTTCTTACAAAATAGACGAGAGTGAAAAGGAAGATGAATTCCTCCCAAATTTTATCAATGTTCTTTTATGAAGCTTACATTGTTATATTTTTGCTAATTACATATATTCGTGGTATGATTCTATATTGGTTAGAAATAGTGATATAGTGTGCTTAGCATTTTTGTACTGGCCGAAATTTTAAAGGTTTATTCTTTTAAGTCAAAATTTAGTTTCAACTTATAAATAATGCCTTAAAGAAGGAGATATTTTCTCCCTAGTGAATTCTCTAACGTAATTAAACTTAGGGTGTGTTTGGTTCTTCATTAAAATTATAAAATTTTCTTACTATATTTGATTAAACTTTATGACTTTTTTTTTCTTATTACAACTCATTTATAATGTTTATTTATAATATATAAATTTCAAAATAAAATCTATAGAAAATATATTTAATACCTTGTCAATTCACTACAAGAAAAATGAGTTTTAGATATGACAAAAATCTCGTCACTAAAAGGCATTTTTCCATCACCAATTGCATTTAGTGATGAAAAAATGTGTCGTCACCAACTCGTCACTAGAGGTTTTTAGTGATGGAAAAGGAAAGTTGCCACCAAATGGTTGAATTTAGTGACGAAATGAATTTGTCTCCAAAATTAGTAACGAGAAAAGTCATCACCAAAGGGCTCACTACAAATTAAGAGTCGTCACTAATTTTGACAGATTAGTAACGAAATTTAGTGACAAAAAAATATTGTCATTGAAAGTATGAGGGTCAACATCACTTGGTGACTACTTTTGGTAATGAAAAAAGGTTGTCAAAAAAAGATACCATGGTCAATGCCTTTTGTGAGGGCTAGTAATGACTCTCAATGGTCACCAATTGGCGCTTTCATTTTTTTTTTTCCGAAACGATAGAATTTTCATTGATTGAAGAATAGTACTGTACAAATGATTAGCTGAAAAGCTAAATGATCTCCTTGGTCTAATTTCATAGCCAAGGAGGAAAATGGAATATGGTTGGGATTACCACTATCCATTAGTTACAAAGGAAGATTAGCCTAGTAAGGCATAATAATGAGACTAACCTATACAATGGACATAAAACTATAATGTCAAAAGGATTGCCAAAAAGCTTGATGTGGTAAGATATAGTGTATATAGCTAACTTCAACTAAATGACTAAGCTTGGACACTATATCTTTAAGCATCAATCGCAATCTATTCTATCTAACTATTACAAAAGAGTATTCAAGCAAACATGAAAAGGAAATGTGCCACTTATGGGCAATACAATATACTGCCTTCTTCAAAAAAAGAATCCAGATACTATTTCCCATCTTCTATAGGAGTTCAGACTGGCCAAAAATAATCAGACCGAACAAAAAGGCAGCCCTTCAATAGAGAATCTAAATCAGCTAGCAAACTTCAGTCCCACCAAAGGGAATCAGTGCAGGAAGAAGCCATCAGAAAGGAGCATGTTCAAACAAGAAATTGTGAAATATTGCTTGCGTTAGACCAGAAATCAGAAAAGAGCTTGCGGCAAGCTAGCAGCAGGTAACCAGACTTATCAATACTGCAGATCAGAAATGAGACATAGAAGACTTCGAAAAAACCAGTAGTGAGTAACCATCAATGCTGAATCCTTGAACCAGCCACCAGAATTGAAAGGAGCAAGTAACAAATTGGATAGAAACAATCCATAAACCATGTGGAAGTTGAGCACAGATGAAAAAGGTGTATAATCAATTCTACAGTGACCTCCATTGGATTTTTCCTCTTTCTTTATCTTTTTCTGTGTTTTTTCCCTTCTTTTTTTTTCCTCTTTTTTTTTTGTTTTTTTGTTTTTTTTTGTTTTTTTTCCCCTTTTTTTATTTTTTTTTCTTCCTCTCTTTTTTTTTTGTTGTTGTTCCTTCATATGTTTTTCCATGTTTCCATTTTTCTCTCTCTCTTTTTTTTCCCCTTTTCTTGTTTTTCTTCCTTCTTTTTGTTTTTTTTCTTTTTTTTTTCTCTCATGTTTCTCAAGTATTAGTATCAAGCCAGTCAAAGCCATAATATACAAAGCCATAGAGGGCAGGATATCTTAGGGGAGGACAATTACCTATGTAGTGAAAATAGGAAGAACATAGAGGCATATAGTACTAGTTGTGTACATGTGATAGCCATGCCAAATGATGTTATACCTCTACCACTTGAAACCAGGGAGTAGCACTGAAATAATGCTAAGAGAGCTAATCTTTCATACCACCAAATAAGATCCTTATGAACGAAGCTTTGAAAGGAAGGTTGAGTGAGGGAGCATTGCTCCCCTATCTTGCAATGTTCGGACAAATAGCAGCACTAATGAGAATTTTTGCCCCTCATATTGTTTTTTGGGTTTTTTTTTGTTTTGTTTTGTTTTGGTTTTTTTTTTTTTGGTTGTTTCCTTCTTTTATCCGCCTCCAATTCAGCTATTGCCGTACCTGCTTTCATGCGAAGTGGTTCAAGGCATTTAGCCAGCAAGGAGGTCGGCACATTGGTTGTCCAAGGAATGGAGCATGGCAACCCAATTCTCTTTGCAGCATTTTATCAAACAGGTTCGGTGCTGCCAAGACCAAACTTAGAAAAGCAAACTCCATGAACTATTAGGAACCCAGGAATCGGCGATTCCAGCTTGAACCACATAAGCCAAGAAGTAAAAACCAGTACTAAACAAATCTAGCAGAACTAACCAAAAAAAAATTACCACCAGTCACCAAGTACTAACCAATCCAGCATTTCAAACTTACGCCAAAAAAAAAAAAAAAAAACACCAAGAACACAAAGACAGCCAGGAAACTCAGCCAAGAACTAATGCACATACAAAACAGTTCGCCGTTCCCCATCAACCAAGTTCCCGTCACATTTATCTAGATTATCTCCGATAAAATAAGAACGTCCACCAAGATGCGAGCAAAAATCCAACAAGAAAACATACCTGCGGCGGGAATGGTCTGCAGACGGTGACTATGATAGCTGCACCAAGTGTGTGGATCTAGTTGCTGTAATTCAGCATTGGGAGCGTTCATAATCAGTATCCCTGGCTTATTGACCGATCAGAAAATGAGAGTAGGAGGAATTAATAAGTTAGGACTTTATTAACTAACTGGACTCATTGGGTTATAACCCGGAAGCACAGCCATGACCCGGATACAAGAAAGTAGTAGCCCGCTCTCGATTGGTGGAAGATCACATAAATCAGAGCATGGAAAAAACTGAGAACGGCGAACTTCAAAAAAAAAAAAAAGAGTCGTGAAAAAAAGGAATAGAGCTAAAAAACTTGAAAAATGCATTCGGCTCCAAGTGAGGAGTATTATATGATTTCCATTTGGGCTGCCTATATCACTATGGATACCACCTCGGTTGAGCCCTTGGATATTGCCAACTGAATATGCCTTTTGGTTTCACCTTTACCTGTGAAAAGTATAGACAGTTAAAATTAATTACTTGAAGCCGGAAAGCAAAACAAAAGAATGCAGGGTTAAAAGATAGCTAGGGTCAATAAGCACTAAGAAGTTGTGACAAAAGGTTATCAGACAACTGCCCTTATAACTGGCTAAACTTCTTCAATGTCTACAAATCTTAGACTGCCTTATACTACGGTTGGCAAGAGAATAGTACTATCTCATGACCGCTAAACTAACAAACTAACTACAGATAAATATAGTAACAGAATTTGGCTCAGAAATTTGGAGTATCCATTTCTTGGATGGCCTGATATTCCTGCCATTCCGACAATGCCTTGGTTACCACTTCATTAGCTGGTTTAATTATCCCCTCAAATAACCAAAGATTACGCATTTTCCATAACATCCAAAGGATGTATACAGAAAGAGTAATTCGGTCATTATTAATGGAAGTTTTGCTCAATGCACTTAATGATTCCCACCAATGCCGGAAACAAGATTGTTCTTGTCTTAACCCATCCCAATGGACTGGAGAGCGTCTCCACACCATTGCGGCCCTTTCACAGGTAAAAAGAGCGTGCTCAATGGTTTCCTCATGCAATCCGCAATAACCACAGATGGGATCTTGCAGAAATTTGCGTTTGCTCAACGCTGATTTGGTTGGCAAGATTCTGTGGCAGCAGCGCCGTAGAAAGTGCTTCAATTTACCTTTAACCTGAAGATTCCATAGTCTACTCCACATACGGGTAGATTCGGTCAAAGTAGAGCTAGTGGTAGCTGCATTTACAGTTGCTTGAGCTCGCTGCTGTTCCATTGCGACTTGATATGCAGAGTGAACCTGGAAATTACCTTTGCTGTCATAGTGCCAAATTAGCTTATCTGGACCCACTTCCCTGGTTAAAGGAATTCGGGAAATTGCCTCTGCATCCTCAGGGTGAAAAAGTTGATCTATCAGGGTTTGGTTCCATTCTGTCCCTTCCTCCTTCATTAGTTGATGGCACCAAATGATGGACTCTTCATTATGCATTGTCGGTAGTGGCCTGAAATTTGCTCTATGAGCCAGCCATGGAGATTCCCAAATTCGTATTTTTTTGCCGTCTCCAACTTGATATCTCATCCCCATTTCTAAAATATGTTTTGCTCCCATCCAACATCTCCAAAGCCAGGATGCATTGGTGTGAACTTTGGCTTGCATGATTGTGCCATGGGGATAATATCTCGCCTGCTTAACACGGCTCAGAAGTAATTGGCGCTTTCATTGGTGACGGAAAAGTTTAGTCACCAAAGGTTTCTTGGCCAGTGCAATTAATGACGAAAAAATTTGTCCTTAAATAGTATTATTAGTGACAACTTTTAACCAAAGTAGTAACGTGTTTGTTTTGGTGTCTTGTCACCAATAATATCATTGTATTGATCATAACACTATTCATCCTTATAATATATACATCATTGAAATCGAAAATATGATGACGGCAATCACACTAATCATTGAATACCCAAAAATATTGAAATGAAGAAACAAAAGTTAAATTTCATTAATTCAAAAAGAAACATCTTAATTTCTCACAAAACATGAAAATAAAATTGAAACATCCTAGTTGTAGCATGAGAATACAATATTATCCAAACACTTTACACCTCACAAAATAAAAGTTTACACATCATTCACTTAGTGTTCTGAAAGAAAAGAGATAGAAGGAATGCAATAAACCTCAACAACACCAATCAAAAGGCAATTTGTTATGCCTTCAATCTGCGAATGCTTAGTTATGTGGTGGTGGATGAGTCATTGTGACAAGAAAAATAAAAACACTCAATGTTATAAATTTTGTTGGAATATTCAATCCAATCCAATCGAACTAACTACAAAAACAACCACATCCCATAATTATATTTCATGACATAATACAATTTTACCAATCAATGATAATAATCATACTATAATTCCACCAATCAAAGACAACTAAAGTGACCACCAAATGCATATGATGACATAATACAATTCCACCAATCAAAGATAATAATCATAAACCAACCTATATAGCTTGGCATCAATTTGTTACACGATGTTCATATCTCAGCAAAATGCTAAAAATATCTCATGCAGTGATAATATTGATATGAAACCTATGAGTGTATATGTAACAATTCCTTAAGGGAACAACATTTTTTTTGCGATAACCAAACTCATATTTGTAAGACAATTAGAACACATATTGAAGGGCGGTTTGTGTCAAGTCCCACATCGAACCGAAAGGAGTGGCTTTAAAGGTTCAAGAACTATAAAAGTGGGGCTCCAACATTGGACAAGGCATGCCTTTCTCAGCCTTTTGGCTAAGATGAAGTGTAGTATTTGTTCTTATTAGTTTAGGATCCATTTGGACAAGCCATTTTTGTTTGCAAATGAGCAAAATGTGTATTGGAATGTGTGAAAATTTTGGGGAGTATTTTAGATAGAAAAAGTATTTTGGAGGGAAAAAGAGGGGGGGGGGGGAATTTTTTAAAATTATGTGAGAGGAATTTGAGTGGGAAAATTTCAATTTTAAATTTTTAAATAAAAATGTGTTTGAATAGTTTATTTTTGTTTAAAAATTTACTTATTTGCAAATGAAAAATCATTGTCCAAACAAACCCTTAATATCTAATACGTGGGCCATTGGTACACATGATATTAAATTAATTTTTTATGGGGAAGGGCCTTTCACGATAGCTTGCTATCGGGGCCCTTGTGCGTTGCCTTGGTCTTGGACTATTACCTAAGCTTGGTGCATCTCACCAATCCAAATTGAAAATGTTTACTTAATTATTTTCTAAAATATGATAAACTTAATAAAAACAAATGGGGGAAAGAAAAGAAATTTATCGAAACAAGAAAAAAAAAGTTATTGGAAATGTAAAGGTAGTGTAGTGAAATAGAAATTATATTGTAAATTTTTAAAAAAATTGTATTGTTTGGGCTATTGAATTTATATTCTTAATAACAAAAATTGATTGAAACTTCTCATAAACCAATACCATGAATTGGTATTGAATTCTATGTATTTTAAAAAGTGTAAAAACAAATTTACTCATATTTTGTAGTTTCAACTGACCAAGGCAAGTGACTGAAGTGCTGCTATAGCTTTTAACCGTTCTTACCAAGGCAAGTGATTCCCCGAGTGCCTTCAGAAGGTGTTCAAGAAAATTTTCTAACAATGCATTTGTATGCTTAGACTGCATGGATGCCAAAACCTCCCAACTACCTAGTATAAGGAAGTAGTTTATAAACATTAAAATGGAAGCAAAAGCTCTACAGACTGAAACAAAATTTTACTAAGCATAATTGAGAATAATGGCCAACCTTTCTTGCATAGCCTTTAAAAGCCATCCCACCAATCAAAGCACTTTGTGGACTGCATGTTTTTGGAGTGAAAGGTAGGGGTATTCAATATTTGGATAACCCGAATATCTGCCAGAATCCAAACCGAACCGAAAACTGAATTTTTAGATTTTTGGGTTTTGAATTAAACCGAAATCAAACCGAAACCCGAATATATATATTTATTTATTATTTATATGTATAATTACATATAATATATATTTATGTATTATTTATATGAATATATATTATTTTTATAATTATATATAATATATAAAAATAAATTTGGGTTTGGTCGAAAATCGAATAACCCAAACTGAATAAACCAAAAACCGAATAAACCCAAACCGAATAACCCGCTCGATGAATACCCCTAGCTAAAGGCTTTCTTTCACTTTCTAATTTCCTTGGAAGAGGATTTCAAGTTTATTTTGGTTAAGAGGAAACATAAATAAGCATGCATATTTAAATAATACCAGGTATGGTGGTTGTTTGGAATAATCCTTCTTTCTTCAGCCCATCTATTGTATGAGCATTGGTGCCACCAGCTAACTAAAGATAACCTAAAATGAGAAATGTACAGATGACATTTTTGTTGGCACCGATAGTTGCATCTGAAATGAAATAACTAATTGGTGGTACCCTAGATGTGAACCTTTGGGCTTGCCTCTAGCAGAGGCCAAACACAGAGCAAATGCAAACGTTGCCCTTGTGGCTCCTTGCCCAATGTCTCCACTCAAGGGATGACCATCCATAAATCATCAGAGAAAAAAACATAAAAATATTACAATTATTGACAAATTTCATAGAGTGGTTTTTGATGCCTTGCACCTGCCACAAGTTGATAAAACTTAGGTTGGATTCCATGATAGAATACAGAGAGTTCATTGTAGCTATTGTTAAATCTTTCATATCAGGCATACTAATCTGCATTTGAACAGCAAGTGGATTAGATTTTTATTAAAGATCAAAGTACCATGTTCCATTGACAATAATAGCAAGCCGGCCAGAACAATAAATAGCACCTCATTAGCTGAACTTCCTAATACTCCTCTGATTGACCTAGAGACCAAGCTCATAATCACTGCCTTCAAGTAAATCCCATTTAAAAAAGCAAAGCCGAGCAATTGTCATGAAGCATCTTCAAAGTAAAAACAATCACATATCAAAATTCTTCCTTTGAAGCCCCTTGAATAAAGAGGTGTTATGATATCAAAAATCATTACCCACAGAATTACTCAAAAAACCCAATAAAACAGTGAAAAATGAGAAATCCTTTCCCAGAACTATGTTAACTTTAATTTAGCAGTATAATCCTCATCCAGGTCCCTCCCACTATAAAAATGCATGACTTCAAGATCACGACCACAAAAGTAGCCTCTGTAGCAGATGCTTTAAACAACTGGAAATTAGAAGGGTAGGGGAAAGAGTAAAAATCCCAAGTTCATGACATGTTTAAATCCTTTCTTGATCCATTTTACTCCAACAAACTTCATACCACTCCAAGGTAATAAAGCTCCTAAAACATATAGAAGAAAGAACCATTAGAGTTCATCATGCCCAAGACAGTTATCTATTGTAGATTCCAACATAACAAGACAGATAGGGAAATAACAACTTTGCCACAATAGCATGTTGACCATAATATACCAAGCAATGATGCATTGTCCTATTCCAATGCAACCTTCCCTGGACACATAGGTCAGAAAATTCTGTTGATCATGACCCCAACAAACTCATCTTTTCCTCAGAATACGTACAATCGAAAACAAGCCAGGAAATTGGAATTGTGATAAAAAGAACTACTCAATTTGTCAACTAAGAAAACAAATGAAACCTCATGCAGACTTCTTTGCTCCCAAAACTTTCAGGCCAATACAAATCTTTGACCTCCTAGAAAGAGGGAAGATAGAGGCATAGATAATCATCATTCCACAATTATTCAAATGATATACCAATAACATCCACGTGGGAAATAGATCCTCCACAAACACTAAAATGAGAAACCCCATAAAATTCTGCTAGGTAAAGAGAAAATCCTTAATAAATCAAAAGAGAATGAGTTTTTTTTCCCCACTAACACTGAATTATTCATATCCTCAATAGAATATAGAGAAAATCCTCAATTAAAAGAGAGAATCCTCAATAAAATCCATGTGGAGAACAGAGGCAAGATAACAACCATCAACAATCATTATCCCAAAAACAGTTTATTTTCTCAGAAAGACTAATAAAACAAGCCAAAAAGGAACTCCACAATGATGTCATAAGCAACAGAACTTAATATTCAATCTAATGTCAACCACAAGCCTCGACAGCTCCAATGAATTAAAGGATATGGTAACTAGTGATTACAGCCAAAAGAAAACTGAATTTAAAAGGCAGACCATGCAAGGGCTAATTGCAGGGGGAAAAACTCTAGAAAACTCCTCAATTTATTTAAGCAAATCCCCAACCATAATAAAGATCCATTCGCCACCAAAGTCCCATATTTTGAGCAATCTACAACCACCGAAAAATCAAATCACCGGTAACAATGAGAGGGCAGAGAAAACTGACAGAAGAAAACTGGCACAACCATATAATTGGCAAACTAATATTTTCTAGCAAATAAAATAAAAAAAAAGGTTCAGGGAAAGGGAAACACGAACTCAATATATCATGATAAAGAAAGTGCTTCTCCACCCTTCAGAAACCCCAAACGTCCTAGAAGCTTCTTCTTTTTTTTTTTTTAAAATGGACAAGAACAATCATCATCTCAAAAGATTGCCAATATGTTCAAAGAAAAATAATCCAATAAAACAAATAGGTTAAGATGAAAATCCTCCATATTTGTGTTGACAGAGATGGATGCTGAAAAATATAACAGAGTCATGAATTCTGATCCAAGCTCAAGCTTCTCCTATGAAATTAAGGACACAACCACTAATGAATAACAGAAAAGGGCGAAATTCTAAGAACCAGAAAAATAAGGATTTAGGGGAAGGGGAAAAAGGGTGGGAGGAGGCAGGGAATTAAAACCAAAATCAAAGGATCCATACATTACCGCGGTCCCAAAGTTTGGGCAACCTACAACAACAAAAAACCAAACAGAAAACCAGAAGAGAAGAGGCCAAAGAATCTTGACCCAATAAAGAAAAAGATAACAAGTAAAATATACTGATCAGCATTAAGAAAGGGTAACACAAGCTCTAATTCTTCTTGCACATCATGGAAAGTATTAAACCCTTCACTGTGTATCTTAGAAAAGGGCCCTAAAACAAAGACGACATAAAGAAAAATCAATTATCACCATCCCGCAATCCACCCATTTATTCAAGAGTGAGGGAAAAAACAATAAAACAGGTAGGGTTAGGGAAATAAACTCCTGCACAAGGCCGTACAATAGAGGTTCATAATAGAACTAAATCATGAATCCAGCACCACCCTCCAGTTCCTCCTATGAGATAAAAGAACATTACAACTAATGATTATGCCAAAGAAAAGCAGTTCCTCCTATGAGATAAAAGAACATTACAACTAATGATTATGCCAAAGAAAAGCTGGACTTAAAGCAGTATACAGAAACCCCCTCTTTTATCCCGTCAAATTTTCAAACCATGGCATCCTAAAACAAAATTGTGGTAAATAACAATGAACCATCATCACGCATTCATTTAAAGAGGAAAATAATAAATCAAGTAGATTAAAGGGGAAAAACTCATCCATAAGTCTGCGTTCACCACAATTAAAAGTGAATCCAGGGCCAACCTCCAGCGCTCCTGTGAGATTAAAAAATACTATATCTAATTATTATGCCAAGTTAATGCCGACTTAGGATGTAGAATAGTTGAAGATTAAACAAAGGCGACTACAAAACCCCAACTTTTATCCCGTCAAACCTCTCAAATATTTGCGTGGAGAACAGAGGCAAACTTTATCTTCCCACCTTTGGTCGGACTACCTTTTCCCAAACCATTTCCACCGTTCATATTTAGATCCCCTCCACCACCACCGCCGTCTCCTCCACCACCTAATAAATCACCTCCACCTCCACCTCCACCAAAGAAGTCGCCTCCACCTCCTCCCCCTCCTAAGAAGTCGCCCCCTCCTCCACCTCCGCCAAGAAGTCTCCCCCACCTCCTCCCCTCCTAAGAAATCACCACTTCCTCCACCTCCACCAAAGAAGTCTCCCCACCTCCTCCCCCTCCTAAGAAATCACCACCTCCTCCACCTCCACCAAAGAAGTCTCCCCCACCTCCTCCCCCTCCTAAGAAATCACCACCTCCTCCACCTCCACCAAAGAAGTCTCCTCCACCTCCCCCTCCACCAAAGAAGTTGCATCCTCCTCCACCTAAGCCAAAGAAGTTGCCTCCGCCTCCTAAGAGGGGACCATCCCGTAGACCACCTCTATCGGAGTCGTAGGACTCCAACACAACGCCACCCCGTAACCTAACGTGAGGTTACTTTCATCCCCAGCGCAATGAGGTTAGCTTCATCCGCAATCAAACCTTGGATGATCATATTATACCACTTTGTAAATCCTGGCCTTACATTTTGTCTTACAATAAAGAGAGTCATTAAACTCGTTACAAATGGAGAACCTTTGGAGCCAGTACTATATATATACATACATATATATATATATATATATATATATATATATATATATATATATATATATATATATATATATATATATGATCTTGTAGACTTTGTTGCGAACTTCAAAATCATTTGGTTTTCATGATGTCATAGAGAGATACACTTCTCATGTTCTTGTACTTCATTTCTACACTATGAATAAAGTTGATTTTCTTAATTAATTGTGCAAATTCAGCCACTCCCTCCGGGACTCCATCGCAGAAGAAAAAATCCAGTTTGAAAAATTTTATTTGTCCAAAAGAGTTCTAACTCTTTGGGTGAAATTTTTATATTACCTTCACTAATGATAATGATATATAATCCAAATTAAAAAGTAAGGATAAAAATGTAAAATTATACATTTAATTATGCATTAAATGTGTTATATCTTGTAATTTAAAAAAAGTTCAACCAAATTAAAAGTAAATTTTTTTTTTTTAATACGGAGAGAGTTCTATTTTTCTTGTCAATTGCATGCATGCACGTGGTTCGTCTCTCCAACTGAAATTGGTTAATTGTCAATTTGCGCAACTGAAGAAACAAGCTACCTTTAATCGCTTTAACCCCCTGCTTCCATCAGGAGATTTACGTACTAAAAATTTTGTTCCTGTCAAATTAATTCATTAGCTATAAGTTATGTCGAAAAGAAATTTCATGCTTAGAACTGGGGGTGGCAATTGGGAGGAAATGAGAAGGAATTGGGAGGGATTTAAATGGGTAGAGCCGTAGAGGATTATTAAAAATAGGAAATGCTATTCCCATTAAATTTTAAAATTGAGAAAGAATGGGATTTAATGAGATTGCGATTTTCCAATTCCTATTGGGATCCCATTAAAATTTTCCACTTGGAATTAACTATCAAATTATTAACCATTAACCATTTAACTATCAACATTAGTCATTAATAATTGATTATTAAATGTTAACCAACAACTACCCAACATTACCCAATAATTACCCATTTAACTATTCCCAATTAGACCCATGGGTATCTCATATCTCTCTTAATAAATTCTCATCCCAATAACATCCTTCCCAATAAATTCTCTTCCCAATAACATCCCTCCCAATTATTCTCAATGATATTTTCAATGGGTATGGGAATTCCGATAACTCTCATCCCATTGGCTACCTATTGGAACTATAGAAATATTGCCACCTTTACTTAGAACTTGGTCAATGGCCATACATTATAACTTTTATTTTTCGCACATTGCAAGAAAAATGAACTTTTCTAATCACAAAAATGAGTTGTAAAAGTATTTCGTTCGTTGCAAAGAACATTTCTGATTATTTCTTGACTAGAAATCAATCCCTATGAAGCCACAAAAGTTTCTGACTTAAGCAGGACTTAACAAGACCAATTGTGAGAGAATTGTATGTCACTGACACTTTTATTGCTCTATAGACAGTAAGAAGTTTTTATGAAAAGAAAAAAAAAATTATCGAAAAAAAAGAGACTATCATTATTTCGCAGTTGATAAAATCCTCACAGAATCGTCGAATCATCCGTTCCATTACTATGTGTATTCTATCCCTTGAAATGATATCATTTTACTGAAATTTTATTAAAATAAGATAAATACAACATAATATAGACATGATGTCAAAATAGATCGTCTTATATCATACAAGCTCCTTAGGGCATAAATAAATTTATATACACTGATAATTAACAAGTAAATATTGCGGGCAGCAAAATGTACTACATAATATGATACAAAATTATTAATTTAGGAATTGAAATTTTATTGGCTAAAATTTGCATAAAGTAGGGAGCTTTCATTGAAAAAAAACAAATAAATCTATTAGTTTATGGCATGAAAAACAAGGATATACACCTTCTTTTTATTTATATGCATTTAAATTTTAATATATATATTATTTATATATATATATTAATAAATATATTATTTTTATGTGTATCATTAAATATATTAATTATATGTGTATATTTATATTATTTTACTAATATTAGTTAATATATTAATTTATTATTAAGTTATTTTTTAATTATCATTAAACAATATTTATATTAAGATTATACTAGTGCAATTTTTAGTTGTTATTTTCCAATATTAGTTATTACTTAGTATTAGTTTACTCTTTATTCTTTATTAATTATAAATTATAAATTATTATATATGATAGTGCTCACTTTGCATACGTCTATCAATTTTTTCTATGCAACATGGTTAATGTATTATTAATATATAATTTTCTATTTTCACTACAAGAAAAAGTTTTTTTCCGATGGACCATTTCCGACGGTAAATCAAGGTTTCCATCGGAAACCTGTAGATTTCCGACGGTTTTCCGTCTGAAATAATCCGTCTGAATAACGGTCGTCGCAAAAAATTTTCCGGCGGTCAACCGTCGGAAATCGAACAGATTTCCGACGGATTTTCGTCGGAAATTATGAGACGAAATTCAAAAAAAATTAACAATTTCCGACGGATTTCCGTCGGAAATTATTAATTTTTTAAAAAGAAATAAATAATTTCCGACGGAAATCCGTCGGAAATTTAATAAGATTTTTTTAAAAAAAATAAATTCCATTTCACATGCAGCTAGCAAACTAATCATAGTTACCTCCGTGGGCATCACATTTTCAGCTGCATCTTTTGAAATAGATCAAGGGCTCTCCTATATTCTAGAGAGTGAACATATCCCGTGATCATTGTATTCCACGTTATGGCATTCTTAGCTGCCCCCATCTGCAGAAACAACTCCTCCGCCTTCTTGAGTTGCCCGGCTTTACAATATCCATCAATCATCGCATTCCATGAAATCACATCTTTGCTAGGGCTCTGATCAAAGAGTAACTAAGCAGATGACACATCACCCACCTTACAGTAACAAGTAATCATGGAGTTCCAAGAACAGAGACGGAGGGGCCATATGGCCCAGGTGGGCCAAGGCCACCCAAACTCCAAAAAAAAAAATTCATTATGATATTTAAAAATTTAATTTGGCCACCCAAAATTTATTTTTTTTTAATTTGGCCATGTGGCCCAAGTTGTCCTTCGACTAACAGTCACTCACACAGCCGTCTTCAAATCATCAGCTATTCTGGCCAGAATTTGACGCCATACCCTATCTTCCCACCACCACTACTGAAAACTCTGCTACCTATATCCACCTCCCTCACATAGCCACCATTATCACTACATTCTCTGGCATATCCATTTCAACATCCATAAATAATACCATCATCAGAGTTTACTGAATTTACTAAAGATAAAAAGGTTCCGATTGTTACTTCAATAAACCCCAACAAAAAGGCAAACCTCTTTTAGTAAATTGAAAAATAGTTTGTGGGATTTGTAGCTTTTTTGAGATGGTTGCAGCGTATCAGCAATTGCCTTCATTGAATGGCTTGAAGGAATCTTCTGCACTTTTTTAGTTGGCCCCTCCCAATATCCCTAAAAGGTGTACTACTTATATATATGTGTGTGTAGGATTTTCATATATGGTTTTCTTTCACCAAAGATTGCATCTTGATGCTTGTCGTTTGTCTGTCTAAAAATTGTCCTGTGCTTTGTATTATTTTAAAGCATAAAGTCAGAATCTTTGTATTGTTGTTATTCAACTTGACAGTAGTATTTTCAGTATCTTTGTTTCCGGAGCCTTTATGTATTCATTTTTATCATTGTTCTTCTTTTGTGATGGACGGGTAACATTAAGATTGCTTTGAGTTGGGGATTCTAATTTAATTTCATATGTTCATTTGTTCTTTGGTAGTCATTTGGGACTTTTACCCTTTTAAGTGTACTACTTTTTTTTTTAATTGCCCTTACGATTTTGATTTTTGAAATGGTGGTGTTTCTGACTTTCGTGTCTTGTAAAGTTTGACAAAATGTAATTATGTTTCCTGGACAAATTCTGGGAAAGTACAAAGTAATGAATTGGAGCGAGTCAAGTTATTTCATGCATTGAAGCTTTCTAATATCTTCTGATTTGTATCAGATACCAAGAAGTATATTATTGCTTCAGATCGAATCATCCTAAATTACTTCTATAAAATGGCATTAATGTGTGATTTTCCAAACAAGTTCCAGTGCATTTGATGTAAATTCAGATTCTTCTCTTAAGTTGTAATGATGCCTGTTTGTGGTTGCAAGTTTGTTGGGTTGTTTTTTGATGGCTTCATAGGTCTGTTATTGGAATGAGGGAAATTATGCCCATGCCCTCTGTTTTATTTGGTTTGTAGGCGAGGAAATTGCAAATGATGAATATCTAGTCTTAGGATATAGTTCATTCTCCTATTTGATTCTATTGTAGTGTTGTTTTGACTCTAATGCATGTTTTGATTCTTATTTGAAAATTTCTGGCAAAGTTATGACCCCATTCTAGTCCCAAACTGTCTAGGAGTACTGAAACGTGATATCAATATATTGTGCTTCTTTTTGTTTGATATCAATATATTGTGCTTCTTTTTGTTTGATATCAATATATTGTGCTTCTTTTTGTTTGATTTTTTGTGTTTCTTTTATTTTCACTCAATTATGCTTTGAATTATAAATTTTTAGGATTGAATAGTCTTCTCATTCTCAAATTTTTGTTTGAAACGAATACATGTTTTGTGAGGAATAAAATTTAAACTTATTTGACTAATAAAAGAATAGGAGAACGTCATTCTCGGCCCACCCAGAGTAAAATTTCTGGCTTCGTCCCTGTCCAAGAACAAGAATTTTTCTCTGGCATAACATCAAACAATTCCTTAGCGTCCTGAACACATCCATTCTTACTAAAAGTCACAATCATAGCATTGTTTGCCACAATATCTCTCGCAGGCATTTCTGCAAGCACTTGCTTTGCCGACACTAAATCCCCAACCTTTGCGTAAAAATCTGGTAACCCAGTTTGCAAAATCACATCGTACTCAAATCCCAACATAAACATTTGGCAATGAAAAGCTTTTCCCAACCGGGCCGCACCAAAACCAGCGCAAGAACGAAGAATCAAAGAAAATACATTTTTATTGGGAACTAACTTAAAAGACCTCAACCCGTGATAAAAATCAAGAAAATCCCCCAAACCAGAAAACAATCCCTCATTGTACAAAAATCCAAACACATTCAATGATCTAAAACAAGCGAAACAGTAAAATGACAACAATCCAATGGACAATGAATCCAAAATAATCTGACCCACTTTTACCCTTGCCATCTAATGCACAGATTTAGTGAAAAAAATGACAAGAAATGCCAAAAATCAGAACTTTCCCACTAATTTCCCTAAAAGCATTCAAATTTAAATAAAACATAAAGTTGGACAAACCAGAGCAGCCTTGTAGGCGGTGAGGGTACTCTCAAGACCTCTTTCCTTTCGGGACCAGGTGGCGATGGAAGGATCAACAATCGCCAAAATTGCCGAAAATTTGGGGGAAAAGGGGGCGACAGGAGGGGCGGGAAAGAGGAAAGAGGGGGGAAAAGAGGTAAGAAAAATTTTTTTGGGGGGGGGGGAGGGGGAAAGGGGGGCTGCCACATTTCCGGCGGATAGCCGTCGGAAAAAGTAATTTTTTTTACTTTTTGGAGGAAATTCCGACGGATTATCCGTCAGAAATTTTTTAAATTTTTATTTTGAATATTTCCGACGGTAATCCGTCGGAAATTTAAATATTTTTTTATTTTTCTTAAAATTCCGACGGTTTGTCCGTCGGAAATGTTTAAATTTTTTTAATTTTTGGCAAGAACTTCCGACGGATTTTCCGTCGGAAATGTTTTTATATTTTATTCTGAATATTACCGACCGTAATCCGTCAGAAAGTTAAATTTTTGAAAATATTTTTTAAATTCCGACGGCTATTCCGTCGGAACTTTGTTAAATTTTATTTTTTTAAAAACTATTTCCGACGGAAATCAGTCAGAAATATAATTTTTTTTATATATTATTTTGTTAAATATTCCGATGGATAATCCGTCGGAAAAGTTTGAAAAATAATTTTTTTAAAAGATTTTCCGACGGATGATCCGTCGGAATTTATTGGCGCCGCGTGGTGCCAATATGTTCCTACGGATTAATGTCTGTCGAAATGTTCCGTCGGAAATTAAGCCTTTTCTTGTAGTGTTTACTTCCTATCACTACAAGAAAAATAGAAATTTCCGACAGAATCTTCCGACGGCATTAATTCGTCGGAAATTTCTGACGGAAAACCGTCGGAAAAAGCGGACTGCAAGGCGGCGGCAACATTTCCGACGGATATCCATCGGAAAAAAATAATTCCGACGGAAACCCGCCGGAAATCCGTAGGAAATATTGGCGCCGGGTGGCGCCAATATATTCCGACGGATAATCCGTCGGAAGAGTTTTAAAAAAAATTATTTTTAAAATATTCCGACGGAATATCCGTCGGAATATTTGACAAAATAATATAAAAAAAGAAAATTATATTTCCGACTGATATCCGTCGGAAATAGTTTGTTAAAAATAAAAAAATTTAAAAAGTTCCGACGGAAATTCCGTCGGAATTTGGGAAAAAAATATTTTAAAAATGTAATTCCGACGGACCGACATTTTCCGACGGATGTCCATCGGAAAGTTTTAAATTCCGACGGATTTCCGTCGAAAAATTTGGAATTCCGACGGTGTCGACATTTTCCGACGGATGTCCGTCGGAAATTTCGGCATTATCAACACTTTCGCGAGCATTCTCTTCTTCTTTGTTGTATTTTTTCTGTCACTCTTTGTAGCTTTTCTTTGTGAGCTTCGCCGTTGATCAGCACAACATTTGAAAGGCCGAGTTTTTCATCGATCAGCTTTGCTCTCCCATCTATAGAGGTCAACATCTAAATCTAACAAAATCACTGTAAAAGCTTATCTCCTTCTCCATTATTTTCTTCTTCTTCTCCATTCAACCAAAATAACTCGTTTATTTTTCATTTTCATCCAAGGTTTTATTCTTCTAGATAAATAACTGTACGTAAAGAACACAAATCTGACATTTTAACAAGGTACGTAGTTTATTTTTTATTACTATAATATTTAATTTTATATGTGTAGATGGATTGTATTTGGTACCGTAGTTGTTTATATATTATGGTAATGTTATATTAATTTTATGTCTTCACATAAATTATTCATTATATTAATGTTATATTTTTATTACTGTGATATTTATTTTTATATATGTGTAGATGGATTTCATTGAACACCGTAGTTGTTTATATATCGTGGTAATGTTATATTAATTTTATGTCGTGACATAAACTATGCATTATATGTATGTTATATTTTTATTACTGTGATATTTAATTTTATATATGTGTATATGGATTTCATTCGACACCGTAGTTGTTTATATATCGTGGTCATGCTATATTATTTTCTTGTCGTGATATAAATTATGCATTATATTAATGTTATATTTTTATTACTGGGATATTTATTTTTATATATGTGTAGATGGATTTCATTCGACACCGTAGTTGTTTATATATCGTGGTCATGCTATATTAATTTTATGTCGTAACATAAATTATGCTTTATATTAATGTTATATTTTTATTACTGTGATATTTAATTTTATATACGTGTAGATGGATTTCATTCGACACCGTAGTTGGATATATAACAGAATTGGACCTAACAGAAGAGGTTTAACCGATGAATTTATTAGTGGGGTAAATGAATTCGTGCAACATGTTTGTACTTTTCTTAACTATCAGAATGAAGGAGTCATTCGGTGTCCCTACAGAAAGTGTAAGTCTGGTAAAATGTTTGGTCCAGAAGATGTGGTGGTTCATTTATATAAGAATGGTTTTAAACCTAAATATTGGTGGTGGATTGACCATGGTGAGGTAGAGCTTCCGAATTTTGACTCTATATATGCTACATATTTGCATGAGCAGAGAAATATCGCAAGAACAGATAATGCAGAAAGTAGTCGATATCATGATATGATAAGAGATGCAGCAAATTCTCATTCTATGGGTAGTGGTGAACGTGAATTTGTGCAAAATACTGAACAGCCTCCTAATGAAGAAGCTAAAAAATTTTATGATTTGTTAGAGGCTGCTAGTCGTCCGTTGTGAGAAGGTTCGACTCATTTTGAATTATCCACAGCTGTTAGACTAATGAGCATCAAGTCAGATTGGAACGTACCACACGACTACATGAATGCCATGATTGAATTGATGAGAGAAGTTAACCCCCAACAAGAAATAGACATTCCAAAAAGTTATTATCATTCCAAAAAGTTGGTGTCTAAATTAGGAATATCTGCCCAGAAGATTGATTGTTGTCCAACTGGTTGTATGTTGTACTACAACGAGAACGATCACTTAGAGGAGTGTAAATTTTGTGAACACCCTCGTTATAAAAGTGAATCGACTAGCAAAGGAAAGTGAATCGACTAGCAAAGGAAAGCGAGTCCCACTGAAGTCGATGCATTACCTTCCTCTAATACCCCGGCTTAAGAGATTGTATGCCTTCATGAGTTCTGCACCGCATATGAGGTGGCATTATGTGAATAGAAGGCCAGATGGTGTATTGTGTCATCCATCCGATGGGTAAGCATGGCGACATTTTGATGAAAAATATCCAGATTTTGCTGCGGAACCGCGGAATATCAGGTTAGGTTTGTGTGCGGATGGTTTTACACCCTTTAGTATGTCATCTACTCCTTATTCATGTTGGCCAATTTTTGTGACTCCGTATAATCTTCCACCTGAGATGTGCATGACAACTTCATATCTATTTTTGAGTTGCGTCATTCCAGGCCCGCATAATCCAAATAATTCAATTGATGTCTACTTGCAACCCTTAATGGATGAATTGAAATTGTTGTGGCATGTTGGAGTCTTGACATATGATATTTTCACAAAAGAAAATTTCAATATGCGTGCTGCACTTATGTGGACAATTAATGATTTTCCTGCATATGGAATGTTATCTGGGTGGAGTATAGCTGGGAGATTGGCTTGTCCGATTTGCATGGAGGATACGAAAGCATTTCGAATTTCATCTATTCCTAAGGTATATGAGGCAGGAAGTTTTAGACTGCACGGATATGGCATTCAGCATAACTGGACAAAACAAAGCATATTTTGGAAATTGCCCTACTGGAAAGATAACTTGCTTTGCCATAATTTAGATGTCATGCATATTGAGAAAAATTTCTTTGATAATTTGTTCAACACTGTTATGGATGTAAAGGACAAGAGCAAAGATAATGTGAAGGCAAGATTGGATCTGATGAAGCATTGTAGGCGGAGTGAATTGTACCTACAAAAACAGGCCAACGGCAAGTATTCCAAACCGAAGGCAAAATACACATTCACATTGGATGAAAGACGCAATATTTGTGAATGGATAAAGAATTTGAAGATGCCAGATGGGTATGCATCAAATTTACGTAGGTGTGTCCAACTGAAAGAAGGAAAATTAACGGGGTTAAAATCCCACGATTGTCATGTCTTAATGGAGAATTTGCTTCCCGTTGCATTCAATTCACTTCCTGAAAATATTTGGAAAGCAATAACAGAGATTAGTCAATTCTTTAAGCAATTGTGTTCGAGCACTTTGAGAGATACAGATTTAGACAGAATGCAAGATAATATCCCTGTTATACTGTGCAAGTTGGAGAAAATCTTTCCACCTGGCTTTTTTGATCTAATGGAGCATCTTCCTATTCACTTAGTAGACGAAGCCAGACTTGGAGGGCCGGTTCAATATAGGTGGATGTATCCTTTTGAAAGGTAAGTAAACCTATTTTTTCCTAATTACGTATATATAATTTTAATTTTAGTTCCCGAACATGTTGTTTAACGAATTTCAATTGTAGGAACATTGGGAAGTGTAAACGGTCAGTGAAACAAAAGGCTAGAGTCGAGGGTTCGATTTGCGAAGCATACCTTGCCAGGGAAACTTCACATTTTTGTTCATTCTATTTTGTTAAGCATATCCCGAGTTTAAAAAACAGAGTGAATCGGCATGATGATGGAGGTCCTAGTACGAACCCTCAATCTTTGTCAATATTTGATCTTACGGGCAGAGCATCAGGAAAACCAACTATTCGGTGGTTAGACGATAATGAGCTCTACGCAAAAGCGAGGCGTTCTGCTTAATTGTGAGGAGATCCAACCAACTCTGAGGTACAGTATGTTGATTATGTTTCTTTTACCATTTTTCTTATGTAATCTACTCGTGACATTAATGATTGAAATATATTTCAGAGATTTCAGAAAGTATTACGGGAATGAAGCTATTCGTGAATATTTTAGTACATGGTTCAAAGATTATGTAAGTGGTCATTAGCCTGCAAATATCTACTACACAATAGATGTAAATTCATTGTAACTTAAATGTTGAAGTTTTTTTTAATTCAATCGCAGGTACAAAATGTTTCCAACGGAGTGACCAACCCAAATCTACATGCTCTATTATGGGGACCAAGTCGAAAGGTGAAATCATACCATACTTACTTTGTAAATGGATACAAATTTCACACAGCGACATGGTTCGAAAAAAAAAAGACGACAAACAGTGGTGTATGGGTCAGAGGTGATGGCAGTGAAGCTGGCGAGGTCGACTATTACGGAGTTCTTCAAGACATTGTGGAACTGGAATACTCATCAGGAGATCTCGTCAAAATAGTAATATTATTTTACTGTACCTGGTTCGACACACGGAGACCATCAGGAACAAAGGTACATCCACAATATAAATTAGTTGATGTGAGATATACAAGACAATACGGTACATTTGACCCATTTGTGATTGCACAAAATGCTAGACAAGTGTATTATGTTCCTTATCCTTTGAGACCTGATAAGCCTGAATGGTGGGCCGTGATTAACACAAAACCAGTGGGTAGGGTCGAAGTGGAGGATTCATTAGACATAGCATTCCAAACTGACACATCAAACGTGGAATACACTGTAGACGATGATTTAGAAGATAGTCTCCGAGATTTTCAGTGCAATAATGATGAAGATGTTGATGTAGAAATGCACATGCATGAGGATGAAGAGAATGATGAGGATGCTGAAGAAAAACACGTGAGCAATGCTTCAGATGAAGAGACAGAATTTGTAGACAGCGAAGAAACGAGTCCCGAAGAAGAATTCGAGGATATATATTCAGACTAAATAATATGTTTTTTTTACATAATTTTAGGATATATATGTTGTATTATTTTACTAATTGATTCTTATACATAATGTTTTGAATTAAAAAGACGTTTTAAGAAATAGTGAGTGGATGACTGATTTAAATAACCTTAATATTTGAAAATAATTTAATTCACTAATTACAACGTGTATAAATAATTATTTTTCATTTATGAAATATTTTAAAATTTGAGTAAAATATTTTCATTTTTTTATGCATATTTTAGAAGTATTCAAAATTTATATGGGATACAAACTCTTTCTTTTAAAAAAAAAGGGTATATATTTTCTTAAAATGCTTAAATCAATAACAAACAGAGATAGATAAAAATATATTATTTTCAATATATGTATTTTGAATAGTTAAAGAAATAACAATTATGATAGAAAGGAGGTAAATAATATGAATAAAAATACTTTAAAAATGAGTTGGCTGAAATATTCAAAAAAAATAAAGGCTGTAAGGAAAATATTCAAAATAAAATATAAACACATTTCCGACGGATAATCCGTCGGAAGTTCTTGCGGAAAATTAAAAAATTTTAAATATTTCCGACGGAAAAACCGTCGGAATTTTAAGAAAAATGAAAAAATATTTAAACTTCCGACGGCTATCCGTCGGAAATATTCAAAATAAAAAATAAAAAACACGTTCCGACGGATAATCCGTCGGAATGTCTTCAGAGGAGTAAAAAAATTACTTTTTCCGATGGATATCCGCCGGAAATGTCAAACTACATAAAAAAACCACCCCCCCTTTCCCCCTCCTTCCCATTTTCCCCTCCCTCCCGCGCGCCCTCTCCTCCCGCCCTCCCCTCCCACCTCCCACCTGCCCCCCTCAAATTTTTCTTACCTTTTTCCCCCCCTCTTTCCTCTCTGCCGCCCCTCCCGCCTCCCCCTTTTCCCCCAAATTTCTTCATTTCTTGTCTCTTCCGCCGCCAGCCCGAAGGAGTCATTCACAGTCCAGTTGCCTGAAGGTGTTGTTTTTGGTTTCTTTTTTGGCTTTGTATGTGTTTTTGTTGGGAATTTGTGTTTGAATTTTTGGATTTTGCCCTAATTTGAGATTGATGAAGTGCCGAATTCCGATCTTTTTTCACCTTAAATTGTTTCATTGATGATTTTGTGGCTAATGGCTAATGGGTGTGAATGTGCCACTGATTTTGTAGGTTGTCCTTTTCTATTATGGTTTCTAAATTTTTTGTGGTGGTTTTCTGTTTGTTGTTTGCCTTTTGCATCTTCGGCTTGTGCTATGTGGAAATCTTTTTGCTATATGGTGTCTTTGGTTTTGGAAGGTTTCTTTTACAGGAAGTTTGCAAGAATCAACCCAAACAAACCTAATGATGAAATTTGCCATGAAATAGCAGTCCAGAACAAAGTCATGATATAGGATGTCCTGCCCTTTTTATAGTTTTGCATTTCATTTGGAAGATTTTTCCATTCTCCACTAGTAAATTGTTCAGCTTTTCTGGACTGTTTTTCTTATGTCAATAATGCTCGTGAATCCACCACTATTTTGAGTCTTACTCTCACTCATAAAGCTCTCTCTGATGTAATTCCCGAATCTCCCTGCTAATAATCCATGTTTTTATTTCTTATTTTGGTAATTTGTTTGGTATTAAAGACTCAAATTTGATTTGTTTTCCCCCTGTTTTTAAGGTTTCATGCTTGGGTGAGTTGAAGAATTTAGAAAGACTTGATCTTGGCTTCAATAATTTGACTTCAGTTGAGGTAATTCCTAAGCTGTTTATGACCTATTTGCTGCTATTTGTTAATGACTTAATGCTTATTATTGTTATATTTTAAAGTCCCTTTTCGATTAACTGGGCTTTTTGAAGTTAGAGTTTGCAGTCTTGTGTGAATTTGAAGTGGTTATCGGTGGTTCAGAACAAGCTTCAGAGCTTGAAAGGTATTCAGGGACTAACTAAACTCACTGTGAGTAACCCATCTCTTCAAATTCCTAAGGTGTATTGCTTTTGACTTTTTTATTCACCTTTTTACTTTTTTATTCACCTGTACCGTCTAGTTCTAGTTTCTGATTTCTGTTTTGGTTTGTGGCATATTGTTAATTGGCCGTGCCGATGTTTAATTTTCTGGTTTTTGGCTTCCGATTGATGAGTCCTAGGTTTTACTTTTGCGATTGGGTTTTTTTCCTGGATTTATTTCCTTTCTTTAATTGATAACTTCACTTGGATTTGGATTTAAGTTTGCACTTCTGATTTAGTGGAAGGAAATCAGTTTTGGTTTTTAGCCGTAAATGTATGTAGAATGGAGTCATGATTGCCTTTTTATGTTTTCTTCCCACCTGGTATCGTATGAAGAATGGGTGTTGAATTCGGATAGCTGCTAAAAAAACAATTTTTTAGCGCAGTGATTGGAGAAACTGTCGATGGTTTGGTCATACTGATTATGGCTGGAGTTCATGATAAGTCATGTTGATAGATAATTGTCCTATGTTATATGAATGAAGATGAAGTGGAGTACAGCTTACTGGAGTATATATGACAATGCAAATTTTAATAATCAACATCTCATTTTCATTTAAGCCACTACTTAGTTTCATTCTCAAGTGTGGAATTGCACTTGGTTGAAAATGGGGATAAAAGAAAGCTTGTTGTTACAAGATATTACCACAAACTGGAAATGGAAGTGCAATATTGACTTAATGATTCTAACATCTATTTTTTTACCATTAATGCTTGTCACGTGTCGTTAAAAGTAAAAAGGTTATTTATAATTATATTTTTTGTGATTCAAAAAATTAATAATACAAAATATAATATCAATATCGTCACTCTTTAAATTTAGTTTTTACGTTTAAGATTACATGGTTATTCAAGTTCATAAATTTCAATGAATCTTGATCTTGTCATGGCATTTTAGTTATGAATGTTAGTTCTCTAAATTTAGTAAGCAATGCATCAATCTCTACTACTTGGACTTTAGGGCTGGAATATGAATCTACTTTTGCTTGATATGCTCTGCAATGACAAAACAAATTCATGAGAGGATAAAACAAAAAAAAAACAAGTGCCCGACAAAGGCTTGCAGAAGTTGGGGAGGAAACGGCCATAGATATAGTTTGTAGAATATATAACTCCAAGCAGCCCATTAGGACTAACCTCAGCCGCTACATTAACTGGTTTGTCACTAATCCTCAAAGCCCAACACGGCAACAGATTAAAAGAGACAGGAAAAAAAGGGAAGTATGCAATGGTTCAATTAAAAGCACCAGACAATGGATTGTGGTAGTTAAAATTAAAAGGACATAAAATTTCTCATTACTATTGACTAGAAATGGACATTCTGTGATGACATCTTAACCAAAAAGTGTGCAATTTCAATTTCATACTCTAATATCTAAACAAGCGCATTTTCTTTTTATATATTTGCTTTTTGCATTATAATGATGTTACTTATAACTAATTCGAACAAAATTTTCTAAAATCTATCTCAATTATTAATCAATGTTCTAAAAACTTATTATTGGAGAGGAGCAAACAATCCCTTGACACCCCCTTTTTCATTTTTTTTAAAAATTATTAAGCAAAGTGTGACTACAAATATAATATAGAATTGTTTGATTAAAGAAAATGAGGATACACTACTAGGGAAAATTCTTTTTTTTTTTAATTTAAAAAAGAAAGAAAGTAGGTAACATATTTAGTATCTAGAGACAACACGAAATCACACCTCGTTATATTTTGTTAGATATTGTAGGATTTTAATTAAATGGATAAAAATCAGAGCAGAGGTCGCCGTGCAAGTCGCGGCAGAGGTCGTGCTAGTTCGCGATCGTCGGAGCATACACAATTGCGTCCCCTTCCGTCAGGGTTCACTTTGAGTCGTCCACTCTTAGCCGGCTCAACTTAGAGCACTGGAGATGGATCGGGTCTATCTTCATCACCCCCGCGCATCACACATACTGGAGATGGATCTAGACCATCGTCATCACCACCTCATTCGGAGCATCGTGATGATGGCGAAGCCGAGATCGAGCCTCCATTGGATCATGTACGGGAGGAGGATGGTGCAAGATATATCATACTGCATTTAGACTTCTACCGGGTAAAATTTTTAGCATTTATTTTAAATAATACTTGTATTTAATTAAAATTTTAATATTGATTGCTTCTTTTGTTTATATTTTTAGATTCATTCCGAGTCATACTGCTGCGGGTGCAATTTACGATGCAATCAAAGCCCACTTTGAAAAACCTTGGGCAGTATGGCGCGAAATTCCACTAGAGGTTCGCGAGAGAATGTTTTCGGAGTTTAAGGTAATTTTTTACTGTTATATTATTATTTATATTGATTTATATAAATTATAAGTTATATAATTACTAATGTCGTCATTTATGTTTGTAGCGCAAGGTTTATTGGTTGCCAAGAAATGATGAAAACATCCGCCGAGCGTTCGAAATACGAGGGGCAAAGCGCTTTGCGGATATTTTTCATCAAATCCGCCGTAGAAAGACAAGACCGCAATGGATAGGCGACCACGTCTGGGAATGCCTTCAAAAACATTGGACGTCTGAAGCATTCAAAAAAAGGCAAATTCAGGCAAAGGAGGCTCGTGGTTCAGAGAAAGACGGGTCTCTCAATACTTGCGGCTTAATATCACTTGCTACACATGCAGCGAGACTTGTAAGAATATTTATATTTTTTTTTGTTTCAATGTCATTTATGTATTATTTAATATGATTTGTTAATCTAATATTTATACAATATGTAGGAAAAGACTATGGGCAAAAGGCCATCAAAGATTGACCTTTTCTTAATTGGCCACAAGAAAAAAAATCCCAAGACTGGAGAGCGGGATCAGTGGGTTGATTCCCGTGTCGAGGCTACATATGTGAGTTATTTAGTAAAAATACGTTTTTTTTACAAAATCTATTTAGTTTATTAATAAATAAAAATGTGTAATATATTTTTTCCCTTGATAGAACGCTTTTCAATCTCTTGCGGCTGAAGAAAGACTCACTCAGGCTGAAACGACAGATAATAGTACTGCGCGGACGCAGAATCCCCCACGCAGTGATGAAGAATTATTTACTCAGGCTGCTGGTGGAGTCTACAGGGGTAGAGTTTATGGGATGGGGAATCAGCCTTCTACCAGTCGCTCTGCATATTCAGCATCACCTTCGATTGTTGTATCGCAAGCTGAGTATGATCTGATGCGTCACAGAGTGGCCGAACTGACTGAGGAGGTCAGTACTGGGCGACAACAAATGACGGAGCTGATTCAGAGTCTACAGGCAAAGATAGAGAAAATGGAAAAACGCGGTAAGAAGAAAAAAAAAATGAGCAACAATGAAGATACTGACTCGAGCACTGATACGGACAACGATTAGGATAATATTACTTTTTATCAAATTTATGTGTATAAAATAATTTTTCGTTTTTGTTAAAATGGAATTTATTTTTTTAAAAAAAAATTTATTACATTTCCGACGGAATTCCGTCGGAAATTATTTATTTCTTTTAAAATTTTATTTAATTTCCGACGGATATCCGTCGGAAAGTATTTATTTATTAAAAAAATTTAAATATTTTCCGACGGACATCCATCGGAAATTACTTATTTTTTAAAACAATTTTATTAATGTTTCGACGGTATTCTGTCGGAAATTATTTATTTCTTTTGAAAATTTTATTTAATTTCCGACGGATGTCCGTCGGAAATTATTTACTTTCCGACGGAAATCCGTCGGTAAAATATAATTTTTTATTGTCCGGCGGCCGTCGCAAAATCTGTCGGAAAATTTAGATTTCCGACGGTGAACCGCCGGAAAAGTTTTTTCCGACGAAAGTTATTCCGACGTAAATCCGTCGGAAATCTTAATTTTTCCGACAGAAATGTGGATTTTCCGTCGGAAAGTGTCTGTCGGAAAAAATTAATTTGCTTGTAGTGTATAATGTTATTATTAGTAAAAATAATATAATATGAAATTCAATTTTATTTAACAGTGAATTCTTTTTTAGGATAAATATAAGTTTTAAAAGTGAACTCTATTTTGTTTCTATGAAACAAATATTTATTACAGAAAATTAAGCAAAGAAATCAGATCTAATTATTAGGGGAACAAGTTATTGCAAGGGAGATGAGAAGGTGGGACGGGATGATGACAACAAAAGGCATTCATCCCTAGGTTATACTTGATTATCTATCTAATTCTGGCGCTGAATGAATTTGTTTGTCTACTTTTACCGGCGTTACAATGCATTTAACAAATAACAATGGGTGCGCTCTGTTAATTTTACCGACAATATCACATTTTTAGTTGTTCTTTTGTCGAAGCAATCCTACCAGATCAACAAATTAATGTTATAATTATCTCTACAAAGCTATTCGGCTGGAATTTCTTCCTGTGTGGTGGCAAAACTAAGAGGAAACCAAATCTCTACATCAATCTCTACAAATTAATGTCATAATTATTTTTTTGATCAAAATATATTTTAATATTTCTTAATTTTATCAACTGTAACGTATAAAAATATTTAAACTCAAATTAAAAGAAAGAATACTAATTTATAATAAAGTAATGATATTTTTAATAACTTTTGACAATCAAAATTCATATTGATTGATGTAGAAAGTATGAAATGATAAAACCATCTTTTATTATTTCACATTGTGTAAGGAATGTAATAACTGAATTTTGTCTTTCCATACTTGCCACACTATACTTTATCATTATAAAAAGTTACTAAAAGTATCATTACTCTTCATAATAATTCTAGATACACACATATTTGTATAGTTAATAAAGAGTTTATTTATTAGAACTACTACAAAGTGTTTATAGCAATGAATAATAAAAACTAAAAATGATATATAAAAATTAAAATAAAAATAAAGTATGAAGAAAATATAAAGAATTAGTGTAATGAAAATTAAAAAAGATAAAGAAAATTAAAGAAATATAAAATGGAAGAAAAATATGGAGAAGTTGATTCCTATAAGAAATGTGCAACTAAACTTATATTTTCATTCAAAAAAAAAAATAAAAGAATAACAAAGTGATCATAATAATTTAGTAGCAAAATTTCTTAAAATTAAAAATTAAAACTAATAATAGTTAAAATAGAAGATCACTTGAAAAATACTTAAAAATTAAAAAGTGTATAGGAGTTAAAAAGGAAAAAAATAAATTAAATAAGATTGAGGGCAAAAAATATGTTTATTTAGATTAAAATCCTAAAAAGGTAATCAAAATAACAACTTTTAATATAGATTCAGAATCTCGGAATGTTGCATTTATTTTCTTTGTTCTCAAAAATCAAATTATTTTGGCAAAAAAAATTAAAACTAAAACAAATACAAAAAAGTTATCATATTACTTTCTTAGACTAACCAAATATTGGAATTTAAAAATAAGAAAACAGATTATTCTTCAAGTTCAGATTCCCAACCATCCAAATGAGGCCAAGCTAACTATAACAAAACTGAAACTATGACCATGTTGGTGAGCACATCCACCATCACCACATAAATGTTTTGTACATTGTCATGAGGTCATTGCTTGGTCTAGATGAATAAATTAAAGAGGATGGAAATTAAAGAGGTGCAAGGAAATTGAAAGGCTAAGTAGTGTAAAAATCAAACTAAGTTTTTTAATGAGAACTTTGTTCTAGTTGTTTGTTCTACAGTTCAGATAAATTCTTAGAATTCTCAAGTATTTATTTTTTCCAGTAGTTTCTTCTACAATTTGGGTAAATTATTTTTGTCAACAGCTATCTGCATTCCCAATTGCAAGTTTGAAGCCTTCTTGTCTTTAGCAAACTCAATGGCTAGTTTTAATATTTTCTATATTTGTAACAACCCAATTGCAAAGGCAGAACTCTACCAATTGAAATATATTCCCCAAGCTGAGTAGAATATGCATGAATAAGTCAAATGTTTTTTTTCTATTCTTTCCCTTGGCATAGTTGGGCCATCCTAGACTTGAACTAGAGACCTCATCCGTGAAGTAAATCATCACACTTACTAACCAACCAATTGAGAGAGAATTAATAGATTCCTTTTCCAAAGCGATTCATCATTCTCAGATGCAACATACAACTCTCTGTTGTGCTGCACTCTCTAGGTATACTTGTAACTCCCTCCTCACCATTTCTTACCTTGACAAGTCTTTGTTAAAAAAACTCTTATGAAAAGAAAAAAGGTGTTAAGAGACCCTCCTTGCCCAACCCTAGACATTCTAAGATTCTTTTTGAAACATGCTCCTATTTGAATTTAAAAGATAGATAAATAACCACATCTCAATACACTGATTGGTGACATTCGAGTGACTAAGGGGGACGAAAACCAAGAAGTGCGTTATGTATACCAAACATTCTTCTTACAATTAGATTCAATCTCTCAGTCTTTGGAAAAAGAAAAAGAAAAAGAATTTCACGCTCTTCTTTTCGTGAATGGAGGATTAGAGAAATCCTATTGATTGCAGCTTCATCTTGACGTTCAAGAAAAGCATAAAAAAAATTTAATTGATATATATATATATATATATATATATATATATATATATATATATTATCTTGGATCTGACATTCAACTTTGGTGCTTAACAATCATTATGAATTAAAATATTACTTATTCAAAATCTTAAATTAATATAAAAAAATTATAATTATTGAAAGATACAGAAAAAAGAAACGCTTTTGAAATGTATTTGATTTGTTATGCTATAAACAAAAAGAATAATTAGAAAATCTCAATGATAATATTATAAAAAGAATTATCAAAAGATCAATAAGGATTTGGCAGGCAATTAATATGTCAATATTTGTATACAACAAGTGTTGATATTTTGGTTAGAACATATTGGTGTGTTGATAATAACAATCACTAAACTTTTATACCACTATATGGAATCATTTATATGAATCATATTTCATCATCATTTTCTATTAAAACAAATATTTTGGTTTGAATTTAGATAATTAATATCTTTTTTAATAGTTTCTTTACAGGTTTTAAATCTTTCCCTTCTCCTTCCCCTTTTAGTTTGAATTAATAATTTTCTAATTTTTAAATGCCATATGATGAAGTTAATATTTGCCACCTGATCCAAGATGAATATTCACTTGATCCCACAATCAACTTGCTCCTGTAAAACGGATCCTAGAATTGTTCTTAGGGTAGACTCTATGATGTTTAAGTTAGTTTTAGTATTTTTTTAGGTTGCCAAAAACTAAAGATGCTTGAAATAAGGTTTTTATCCCTTTACCTAGTTGGGTTAAGATGTATTTACCTAAAATCTAAGATTGTCGCAACATCTCTGAAAGAATGAGCTGCCAAATCCCATACAACTTCTAAAGCCATCATCATTATACTCACAAACTTCTCATGGGCCTAAACTTTTGAACCTTACACCTTGGGTCGAGGTCCAGTATTCATTCTTGAGATAGACATTCTGATGCTTAAATTAGTATTTGTGTTTTTCACATTACCAAAAACTAAGGATGCTTAAATTAGGATTTTTCTCCCTTTACTTGGAGGGGTTAAGATGTATTATACTTAAAATCTGAGATTGTAGGAATGTATCTCCATAGGGATGAGTTGTCCAATCCCATCTAACTTCTAACACCATCATCATCATACTCAAAAACTTTTCACGAGCCGAACTTCTAGACCTTACCCCTTAGGCTGAGATCCAGTACTCATGACCATATTGGAGCATCTAAGAATCTCCTATACACATGTCCCAACCATATTGAATGTGTTTCTAATACATTCTCCAAAGTAGGAGCTCCCTTTCTTTCCAATACAGTCATTACTTATTCCATGTAGTCTAGTATATCCATACATCCATCTTAACGTTCTCATTTTTTTCTACCCCATCTTAATATTCTCATTTTTGCTACCCTAATTTTCTTTTCATGTTCATATTTAGTGTTTCAACACTCTGATGCATAAAACATGCTAGTTTTATAGTTGTTTTATAAAATTTTCCTCTCAATTTTAACAAGAATAAATAGATTTTTTTGTTACTATAATTTTTCGAAATCCCAACTTTGATCACTATAAATTTTTATTAGCCAAAAAGATTACTGAATTTTAAAAAATGTTGCAAAGTTAGTCAGTTCACCCACGCACTAACACACATTGTTTTGCGATAAGGAAAAAGGTAAATTCTATTCTTAGACAGAATAACTTTAAAACAAAAAACGAAAACAAGGTAAACATCTCGGAGGAGAAAATATCTTCATCTTGAAGGAGAAAATCGCTGACGTTTCCAATTAAAACCCACAAATTTTCGCTAATGAAATTCCCACCCAACAAGATCCAGTTTCCATCATGACCGAGCAGGTAGAAAAACTAAGGCTCCATTTGGAGTGTGATGTATTGGAGAAAAGTTGTATTGGAATGTGTGAAAATTTTGATAGGTATTTTTGGATAGAAAAAGTATTTTAGAGGAAAAAATGAGAGGGAAAATTTTTTCAAATTATGTGAGAGAAATTTGAGTGGGAAACTTTAAATTTTAAATTTTGAAATAAAAATTTGTTTGGAGTGTGGTGTTTTTATTTGAGAAAATTTCTTACTTTTTCTATTTGAGAATACAAATGCAATGTCCAAATGGAGCCTAAAGGTCCGTTTGGACAAGGTATTTGTAAAAATTTGGATTTCTTTTTGGGTTTTTGTCACTCCAAGCAACAACCCCTTCTGGGTTTGACTGAAAATTTGTCTCCAACTATTTTATCCACTAGGAACCCATGTTTGGATTTCTTTTTCCATGTGGTTCCTAATACCTCAGTTTTAAGGTCTGGTTGAACTGCTGGAATTAGCCTGGGTCCATAACCCTTTGACTGTTCTGAAATTGACTTTTAATCTCAGGGGTATTCGAGGAACTGGAAAATCTAATTAGGAGGAGTTTTCCTTATACATCGAGATGTAATCGTGGGCCATGGCTAGAACAAATCCCGTGGCAGCGGCATGGCCGGTGACTGCAGCAATGGTGGGCATGGGGAATCGATGATATCAAAAATAAGACTTCGGAGCTTTGATTTGAATTAGGCGGAGGATTTGAGAATATAGCAGGTCCACCGAAGTCTTTTGCAAAAATAGCAGGTTGACCAAGTCTTTTGAGAATATAGCAGTGGGTCAGAAACCGAAGCTTGGAAATGTCCGAAAAACCCCTGATACTTATGAACTTCATCGTGTAACTTCATTTCACCTTTCTTCTGCATTCTTTCATTCTTCATGGATTGAACATGCCATTTTCACGGTGCGGTGCGTACATGAAATCAAATCCACGTACTGGTTAATTCGTTGTTAATAATTAAAAATGTAAACTACATCCCGACCGACGAACAAACAAAATCCCGACGTCACAAACTGCATCTTCACCTTTCTTCTGCATTCTTTCTTTCATTCTGCATTGATTGAACATGCCATTTTCACGGTGCGGTGCGTACATGAAATCAAATCCACGTACAGGTTAATTCGTTGTTAATAATTAAAAATGTAAACTACATCCCGACCGACGAACAAACAAAATCCCGACGTCTCAAACTGGCAATTGGATATTTGAAGATGGCCGAAGACTTATTAAGGTTCTATGACAAATAAGGAAGGAAGTCGGCATCTGTTGGACGAATAAACGATAATTAGTCGATGTTTCGTCGAGAAGTTAACCGACTTGTAGACGACCTTTAGTCGAGGTTTTGTCGAGGCTTTTTCGATGTTTAGTCGAGGTTTTGTCGACCCTAAGTCGATGTTTAATAATCGCGCCCACTCGTATTCTCTCGGCGATATAAAAATTTACGGAATTATTATTTGAAAACCGCGCCCACTCGTATTCTCTCGACTGATCGTTCTCCCATCATCACTCACGACGCCGAAGAACACGGAAGTAACATTTTTACGAGTGGGCGAGAACAACAGTTCATCAACATCTACTGGTAGGAAATAAAAGTGGGAAATAAAAGAAACTAACATAAGTCCATCAACATCTACTGGTAGGATAAAATAAGGTTTTCTACTGTTTTGATTTGTGTGTTTTGTAATGCAATGAGTTAGAGAGAAGGAAGAAAAAAAACAAGAGTCATAATATTTTGGAGCTTTCCTTCATATAGAGCTTTATGCATTTTGTTAAACAATTGATAATTTTTTAAAACAAGCACAAATTAAGAGGCTTTAGCACAGTATCTCGTTATTTCCATGTGTTTTGTTTTTCATTTTTTTACATTTCTATCACATATTTCTTGATGGTGTACAGAATATCATGAGCGAAACTAGCGGATTTTAACACTTAAATATGTCGATTGTCGACAGAAACTACTGAAATGTCAAATGAGTATGTGTTTAATTGATAAAACATAATACGGATAATGAACTGTAACTATTCATTACATCAAACAAGAGAGTGTCAACAATTTTAGTCCCTACAAACTAATTGATTTGTGCACGTTTGCCGGTTGTGTCCGCGCTGTCCACAACGACCACAGTTCTTCTCAATTTTTTTCTCGCCGGTTGAAGGAATTCTCTTTTTCTTGGGCCGACCACTCTTAGCCCTTGGTTCTGGGGGTGATAGTTGAATGGATAAAATTTCTTCTGGCACAATCCAAGCCTTAGGATCACCAACGGGCATAAAATTTCTCCGCATGCGTCATTCTCTGAATCAACTATTCCCCAACCCACAGGATATACTTGGTTGTTACCATCTATGCTAGTTGCAACAATTAATGAACCGGGATATTTTCCTTTCAAGAAGCAAGCATCAACGGCAATAACTGGCCGCATGTGCCGTTGGAATCCACGAATAGATGCACCAAATGCGAAAAATAAATACTTGAAGCACCCATCTTCTTCTCGACATACTTCAACAACAGTTCCCGGGTTCAACTCATTCATGACATGCAAATAAGATGGAAGTATCCGATACGAATCCTCAAAACTTCCTCGAACTTCCTCCAAAGCAGCTTCCCTTGCCGAGAGAACTGTTGTTCGGCGTGAGTGATGATGGGAGAACGATCAGTCGAGAGAATACGAGTGGGCGCGGTTTTCAAATAATAATTCCGTAAATTTTTATATCGCCGAGAGAATACGAGTGGGCGCGATTATTAAATATCGACTTAGAGTCGACAAAACCTCGACTAAACATCGTAAAAAGACTCGACAAAACCTCGACTAAAGGTCGTCTACAAGTCGGTTAACCTCTCGACGAAACATCGACTAATTATCGTTTATTCGTCCAACAGATGCCGACTTCCTTCCTTATTTGTCGTAGAACCTCTTGTGCTTCATTGATTATTTCTAAATTTTTCAAGTAGGTTTGACATTCTGATATCTTCTTTGAAATTTCTCACTCTTTTAATGCTCATTTAGAATAATTTTGAGTTATATGCATTAGTGATTTGGATTGGAATGTATGAATGAGATGAGTATGATTAGCTTTGTTTGGAAATTTTTAAAGCATCTTGTTAATTTTAATGATTGATTGAATGAGAATGTGCAATATTTGATACATTGAAACCATTGTGAGTATTTGAGCCTAAGAGCATTTTCTTTTTCATGCTCACATATTTCTTTGTTGAGATTGACAAATATGGTATAATCATTCTAGAACTTGCTTTGTTATGCATGTTGAGGTCACATTGTGGATTCATGCTGAAAAATGATAAGGGCATTTAAGATTACCAATTTTAAACTTTCTAAAAAGCTTAACCTTATATTACATATACCCCTAGTCACCCAATTTTGAGCCTTAGCCTTTCTTTGTTATAACACCACATTGTTTAGCCTTAAATCCTTGTCTTTGTTTACCATCGTTGAACCCTTGGTCAAGAGTATGTGGGAATGAATTGTATGATAAAATTTCTGTTGATTCAAAAGAAAGAACCACTGAAAAAAAAAAAAAAAGAAGTGAAAAGTATTCCCTACAAGTATTGGACAAAGTAAATTCATTGTGTACAAATTGGTCCAATTGTATGGTGAAGTAGAAAAAAAAAAGAAAAAAAAAGAAAAAGAAAAGAAAGAATGCATGTTATGTGGAATAAAGAAAGTGGTTTTACTATGCTATTTGTTACTTTTGAGTCATGCAAGGAAATTCCTATATATCTGATATCTGTAGCCTATATTTTTCTTTCTTTTTACCTACCTTTACCTAAGCCCCATTACAACCATTTTCAAGACCCTTTGATTTCTGCATGGATTTATATTATTAGTGGTGGAGATGTGATATATAAGCAAGCTTATGGTATTGACATGCTATATTTGATTTGAGTGTTGAATGAACCCTAAACACTTTGAGTGATTAGAGTGCAACCTGTGAGAGGTTATCAAATTTTGATGCATTTAATTTCGATGAAATTATTAGGGTTGATGAGATGCATATGTTTTGTTTTGAAAAATCAGGCTATGAATACTTATTCTTTGATTTGTTATTCCAATTTAGATCTTTAATGTGTAATGACTTTGAGTTATTTGTGGATGGGTTGAAAAAAAGGTATGGAATTGAGAGGAAGATATTGATCAAATACAAGCTTGAGGACAAGCTTTGATTTAAGTGTGGGGGAATTTGATAGAGTGTATAATTGCATATTTATTGGATCAATTTCCTTGTGTATAAGTGATTAAAATGCTTATTTATATGAATATTAAGTGTTTTATTGTTGATGGATAGATTGAAGCTTTGTAGGAAAAATTTAACAAATAAAGCAAAATATTATCTTTCTTAGCAAAAGCTTCAAGGTTTCTTTGTGCACATAGTCATCTTCCGGAGTTCATAACTCTTGATGCAGACGTCCAAATGAGATGATTCAAGATGATATGGAAAGCTGAGAAAGAGAGCAAAAACTTTCATGAATAAAGGTTTCTCAAATTCCGGAAGAAAAGGGACCAAATCTGGGCAGAAACTTGGGTTCAAGAAGTTCAGTTCTTTTCTGAATTTTGGCAGCTGGTTTTCTAATTGTGCAACAGTCGCCTTATTTTTTCAGCAGCAATTCAACAACAAAATTCTCAATATTCACACAAGAAAACAAGAGCACAACACCAAGTTGTCACACAAGAAAACAGAATGATAAGGGCACAAACAGCATATGATGCCAACCTTGCATTTGAGTGAAAGAGAAACATTTGCACATGAAGGCTTGGAGACCAGCTGCCATCTTTTATTTTTCTGAAGAAAGAGTGCATGAGGACAGCAAGAAAGTCCTTCCAAAATGCAGCCTCACATGAAGATGCAGCCTCACATGAAAAAAGAAAGAAAGCCAAACAAGAAGTGCATGAGGACACCAAGAAAGTCCTTCCAAATGTAGCCTCACATGGGAAAAAGAAAGCCAAACAAGAAAAGAAAATCAGAAAAAAATCTGTACAAAGACAAAAGGAAGCAAGAAGAATTAACAAAAGAAAGAAAGAAGAAAAAGAAAGAGAGGACCAAAGGAGGCTATTGATTAATTATGAAAAATGGTGAAGAATGTGAGGAAAAGCAAGTGGCCACAACCAAATGTCTTGAATCCTTGCCTATAAATAGGCAAGGCTTGGAAACAATCAAGGCATCCCATTTTTTTCTTTAGACTTTCCAATTTCAATTGGGAGAATTTTCCTAGAAAGGCCCTAATTTCCTTCTCCCTGGGGCCGAATTTCATTCTTCTTGGGACAGACAGTGGCAATTCAATTTCCTGGAGAGCACGGCCACGGGATGGACAACAGCAGCACTCCTTTGATTTTGTTTGTATTCTCTTTTACTATGTCTAGCTAAATTTTTCTTTTCAACCAAGGATTATAAGGTTTGATTTCAATTAATTGTGAGATTTCTTATTTTTCATTGATTTCTTTGGTTTTGAATATTATATATTCTTTGCAAATAAATTTATTATTGTTTTGAATGTTAAACAAATTAGGCCTATTGTTTAATAGTTAAATACAATAATCAATCTATTTGCAAAGAATATATAATATTCAAAACCAAAGAAATCAATGAAAAATAAGAAATCTCACAATTAATTGAAATCAAACCTTATAATCCTTGGTTGAAAAGAAAAATTTAGCTAGACATAGTAAAAGAGAATACAAACAAAATCAAAGGAGTGTCGTTGTCCATCCGTGGCTGTCTCCAGAAATTGAATTGCCACTCTGTCCCAAGAAGAATGAAATTGCCCAGGAGAATGAAATTAAGGCCTATCTAGGAAAATTCTCCCAATTGAAATTGGAAAGTCTAAAGAAAAAATGGGATGCCTTGATTGTTTCAAGCCTTGCCTATTTATAGGCAAGGATTCAAGACATTTGTGTGGCCACTTGCTTTCCTCACATTCTTCACCATTTTTCATAATTAATCAATAGCCTCCTTTTGGTCCTCTCTTTCTTTTTCTTCTTTCTTTCTTTGTTAATTCTTCTTGCTTCCTTTGTCTTTGTACAGATTTTTTTCTGATTTTCTTTCTTGTTTGGCTTTCTTTTCCCATGTGAGGCTACATTTTGGAAGGACTTTCTTGTGTCCTCATGCACTTTGTTTGGCTTTCTTTCTTTTTCATGTGAGGCTGCATCTTCATGTGAGGCTGCATTTTGGAAGGACTTTCTTGCTGTCCTCATGCACTCTTTCTTCGAAAAATAAAAGATGGCAGCTGTCTCCAAGCCTTCATGTGCAAATGTTTCTCTTTCACTCAAATGCAAGGTTGGCATCATATGCTGTTTGTGCCCTTATCATTCTGTTTTCTTGTGTGACAACTTGGTGTTGTGCTCTTGTTTTCTTGTGTGAATATTGAGAATTTTGTTGTTGAATTGCTGCTGAAAAATAAGGCGACAATGCACAATTAAAACCGTAGCTAAATTCGAAAGAACTGAACTTCTTGAACCCAAGTTTCTGCCCAGATTTGGTCCCTTTTCTTCCGGAATTTGAGAAACCTTTATTCATGAAAGTTTTTGCTCTCTTTCTCAGCTTTCCATATCATCTTGAATCATCTCATTTGGACGTCTGCATCAAGAGTTATGAACTCCGGAAGATGACTATGTGCACAAAGAAACCTTGAAGCTTTTGCTAAGAAAGATAATATTTTGCTTTATTTGTTAAATTTTTCCTACAAAGCTTCAATCTATCCATCAACAATAAAACACTTAATATTCATATAAATAAGCATTTTAATCACTTATACACAAGGAAATTGATCCAATAAATATGCAATTATACACTCTATCAGAACCTTAATAAGTCTTCGGCCATCTTCAAATATCCAATTGCCAGTTTGAGACGTCGGGATTTTGTTTGTCCGTCGGTCGGGATGTAGTTTACATTTTTAATTATTAACAACGAATTAACCTGTACGTGGATTTGATTTCATGTACGCACCGCACCGTGAAAATGGCATGTTCAATCAATGCAGAATGAAAGAAAGAATGCAGAAGAAAGGTGAAGATGCAGTTTGAGACGTCGGGATTTTGTTTGTTCGTCGGTCGGGATGTAGTTTACATTTTTAATTATTAACAACAAATTAACCTGTACGTGAATTTGATTTCATGTACGCACCGCACCGTGAAAATGGCATGTTCAATCCATGAAGAATGAAAGAATGCAGAAGAAAGGTGAAATGAAGTTACACGATGAAGTTCATAAGTATCAGGGGTTTTTCGGACATTTCCCGTCGGTTTTACAGCCAGCCTGCTATATTCTCAAAAGACTTGGTCAACCTGCTATTTTTGCAAAAGACTTCGGTGGACCTGCTATATTCTCAAATCCTCCGAATTAGGCCCATGCAAAATCATATCCATTGGAGAACTTTCCTTGGGCGGTGGTAATGAAGCGGACACCCCCGAAATACCCTCATCTTCATTGTTACCAGATTCAGACAGCAGATCCATTTTCGTCAACGACAGACTTAAAACTGAAACAAAAACGAAATCTCAATGGAAAAAGATAAGTAATTAGGGTATAGGGTTTATGGGGATGGGGAAATGGTTCAATAAAAATAGGTTTTGGTAAAAGCTTCAATAGCAATGTCGAAGGTATCAATCTTAGAATAGAAATGAAACTAGCAGAAGAAAGAATCCATGGCTGTTACTGCTACAACTCCTTCAATGACCTCAACACAACACAATATAATCAAACTCTAACGCCGGCCATTCCCATTAGACTCAGACTTAGCAAGGTGTAGGGCAGCCTCTTCACTAGTAATAGTCAAAATGAAGAGGTTTCCCTTTTCTTTTTTTTAATAGTTGTTCTATCAAAGAACTGAATTTACCCTTTTGCCCATCACAAAACAATGTGCATTGAGCGTGAGTTACTTTAATCCATCGCATTCTCTCTTTTTTTTTTTTCCAAAGATGGGTCTATTAACTTATGAAAGTTAATGATTATAATGGTATTCACCAAAGTGAACTCTTCTTAGCACAAATGTTGGCTAAGACTACTTGACCACATGTCAACCCTTTAACACTACTCTTCAACTAACTAATTCCCACAAAAATAACATAGCCTAAAAATGAAGTGATAAAACTAACCATAATATACAAACAAAAGAGGGTTAGTCAAACTAGTTTCTTTGCTATGTTCCATCCCCATACCTACTCACCATAATTAACCCTCTCCCTGTAAAGACTCCAAACTATTGGCATGTTGATATTCCATCCATGCCTCCATGGCCAATGCTATCACCTTTCTATCCTTCATCCATTCTCTCTCAAAAACCCATAGATTCCTACTCTTCCAAAGCATCCAGAGTATGTAGACAGTAAGCTGTGCTCGATCTTCCCAATTTTCTTCTTGAGTTATGAAACATATATCTTGCCACCACTGACTGAACTTAATTCCAAGTTGTTATGAATGATGCCATGATACCGGTGCCAGTTTTCAGATATTCTGCGCTCTATTGCAAGTGAACAGAAGATGTTCCAGACTCTCCTCACCATCTCCACACATTGGACAATTGGTTTCCACCATGATTCTTCTTTTTTGCAACACAACATTAGTAGGCATTATATTGTGACAACATCTCCAAATAAAGTGCCTCAGTTTCCTCTTCACTTTCAGTTTCCACATTTGCTTCCACATATTTTGCCTTTTGCCTCAGTTGTTGCTCCTGCTCCGAACTGATCTTTGCCAATTGAGTATAAGTCGATTTAACAGTATACTTTGCATCTGAACTGAATTGCCAAATCAATTGATCTCTACTACCTGGAGCCTCCAATGAAGGCTGCAAAATAGCATTTGCATCCTGTTGAGAAAATACTCGGGAGATGAGTTGGGTATTCCAAGATGTGCCATCTGCGATCAACAACTCACTTACCCATCGCACTGGCTGCTGATCTGGCTGACTACATCAAAGGTGAAAATTCTATCTGCCAGGAATCCAAGGCGACTCCCATACTCGAATAGTCTTCCCATCCCCCACTTGATATCTCATTCCCATAGTTATAATGTGTCTTGCTCCCATCCACCCCTTCCATAGCCAAGATGCAATTCCTTTTATGTCCATGTTCATCATCCCCGAATGTGGAAAATATTTGACTTTAACCCATCGCATTCAATGATCATTTTTTTATAAAGTGATTAACTTTGCAATATTTTTTTAAGTTTAGGAATCTTTTTAACTCACAAAAGGTACAGTGATCAAAATTGAAACTTTGAAAAAAATATAATAATTAAAATATGTATTTACTCTTTTTCAAAAGTTTTAATTTGTCTCTCAACTTTGAATTTTCTTTTAAATTAGTTTCTTGGGTTCTAGGACTAAGGTCATTAAATAGAAATAGAGAAAAATGCACCCAAGTGATCCCCACACCTAGAGATCAAAGATGGGATAAACCAGAAAAATATGGTTGCTAAACATTGTAACTATAGTCAAATCATAGAGATGCCAAGTTGTAGCCACTAAGTGACCCAATTTACCGCATTGGGAAGCTTTGATACCCATTTGCACTCCTCAAAACTCTACTTGGTTCGCATAGTTTTGGGAATTTAAGGTGTGGTTGGTTGAAAGGTTTGGGGAGAAAGTAATAGGAAAGAAATGAAATATGGATGTTTGGTTGAGGGGTATCATTACTTGAACAGTAACTCCAAATACCAAAACTAAGGTATCTTCCATTTCCCCTCATTTTGGGGGGTATGAAAGTTATTGACCCACAATACTTTTCATACTTGGAAGTAATGTTTTGTATACTTGGAAGAATCATTGTTATTATTATGATTATTATTATTATTATTGGTAATTATAATCATTCCCCCGACACAAACCAAATAGCACAATTATAATGAAAGAACCTATTATCTTTCCCATTCCCTTCAATAAACCAAGTGCATTTCAGACATTAACCTTTCCATGTACATACTTTCTCACGTCAAGAAATAGGGTGTTTCTCAAACACGAGTAAATGTTGAGAGACAAAACTAAAACTTTTTCAAAACTTATATATAGAGCCTACTCAATTGTATATTTTTCTATTTTCATCTGATGCATTTAGTACTAAATCCAAGGGACCAATTATAATTAAAATTAAAAGTTGATAGATTAAATTGTAACTTTTTAAAATATGAAAAACGAAATCAAATTAAAGTCCCAACTTGTGGGACTAATGGTGTTAGTTCTAGACATGCGATTCTCACTTGATTGCTAGCGGTGTTCAACTTTATGTAGACTAATTTCACTTGAAAGACCAATTGAAGACAAAATTGAAAGTAAAGGAACAAAATTAAAAAAATTTTAAGATAAGAGATGAGAAAAATAGTGGATGGAAATATAGGAATCAAGAGTGCATCGAAGGTCTCCTTTGGAGTGTAAGGTCCTCTTTCTAGGAGATGAGGAATAAAGTAACTTTGTGGAGGCTGAGTGGCGTGAACCCTTGGATAACTTGTTCCAAAAACTCACTACACAAGTTCTTCCCCTTGGATCAACCCAACTGAAATCTTTCCTTGGAGATGGTATGTTCCTTGAAGGTGGAATAGCTCCTCAACCCCTAGATAACCTGTACCTAGAAACCTTGGAATCAATGGATGGATGGAATCCGAATTTCCTAGGGAACAAATCTAGGAAATCAAGAACAACAAACACACAAATTCCGAATTTGTGTAATTTGCAAGTAATTACAGAAACTAGAGAGCAATTCTCTCAAGCTTGTAATGTCAAGAACCAAATTTTCATTCATCAAAATCTGCCCTTCAAGATGGCCGACGGCCACTATATGGATACAAGCTAGGGTTTACAAATTAGGGTTGCACAAGCTAGGGTTTCTTTTAGGGCCAAATGGGCTACATGACTCTTTGGGCTACATGACTCAATTTACCATATAATTAAAACTAAACCCAATGATCCTAAGTAGTTCTAAGGAAAATAGTAGTAAAGCCAAACCCATTAACAAGACCCAATTACATTTAGTACATTAATAAACATGGCCTTGTCAATCTTGGTCTTCTCCCCATCCTTTTGGGCCGTTTGGATGAGTCCATTCAAGGCTTCCTTCATTTTCTTTGTTCTAGCCCTTGTCATCATGCTTCGGGTTCGAAGTCTCTTCAATGCTTGTTGGATTCATATCAGTCCCCCCTTCTTCGAGAGGATTCGTCCTCGAATCCAGATCATCATAATCTGCAATTTCAAAGGAGACAACTCAAAGAACATTGAAGGTAGTACTTACATTGTACTTACGGAAGGTCAATCTTGTAAGCATTGTCATTGATTTTGCGACAACTTGGAAAGGTCCATCTCCACGTGGATGCAATTTTGTCAATCTCTGTACTGGAAACCTTTCCTTGCGCATATGAACCCACACCCAATCTCCTGGTTCAAAAGTGACTTTCTTTTGACCCTTGTTTGCATTTCGAGCATAGGATTCATGCATCTTCTCAATATTCAGCCGAACCTGCTCATGTAACTTCTGGACAAAGTCAGCCTTGCGCTTGTTTGGTATGTTTGTGCCCGGTGTGAAATCAATTAGATGTTCAATTCCTCTTTTGGGCTGCAATCCGGCTGGTAGCTCGTCAGGAAATACATCTCGGAATCCCTGCAATATGTTAGAAATCTCAACCGGTAGGTTGGATGGCAAGTCAGCACTAAGTAGAACATTAGATTCACAACACTTAGGAAGAAACAAAACACGATTAGTATGCAGACAATTATCAACATGTCGGACATTTGCATAAAAATTTGGTTGTTTCTTATTTACTTGAGTCACTCTCTTTCTCTCAATGTGTTCTACTTCATTTAACTCATATTGCTTAGGCTTAGAATTTTCAAATTTTCCTTCTTTTCTCACGGGTAGTGCAGAATTCAATTTCATCATTTGCTGAAATTCGCCCTTTAAATGTAATTGAGATTCAGAAACTTGAGTAGGCGACAAAGGGAGTAAAGTAGTTTTTCTACCATTAACAAAGAAAGTGTACCTATTACTTCGTCCACTGTGGGAAGCATCCCTGTCAAATTGCCAAGGTCTACCAAGCAATAGGTGACCAGCTTGCATGAGAGCCACATCACACAAAACTTCATCTTTGTATTTGTTGACTGAAAAATTTACCAAGACTTGTTTTGTGACTTTCACTTCTCCACTCTCATTGAACCATTGCAACGTGTATGGATGTGGATGCCGAAGTGTGGGCAATTTTAGTTTATCTACAAGCAAAGTCGAAGCAATGTTAGTACAACTACCACTGACAATAACAAGTATACATACCTTCTCATTGATGGTGCATTTAGTGTGGAAGATATTCGGTGTTGAACATTGTTCTCCTCTTTAATCAACATTTAAAGATCGCATAGTCACCAAAGATGGTCCTTCATCGGGGCCAAAACATCTTCATCAGTTCCCATTTTCTACAAGTGGTGGCATATCTTCATAGTCACTTTCATGTTCACTCTCACTTTCGATCGTGCCATCACCTCTGACAACCATAATTCGAGCATTAGGACACTCTCGTGCATAATGTCCCTTGCCTTGGCACTTGAATCATGTAACCTCCCTGGCTGGTTTTCTCACTTCACTTGATTTCTGAGTGTTTGGAACCATGGTTGGAGTAGTGTTTGAGGTACCAAGAGTTGCGGCCTTTTTGAAGTCGGTGCTTAAATCCTTCTTAGGCCATGTAGACTTCAAAGTGTCCAATTTGAAGTCTGTGGGGTTGAAAAGGTTCGACACCCTCTCCTTAAGTCGCTCTCACTTTCATTGCCTTGTGATACATCTCATTGAGATCTTCATACTCCTGCATCTCAACAATGTGGGCAATATCCCTCCTTAGTCCTCCTAGAAATCGAGCCATGGTAGCTTCACTGTCTTCTTGAATGTTGACTCGAAGCATCGTAGTCTCCAACTCTTGGTAATAATCCTCCACAGTCCGATTTCCTTGGGTGATCTTTTGTAACTTGTTGAACATCTCCCTGTAGTATTGGTGTGGAACAAATCGCTTTTTCATGAGCTTCTTTAATTCATCCCAAGTACGAACAGGCCCTTCTTCATCACGTCTCCTTTCGGCCTGAATTTTAGTCCACCAGTTACGGGCGTATCCCGCAAATTCAACCACAGCTAGCTTGACCTTCTTTTCCTCCGAATAGTTGTGCACTGTAAAAATACTTTCAATTTTATCAGACCATTCAAAGAAAGCTTCAGGATCTTGCTTACCAAAGAATTGAGGAATTTTCATTTTGATACATCCTAAATTGGAATCAATTCTAGGAGTACGGTATTGACTTCCCTGAAATGCCTCAAAGGCTTCGTCATCATTGTCATTGCCATATGTGGTCTTTGTAGATCGAGAGGATTCGGCTCTCTCAGCTTTGAGCTCTTTGACTTCCTGTTGCAAACACAAACCAAAGTGTAAAATTTTGCTAACATCTCCTCATAGGATTCTTTAGAACCCGGTGGTGGTGGTGGTTGTCTCTCCATTATAGCTGCAAAGGTTAGCAAAGGAAATAAAACAGTTTATAAGTCCTCACTTCCCTTCCCAATTCCCCAAATTCACTCACCAAGTGTTTGAGTTCTCTTGGGCTTGTATAAGTGAAAGGACGGATTCACACCACTCAATTTGCTCTTCCGTTTCTATTCTTACTCAAACAATGTTACACAAAGGAATTTACAACAAGTTAATGCAGCTGGACAATGAGATTAGAATGAATTCTAAGGAACCAATGAAAACAGTACCAAAGTCAATGAAAACAGTACCAAAAATACTGTACCAAAGTCAATGAAAACAGTACCAAAAATACAAGAATTCAATTTTTTTTGGTAAGGAATTTGGACAAACTGAATGCAAAAACAGAATCTACACGAAAAATCAGTGAGACACACAAAATTTTAGAATTTTCGGACCTCAACTCAATATTACACAAAGGAATTTACAACAAGGTAATGTAAGTGGAGAATGAGATTAGAATGAATCTAAGGAATACAATGAAAACAGTACCAAAAACACAAGAATTCGAATTTTTTTGGTAAGGAATTCGGACAAACTGATTGCAAAATCAGAATCTACACGAAAAATCAGTGAAACACACAAAATTTTAGAATTTTTGGATCACAATAATTTCAGAGTTTTCGGATCACAATTCAAGACACTTGAAGAAAAGAAATTTAGACAAAGCAGCTTGCATATTGGTGGTCGGTTTCAGCCCTTCCAAATTCTGGAATTGGTCAAGGACTTTTCTGGGTTCAAAATATGGTAGAAGGGATGTATTTGGATAAGTAGAAGGCTAATCACAAACTGGAAACAATCCAAAGTACAATCTGAATTTGAGAGGCTTGAAAGGAAAAATCTGTTTTTCCGAAATCAGAAAAGGATTTTTGGCATGGTAACTTCAAAAGGTCATAACTTTCTACTCCAATATCGGATTTTGCTCCGTAAGTACTCAAATCGAAGCTCTCGGAGAGATCTACAAGCAGACGGCCTACTGTCCGCCTCAAGTTGGGACTTTGGGGGTCAAAAAATGACGCTAAGACCACCTACTGTCCGCCTCAAGTTTTCTACTCAAGTCCCAAAAAAAAAATTCCAGCAATTTTCTTCTTCTCTCTTTTCTCTTCTTTTTTTTTTTGTTATCTCTTTTTTTTTTCTTCAACTTCAGCAAGGCATAAACAACAATAATATATGGAAATAACAGAAGTAAGGCAGCAAGGGTATGGATTTATCAAGAGAGCAAAGATACGGATTTATCAAGAGAGCAAAGATACGGATTTATCAAAAAAGCCGAAACCAACACATGAATAAGAACAGAATTTCAGCAAGGCATAAACAACAATTGGATAAGCAAAGGTACGGATTTGTCTAAGATGGAAGCAAGCCGAAACCAACACATCAATACAAGAACAGAATTTGCTTCATCAATACAAGAACATACCAATGATGATGATATTCAAAACAACAAGAAGATTGAGGAGATAAAGAACATACCAATGATGATGATTTTTTTTTTTTGTTCGGTAAAAGAAAAGATATGAACAGCTTGGGAACCAAGACTGCTCTGATACCAAAAACTGGCGTGAACCCTTGGATAACTTGTTCCAAAAACTCACTACACAAGTTCTTCCCCTTGGATCAACCCAACTAAAATCTTTCCTTGGAGATGGTATGTTCCTTGAAGGTGGAATAGCTCCTCAACCCCTAGATAACCTGTACCTAGAAACCTTGGAATCAATGGATGGATGGAATCCGAATTTCCTAGGGAACAAATCTAGGAAATCAAGAACAACAAACACACAAATTCCGAATTTGTGTAATTTGCAAGTAATTACAGAAACTAGAGAGCAATTCTCTCAAGCTTGTAATGTCAAGAACCAAATTTTCATTCATCAAAATCTGCCCTTCAAGATGGCCGACGGCCACTATATGGATACAAGCTAGGGTTTACAAATTAGGGTTGCACAAGCTAGGGTTTCTTTTAGGGCCAAATGGGCTACATGACTCTTTGGGCTACATGACTCAATTTACCATATAATTAAAACTAAACCCAATGATCCTAAGTAGTTCTAAGGAAAATAGTAGTAAAGCCAAACCCATTAACAAGACCCAATTACATTTAGTACATTAATAAACATGGCCTTGTCAATCTTGGTCTTCTCCCCATCCTTTTGAGCCGTTTGGATGAGTCCATTCAAGGCTTCCTTCATTTTCTTTGTTCTAGCCCTTGTCATCATGCTTCGGGTTCGAAGTCTCTTCAATGCTTGTTGGATTCATATCACTGAGTATTGTCCAATAGTCAGTATAAAGTACTTAAGAATATTGTCCAGTAGTCATTATAAAATAATGAAGTTAATATGGGGAATAAAATATACCTATAATTACTACTTAGTATTAACAGCCAATCATTTGTATGTCTGAACACTTAATGCACTAATGATTAGTCTTAATACTTGCATTGTCTCCTGGATTCCGACATCATTAAGGAGGATCATCTTCTCTGATTTGTACAAGTTCGAAGCTCTAGTAATGAAACCTTTACTGTCCTATTACTCGAACGTTTCTAAGAGACATTATTCTTGGTAGACAACCATCCTTATTCTTGAGCTCCTCCTTTGATAGGGAAATGCTTGGTATACTACTCCATTAACTCTCTTTGGTTTTTTTGAATCTCCTTGCAAGCAATTGACCTTTGGATAATATAGTTAAGGGAATGGATAGTGGGATATCCACCATTTTAGAACTGGAAGTAGCGGATCTACTGCAAAGAATCCATCTATCCAAGGAGGAAGAGTCTAGGGTGGAGTTAAAGGAGGAAGATATTAAGATCAATATGGAAGAGTGTCAAAAGAGCTTGATTGGTAGGGTGTTTGGGGAGAAGAGGTGAATTTTACAAGGCTGGAGAACACATTGGAAGGCATATGGCCAACTACGCAATCTTTCAGGGTGAGGGAGCTGGGATCTAACTTCTTTCAATTTGTGTCTTGTACTAACGAGACAAGCTAAAAGTGCTACAAAGGAAGGGATGGATGTTTGACTAGTAGAACATCATCCTCAAGGAATGGACTGAGGAGCTACAAATCTAGGAAGCAAACTACAATGAGGTTGAGCTCTGGATTCAGGTTTGAAATCTGCTAAACTAATGGATGGCCAAGGGGTCAACTTTTTCCCAAGATGCTTGTTGTTCTAATACCAGAAACTGGAGGTAAGTTTGGGAGGCATATGAAGATTTTAGCCTCAGTTGATTTGAGCAAACCACTGCTTAGAGGCAAAAAAATGAAACTGCATGATAAGACTTACTAGATCTCATTTCAATATGAAAACTTAGCCACATTCTGCTACTATTGCTACAAAGTTGGCCATTTAGAAAGGCTATGCAATGCAAGAAGACAAGATTCAACCAAAAATATGAGATGAAAGAAAGCTAATTTTGGGATTGGCTAAGAGCTGTAGGAGGTAGGCAAAGCTTAAACAAAAAAAGGAAGGAAAGACACGGCAGCCAAGGAAAATGGTTAAGAACCTAGTAAAAACAGGAGTAGTGAAGAATAATTGGAAGGGGGAAAATTTTAAGCCAAGTATAGATGCACGTCTAGAACATGCTTTGATTGAAAGAGGCATTCTTTGTAGGGATTCAGAGAAAAGGGGTAAAATAGAAGGAGGGGATAGTGGTTGAACTAGAAGCTGCAAAAGCACAAAAGCTTCGGTTGGGAGAAGAAAATCAAAAGGATTCAAGTAGCCTTGGATCACTAATGGAAGAAATGGAAGTTGATAGAAGAAGAGAGGGGGAGGATGCAAATTAGCAAACATAGCAACTTGAACTAATAAATGTTCCAGTAAGATGTGAGGCGATGGACTAGCAATTGATGGAGGATAAATATATGGACAATAGAACAGTCCTGCAACAAGAAATGTAAAGGACTCCAAGCAGGTAAGGAGGTGGAGGAGGATAGGTAGTAGAGTTTGAAGGACGATCAAAATAACAAAAAGAGAATTAGGAGAAACATCCGGGGCAGGCAGCAAAAAGGCATGGCCACTAGAATATAAAAGCTCAAAATCGGATGAAGACATGGAAATGGGTTACAAAAAGCAAAGAAGTGAGGAAGAAGGAAGGAAGACCAACAAAGGTGGAGGAAACCAGCCTTGAATGGTCCCAAAAATGACCATGAAAGTGTGTGTATGGAATTGTAGAGGTTTGGGAAGACTCTCTACAATTTCCCAACTGAGAGGGATCATCCGTTCCCACCTTCCAAATCTGGTTTTTTTTATCTAAAACAAAAAAAAAATTGTAGCTACCATGTGCAGAAGATTGAAATTCTAGGACAAATGGAGGGTAGTAGAACCCGATGGCACAAAAAGGGGGCTATTGGTTTGTTTGAGTGACAATAAAATGTCAGCAAAATTATCTCTACCAAGTTTTGCATTCAAATAAAATCTATATCAAATGGGAATAATAGGAAGTTTTGGGCTTTTTTTTTTTGTGTATGCTAGTATAGAAGCTAGAATAAGACAAGAACAGTGGAAGTACTTAAAGCAGCAAAGATAGGAATGGGGAAATTTGTGGTTTTTGGAAGGAGATTTCAATGATATTATGCATCAAGATGAGAAAAAAGGTGGAAGAAAAGAGAGTAAAATCCAGCTTCCACCAATTAAGAACCTTTGTAGAGAAAATGGAAATGAGAGAAATAGGATTCATGAGGAGGAGTTATACATGGGCAAACAATAGAGAATGGGAAGCTTTTGTAAAAGAGCAGCTGGACTGATTCTTTGGATCGCCTAATTGGCTGCTCCAATTTCAAAGAGCTAACGTTTATCATGTGCAGACACACTCATCGAACCATTCACTTCTACTGCTAGACACAGATCCAAAAGAGCAACAACCCAAAAGAATATTCACTTTTGGTAGAAGATGGGTCAAAAGAAGAGGTAGTGAATAGAGTAGTGAAAGCTAGGTAGGCTAAGGAGTAGAGTGGAACTCCCATGTACTAGCTATGTGCTAAAATTAGACAATGTCAAGCAGAGCTAATAAAGTGGCGCCAGAAACACATGTAGAACTCAGTTAAGCAAATAGTAAGGATGAAGACACAAATGGTGACTCTTACTAATCAAGGGGGAAAGAGAAATTGGAATGAATGGGGTAGACTGAAGAATGAACTCAGTATAGCGTATAGAAATAAGGAAACATATTAGAGGCAAAAGTCAAGAGTACAATGGTTTCAAGAAGGGAATAGAAACACAAATTCTCCCATGCTTCCACAATCAATAGAAGGAGGTAGACAGAATACCATTGAAAGGCTTGTGAGACTAGACGAAAGGACCTGTGAGAATAACCAAGAAGTATAGGAGGAAATTCTAAAGTTTTATGAATAGATCTTCACTACTTCAAGCCCACTACTACAACATGAAGGACTAAAAGGTATCCCACTGTCTATCACCAAGGCAATGAACTTTGCTAATGATGCCTGTGGAAGATTCTGAAATCAAAAGTGCTCTCATTCAAATGAATCCTAACAAAACCCCTAGGCTTGATGGTATGACTCATTTTTTCTTTCTGTCTTATTAGAATGTGATCAATATAGATATTTGGAATGCTGTTAAAAATTTCTTTGATAAGAAGAAAATGCTAAAACAAATGAATCACACATTGGCCCTGAAAATTAGGAATCCTACATCAATTGCTTATTATAGACCAATTAGTTTGTGTAATGTAGGGTATAAAATCATTTCTAAAATTTTGGCTGAAATGATGAAAACTTGCCCTCACAAATGAATTAGTCCTTATCAAGCACCTTTCATTCCTAAGAGATAAATTCTGGATAATGTGGTGGTGGCGCATAAGTGCATCCATACGTTAAACTCTAAGCATAAAGAAAACAAGGGGATGATGGCTTTAAAACTTGATGTGGCTAAAGCGTATGATAGGGTGGAATGGAGTTTTTTATGTGAGGTCCTTAGGAAAATGGGATTTGCTACCTTTATATTCTAGATTAGGCAAAACATTATTTTTTCTACTTTCTCATTAAATATCAATGGAGAAAAGTGTGGATATATCCAACCAACAGGGGGCATTAAACAGAGGGATCCACTTTCACTTTACCTCTTCTTAGTCATATTAGAAACTTTCTCAAACATGATTAAGCAAGCAAGCTTGAAGGGTGATTACAAGGGCATGAGAGTGAGTAGAAGCAGTCCTCTAATTACTCATTTATTATTTGCAGATGACTCATTACTCTTTTGTGAAGCAAAGCAAGTAAGGAAAATCAAAGACCCACTGTCCAGATGCAACCGCTATTCTAGCCAATTGGTCAACCTAGAAAAGTCCTCGGTATTCTTCAGCAAGAATATACCCAATGGGCAAACAAAAGGCACATGCTAAGCCCTAGATGGAATCAAGGAACAGAAGAAGGCAAGGTATCTAGGTCTACCTGTGACTATAGGAAGATCAAAGAAGGATTTATTTAGCTATGTGGTGGAGAAAGTCAAACAAAGGATAACCGGGTGGAATAATAGGTTCTTCAGATAGGTAGGCAAAGAAGTGCTCATCAAGGCAGTGATTAACGCCCTTCCAACTTATGTGATGGCTTGCTTTAAACTCCAGAAGGGTGTTTGCTAGGACAGCAAAAGGAATATTTCAAACTTTTGGAGGGGAGGAAAGGAAGATGGGAAAGCAAAAATTCACTGGAAGGCTTGGAAGGACCTGATACGACCAAATGATGAAAAAGGATTGGGGTTCAAGAACATCCAGTTGATTAATGATTCACTCATAGCTAAACAATTGTGGAGACTAATCACTCAACCCAATCTCCTCATGAGCAAGGTGATGAAGGCCAAGTACTTTCCAAATTGAGGGTTAATGCTATCCTAGCTTAAAAACAATACTTCATGGCTGTGAAAGTGTCAGATGGGAGAACAGGGGGTCTAGATTCCAAGTAGGGGATGGGAAGACTTGAAGAGTTTGGGAAAGCCTGTGGATCCTAAGCAGACAAGGATTCAGAACTACAGCGGATCCTGCACACAAAGAGAAGGCTACATGGGTAAGTAAAGTAATGAACCAAAGTAATGGAATGGAGAGCTAATTAGACACTGTCTGGATCTCTACTTTGAACCACGTTAAATACGAAGGATTGTATATAAAAATCTCTATTTTCACACATTTTTCTCCTACAACAAAAGGTATATATATATGAAAGATTATCTACGTATGGAAGGATATCAGAAAACATAATCAATGGGATATATATAGTTGTGATGTCAATTTTCCTCTTAAAAAACTCTCAACTAGTGTATAGCTCACACTAACAGTTTTTTTCGGAAGAATAATAATATTTCATTGAAAGGAATACAATCGTTACAAATAACTATAGACAAAACAAAATAGTTATAAATACATTGTCTACTAAATTATACAAATCCAACAAATTATTAAAAAGTAAAAAACAACATGTAAAGCACGTCCCATATCAGGTTTGGACTCTAGTTTCGGAAAGTGCCAAAATCTTCGAAGAGCGCCAATAATGCAGATATTAAAATCTGATCATATCTGACTCCGTTGAACTCCCAAAATACAAACAATTATACAAATCTAATCATATCTAACCATATCTAATCAAAACTATACAACTAAATCTTTTAGAGGGCATTAGAACAAATAATTACAAAATGAAAATTCAAAGTTTCCACTTATTCAAAAGAGAAGAAGAATCTCCCGCTTATTTAGAGAAAAAAAAGCTCCAAAGAGATACACTCATAGGAGATAAGAACAAAAAGTGGTGGTTTCTATAGAAAAAAACCCATGGATTAGATTAGTATTGTCCCTACATTGTAGGGTGCAATGTCCTCTTTGGAGGCTTTTGTCCTCCTTTGGAGTTGTTATTTTATTGTGTTCATGGATACTATCTCACATTGGAAAATTAAGAAGAAACTGGAGCACTTAATAAGTGGCAAGGACCCATAACCCACTAACTTAAGCTTTTGGGGTCAGGTGGGCTCTTACTGCTTATTGGGCTGCTCTAGTTGGGCTCCCCATGTGTAAAGCTTACCAACAAGTGGTATCAGAGATGGAATGTTGGACTACTTGGGAAAGCAAGTGGTTCCTCTTCTAGTTGAACTGGGGCTTAGTGGGGACTCGTGGATAAGTAGGTTTGTTGTGATTTACTACTTGCACGAACACTAAATGGGTCCATGGTGAATATATGGGTTTGTTGGAGTAGGGATTGGGCTTGTGGGGGAGTAGGTTTTAATGTGGTAGTGTATCCATGAAGGGGGAGGTTTGTTGTATTCATGGATACTGTCCCACATTGGAAAATTAAGAGAAACTAGAGCAACTAATAAGTGGCAATGAATCATAACCCACTAGCTTAAACTTTTGGATTCAGGTGGGCTCCTACTACTTATTAGGCTGCTTTAGTTGGGCTCTCCATTGTGTAAAACCTCCCCAACAAGTAGGTTATCATTATGATTATAAATACTATTCCACATTGGAAAAATAAGAAGAACTAGAACATCTAATAATTGAAAAGGACCCAAAACCTACTAGTTAAATTTTTGGGTTGAGTTGGGCTCTTATTATTTATTAAATCACTCTAGTTGTGTTCCCATATGGTACTCTTCCCAACTAATGGTATCCAAATTAGACTACTGGACTACTCCATGAAATAAGTGGTTCTTTTTTTTTATTAGATTGATGTCTAGTGAAGAATTTGAACAAGTAGGTTTGTAATATTAGTTTACTACTTACACGAGCACAAAATGGATCTATAGTGAAGAGATGGGATTGCTAGAGTATGGATTAGGTTTGTAAGAGAGTGGGTTTTAATGTGATAGTATATCCATGAAGGGGGAGGTTAACTATATTTATGGATACTATACCACATTAGAAAAGTAAAAAGAACTAGAGAGCACTTAATTTTTCAGTTTAGTTGGCCTTCTACTATTATTGGACCATTCTAGTTGGATTTCGCATCCCTAATAGTCATAAGAGTCCTTGATAGGCTACATGAACCTTTGAAAAATAGCAGAACTCCTAATTAGTTCCATTACTTCTGATTTCATGTTAGGCTCGGTAACTATTTGTTAAACTTTGTTTATTTAACAATATCCCAACTCCTAACTAGTTCCCATACTTCTAATTCGATGTTAGGCCAAAAGAAAAGGGACTTGACACTTTGTAGGCAAACATTTTGGCCAATCCAAAATGTAAGTGACTGAACCAATTTCCTCCTGTGATCAGTGGAGCTGCCAGTATAAATCTTGTTATTCTTCAAGTTCCCTTTGACTATCAGTTTTTAGCATATACTAAGAATCAGGTTTATCTGAGATAAGTGTCTTGGTTATTAGTTCTTGGCATTCTCATATTCTTCCTGGCTTTTCTCAACTTATGACATCTATTCTTATTTATTGGTAGAAATGCAAACATAGTTCCACTTTGTTCCTATTGTAACCTTGATAGTGTATCAGCCACTTTGTTTTTAAATCTTTGCTTATAGTGAATTTCATAGTGCAAGCCCAATAATTTGGTCAACCATTATTGTAATAAGAGTGTATTGAGTTTCTGCTCTAATTAGAATTTAGGAAAGTGATGGTTAGTTTTGATGACAAAGTGATGTCCCATTAGTAGTGCCTCTATATGGTAACAACCAGAACAACAACCATTAAATTTTCTTTGTATATTGATAATCAAAGGTTCCTTATAGTAAAAGCCTTAATAACTAATGCAATTGGTTGCTCTTCTTGCATTAACAGAACTCCCTTACCTTGTGTACTGGCATTAATCTCAATAACACATTCCTTTGGAAAATTAGATAGCCACAAACTAGTGATTTGCACATACCTTCTGTAAGTTCGCAAAAAGCTATTGCGACTTCATTATTTTGTGTAAAGTTTTCCTTCTTTAGAAGATTAGTAAGGGATTTACATATGACACCATAATGTTGAACAAGCTTCTTTGATAGACACAAAACCATGATTTTTATGATTATATACCCATCTAGTTTGGAATCATATCTTTGTTTTCAAAGAAAATTTTTTTTTATCAATTTTAACTTAGTACTTCTTCTGTCCTAATATTAGAGTGACATCTTGATAATTTAATTTATTAAAAAGATATGTAATAATTGCGTTTACATGACATGAATATGTATAAATTGACATTATAATCCCTAATTTTAATCTAAAAAGTATACTGGTACTTGAGAAAGGTTACTTTTTCAAATGGTATCATAAAAAAATGTATTTAAATACTATAAATGTGAGTCTTATTTTGAAACAATAAAAAAAAAGAAGTAAAAATGTGACAACAGTAATGCGATAAAGAGGCATAATCTTTTTTATACTATAAAGTGTAATATATTTAACACACTATTAAATGTTTAATTTTTTTTATCCATACTTTTTAATTTGTCTTATATCATCATTATTAGTAAATGTATTATAAAAATTTTATTTAAAAGTGGGCACTCTTACAAGTTTTGAAAAAGTTTTGAATTTTTTTTTGAGAGGATGAATATATGGCTGTAAAAGATGGGTATATGATACGCAAAGTGATATTAAGTGATTCTGTAAATGATCCGACAACATGACCACTTGACACTATCGGCACCATTTTTTTGGGGTGGTTATTAAAATCTACATTTTGTAAATGTTAAGTTTCGAGTGGGACAGCTCCTGTATTGGTTAGAGAGATACATGTTTAAATGTAAAAGTTTTTTCTTTTTTTTTTAGCTCATTTGGAAGTGTCCTTCTCTCACTATCCCACCCTCTCTTGTTTTCTCCTTTTTTTTTTCCAAAATGATAGTTATATTGAAAATCCAAATTGGCAAAATGTACATAGCTTAAAATGCTAAAAGAGCTTCATGACTTGGTTGAAACCTAACCCATGAAGACAAGCACCTCTGCGAAAGAGGAGGACGTCTGACGAAATCGGAAAAAACAACAATACTAACTAAAATGAAAAATATGTTAAGGAAGTTTTACACATGGGGAGCCCAACTAGAGCGGCCCAATAAGCAGTAGGAACCCACCTAAACCCAAAAGCTTAAGCTAGTGAGTCAAGGGTCCTTACCACTTATTAAGTGCTCCAATTTCTTCTTAATTTTCCAATGTGGGATAGTATCCATGAATACAACAAACCTCCTTATTCATGGATACACTACCATATTATAGCTCACTCCCCCACAAGCCCATTCCCTACTCTAGCAAGCACATCTCTTCACCATGAACCCATTTAGTGCCCGTGCAAGTAGTAAATTGGTATCACAAACCTACTTGTTCACGAGTCTCCCACTAAGGTCCGGTCTAACCAGAAGAGGAACCACTTGTTTCCCCAAGTAGGCCAACATTCTGACTATGATATCACTTGTTGGGGAGGTTTTACACAATAGGGAGCCCAACTAGAACGGCCCAATAAGTAGTAGGAGCCCACCTAAACCCAAAAGCTTAAACTAGTAGGTCATGGTTTCTTACCACTTATTAGGTACTCTAGTTTCTCTTAATTTTCCAATGTGAGACAATATCCATGAACACAACACTACTTCTATCCTTAACCAAGCTTGGAGCCATATTACAATGGGGTATGGCATTATGTCACTGACCATTTTTGCACTTTGTGGCCAATGGTCCTATAGCCAAACCAACACTTTGTGCTCTAAGTTTATGCACATAACTCATACTAAGTTTGCCTTCTAATCGCTTACTTTTTAAGAAGGCACACCCGCATGCCCACAACCTCATATCGTACACATTTGGCAAATCCCACCATGCGTGCACTCATCCATTATGTGCGCACGTCTAAACGTCCACGTGCCTAGCACCCATTCTTACTCAAATGCATGCACAAATGTGCACACACTACTAGATTTCATAACATGCATGAAATGCCCAAATGGCCTCCTTAGTTCACTTGCTAGCAATGCATCCATGCTTGCACAGCGTTGTGCTCACTTCTGAAGAAGTCACTCATTCTAATGCCAAGCAAGCTTAACTTTCAGACATGTAAGGATTTTTTCGCAATTCGAGCACCACTGAATGACATATTTTACTAGTGGATACCTTCCTAGTACCCTCGGTTCAGAGCAACCTAGTGGGTTCTCACGGTCTAGCCATCCAACCAATGCCCAAGCAGTCCAAGATGAAAACTATAGCACCAAAACTTAAATGATGTAATAGATAGGTATTAGTTTTCATGTTTATTTTTTGTAAATATATAGTGTAGGTTAGAAAACCGTGATTTTTGTTAGAAAACCATGTTCTTTTGTAATAGCATTAGAAGTAGAGTAGTAAGAAATTGCAATCTATATAGAAAATCGTGGTTTCCCTTTTTGAAGGAAATTTAGCCTTAGAGGTGTCATTTCTGGCTATTTTGCCAATGCATATTTAGTGAGGAGTAGCATTTTACTAAGTGTTTAGTTTTCCCCACTACCCTTCAAGTACTCGACTATCTTTTGTAATCTTTCTTTCTAGCAATATGTGATAATTTTTCTTTGAACTGTTAACATTTTGAACTCTTAATTTGTGCCTTTCTTTCTTCATTTCTCTAAAAGCATTACTTGCTTGTTTGGGTTACTCGCATGCATGTGAATTATGACGCGCGAAAGAATTACTTGGTGGAAGCAACATAAGAGCATTGCTTACCTTGTGGATACATTTGTACGAGTCTCACTAACATGAGTTGTGACAGTTAGTATTAAAGCTTCAAATTACGAGATTTAGAGCAAATTTTTGTTAATGCTTGTGATAAGAATGTCGCAAACAGGAATAGGGCAATCCTTGCACATTTGCTACAATGAGCCTAGTGCAGTACTTGTGCTTTTCGAAAATCGTTGGAATAAACAAAAAAAATTAAAACTCTAGAGAAGACTATCAAACGTTTGAGAGAGAAATTCTTTAGTGCTGGTGAGAGTGCTATTCCCCTTGACAATCAAACAACTCAAGCGAAAAGAGACCTCTTACACCTTAGTGTAGACTTTGAATGGAAACAAGGGAGCATGCAACAACCAAATGACACTCTCCAAGCTCTTGAGGCAAGACTTGAAGAGAATATGACCACATTGATGAAGTTACAAACCATGATAAAAGAGTTTTGTGGGGGATACGGGTTCTATCCCTGATGGTGGCCAACACAATCTATTGAGGTGAGGATGCTCTTGTGGAAAGGGCATTCAACCAACGCAAAATCCTGTTCAAGAGATGTAAGGGAGTTAGAGAACATTTTCTTTTACATGGAGTAGTTTTTCAATGCCACAAACATCGGGGATGAGGTTAAGAAGATCACTACTGTAACAATGTATCGATTTGACGATGCTAAGATATGGTGGCATGCAAAAAGACTAAGATCCAAGCAAAGTGTTTGGTGATTGGTAGTTAGAAAGAGCTTAACAAAAAGGCGAAGCAACAGGTTTTCCCTCAGAACGTCGAGAAGTAAGCACGTCGAATCTTATGTAAGTTAAGGCAGACAAGCTCAATTCAGAGTATGTGCAAAGCTCCCGAGCTTGCCTTTTTAGCATAATGAATATGTTTGAAAGGATAAAGTGTTCTTCTTCAAAGAGAGGCTAAAATCGTGAGTTAGAGCAGAGTAGCAAAAATCCCAAGTCATGGAATTGGATTCAGCAATTGCACAAGTTGAGAGTTTAGTGGACTACCAATCAAAGCTGCATAGAGTTAAAGCTAAGGACTAAGCTTCACCCAACGACGTGGAAAACAAAAATTCAATGATTTATACAAGAAAAATAGTAAGAGAGATCAAGCCTTCAATAGCAACAACAATGCACAGGCAGAGCAAAGAGTAATGAGCCATAATCTCTAGACTAGTGTTAAGAGACCCTAGGGATGCTTCATATGCAATGGCCCCTATAGAGCATTTGACTGTTCAAAGAGGAAATTTCTAAATGAATTGTTTGCTGAGAATATTAGTGAACTAAGCCAATATGTGCCGGCTTCAAAAGAAGACAATGGTGAAGAACTAGAAGCCATTTGGGTGTTATCTTTCTAGTGCAATGAACTACAAGGATATCTAGAGGGTGTTACGACCAACTCACAAGATAGACCATAAAGAAAAGCTAAGACCGTGTCAATTGTGGGAGCTGCTCCATCAGCCAAGTAATAATGAAGTTTTGAAACCAAAAAGCTCGTGAGACAAAGGAAACTAGCAAGAAACAACATGAACATCATGAAAGTTCTCAAGGTGACCATATATGTTGTTCTTGAGGAGGAGATCAAGTGTGTTAAACCTATGCACGATGCAAAAAATGGCCTAATATACATGAACTTTGCCATAAATAGGAAGCCAATTCAAGGCTTGGTGGATATGGGGGAATCTTACAATTAGATATCCAAAATCTGAATTGAGAATGTTGGGTCTCACTTTGAAACCTCCAAAAGGTAGAATGAAAGCAATCAACTCTTTAGTCCAACCATCTAACATAAATGATAGAAATCGAGTTATCTAACATGCCTTCATGAGGTGCTAGTGTTGGATTATGCCCTAAAGAAATTCATGTGATGATTGTTTAGGAAATATATATGTATCATAATGTTTATAATCTATGGCAATTTATTATTATGTTTAATTTCATATCTGCGTATTATGAATAAATATAATAATGTCCCTAGAATTTAATTATCCTAAAAAAATCCCTACTCAAGTATTATCATTAACGGGACAATGATAATGCATTAAGACTGCTATGTAGTGACTGATGAAACATGTCATGATATGAGATATTAAGTCAACACATAGGTACATGTTAGAGAACTATGTACTGGATCAACCCGCCATGACAAATGCTACATGGGTTATTATATGAAGTGTCATAAGCATTTCTCATAGTGATGATGGTGTAAGTAATCCTTAGACTTGAGGTCACCAGAGATCCCAACATGAGAAGTTGCATGTTTTGATGCTACTAAAGGTTACCCGTAACAGGGTGAACTATAAAAGTGGCAATTAGATGTGTAATGAATCATATGGTGAGATGTTGAGTGATCAAGATAGGATTTTCCCCTCCTATATAATAGGAGTGATAACTTTGAGTCCCTTGATAAAGTGACACCATAAAATGCATGACCATGCTTAAATGAGTCGATATGTGATGTGTCTACTTGGGAATCAAGAAATGCAAAGATTGAACTATGCGAGTGTGACACACTCCATGGCTCGTGTTCAATCAAGATATCTAGGGCAAAGGGATTAAATTACATGGTAGCATCCATCACAAGAAAAGTAATGTCGAATTACTAATATTCTTATAACTTGGGTAACATTGATGGGTTGCTAGACACCGCTCAATGTTTATGGCATAAAATAGATTTTATGTCATTGCCAACATTATAAAAAGCTATTAGGTTACACACTTAGATTGTATCCAAAAGAAGTAAAAAATTCATGTGATGAATTTTTGTTAGTTTAAGAATCCTATTATGAATAGAACTCTAGAAGGTTTTCGGTTTAAATCAGTATTTGGTTTTGGTTTTTAAATGGTTTTATTCATTGTTAATAAATCCAAAATAGTTTTGGATGTATCAATTCATGTAATGGCCAAAAATTAGAAGCAAAATAAGAATGGGATTCTTGTTTTGGCAACAAATGGAATTTGGAAGCTGAAAATTTGAAAGTTCCAAAATAGATTAGAAATTGGAGTCTTTAGAAGAAGTTTTACCCTAATCTATTTTCTATAAATTTTCACTTATAATTTCTGCAGCCTTCAACCCTAATGTGTGAATCAAGTACTCACGTTTTTCTAAAGCAAGAAATCCGAAGTTATTTTTCTTTGAGAACAAAAAAAATTCTACAGAAAATTTCCAACCAAGAATAACCGAACCTCTCTTCTTGTCTTTAGCAAAATCTCTTTGACCTTTTCTTGAGAAGAATTGCAGCCAAGTTTGAAAGAATATAAGAAGCCTCTGTGCTGTTATTTAGAAGGAAAAACAGCCACTTCTTGTGTGGGAAAAAGCAAGAAAAACCAAATCTTGGAGAAGCTTCTAAACCTGAAAATCAAATGCAAAGTTCTAGGCTAGCACCAACAGTTCCTTCGCTGCTTCTCCTTGGTTAATTGTGTGACAATTAACTTTGGACTTGGAGACGATCATATGAATACCATAGAGGCAAAGCTCTACTGGGTTTTTTTGTGATTCGACAAACAAAGTCTTCACAAGAAAGAACAACCGCTACCGATAAAGGTAAATCTCTTCATGACCAGTTTGAAATCACTTCGTAAGGATCCTTGGAGGAAATAAAAAATTCTAAAATTCCACTACATGTCATATTTGATTTCCTACAGTGGTACCAAATTTTTTTTATGTGAATAACATATTTATTTTCTTAAATTGCTTATGAATAAGCATGCTGAAAATTAGGATTATGTGAAGTTGTTCATTAAATCTGAATTTGTGAAGTTGTTCATTAAACATATATGATATGTTTATGTTTATTAAATCAATTTATGGTATGATTTAAAGTTTTATTTCTGAATTTGAATAATATATATATATATATATATATATATATATATATATATATATATATATATATATATATATATATATATATATATATTTATGATTATGCATGGAAGAAGCAAAATTCTATTTTCTGGAATTTTTGGTTGAGCTTCAGGTTTGTCAATTTTTCTCAAGTTTTCAGTTTTGATAAATTTATTAAAATTAAAAATAATATGTGTTGAATCATTTTAAATCCAGATATGTATATGATGCATAAGATTAGCTTTAGATTTATCCTAGAAAATTTGATCAAGTTCGGTTTTGTGATTTGTGCTATTTTTGGTTGGACAGAAAATCCTAACTTCAGTTGTTGCAGTTTTGGGAGGCCAATTTGGTTTCAATCTTATTTTTGAGGCTAAAATTAATATGTGAGATATATATATATATAATATTACGGCCAAATTATATATGTGATATATAATAGTTCCAATTTAAAAGTTTACCGAAACTTTGAAAGGTTTAGATTTCTAAATTCTAAATGGTTCAATTTTCTGAATTCTTTTGGCCGAATTGCACATTATTTTGAATTTGTTTGTGACTGGCCAAAATTTAATGTATATGATATATTAAGTTGAGGCCTAAAATATTTAATATATTATTCACAAATTTTTCAATGATCATGTTTGGCCAGAAAAGGAATACATATGATGTGTTTCATCTTTGACCGAATTGAACATAGCTTCGGATTTTGTGTCTTGGCTGATATGATATATGTGATGTATCAAATTGAGGCCTAAAATATATATGATATGTCAAGTTGAGATCAAAAGGTAATTTTGGCCATATACAATTGTACGGGTTTATGGTTTGACCAAAAATATATGATATAATTTTCACAAATCAATTATGATCAAAGGTTGGCCGAATGGAATATGGGATATTTCATGTTGTGGCTGAAATATATATAAGATATAATTTTCACAAATTCCTCATGATCATGGTTGGCTGAATGGAGATCTGACATGACCAAAAATTAGTTTTGGACATTTATATGTGTTTGGTTTAGGGTAGCCAAATGCATATATTTGATATATCAAATTGAGGCCAAAATATACATGTGTTCGGAATTTTGTGTGGCCAAAATTGATATATGTGATGTATTGTGTTATGGCTGAAAATATATGAGATATATTTTTTACAAATTTCTAATAAGCTAGAATGACCGAAATTTGCATTTTAAACTTGAACCTTCCAAGCATAATGTATTATTTGAAACCCTAAAATTTGATTTAATAATAATTTTCATAAATTAATTAGATTAATATATTTAAGTGTTAAATATGGATGACAGTTATATGTGACATGCACATTATGTGATATTTGAGCATGGTGCATAGTTATAGCCTTAAGCCCAATAGGATTGGATAAATTTTGTATTGGTTTTAAATATGACCTGTGTGTCATGCCTTACTCTATTTTCTGGTTGTAACTTCTTCTCTCATCTAACTCCCTTCAAATGTAACTCGAGGTTTCTCTAAAAGATTTAATAGTTAGATTAAAGATAGGACTAGACTAGAATCAACGAAGCAAGGATTTGATGACCATACAAGAGGAACCAAGAAGGCACTTGGAGAAGATGCCAATACCCTTAGGTTTACCTTATAGTTCTCTTATTGGTTTGAGAGAACTTTTAGTTTGCGCTATAACTATGTCACGTTTATTTTATTGTTCATGTATGAGATGCATGCAATGTATGTTTATTGGTTAAATGCATAATGTGATTATGATTGTAATAATTAGTTAGAAAATTATGTGATTAATTAGACTAATAATTACATTACCATTTTACATAAAATAGTAAGTATTTAACAAATCCCTCAAACGAATATTAAGTTTAAGATGCCTTCCAATGCTTAGCACTCATCAAGGCTTTGATTGACTACGTGTAGGTTTGTCAAAGCAAGGTGTTGTGGTCAATCTTAGAGAGACGCAACGGGATAATAGTAATAATCGACTACTAATCATTGGGTCTGACTTAATGAGGTGGACTCAATAGGATTGAGACCTAGAGGCATATAGTTGCGCCTTGGTTTATTAGATAAGCTAGAACAAGAGTTGTTCACCTAACTATCCAAGAGTTGTATGTGACACAAGTAACAAAGTGTTGTCTACCTAAATAGCTTAGTTTTGGGCAATTAGCCAAAGCTAACTCAAAATTAGGTGAAATATGGATCTTGGCCCACTAGAAAGATACGAGATTTATCTTTCAAAATTAATATTGAGGGTTATTAATTTGAGCAAAATAGTGGGAGTGATATTTAATAAAAAGTCCATATTAAATGTTTGCATTCATGATACTATTTTGCATATTTCTGTTATAGATAACCATGGCATCAAACACTAACACTAATACACTATCTCTGCGATTTGTCCTTGAGAATGACAAGTTGAATGGGACAAACTTCTTGGATTGGTACAAGAACTTGAGGATAGTCTTCAAGCAAAAGAAAAAGCAATATGTCCTAGAGGAACCCTTACCTAAGGAACCTAAAAGAAAGGTAACTAAAGAAGGGAACCACTTCCATTGTGGTGAGACCAAACATTGGAAGAGAAACTATAAAGTTAACCTGGAGGACCTTAAGAATAAGAGGAACGAAACTTCCACTTTAGGTATTTATGTTATAAAAGTTAATTTATCTACTTCTTCATCATGAGTTTTAGATACCAGATGTGGTTCACGCATTTATGTAAATGTGCACGAACTAAAAAAAAAGTAGGACTTTAGCTAAAGGCGAAGTTGACCTACAAGTGGGAAATGGAGCAAGGGTTGCTGCATTAGCTATAGGGACTTATGACTTGAACTTGCCTTTGGGGCTTGTTTTAGAACTAGATAAATGTTATTATGTGTCTTTCATTACCAGGATTATTATTTCTATTTTTTGTTTAGACAAGATTGGATATTCATTTATTATAAAGGACAATTGTTGCTCTTTTATTTAAATGAAATATTTTATGGTAATACACAACTAGTTTATGGCTTTATGTCATAAATCTTGACATGCCTATCAGCATAAATACCAAAAGGATTAAATTACATAAATTTAATCCAACTTATCTCTAGCATTGTCGTCTAGGCCATATTAACGAGATTCGCATTTCCAAACTCCATAAAGATGGACTTTTGGACTCATTCGATTTTGAATCATATGAGACATGTGAATCATGTTTATTAGGCAAAATGACTAAAGCCCTTTCACAAAAGATGGTGAAATGGCAGGTGATTTATTGAAACTAATACATAATGATGTATATGGACCATTAAATATACAGGCTAGAGGTGGTTTTTAATACTTCATTAGATGTACTAATGACTTCAGTAGATGTGGCTATGTGCATCTTATAAAACACAAGTTGGAATCGTTTGAAAAGTTCAAACAGTTCAAGAATGAAGTACAAAACCAACTTGGCAAAAGTATCTAAGCACTACGATCTGATCGAGGAAGTGAATGCTTAAGCCAAGAGTTTGATTACTATCTGAAGGAGTGTGGGATAATCTCACAACTCACTCATCCTAGAGAATGGTGTATCCGAGAGGAAAAACCAAACTTTGTTAGACATGGTTCAGTCCATGATGAGTCATGCAATTTTCCAAGTTCTTTCTGGTGACATGCTTTATTTACAACTATCTTCACACTAAACCGATTTCTATCTAAATTAGTTCAAAAGACACCATATAAGATATGGACTAGGAAGTGTCCTAGTGTATCTTTTTTGAAGGTTTGGGAATGTGAGGCATACGTTAAACATCAACTCTCCGACAAACTTGGACCCAAATCTGATAAGTGCAATTTTTTGGGGTATCCTACAGAAACAAAAGGATACTATTTCTATAATCCAAATGAGAACAAAGTGTTTATTGCTCGAACTAGTGTTTTTTTTAGAAAAAAGAGTTTATTTCCAGAAAATCCAGTAGAAAACAAATGGAACTTGAAAAAGTTCAAGAACCACAAAACGGCACTGAACTTGATAAGATGGAAATTGAGCAAACACCACAAGCCGTTGTGCAACAAGCACCTACTCAATATACACAAGCCTCATGTAGGTCCACTAGGATTGATCATGAGTCTCAGAGATATGGATTTCTGATGACTCAAAATGGTGACATCTTGCTAATGGATCAAGATGAGCCTATGACCTATCAAGAAGCTATATCGGGTCCAAACTCTGAGAAATGGCTTGAAGCCATGAAATCTGAGATGAAAGCCATGTATATAAACCATGTATGGACTTCGGTTGATCCACCTAAAAGGATCAAACCCACAGGGTGCAAATGGGTCTTCAAATAAAAGACCGACAAGGATGGTTAAGTACATAGTTTTAAGGGGTGATTGGTTGCTAAAGGTTCTAAGCAAGTTCATAGTATAGACTATGACGAAACCTTTTAGCCAGTTGCTATGCTTAAATCCATCAGGATCTTGCTTGCAATAGCTACATTCCATGATTATGAAATCTAGCAAATAGATGTCAAAACTACTTTCCTTAATGGAAATCTTCTCCAGGATGTGTACATGACACAACCTGAGGGTTTTGTCGATCCAGAAAATGTTGGAAAGGTTTGTAAGCTACAACGATCCATTTATGGATTAAATTAGGCTTCTCAAAATTGGAATCTTCGATTCAATGATGTGATCAAAGAGTTTGGTTTCATCAAGAACGAAGACGAACCTTGTGTCTACAAGATCTATAGTGAGAGCACTGTTGTCTTCTTGGTATTGTATGTGAATAACATACTGCTTATTGACAATGACATCCCTTCTGCACAATCAGTAAAGACTTGGTTGGGAAGTTGCTTTTTAATGAAAGACTTAGGTGAGGCAACATATATATTAGGTATCAAGATCTATAGAGATAGATCAAAGAGATTGATTGGCCTAAGTCAAAGTACATATATAGATAAGGTGCTAAAAAGGTTGGCATGCAAGATTCTAAGAAAGAATCTTGCCTATAGGGCATGGATTTACTATCTCGAAGGAACAGTATCTTTTGACACAAAAAGAGAGACAACACATGAGTAAAGTTCCATATGCATTAGCTATTGGATCTATCATGTATGCCATGTTATGTACTCATCCTGATGTCTCGTATGCTTTGAGTATAATGAGCAAATATCCAGTAAATGCCAGTGAACGTCACTGAATCGCTGTAAAAAATATCCTTAAGAACTTGAGAAGGACTGAGGATACATTTTTGATATATGGAGGTGAGGAAGAGCTCAATGCAACTAGTTACACTGACACAAGCTTCCAAGCCGACGAGAATGACTATCGATCGCAGTCAAGTTATGTGTTTTGCCTAAACAATAGTGATGTCAGCTGAAAAGTTCAAAACAAGTTATAGTAGCCGATTCTACAATAGAGACTGAGTATATCATTACTTCAGACGAAGTAAAAGAGACTATTCGGATCAAAAGTTCATAACCCTACTTGGGGTTCTACCTAAAATTGCCGATCCAAATGAGCTCTATTGTGACGACAATGGAGCCATTGCATAGGTTAGAGAACTCAAATCTCACCAATGATCCAAACATATACTTCGGCACTTCCATCTCATCTGAAAGATTATTGAGAAACAAGATGTGAAGATATGCAAAATACTATCCAATGATAACATCACTGACCCATTGACAAAACCTTTGATGCAGCAGCGACATGATCATCATGCTAGATCATTAGTCATTAGTGACATGACTTATTGGTCTTAGTACAAATGGGAGTTTGCTGGATTATACCCTAAAGACCAATTATGTGATGATTGTTCGGGCATACATATGTATCATAATGTTTATAATCTATGGCAATTTATTATTATGTTTAATTTCATATCTTCATATTATGAATAAATATAATAATGTCCTTAGAATTTAATTATTATAAAAAAAATCCCTAGTCAAGTATTATCATTAAAGGGACAATGATAATGCATTAAGACTAGTATGTGTAGTGACTGATGAAATGTGTCATGATATAAGATATCAAGTCAACACATGGGTACATGTTAGAGAACATGTACTGGATCGACCCGTCATGAGAAATGCTACATGGATTATTATATGAAAGGTCGTAAGTATTTCTCACAGTGGTGATGATGTAAGTAATCCTTAGACTTGAGATCACCAAAGATCCCAACATGAGAAGTTGCATGTTTTGATGCTACTAAACGTTACCCGTAATAGGGTGAACTATAAAAGTGACAATTGGATGCGTAATGAATCATGTGGTGAGATGTTGAGCGATCAAGATAGAATTTGCCCCTCCTATATAATGGGAGTGATATCTTTGGGCCATTTGATAAAGTGAGACCATAAAATGCATGGCCATGCTCAAATGAGTCCATATGTGATATCGAGCTCATTTGCTTAGATGTGTCTACTTGGGAATCAAGAAATGCAAAGATTGAACTGTGCAAGTGTGACACACTCTATGGCTCATGGTCAATCAAGATATCTAAGGCCAAGGGATTAAATTACATGGTAACATCTATCACAGGAAAAGTAATGTTGAATTACTAGTATTCTTATAACTTGGGTAACATTGATGTATTGCTAGACACCGCTCAATTTTTATGACATAAAATATATTTTATGTCATTATCAACGTTATAAGTATAAAATTCATGTGATGAATTTTGGTTAGTTTAAGAATCCTATTATGAATAGGACTCTAGAAGGTTTCCGGTTTAAATAAGTATTTGGTTTTGATTTCTAAATGGTTTTATTTTGTGTTAATAAATCCGAAATAGTTTTGGATGTATCAATTCATGCAATGGCCGAAAATTAGAAGCAAAATAAGAATGGGATTCTTGTTTTGGCAACTAATGGAATTTAGAAAGCTAAAATTTAGAAAGTTCCAAAATAGATTAGAAATTAGAGTTCAAGTAAAACTCTTTGAAAAAAGTTTTACCCTAATCTATTTTCTATAAATTTGGACTTATAGTTTTTTCATCCTCAATCAAGTACTCACATTTTTCTACAATAAGAAAGTTGAAGCTATTTTTCTTTGAGAAAAAAAATTCTGCAGAAAATTTCCAACCAAGAATAACTGAATCTCTCTTCTTGTCTTTAGCAAAATCTCTTCGGCCTTTTCTTGAGAAGAATTAAAGCCCAGTTTGCAAGAACATAAGAAGACTCTCTGCTGTTCTTTAAAAGGAAAAATGGCTGCTTCTTGTGTGGGAAAAAGCAAGAAAAACTAAAGTTTGGAGAAGCTTTTAAACCTAAAAATCGAAAACAAAGTTCCAGGCTAGCACCAACGGATCCTTTGCTGCTTCTTCTTTGGTTAATTGTGTGACAATTAACTTGGGACTTAGAGACCATCGTGTGGATAACATAGATGGAAAGCTCCACTAGGTGTTCCTGTGATTCAATGAGCAAAGTCTTCACAAGAAAGGACAACTGCTACCGGTAAAGGTAAATCTCTTCACGACCGGTTTGACATCACTTCGTAAGGATCTTTGGAGGAAATAAAAAATTTTAAAATTCTGCTACATGTCGTATTTAATTTCCTACTGCTGGACGAACCATCTAGAGCGATGGTAAGAAGTGTTGTAGTATGATTTGGTACTGTTTCCAACACACTCTACTCTTCCAAGATGACCTGAATCTAACCACTGAGACCTTGTAGTTTCTCAATGCCCAAAGTAGGTCTTCAGCCAACAAGAGCCCTTTGGAAAAATTTTTAAGGCATCCTACTATGGTGTGGCTCTAACAAAGTCCCACAGCACTCAACGATACTTAAAACTAGTTTGGGACATGACAACGGACCTCCAAGCCTTTCAACCATAGAGGGATGGCTTTGCTGAATTGAAGGAACTAAAGATGTTGGCAAAAAAAGTGGGGGAGAATGTCACTAACTGTTCTTTCAAGCCTTGTGGCCAAGACCCTATAACGAATTCTGGCGAAATAGAATATTTACATGACCAAATTTTCTTATTCCAAAGAAGGCCAAGCTAGGTCTTTGTGTTTAAATTTATCCACATAACTCATGTTAAACTATGTCTTCCTATTGCTTACTTGCCTAAAAAGCACACCTGCATGCCTACAACCTTATGCCGTACTCATTCAACAAATCTTGTCGTACACGCACTAATTTATTGCATGCGCACATCCAACCACCCATGTGCCTACCATGCAATGCTAGCACCCATTCTTACTCAAGTGCATGTTCAAACGCACACAACTAGTAGACTTTACAATATGCATAAAATAACAGCCTCCTCAGTTCACTTACTACAAGGCATGTATGCCCAAACGATGCTATACTCACTTCCCAATGGTTCATCCGTTCCAATGCCAAACACGTTTAACTTTCAGACATATAAGGATTTCTTAGTAACTGGAGCACCATTGGGTTCGCTGCCACTACCGAATAACGTATTTTACTAGGGTACACCTTCCCAACATCTCGAGTTTGGGGTTGCCCGATAGGCCCCACCACCCAACCAATGCCCGAGCAGCCTAAGATGAAAACTACAGCATTCGGAACTTAAATGATGTCATACATAAGTGTTAGTTTTCATGTTGACTTTGTAAATATGTAGTGTAGGCTAGAAAACTGTGGTTTTCATTAGAAAACTACATTATTATGTAATAGCATTAGGAGTAGAGCAAGAAGAAGTTGTAATCTTTGTAGAAAATCACTATTGCCCTTTTTGTAATAAAGTTTCTCTTAGAGGTGTTATTTTGGATTATTTTGTCAACGCATACTTAGTGAGGAGTACTATTGCACTAAGCAAGTGTTGAGTTTTCCCCACTACCCTTCAAGCACTCGGCTATCTTTTGTAATCTTTATTTCTAGCAATATATGATAATTTTTCTTTGAGCTTTTAACATTGTGAACTCTTAATTTGTTTCTGTCAAGTTCTTGTTCCTCTAAAAACATTATTTCCTTGTTTCGATAACTCGCATACATGTAAATTACAATGTGCGAGAGAATTATTTAGCAGAAGCGCTGTAGGAGCGTCACTTATCTCACAGGTATATTTGTGCGAGCCTCACTAATGTGACTTGTGACACACTATTAGGGTTTTGGTTGATAGACTAACCAAATTTGTTCGTTTTGTTGATCTTTCTCACTCCATTACTACCATCAAAGTATCTAAACTATTTGTTAACAACCTTTTCAAGTTGCATGGCTTTCTAAACCTGTTCTAACTAATAGAGACAAATAGTTTAGTAGCTATTTTTTGTAAACTTTGTTCAAATTTAACACGTAAATCAAAATCAAAGCAATCAAATTTACAAGTGAAACTTTTTAATAATAAACAAGCCATTTATTTATCATATCACTAGCACTACTATTCAAAAAATAATCTTTTTTAAATTGACACAAGATATCAACTACATTACAAAGTTCAAATAAAAATAAATGAAATGTAGGGTAATAAACCCTAAACAAAATACAACTAGCATTTTAAAAATATTTTAAAACTGTAAGCATATTCATAGACACAGTTCAATGATATGGATGTAATTTTATGTATAGATAGTAAGTCAAGAAAAATTTACATAACAAATTGTTATATTTAGCTTAACCATGAAATAATTTAGACAAAATCTCACCCAATAGTTCTTTAAAGATGGGCATGCATACATGATATTGAAAATTACATTTTAATAGGATTAACATAGTGATCAAGCATTTTTTTAATAGTTTTTAACAGATAAATTTAAAATATGAATGCACACAATATATGAAAAGATTTATCACCTAATCTTAGTTCACAAAGTGATTACAGATCTACAAATCTACTGTAGATTTCACTACAAGAAAATTGGATTTTTCCGACGGACAATTTCCGACGGCAAATCAAGGTTTCCGTCGGAACCTGCAGATTTCCGATGGTTTTCCGTCGGAATAACGGTCGTCACAAAAAATTTTCCGGCGGTCAACCGTCGGAAATCGAACGGATTTCCGTCGGAAATTATGAGAAGAAATTCAAAAAAAATAAATAATTTCCGACGGATTACCGTCGAACATTAAATAAAATTTTAAAAAGAAATAAATAATTTCCGACGAAAATCCGTCGGAAATTTAATAAAAAAAATTTTAAAAAAATAAATTCCATTTTAACAAAAAACTAAAAATTATTTTATACACATAAATTTGACAAAAAGTAATACTATCCTAATCGTTGTCCGTATCCGTGCTCGAGTCAGTATCTTCATTGTTGCTCGTTTTTCATTTACAATATGCAGCCCTTTTTCATTTACAACCCATAGTTCAATGCTCTATTAAAAACTTACACAATCATGAACCAAGAAATTCACTTGCACCCATGCAAATCTCAAAAAAAGCCCCGCAAAACATATTGAGTCCAGAAATTGTTGAAAAACAAAACACCATAAACGCAGTGGCATAAATTGTTGGGAGAGAAAAAAAAACAACAGATTTTTCTTCCCTAGCTTGTTGGGAAAAATAATATAGCATCCAGAATTGTTGAAAAAAAAAAACTAGCAAGTAGGAGCACTTGGAATTGTTGAGAGAAAAGAAAAAGATAATAGAATACGGAAAAAAAGGTGCTTGATATGAACAAAGCACTAGCATCCTGAGAGGTCATGAAGTCTTTGGGCATTATAAGGAAAAAGAAGGAAGGGGAAGAAGTCTAGTTGCCTTAAAGTTGGATATGAGCAAAGTGATAAGAGTGTTGTGGCCTTACGTAAATCCTTCAATAATCATCAATTATCATACTGTACTAAAGGTCTTGAAAAGCTGCCCAAGATGAACTTAATCGGATAAAATAACATTTAAACCAATATTACGATGTAAAAGTAGTTTGCATCAGAGTCATAAATAGCTCAAATTTCGGACCATTTAGCCAATTAGGATTGTCATCAAGAATGCAAATCAAATCTCAAAATGCAATGCCAGTCATTTCTCATTAAATTCATGTATTAGAACATAAGCCCTGCACTACCTTCCATGTACCAAGTCAAGGATAACAGTTAAGATAAAGAGGGATCCTACTGTTTAGAATCTAGAATCCCAAATCCACCAACAGGCCAAGTTCATTTATATAACCTTAGTTCAATGAAACACCAAGTAACATTAAAAATTAAAATTGGAGATAAACTACAAGTCTTTAAGGTTCTTTTTACTATTCAAGAAAAATCTCTCTTTTTCATCAACACTACTTTGGTTCAAAAAAATAAATTCAAGAATATGGGTCCAATGATAAATCACAATAATCCAAGAAATCCTTCAAAGGATATAAATATCCTATGTAATAAAAATTCACAGCAAATAGAATCTTTTATATTAATACAATAAAAACAAATAGTTTAAAGACTACTCAATCACAACAATGAATCTATTTCAACTTCTTTTACAGTCACAACCATAAAAGCTAACAACATGGGAGGGGGAAAAAAAAAAAGAAAAACAAACTTCTACATTTTAAAACACAAACAGTAAAAAGAAACTCTTATTTTAGTCATAGTTCTTTTTTTTTTCTCTCTCTTTAACCTCAGTTTTATTTTCCTTGTAACCTCATAAAAATTAATAGCATTGGATACTTTATATATCTCTTGTTACTTGGAAATAATTAAAATTTTAACCCAAAAATAGCCTAAACGAAAAAAAACACTTCATCAATACACGCCAAACCAAAATCGGAGTCACAATTCAATAATTTCTTCTTAAAAATTCGATAACAAGCATATACTTTCACAAATTACCAAAATCCCTCATTTGTTACTTAAACAATCTCAAATTAGGGCAAAATCCAAAAATTCAAACACAAATTCCCAACAAAAACACATACAAAGCCGTAATGAAACCAAAAACAACACCAATATTCAATCAGAACCATTCTCATCAATCAGAAGCCAAAAACCAGAAAATTAAACATCGGCACGGCCAATTAACAATATTAGAGAAGAACTAAAGTCAACACACACTTTCGGTCCAATTTTTTTTTAACGAGGAAGATGTTTTTGGCCAGGAAATTTTATAAGACTAAAACAAGAGTACTTTGGACAAAGTCTCAGCCAAACAAAAAAAACTGATCAGGCAGTACTACAATTTGATAGGAAAAATCACAACACAAACAGAGATACACGGCCGATTTGATAGGAAAAAATCACAGCACAATTTGATAGGAAAAATCACAGCACAAACAGAGAGGCGGCGGCGGCGGCGATGACTCGCGGTGAGAGGTGCACGGCTGATTTATTGTTGAAAGCCGAAACTCCAACTGCTAGCCGACGAATTGAAGACCGAGGAGGTAAGGACGGAGGACGATCAACGACTGACGGCAGAAGAGAGACGCCGACGGGAAATGATTGAGGACGAGAGAAGACTGAAGAGCGGCTAAAACTTGTACTCCATCATGATGGTCGACGAGCTCACGTTGAGGACGAGAACGATAGCGACGACCGGCGGTTGGAGATTGAAGAGCGGCCAACTGGACTATGAAGGAATGAATCGGGCTGGCGGCGGAAAAGACAAGAAATGAAGACAACCCTACTTGCTACTAGCAAATTTGGGGGAAAAAGGGGGAGGCGGGAGGGGCGGGAAAGAGGAAAGAGGGGGGGAAAGAGGTAAGAAAATTTTTGGGTGGGGGCGGGCGGGAGGGGGAAATGGGAGGGAGGGGGAAAAGGGGGGGTTTTTTTTTAAGTACTGTCACATTTCCGGCGGATATCCGTCGGAAAAAGTAATTTTCTTTACTTTTCGGAAGAACTTCCGACGGATTATCCGTCGGAACTTTTTAAAATTTTTATTTTGAATATTTCCGACGGAAATCTGTCGGAAAGTTAAAATATTTTTTATTTTTCTTCAAATTCCGACGGTTTCTCCGTCGGAAATTTTTAAATTTTTTTAATTTTGGCAAGAACTTCCGACGGATTTTCCGTCGGAAATTTTTTTATATTTTATTTTGAATATTTTTCTTAAATTTTTTTATTTTATTAAATATTCCGACGGATACTCCGTCAGAAAAGTTTAAAAAAAAAAATTTTAAGAATTTCCGACGAATTTCTGCCGGAAATATTTTTTCTGACGGATGTCCGTCAGAGATTTGGCTGCTGGCCTGCAGTTCTCTTTTTCCGACGGATTAATAGCCGTCGGAAGGTTCTGTCGGAAATTCAGCCTTTTCTTGTAGTGTTTAGTATTAGTAAAGTATATCAATACCAATTGAAAAACATGTTTTTAATCAAGCCATGCTAATTTAAAACAATATTAAGTGATCTAAATATAGTATTAGTAATGTGAATTTCATCAAACATTCGAAAAGTAATTATTATTTTTTGTATTAACTAATTATTATCAATCTAATGAGAAGTTACACCCCATGTAATGATAATCTTACTAATGATCACTCGAATTATTAGAATATATTTACACATTACTATTGAATTTTTTTAAAAAAAAATCGATCAAGTTCATTTTCTCGTTTTTTCTAATATTTTTTCAGTTCGTGTGTGATAAATGTTCTATTTATATGTTTAACATGTAAACTTAAAACCTTTTGACAATATTTTAGATAATCCAATTTTTGACCAAAACTAAATAACAAATCTTTTACAGATATCATTTTAGTTAATTCCAGTTTATTATTTTGGTCAGTATATTTAAATGGTTAGGAGAAGGACGTTGTAAGTATTTTAAGAAAGGGATAATGCCATAATGGTGATTTGACCATTCAAAACAGTTAAATGACCATTGTAGGCGTGATGTTCAAATTGGAACTCAACCTCTGGTTCTTGTTTTTTTTTTTTTTTTTTTCAGTTGGAGCTATCCCCACATTCACTGACAAATGAGTCCCCAACTCCCACTTTACTGTAGGCTAAGGGACCCACACAGTCAGGCGCGGGACTATTGCTCCATGCCCCAATGGAATCACCCCAATCCCATCAAGGACGTTAGTCAGGATCGACCCCGAGATCTCACGGAGGAGTACCCCCCGTGTTACCAAGTAAGCCAGCCCCTGGGGGCCTCTGGTTCTTGTTCAATTTCGCATTTTGTATAATCAAAATCGAACCGGCAGATTTACTCGAAGCTAAACTTGAACAAAAAAACATAAATCCATAAGTTTTGGTTTCTTTCAACTTATTAAATACGCTAATTTTCTTACTTTTCTAATATAGATAGTATCCATAAACACAATAAATCTCCGCATTCATAAATATATTGTCACATCAAAGTTTACCATTCTATAATCGTAGTTCCTACTCTAATAAACCCATCTCTCTGCCGTAAACTTATTTAATGCTCGTGTAAGTAGTAACTAGTAACATAACTTACTGGTAAATGAATGCCTACTAAGACCTGGCCAACCAAAAAAAGAATTAGTTGCTTCACGAGTAGTTTAGTTCTGATAACATTTGTAGGGAAAATAAATATATGGGAACTACATATATAATAGTTTAGTAGCTCAAGGATTTCTATGATATTTATTGTGTAATTAAATATATAGCCACAGCTATCTTAGTTGACATGCCTAACATGGTGGATATTCATTTATCTTTTACCCATCGCAGAGAATCCGGCATGCTATCGATGGTCTAGCCACCACGGATGGTTGGCTGGCAATTGACTCTGGTAGTCACCTATTAAAAAAAAAATTTGATTTGATTTAACTTAATGGGTTTAATCCAATATAAATTATTAAAATTACGGATCACTATTTAACTCATAATTCATCTAACCTATAACTAAACTAACCTAAGCAACTGAGTTAAAACAGTAAACATATTAAGTTAGATTTTTAAGCTGAATTTACTTTTTAAACTCTATTTTATCAATTTATGCTTAGATTTCCAATTATCTATCCTTTGGCTGATTTTCTTTTTCTTTCTCTTTCGGTCATTGGTATGCACGTCCCTCATATATGCAAATTGAAAAAAAAAAAAAAAGAGGTATATATATTTCTAGTTATGATACATAAAATGAAATTCTTTTGTAAGTGGTATCATATTTACTTCATAAAAGTCACGAAATAATATCAACTTTAATTATTCAATAACCTTTTATGACATAAATGCTAACTCGGTAAGTGTTAAAATTTAAATATAAATATTTATGTATTTTACTTATAAAAATGTAAACTATTGACCAATGTGTCTCGTATGTTGTCTACCTTCTCATGAGAAGTACATTTTTCTTTAAATTGAGTTTACCCAGAATTTGTTCAAATTTAGTTTAATAACTAGTCAAATCAATTTTGAACAAGAATTTTCATTCACTAATATATATTTGATGGGTAAAGGTGCATTCAACTTATTTAAGTAGTACAATATTACAATATTAAAGGTAATGTAAAATATTACAATGATTTGAGGAAATCAATTTCATCTCTAAATGAACAATATCATAAGAATTATGTTTACAAAAATCGACAAGTAGAAGTGAGACGTAAGAACCAAAATGGTGAAGAAAAATTGCTAGGAATAAAATGTACATGCCAGGAATAAGTTTGTTATCAACTAGTTTACAAATCGAACTCCATAATCAATTATATAGGTTCTGCCCGTTTATCAAAGTGCAAAACTAGGGTTACCACCTATGACTATAGCACACCTTAATTTAATTGATTAAAAGCCCAAGGCTCCATGGGATCTTGTTCATCTGCTTTACCTATAAATAACCTAAACATTTAACCATCATCATCACCTCAACAATTGAAGCTGAGAACAGCTTACACATCTGTTTAGGAACCATGGGTAGTCATATGACTTCCTTATGGCACCTCATAGCAATAATATTCTTCTACATGTTTGCGTTGAGAACAGAGGCAAAAGGAATCCTTCCAACTCCACTAGCACCTGTCATCAAACCACCTCTACTACCACCTGTCATCGAACCACCTCTCATCAAACCACCTCCACTACCACCAAAGAAGTCGCCTCCTCCTCCACCTCCGCCAAAGAAGTCTCCCCCACCTCCTCCCCCTCCTAAGAAATCACCACCTCCTCCACCTCCCCCAAAGAAGTCTCCCCCACCTCCTCCCCCTCCTAAGAAGTCCCCTCCTCCTCCACCTCCACCAAAGAAGTCTCCCCCTCCTCCTCCCCCTCCTAAGAAGTCGCCTCCTCCTCCACCTCCACCAAAGAAGTCTCCCCACCTCCTCCCCTCCTAAGAAATCACCACCTCCTCCGCCTCCACCGAAGAAGTCACCCCACCTCCTCCCCTCCTAAGAAATCACCACCTCCTCCGCCTCCACCAAAGAAGTCTCCCCACCTCCTCCCCTCCTAAGAAGTCCCCTCCTCCTCCACCTCCACCAAAGAAGTCTCCCCACCTCCTCCCCTCCTAAGAAATCACCACCTCCTCCGCCTCCACCGAAGAAGTCACCCCCACCTCCTCCCCTCCTAAGAAATCACCACCTCCTCCGCCTCCACCAAAGAAGTCTCCCACCTCCTCCCCTCCTAAGAAGTCCTCCTCCTCCACCTCCACCAAAGAAGTCTCCCCACCTCCTCCTCCTAAGAAATCACCACCTCCTCCGCCTCCACCGAAGAAGTCTCCCCACCTCCTCCCCTCCTAAGAAATCACCACCTCCTCCGCCTCCACCGAAGAAGTCACCCCACCTCCTCCCCCTCCTAAGAAATCACCACCTCCTCCGCCTCCACCAAAGAAGTCTCCCCACCTCCTCCCCCTCCTAAGAAATCACCACCTCCTCCACCTCCACCAAAGAAGTCTCCTCCACCTCCCCCTCCACCAAAGAAGTCGCATCCTCCTCCACCTAAGCCAAAGAAGTCGCCTCCTCCTCCACCTAAGCCAAAGAAGTCACCTCCGCCTCCTAAGAGGGGACCACCCCGTAGACCACCTCTATCGGAGTCGTAGGACGCCAACACCACGCCACCCCGTAACCTAACGTGAGGTTACTTTCATCCCCAGCGCAATGAGGTTACCTTCATCCGCAATCAAACCTTGGATGATCATATTATACCACTTTGTAAACCCTGGCCTTATATTTTGTCTTACAATAAAGAGAGTCATTAAACTCGTTACAAATGGCGAACCTTTGGAGCCAGTACTATATATATACATACATATCTATATATGTTCTGGTAGACTTTGTTGTGAACTTCAAAATCATTTGGTTTTCATGATGTCATAGAGAGATACACTTCTCATGTTCTTGTACTTCATTTCTACACTATGAATAAAGTTGATTTTCTTAATTAATTTTGCAAATTCAGCTACTCCCTCCGGGCCTCCATCGCAGAAGAAAAAATCCAGTTTGAAAATTTTTATTTGTCCAAAAGAGTTCTAACTCTTTGGGTGAAATTTTTATATACTAATGATAATGATATATAATCCAAATTAAAAAGTAAGGATAAAAATGTAAAGTTATACATTTAATTATGCATTAAATGTGTTATATCTTGTAACTTAAAAAAAGTTCAACCAAATTAAAAGTAAATTTTTTTTTTTTATACGGAGAGAGTTCTATTTTTCTTGTCAATTGCATGCATGCACGTGGTTCGTCTCTCCAACTGAAATTGGTTAATTGTCAATTTGCGCAACTGAAGAAACAAGCTACCTTTAATCGCTTTAACCCCCTGCTTCCATCAGGAGATTTACGTACTAAAAATTTTGTTCCTGTCAAATTAATTCATTAGCTATAAGTTATGTCGAAAAGAAATTTCATGCTTAGAACTGGGGGTGGCAATTGGGAGGAAATGAGAAGGAATTGGGAGGGATTTAAATGGGTAGAGCCGTAGAGGATTATTAAAAATAGGAAATGCTATTCCCATTAAATTTTAAAATTGAGAAAGAATGGGATTTAATGAGATTGCGATTTTCCAATTCCTATTGGGATCCCATTAAAATTTTCCACTTGGAATTAACTATCAAATTATTAACCATTAACCATTTAACTATCAACATTAGTCATTAATAATTGATTATTAAATGTTAACCAACAACTACCCAACATTACCCAATAATTACCCATTTAACTATTCCCAATTAGACCCATGGGTATCTCATATCTCTCTTAATAAATTCTCATCCCAATAACATCCTTCCCAATAAATTCTCTTCCCAATAACATCCCTCCCAATTATTCTCAATGATATTTTCAATGGGTATGGGAATTCCGATAACTCTCATCCCATTGGCTACCTATTGGAACTATAGAAATATTGCCACCTTTACTTAGAACTTGGTCAATGGCCATACATTATAACTTTTATTTTTCGCACATTGCAAGAAAAATGAACTTTTCTAATCACAAAAATGAGTTGTAAAAGTATTTCGTTCGTTGCAAAGAACATTTCTGATTATTTCTTGACTAGAAATCAATCCCTATGAAGCCACAAAAGTTTCTGACTTAAGCAGGACTTAACAAGACCAATTGTGAGAGAATTGTATGTCACTGACACTTTTATTGCTCTATAGACAGTAAGAAGTTTTTATGAAAAGAAAAAAAAAATTATCGAAAAAAAAGAGACTATCATTATTTCGCAGTTGATAAAATCCTCACAGAATCGTCGAATCATCCGTTCCATTACTATGTGTATTCTATCCCTTGAAATGATATCATTTTACTGAAATTTTATTAAAATAAGATAAATACAACATAATATAGACATGATGTCAAAATAGATCGTCTTATATCATACAAGCACCTTAGGGCATAAATAAATTTATATACACTGATAATTAACAAGTAAATATTGCGGGCAGCAAAATGTACTACATAATATAATACAAAATTAGTAATTTAGGAATCGAAATTTTATTGGCTAAAATTTGCATAAAGTAGGGGGCTTTCATTGAAAAAAAACAAATAAATCTATTAGTTTATGGCATGAAAAACAAGGATATACACCTTCTTTTTATTTATATGCATTTAAATTTTAATATATATATTATTTATATATATATTAATAAATATATTATTTTTATGTGTATCATTAAATATATTAATTATATGTGTATATTTATATTATTTTACTAATATTAGTTAATATATTAATTTATTATTAAGTTATTTTTTAATTATCATTAAACTATATTTATATTAAGATTATACTAGTGCAATTTTTAGTTGTTATTTTCCAATATTAGTTATTACTTAGTATTAGTTTACTCTTTATTCTTTATTAATTATAAATTATAAATTATTATATATGATAGTGCTCACTTTGCATACGTCTATCAATTTTTTCTATGCAACATGGTTAATGTATTATTAATATATAATTTTCTATTTTACTTCCTATAATGTTATTATTAGTAAAAATAATATAATATGAAATTCAATTTTATTTAACAGTGAATTCTTTTTTAGGATAAATATAAGTTTTAAAAGTGAACTCTATTTTGTTTCTATGAAACAAGTATTTATTACAGAAAACTAAGCAAAGAAATCAGATCTAATTATTAGGGGAACAAGTTATTGCAAGGGAGATGAGAAGGTGGAACGGGATGATGACAACAAAAGGCATTCATCCCTAGGTTATACTTGATTATCTATCTAATTCTGGTGCTGAATGAATTTGTTTGTCTAGTTTCACCGGCGTTACAATGCATTTAACAAATAACAATTGGTGCGTTCTGTTAATTTTACTGACAATATCACATTTTTAATTGTTCTTTTGTTGAAGCCATCCTACCAGATCAACAAATTAATGTCATAATTATCTCTACAAAGCTATTCGGCTGGAATTTCTTCCTGTGTGGTGGCAAAACTAAAAGGAAACCAAATCTCTACAAATTAATGTCATAATAATTTTTTTAATCAAAATATAATTTAATATTTCTTAATTTTGTCAATTGTAACGTATAAAAATATTTAAACTCAAAAGAAAGAATACTAATTTATAATAAAGTAATGATATTTTTAATGACTTTTGACAATGAAAATTCATAGTGATTGATGTAGAAAGTATGAAATGATAAAACCATCTTTTATTATTTCACATTATGTAAGGAATGTAATAACTGAATTTTATCTCTCCATACTTGCCACACTATACTTTATCGTTATAAAAAGTTACTAAAAGTATCATTAATTACTCTTCATAATAATTCTAGATATACACATATTTGTATAGTTAATAAGGAGTTTATTTATTAAAACTACTACAAAGTGTCTATAGCAATGAATAATAAAAAATAAAAATGATATATAAAAATTAAAAAAATTAAAGTATGAAGAAAATTTAAAGAATTAGTGTAATGAAAATTAAAAAAGATAAAGAAAATTAAAGAAATATAAATTGGAAGAAAAATATGGAGAAGGTGATTCCAATAAGAAATGTGCAACTAAACTTATATTTTCATTCAAAAAAATAAAAGAATAACAAAGATGATCATAATAATTTAGTAGCAAAATTTTTTAAAATAAAAAATTAAAACTAATAATAATTAAAATAGAAGATCACATGAAAAATAAAAAATTAAAAAGTGTCTAAGAGTTAAAAGAGAAAAAAATAGATGAAATAAAATTGAAAGTTAAAAATATGTTTATTTAGACTAAAATCCTAAAAAAAAAAATCAAAATAACAATATTTAGTAAGGATTCAAAATTTTGGAATGTTGCATTTATTTTCTTTGTTTTCTGAAATCTAATTATTTTGTCAAAAAAATTAAAAATAAAATAAACATAGGAAAATAATTAAATTATTTTCTCAAACTGACTAAATATTGAAATTTAAAAATAAGAAAACAAATTATTCTTCAAGTTCAGATTCCCTACCATCCAAATGAGCCCTGGCTAACTATAACAAAACTGAAACTATGACCATGTCGGTGAGCACATCCACCACCACCACATAAATGTTTTGTACATTGTCATGAGGTCATTGCTTGGTCTAGATGAATAAATTAAAGAGGTGCAAGGAAATTGAAAGGCTAAGTAGTGTAAAAATCAAACTAAGTTTTTTAATGAGAACTTTTTTCTAGTACTTTCTTCTACAGTTCGGATAAATTCTTAGAATTCTCAAGTATTTATTTTTTCGAGTAGTTTCTTCTACAATTTGGGTAAATTATTTTTGTCAACAGTTATCTGCATTCCCAATTGCAAGTTTGAAGCCTTCTCGGCTTTAGCAAACTCAGTGGCTAGTTTTAATATTTTCTATATTTGTAACAACCCAATTGGAAAGGCAGAACTCAGCCAATTGAAATATATTCTCAACAAGCTACTGCTACATCTATTTCATTAGGAATTGATGATCTTTTAACAATACCTTAAAGGGATGTCTAGTTCAAGATCCAAATTCAATAGTGAACTAAGTTAAATTGTTTGTTATTTGTTTTTAAGTAAATGAGTAGTTACTTTATCAAAATAAGAGTAACTAAGAAGGGAAAAAGGGAATTTTTGTTGGTTTCATAAGAACTAACTTTGAAAGTATCAAAAGGTTCGGATAATTCTTTCTTTTTGTCTTTTTACTTATATTGTTGATTACTACTTAAGAAGTCTTTATCAAAAAAAGGGTGAATTCTTCAAATTAGGAAAACAAAACGAAGCTGAGTAGAATATGCATGAATAAGTCAAATGTTTTTTTTCTATTCTTTCCCCTGGCATAGTTGGGCCATCCTAGACTTGAACTAGAGACCTCATCCATGAAGTAAATTATCACCCTTACAGACCAACAAATTGAGAAAGAATTAATAGATTCCTTTTCCAACGCGATTCATCATTCTCCAATGCAACATACAACTCTCTGTTGTGCTACTCTCTAGATGTACTTGTAACTCCCTCCTCTCCATTTCTTACCTTGACAAGTCTTTGTTAAAAAACTCTTATGAAAAGAAAAAAAGGTGATAAGAGACCCTCCTTACCCACCCTAGACATTCTAAGATTCTTTTTGAAACATGCTCCTATTAATTTAAAAGATAGATAAATAAACACATCGCATTACACTGATTGCTGACATTCGAGTGACGAAGGGGGACGAAAACCAAGAAGTGTGTTATGTATACCAAACATTCTTCTTACAATTAGATTCAATCTCTCAGTCTTTGAAAAAAAAAAAAAGAATTTCACGCTCTTCTTTTCGTGAATGGAGGATTAGAGAAATCCTATTGATTGTAGCTTCGTCTTGGACCTGACAAAGTATAAAAAAACAATTTAATTTTTATATATATATATATATATATATATACACATTATCTTGGATCTGACACTCGACTTTGGTGCTTAACAATCATTATGAATTAAAATATTACTTATTCAAAATCTTAAATTAATATAAAAAAATTATAATTATTGAAAGATATAGAAAAAAACCGCTTTTGAAATGTATTTGATTTGTTATGCTATAAGCAAAAAGAATAATTAGAAAATATCAATGATAATATTATAAAAAGAATTATCAAAAGATCAATAAGGATTTGGCAAGCGATTGATATGTCAATAATTATATACAGCAAGTGCTGATATTTTGGTTAGAACATATTGGTGTGTTGATAATAACAATAACTAAACTTTTATACCACTCTATGGAATCATTTATATGAATCATATTTCATCATCATTTTTTATTAAAACAAATATTTTGGTTTGAATTTAGATAATTAATATGCTTTTTAATAGTTTCTTTACAGGTTTTAAATCTTCCCCTTCTCCTTCCCCTTTTAGTTTGAATTAATAAATTTCTAATTTGTAAATACCATATGATGAAGTTAATATCTGCCACCTGATCCAAGATGAATATTCACTTCATCCCACAATCAACTTGCTCTTGTAAAATGGATCCTAGAATTGTTCTTAGGGTAGACACTATGATGTTTAAGTTAGTTTTAGTATTTTTTTTTTAGGTTGCCAAAAACTAAAGATGCTTGAAATAAGGTTTTCATCCCTTTTCCTAGTTGGGTTAAGATGTACTTACCTAATATCTAAGATTGTAGCAACATCTGTGAAAGAATGAGCTGCCAAATCCCATACAACTTCTAAAGCCATCATCATTATACTCACAAACTTCTCATGGGCCTAAACTTTTGAACCTTACACCTTGGGTCGCGGTCCAGTATTCATTCTTGAGATAGACACTTTGATGCTTAAATTAGTATTTGTGTTTTTAACATTACCAAAAACTAAGACTGCTTAAATTAGGATTTTTCTCCCTTTACCTAGAGGGGTTAAGATGTCTTATACTTAAAATTTGAGATTGTAGGAATGTATCTCTATAGGGATGAGTTGTCCAATCCCATCTAACTTCTAACACCATCATCATCATACTCAAAAACTTTCACGAGCCGAACTTCTAGACCTTACACCTTAGACTGAGATCCAGTACTCATCACCATACTAGAGCATCTAAAAATCTCCTATACACATGTCCCAACCATGTTAAATGTGTTTCTAATACATTCTCCAAAGTAGGAGCTCCCTTTCTTTCCAATACAGTCATTATTTATTCCATGTAGTCTAGTATATCCATACATCCATCTTAATGTTCTCATTTTTTCCTACCCCATCTTAATATTCTCATTTTTGCTACCCTAATTTTCTTTTCATGTTCATATTTAGTGTTCCAACACTCTGATGCATAAAGCATAATAGTTTTATAGTTGTTTTTATAAAATTTTCCTCTCAATTTCAACAAGAATAAATAGATTTTTTTATTACTATAATTTTTCGAAATCCCAACTTTGATCACTATAAATTTTTATTAGCAAGAAAGAATACTGAATTTTGAAAAATGTTGCGAAGTTAGGCAGTTCTCCCACGCGCTAGGACACATAGTTTTGCGATAAGGAAAAAGGTAAATTCTGTTCTTAGACAGAATAACTTTAAAACAAAAAACAAAAGCAAGGTAAACATCTCGGAGGAGAAAATCACTGACGTTTCCAATTAAAACCCACAAATTTTCGGCAATGAAATTCCCACCCAACAAGATCCAGTTTCCACATGACCAAGCGGGTAGAAAAACTAAATTTCTGTCACTCCAAGCAACATCCCCTTCTGGGTTTGACTAAAAATTTGTCTCCAACTTTTTTATCCACTAGGAACCCATGTTTGGATTTCTTTTTCCATGTGGTTCCTAATACCTCAGTTTGAAGATCTAGTTTAACTGCTGGAATTAGCCTGGGTCCATAACCCTTTGACCGTTCTGAAATTGACTTGTAATCTCATGGGTATTCGAGGAACTGGAAAGTCTAATTAGAAGGAGTTTTCCTTATACATCGAGATGTAATCGTGGCTCATGGCTAGAACAAATCCCGTGGCAGGGGCGTGGCCGGTGACGGCAGCAATGGTGGGCATGGGGAAATCGATGATATCAAAAATAAAACTTCGGAGCTTTGAGTTGGATTAGGCCCATGCGACATCATATCCATTGGAGAAGAACTTTCCTTGGGCGGTGGTAATGAAGGCGGACACCCCCGAAATACCCTCGTCTTCATCGTTACCAGATTCAGACAGCAGATCCATTTTCGTCAACGGCAGAATTAAAACTGAAACAAAAATGAAATCTCAGTGGAAACAGATAAGTAAATTAGGGTACAGGGTTTATGGGGATGGGGAAATGGTTCAATAAAAACGGGTTTTGGTAAAAGCTTCAATAGCAATGTCGAAGGTGTCAATCTTAGAATAGAAATGAAACTAGCAGAAGAAAGAATCCATGGCTGTTACTGCTACGACTCCTTCAATGACCTCAACACAACACAATATAATCAAACTCTAACGCCGGCCATTCCCATTAGACTCGGACTTAGCAAGGTGCAAGGCAGCCTCTTCATCAGTAATAGTCAAAATGAAGAGGTTTCCCTTTTCTTTTTTTTCATAGTTGTTCTATCTAAGAACTGAATTTACCCTTTTGCCCATCACAAAACAATGTGCATCGAGCGAGAGTTACTTTAACCCAACGCATTCAACGATCATTTTTTTATAAAGTGACTAACTTTGCAACATTTTTTTAAGTTTAGGAATCTTTTTAACTCACAAAAAGGTACAGTAATCAAAATTGAAACTTTGAAAAAATATAATAATTAAAATATGTATTTACTCTTTTTCAAAAATTTTAATTTGTCTCTCAACCTTGAATTTTCTTTTAAATTAGTTTCTTGGGTTATAGGACTAAGGTCATTAAATAGAAATAGAGAAAAATGCACCCAAGTGATCCCCACACCTAGAGATCAAAGATGGGATAAACCAGAAATTAAAATATGGTTGCTAAACATTGTAACTATAGTCAAATCATAGAGATGCCAAGTTGTAGCCACTAAGTGACCCAATTTACCGCATTGGGAAGCTTTGATACCCATTTGCACTCCTCAAAACACTACAAGAAAAATAGGTTTCAGTGACGACTGCAATGTCGTTACTAAAAGTCACTTTTTCGTCACAAAAACCATTTAGTGACGGAAAAATAGTTTGTCACTAGGTCATCACTAATGTTCCATCACTAAAGGGTTTTAGTGACTGAAAAAAAAAAAGTCATCATTAAATGAGTGGCATTAGTGACGAATTGAAGATGTGACAAAAATTAATGACGAAAAAAAGTCGTTACAAAAAGGGGGGAAAAGTCGTCATTAAAAGTTAAGAGTCGTCACTAATTGAGCACAATTAGTGACGAAATTTAGTGATGAAAAAATTTCGTCACTGAAACTATTTCGGTCAGGTGGGCAGTTGTGACGGCTTTGTGATAGGAAAAAAAAACTGTCACTAAAAAGAACCTTGGTCAACTCATTTTGTGACAAACTAGTGACAATATTTTTTGTCGTCACTAAATGGTTAGTGACGACTTTAATTTTGTCACAAAAAGTTTATTGTCACTAAATGGTTATTGACGACTTTAAATTTGTCACAGAAAGTTTGTTGGCCAATGCAATTTTGTGACGGAAAATTTTGACGTCCTTTTGCATTAGTGATAGAAAAATCTCGTCACTAAAAATTCGTTCGCAAATGAAATTAGTGACAAAAAAAATTTGTCACTAAATAGTGTTATTAGTGACAATTTTAACCGAAGCTATAACATTGTATATTTCAGTATTTTATCACTAATAACATCAATGTATTGATCGTGATATTATTTATCCTTTTAATACAAACATCATCGACATCGAAAATGTAATGAAAGCAATCTTACTAATCATTCAACATTCAAAACCCATATGAAGAAAGGCACGAAAGATAAACTTGTGCATTGCAAAAGACAACATTTTACTTTCCTAGCATACAAGCAAATAAAAGTTAAATATACTAGTTGAACCATGAGAATAAAACATTATCCAAACATCTTACACCCCACAAAATAGTAATGTACACATAATTCCCACAGCATTCTAAAAGTAAATAGGCAAAAGGCTATTTTAAGACCTTGACAACAGCAACCAACTGGCCATTTGATTCCAAAGTATGTCTACAATCTGTGGATGCTTGGCACAACCTGGTAATGGATGCGTCACTGTGATAAGAAAAGAAAAAACACTAAATGTTATAAATTCAATCCAATTGCAAATATGACTAGCTACGGAAACAACACCCCATAACTATACGTCTCATGACATAGTACAATTCATCGTAATGAATGATAATCATCATATTGCATTTTTCACCAATCACATTTAACAAAAATGACCATGCAATCTATCATGTGACATAATACAAAACCACAAATCGAAAATCATACTCTTAAACCAATCCTTTTAACTAGGCATCATTATGTTACATAATGTTTATTCCTTAGATAAATGTAGAAATGTGCCATGCATTGACAAAAAGAAAATGAAATGTATGAGTGCACATTTGAGAACGTATTAAAGGCACAACATCATGTCGCAATAACAATAACAAAACAGTTGTGCCACTAGCACAAGCAAATTAAGGATGAGGGAAAATGAAGCAGAGAACATGATTTTTTAATTGTGAAAATCTGATCACATTCAGATTTTAGGGAAAGAAAATGGCACATGGGACAATTCGGTTTGGGATTCTTTCATGATTACATCACCAATTAAAATGCCTGGTGACATTCCCGTGTTAATTCAGTTGTTTCATCCAAATAACAGAGAAATGATTGGGCTCATATAGGATCCAACTTTTCTCATAAAAAGAATTGGTTTGGCTGTTTGCCATCAAACAATTAGGATTACAATGTACGTGTAGACTAAAGGGACAAGGTTGAAGCAGAAGACCAAGTTAAATCTGGGAATGGATACTAGTCCTATTGAAAAGATACAGACATTATAAATGATATTAACAGTACAAAAGTTACACATTCTACATGATAAACACGAAGAGACCTGAATGACAGCATGAATAATCACATACTAAGAAGCAGAAGAAATGTCAAAGAAAAAAGGGTATGAAAAAGTCCCAAGATAAAGGACAAAATCATACCTCAACTACAATTTCCTCCTTTGTCATAGGATCACGGACTTCATCGTCCAACAAAGTGAACTTATGCAAAACCTGGAAGATGCTAATCGGGTTACACCAAACAAAGAAACAAAAGTAGACATTTCATTCTTCTGATACATCATTGCCTCCGACAGCATAAAAGCAAGCACTTATAATTTAAGGGACGAGTTTTCATAAACACTTTTAAACATAAGAAGCTTTAGAGAGTTAACAAATTTGTTTCGTACTCATAAATAATCAAGAAGAATCTCTACTAAATTATCATAAAAAAAAAACACTAATAAGTCATTCAAAAAAATAAAGCAATGGTAATTCATAGACCACAGCAGCAAAGAAAACTTTTCATTGCAGTACTTTTCGACAACAAAAAATAGTAACAGAAAACACATACCAACTTAGCACTATCAAGGTGTCTTGCTGCTGTTTGATATTCTCTCATTCTGTCTTCCTTAGTCTTTAGGACAACCACTTTAACCTCTTCAACTTCCTTAGGCTGATAAATCTGAATAATGCAAATTCACAATCAGTAGATAGAAGAAAATGAACATGGTAGTAACATAAGTGCACAAAAGCATGTAAGTGCCCATTTCATATATTAACAAATCCAGAAAAATTTGCAACATGCCAAGCAAACAGCGAATAAAGACTGATTGGATTAGAACAGTGCCAAAAAATAAAACAATCACCATAACATTGTGAGGAAATAGGCCCAAAATTGCAGAAAAAATTCCAAAAAAACAGTCACCTTTGCATTTGAAGGAAATAGTCCAAAAATTGCAGAACAAATTCCAGAAAAACCAGTTCGGCACAGTCAATTCCAAAACAAATGCAAAAAAAAGAAAAAAAAAATGTCGACATAACATTGTGAGGAAACAGTCCAGAGATTGCAAAAAAATTCCAGAAAAAAACAGTGAACATTACATTCTAAAAAAACAGTCCAAAAATTGCCAAACAAATCCGGAGAAACCATTCGAAAAAGCAATGAAAAGGCCAAAACCAACTATTGCTTCTTAATTGCAACAAATATTGCTTCTTAATCAAGAAAAAGTTAAAGTTCCAGAAACAAGAAAGTCATCCTTATAGTGTCATTAGAGGAACAACTAGCAGATGTAAAAACTAGAACTCAAGAAGATAGGAATAACACTTAAATAATTATAAAGGGCTGCAAATATCCATGAGGATTAGAAGGGTCTCAATACATTTAGTGATGCAGACAACTTTCTTACATTACTCTAGCTAAACATTTTTTGCCTAAACATACACAGTGAGTAAATTGTCTATTAAGCAAAAGAGATGTAGAAAGATTGTAAAGAAAAGAAAAAAAAGTGAAAAAGCATGACAAAAACGTATATTTTTAAAGGGATTTCAATTGGAATATCTTTTAAAGGGATTTCTCTAAAGAATCCTCTTCAGAAACTCGTAGATTTTTGGGGTCTGATTCTTCTTCAACTATTTGGACCTTTTGCTCAGGGCTCAGGGCTCTTGCTTTCCACAGAGCCATGATTGTTCTATTCAACATCAATCGCAGTCAAGTAAAGATTTCACGTTAAAATGCATTACCATCTCCCCATGGAGAAGCAGGACAATTAAGGAAACAGATTCCAGATTCTTAGATTGCAACAAGAAGCTATATAACTGATTCCATTCTAGTTATTACGCATAATAGTCAGGGACACTTTGCTGTCAAATTACAGAAGGCAAAGATTGAATAAACATTTCAAATACAAGTGAAGATCAAGAATGGTGACTTTTATGAAAAACCCAACAACCATCAGCAAAAACTAGAATATATTTCAAATGTGAATGAGTAGCCAACAAAAACAGTAAGTGCCACACATGAGAAGAGAAAGGACGGCATACACTCTCAAATATAACTAAGTGGCAATTCAAACACAAGTCAGATACCAAAATTACGTTCAAGCTTTCTGTTAAAAAAGCCATTGCATTCTTGATCAAAAATAAAAGCATATGCATTTAGCCATTAACAAAACAACCAAATCAACCAGATAGTCTCAATACTCAAGTTCATACCTTGGTTAAAAGCATATTCTTCAAATTTCAGAGAAAAGTTATCACTCAAAGGGACAAGTTTTGCTAAATTTTCTCGTTTTCAAAGGGAAAATTGAAATATGCCGCAAAATTCTTGGATTTCTCATCAAGATGAAAAAGGAAACTTTCTGAGACATTGCCAAAATGCTATTGGAGCTTCTTTGGGGAGAATAATGCAAAATCACTCCATGATTAAAATAGATAATTCAATTGTCCAGTAAAACTGTGTTTTGTAACATTAAAAAATAAAAAAGATTAAAAAACTGTTCTCAAAAGTTTTGGTTGTTTATTGATCAAGATAATTAGGTGTCTGAGAATGTCAAACAGTCCTAAAAAGCAACCATGGCCTCAACATTTCACCCAGCATGTCAGAAATGATTTATTTTCAGAGGACATTGTTTAATTTAGCGTAGTACCTAAGTCAAGGTGTTCAAAGATGTGAAGAGGTCAAAACATGTAACAAGTAGGCTAAACTGGAGAAGCATCAAAATAAGGCAAATAAAATTCATTGAGTTCAATTACAAAAGTCAATGTTTGAGATTACCGATTTGCCACATTGAATGACACAAAAGAGTGGAAATGGAACTTTAGCCTCCCTTCATCATCCAGTGTCTTTGCACCATGCCTTGCATCAAAGACTCTTCCTGGCTTTAATGTCATGACAATTATTGGACTGTCCATTGAAGACAAAGTGGAAGCAACAACTTGAATGTCCTCTATATCTTCCCAAAGGAAGAAAAACTTAGTCTTGTGTCCAAATAGATCTGCATGGAAACCAATTATTCTAGCTAACAAAAATAAGCGGCCCTGCATCCAAAAAATTATAGGATTGTGAGAAATAAGGTAGTCATGCAATCAAAAGAAATTGAACATCATTAGCAGGTGGTCTGAAATTAGGAACTTTGTGACATCAGTAATTTCCATAATTAGACCATGAATGAACCGATCCAAACAGTAATGATATTTTTTTTTAATATATAAAAAAATATGGAGTTATGATCTTAAAGAAATAAAAAAAAAAGTGAAAGAGCATAACAAAAATGTATATTTGGTTTTCCCTCATATCATATGATAAGTAAATATATAAAAGAAAAAAAAAACGAAAGTCAAATGCAATATCCATCCGGATGAATGTGTTCTTAAACAATAACCCTATGCATCACTTCAAACTATAACTATTTCTACAAGAAGCATTGACTTTCTATCCCATGAAACTAAGTTTTAGCTAATCCCAAATTAAAACAAGTTAGAATCAAGCTTTTTTCATAGGCATATATAATCTAGAAGGTGAGATTAAATTTCTCAATCAAAAGAGTCTCTTTGAGACAAAAGGGAAAGAGTTTCTGAATTGAAAAACAAATCCATATAGCTACAAAACCTATTCATAAATGAATTGATGCCTTCCCTCTTCAACACTAAATGATCAACATAAGGCAAGCACGCACCTCAAGCAACACAAGCAAATATAAGAGTATGAACTTCTTATAGAGTGAAAAGTTTCAACAAAATTAAATTCTTTGCATCTTTTAAGGAAAAGAAGGCCTCCAATTAAGCTCTCAAATGGCTATGATGCTTGAAAAGAAGGCTGATCTAAATATTCCAGAAAAAATTACAAAAAAAAGAGAAAAAAAACAGTTGCCATTACATTCTGAGAAAACAGTCCAAAAATTGCAGAAAAATTCCAGAAAAACACAGTGAACATTACATTCTAAAGAAATAGTCCAAAAATAGCAGAACAAATTCCAGAGAAGCCATTTCAGAAAAACAACAGGAAAAGATCAGTCTAAATATTCCAGAAAAAATTACAAAAAATAAAAAACAATCGCCATTATATTCTGAAGAAACAAACCAAAAATTGCAAAAAAATTTCCAGAAAAACACAGTCACCCTTACATTCTAAACATCAACTTCAAGAACAACAATAAACCCATAAATTGGAGATAGCCCAACAAGAGTTTCAACCAACAATTCCAAAAACAGCAGCAAAATTTTCAACCATAGTATCACAACAGAACAACCAAAATGCAGAAACCACCAAGGCTGAAAAAATGCAGCAAAAATTCCACAAAAATTGAAGTTCAAAAAGAAAAAAAAAATCAGCTTTGGAACTTAGGCACCAATGCGAAAAAATTACCAAAAATTTCAAGAAAACATAACCCAAATGTTGATGGCACGGATGGGCATCGTGGTGGCTGCGGGCTCTCACTTTCCAAGTTCAACCGCGGTTAAATCGACAGAGGGCTAAATCGGTTGTTTCGGTGAAGGGAACAGCCGGAGGGCTAAATCTGTGGGTTTGGTGGTTCTGACAGGAGCCGTATCCTTTTCTATGAATTTGATTTATCAACAAGTACAGAAGTACTTCAATTCTTGTAGCCTGCAGAATTTAAGAATCAAACAGACCCTTAGCAGCTCACCCTTTTTAATCCAATCTTTTTCCTACATAAAGTTCAGAGGCTGCAATCTACTGTCCTTTCAAAATCATCCCCAAGCCCAGTACCAAGAGAATGGAAAGAATGAAGGATATGCAATACACTTAAGTTTTGACCTACAATATGTCTAAAACAGACTCAATATGACTAACACTTAGCTCAAGGGTGAAAAAGACTGACAGCTTTGCAGTTCAACTTCATGAGTCAATATCTTATAGCATAATATCAAGTTTAGACTTTAACAAAATTACTTACGCCAAATGAATAAAACTATCCTTCTTGATATATCAAACAGTCTTGGACTCAATGAAATGTAAATAATAATTACGTAAAGCAGTGCGAGAGATGCTAATACAATCACAATAACAAGGAGCTAAACACCTAATCAATCCGATCAAATCTTTCCAAGAGACCGGTGACAAGTCGGTCCTTGGAAAAACTTACTTTATTTTCCCACGGGAAGGCGCTTTACTTCTTCTTGATTAGAGTGAAGAACCTCTGACAACCAAAGGCAGGAAAGGGCAAAGAAGAAATAATTAGGTGACGACTATAGCAAATCTTAGATCCAATATGAAATAAAGAGCTGTAACATAAGCATAAGCATCATTTTAACTTATAAACCATTCGATCCATAACTACAAAAAGATTGAAACTTTGACATGAAAACACGGAGTACTTATCATATGCTACAAAAGCTACAGACAGTTGAAAAATCATACTTAGAATTGACGTAAATGATGAATCTTATTAGTATAATACACAACCTCTAACAAAAGGATAGCAAACCAAATACTATTTAACGGTACCAAAGCCCATCGATTAAGGTTTTCAAAATCAAAATTTCAATATCCTATATAACTTCAAATATCCAGTACTGAATTGACAAAACCATACCTAAGATTTCTATGGAGGTAGTTCGGCGAAGCAAAGGGCCTGAGAACCGATTATCTGAAAACCGCAAGAGAAGAGCCAACCGATGAGGACAACCGAACAAAAAGAAGGGAGGGAGAGGCAGGGAGATGCCAGCCGAGGCTCAGGGAAGGAAAGTCAGGGAGAACAGATTCAGTGATGGAGAGGCAATCGGCAGGGAAGGGAAAATGGAGCGGAGGGAAGTGAAGTTTGATTTGGGTAAAGTTTGGGCGGGGTACTACACTTAAACAGAAATTTTTTAACATCCCGTTTTTCTCTCTTACTAAATTTATTTTCCCTCTTGTTTTTAACGCGTGGAAACTTTTCATTTCATTATTAATTATTAAAAATTTTTACTTTTTTTACTAGTAATTAATTTTTTAGTTTAAAATACTATGTTGATTTATGAAAATTCTGATTTGATTTTTTTTTAATCTTTAAATTTTAAAATCCTAATTAGTTATTAAATGGCTAAAGTGAATTTTGTTTTAAAATAATTTATCAAAAAAATAATATTTATATTTTCATGTTGAGATTGAAAAAATTATGCATATTACAAGTTTTGGGTATACGGTGTCAATCTCACGTGTAATCAAAGAAAATGAACAAAAAAAAGTAAAGGAGACAGAGATTTATCCTAGTTCACCCCAAAGTAGGGCTACGTCTAGCAAGGTTTTTTTGTTTCTTTATTCTGTATCACTCATTCTCTACAGACTGTGTTACAAGAGAGGTTATTTGTTGGCTGCAGAAACCCTACGCCCTAAATCACATAAGGCCTCTACAAGTCGTTGCCTGAATACAAAGTATGAACCATACCCAACAACAAGCATGTGTATATATGCAATAAAAGTAGTTATACTTTGTAATAATTACTTTTATTATAACTACATAACCACATCACTACTATATATATGTATTAACTACTTATACTATAGATTTTAGTCCTAACTATATATGTATATATAGATACTCCCTCTGTCCTATACAAGAAAGAGCTTAGTTTCTCAACAAGTGTTTGTCTCAAAACATAATTGAGTTTCAAAAGTCAAAACTGATCATTCAACAAAATATCCAAAATACTCTCAATGAGATAGATTACATTAAAGGGTGTATGACATATAATACCTTTGATGAGGAAATTAGTAGTATAAAATCAGTTGTACTTCCATTTGATTGACTAAAAGGAAAAAGTTATATATTAGTGAAACCAAACCCCTTTTTTGGAACAAAAAGAGTATAACTGTATAAGTATTTACTACTTTTGTTATACATTATACGGATAACTATATATGTACATGTATTAATCACTACTTGTGTTGTAATATTACATTAGTGGCTATAATTAGTTTGAAACTATATATTTTTAATTTCTAATTTTCTTATAAAGAAATATAGTTCGTAATAAATATCAAAACTTTTGATTACTATTAATCAATAGTTTATTTTAACACACACAAAATGTATGTGTGCCAATTCATAAATTTCAAGGTGTTATAGTATAATTATTTTAAATTAAAAACCATAAAATAAATAAGCTAATAAATCTCAACCCCATGAAGAATATGCTTAGTGCAATTGTTATTCTTTACTAAAAAAAGCCAACTAGTACTAACCAATGGTGTATGATAATACAAAAAGGACTATGTGATTAAATTACAATTATATGAACAAACAAAAATATTACATAGTCCAATCATTATCCTTAGCCAAACAAGTCTAATCCTTATATAAGTTGTGGCCCAACTAGTTTAATCCAAAACATTTATTTAATTTATTCCAAATTATATGTCTCAATGCATATCTTGTTATTAAAATTTATAATATTCAATTTCGTTATATATATACCAAAGCAAATATTTTATATCTTCATATTTAATAATATTATACACTAAAATAGAATTTTGAGCCATTTCTTGTTAGTCAAATGTCAGAGCAGTCTTGTTTTTGATGAGGTTGTGGCACCTGTGGTTTGACCCAAAATTAATTAAAATAGTGAAAATATTATACATTTTCTCCCTCTCTCTCTATCTCAAAAAAATGGCTAATTTAGTAAAACTTCTTATTAGTTATAAACTATGACTACAACAAACATAATTAATAATATTATTAAACCCAGTTCATAGGTCAAACTAGTAAATTAATTGGTTCTCGAGGTGATTATTACTACTAACAAAATTATATACTTAAAGTGATTAAGCTTATATGCGTAAATTCATATAATGTAGGCAAATTCATATATATGCGTAAATTCTCGAGGTGATAGTGTATCTGAAAACAAATACTGTATTCGTACGTCAAATAATGTAGGCAAATGCATATATATTAGGGTGTTTTATGACAATTATTAGAAATTAAGAATTATATATTTCAATAGCTAACTTCAGCCCAATAACTAAATTACATAGCCTAGTAATTATTTTTAACCAAATAAGCCCAATCCTTATATAAGTTGTGGCCCAAACAATTTAGCTCAAACCATTTTATCTACTATATCCCAAATTAATTGGTTTAACACATATATTCTTGATAAAATTTATAATATTCCATTTTATTATACACTAAAATAAATATTTGGGTATTTTAGTACAATTATTAAAAATTAAGAATTATATATTTCAAAAGTTAACTTCGACCCAATAAGTAAATTACATAGCCCAATTATTAAGTAAACAAAAATGAAGGCCAATCCTCATATCAGTTGTGGCCCAAGCAATTTAACCCAAAACAAGCCCAATCCTTTTATAAGTTGAGGCCCAAGCAATTTAGCCCAAAACATTTTATCTACTTTATCCCAAATTAATTAGCTTAACACATATATTTTTTCATAAAATTTATAATATTATGTTTTATTATACACTAAAATAAATTTTTGGGTGTTTTAGTACAATTATTAAAAATTAAGAATTATATATTTTAAAAGTTAACTTGATTGATAAGTAAATTACATAGCCCAATTATTAAGTAAACAAAAATGAAGGCCAATACTTATATCAATTGTGGCCCACGCAATTTAGCCCAAAACAAGCCCAATCCTTATATAAGTTGTGGCCCAAGCAATTTAGCCCAAAACATTTTATCTACTCTATCCCATATTAATTAGCTTAACACATATATTTTTTCATAAAATTTATAATATTATGTTTTATTATACACTAAAATAAATTTTTTCTATCTTTATATGTAATAATATTACACATTGAAACCCTACGTATAAAAAAATGAATTAATAGATTATAACTATTTTCTTTTTTATTGTCACTATTTTACTAATTAAATTTTCTTTTGCACCAAAAAATTATTTTTATAATGCACTAAAAAAATTTCTATTTTTTAGTTACTGATATTTCACACATATACATATAATCAAGAATTTAATTAAAAATCATATATCAGTAGCAGGTTTAGGCCTTAACCAATCCCTACTGGGGTTAGGTTCTTTGTGTTAGGGCATGCCCATTTAAGGCTAATCTTTTTATGGACACTAATGTAATGTGTTAATTGGAGATTCCAACTTTAATACAATTAGTTTGGTTTGGAAAAAAAAAACAAAGATAAGCAATTAGTGACGAAACAATATCGTCACTAAAACGTATTCCCATTAGTGACAAAAAAGATATCGTCACTAAAACGTATTAAACTTAGTGACGATAAAATTTCGTCACAATGATTGATTTTAGTGACGAGAATGAATGTCGTCACTGAATTCACGTCGCTAATTATGACCATTGTAGTGGGAAAGTTTTCCACCACACTCTTTAGTGACGACTTTCTGTGATTCGTCACTAAAAATTGGGAGTACACGAAAAATTGATGACAACAAAAGTTTTGGTCACTAAAGGTGGTATTTAGTGACGAGATTGTTTTTCGTCACTAGAAATTACGTCACTAAAAGCCAAATTTCTTGTAGTGAAACTCTGCTTGGTTCGCATAGTTTTGGGAATTTAAGGTGTGGTTGGTTGAAAGGTTTGGGGAGAAAGTAATAGGAAAGAAATGAAATATGGATGTTTGGTTGAGGGGTATCATTACTTGAACAGTAACTCCAAATACCAAAACTAAGGTATCTTCCATTTCCCCTCATTTTGGGGGGTATGAAAGTTATTGACCCACAATACTTTTCATACTTGGAAGTAATGTTTTGTATACTTGGAAGAATCATTGTTATTATTATGATTATTATTATTATTATTGATAATTGCAATCATTCCCCCAACACCAACCAAGTAGCACAATTATAATAAAAGAACCTATTATCTTTTCCATTCCCTTCAATAAACCAAGTGCATTTCAGACATGAACCTTTCCCTGTACATACTTTCTCACGCCAAAAGATAGGGTGTTTCTCAAACAAGAGTAAATGTTGAGAGACAAAACTAAAACTTTTTCAAACCTTATATATAGAGCCTACTCAGTTGTATATTTTTCTATTTTCATCTGATGCATTTAGTACTAAATCCAAGGGACCAATTATAATTAAAATTAAAAGTTGATAGATTAAATTGTAACTTTTTAAAAGTTGAAAAACGAAATCAAATTAAAGTCCCAACTTGTGGGACTAATGGTGTTAGTTCTAGACATGCGATTCTCACTTGATTGCTGGCGTTGTTCAACTTTATGTAGACTAATTTCACTTGAAAGACCAATTGAAGACAAAATTGAAGGTAAAGGAACAAAATTAAAAAAATGTTAAGATAAGAGATGAGAAAAATAGTGGATGGAAATATAGGAATCAAGAGTGCATCAAAGGTCTCCTTTGGAGTGTAAAATCCTCTTTCTAGGAGATGAGGAATAAAGTAACTTTGTGGAGGCTGATTATTGTCCAATAGTCAGTATAAAGTACTTAAGAATATTGTCCAGTAGTCATTATAAAATAATGAAGTTAATATGGGGTCCAAAATATACCTATAATTACTACTTAGTATTAACAGCCAATCATTTGTATGTCTAAACACTTAATGCACTAACGATTAGTCTTAATACTTGCATTGTCTTCTAAATTCCGACATCATTAAGGAGGATCATCTTCAATGATTTGTACCAGTCAGAAGCTCTAGTAATGAAATCTTTACTGTCCTATTACTCCAACTCTTCTGAGAGACATTATTCTTGGTAGACAACCATCCTTATTCTTGAGCTCCTCCTTTGATAGGGAAATGCTTGGTATACTACTCCATTAACTCTCTTTGTTTTTTTGAATCTCCTTGCAAGCAATTGACCTTTGGATAATATAGTTAAAGGAATGGACAGTGGGATATCCACCATTTTAGAACTAGAAGTAGTAGATCTACTGCAAAGAATCCATCTATCCAAGGAGGAAGAGTCTAGGGTGGAGTTAAAAGAGGAAGATATTAAGATCAATACGGAAGAGTGTCAAAAGAGCTTGATTGGTAGGGTGTTTGGGTAGAAGAGGTGAATTTTACAAGGCTGGAGAACACATTGGAAGGCATATGGCCGACTAAGCTATCTTTTAGGGTGAGGGAGCTGGGATCTAACTTCTTTCAATTTGTGTCCTATACTAACGAAGACAAGCTGAAAGTGCTACAAAGGAAGGGATGGATGTTTGACTAGTAGAACATCATCCTCAAGGAATGGACTGAGGAGCTACAAATCTAGGAAGCAAACTACAATGAGTTTGAGCTCTGGATTCAAGTTTGGAATCTGCCAAACCAATGGATGGCCAAGGGGTCAACTTTTTCCCAAGATGCTTGTTGTTCTAATACCAGAAACTGGAGGTACGTTTGGGAGGCATATGAAGATTTTAGCCTCGGTTGATTTGAGTAAACCACTACTTAGAGGCAAAAAAAAAATGAAACTGCATGATAAGACCTACTAGATCTCATTTCGGTATGAAAACTTAGCTGCATTCTGCTACTATTACTGCAAAGTTGGCCATTTAGAAAGGCTATGCAATGCAACAAGACAAGATTCAACCAAAAATATGAGATGAAAGAAAGCCAATTTTGGGATTGGCTAAGAGCTGTAGGAGGTCGGCAAAGCTTAAACGAAAAAAGGGAGGAGAAACACGGCAGCCAAGGAAAATGGTTAAGAACCAAGTAAAAACAAGAGTAGTGAAGAATAATTAGAAGGGGGAAAATTCTAAGCCGAGTATAGATGCACGTCTAGAACATGCTTTGATAGAAAGAGGCATTCTTTGTAGGGATTCAGAGAAGAGGGGTAAAATGAAGGGAGGGGATAGTGGCTGAACTAGAAGCTGCAAAACCACAAAAGCTTCGGCTGGGAGAAGAAAATCAAAGGGATTCAAGTAGCCTTGGATGACTAATGGAAGAAATGGAAGTTGATAGAAGAAGAGAGGGAGAGGATGCAGATTAGCAAACATAGCAACTTGAACTACTAAATGTTCCAGTAAGATGTGAGGTGATGGACTAGCAATTGATGGAGGATAAATATATGGACAATAGAACAGGTTCTGCAACAAGAAATGTAAAGGACTCCAAGCAGGTAAGGATGTGGAGGAGGATAGGTAGTAGAGTTTGAAGAACGATCAAAATAACAAAAGGAGAATTAGGAGAAACATCCGGGGCAGACAGTAAAAGGGCATGGCCACTAGAATATGAAAGCTCAAAATCGGATGAAGACATGGAAATAGGTTACAAAAAGCAAAGAAGTGAGGAAGAAGGAAGGAAAAGACCAACAAAGGTGGAGGAAACCAACCTTGAATGGTCCCAAAAAGAACCATGAAAGTGTGTGTATGAAATTGTAGAGGTTTGGGAAGACTCTCTACAATTTCCCAACTGAGAGGGATCATCCGTTCCCACCTTCCAGATCTGGTTTTTTTATCTAAAAAAAAATAAAAAATTTGTAGCTACCATGTGTAGAAGATTGAAATTCTAGGACAGATGGAGGGTAGTAGAACCCGATGGCACAAAAAGGGGGCTATTGGTTTGTTGGAGTGACAATAAAATGTCAGCAAAATTATCTCTACCAAGTTTTGCATTCAAATAAAATCTATATCAAATAGGAATAATATGAAGTTTTGGGCTTTTTTTTTTCTATGCTAGTATAAAAGCTAGAATAAGACAAGAACAGTGGAATTACTTGGAGCAACAAAGATAGGAATGGGGAAATTTGTGGTTTTTGGAAGGAGATTTCAATGATATTAGGCATCAAGATGAGAAAAAGGGTGGAAGAAAAGAGTAGAGTGGAACTCCCATGTACTAGCTATGTGCTAAAATTAGACAATGTCAAGTAGAGCTAATAAAGTGGAGCCAGAAACACATGTAGAACTCAACTAAGCAAATAGTAAGGATTAAGACACAAATGGTGACTCTTGCTAATCAAGGGGGAAAGAGAAATTGGAATGAATGGGGTAGACTGAAGAATGAACTCAGTGTGGCGTATAGAAATAAGAAAACATATTAGAGGCAAAAGTCAAGAGTACAATGGCTACAAGAAGGGAATAGAAACACAAATTCTCCCATGCTTTCACAATCAATAGAAGGAGGTAGGCAGAATACCATTGAAAGGCAGGTGAGACTGGATGGAAGGACCTGTGAGAACAACCAAGAAGTATAGGAGGAAATCCTAAAGTTTTATGAATAGATCTTCACTACTTCAAGCCCACTACTACAACATGAAGGACTAAAAGGTATCTCACTATCTATCACCAAGGCAATGAACTTTGCTAATGATGCCTGTGGAAGATTCCGAAATCAAAAGTGCTCTCATTCAAATGAATCCTGACTAAACCCCTAGGTCTGATGGTATGACTCATTTTTTCTTCCTGTCTTATTGAAATGTGATCAATATAGATATTTGGAATGCTGTTAAAAATTTCTTTAATAAGAAGAAAATGCTAAAACAAATGAATCACAAATTGATTACTTTGGCCCCAAAAATTAGGAATCCTACATCAATTGCTTACTATAGACCAATTAGTTTGTGTAATGTAGGGTATAAAATCATTTCTAAAATTTTGGCTGAAATGATGAAAACTTCCCTTCACAAATAAATTAGTCCTTATCAAGCACCTTTCATTCCTAAGAGATAAATTCTGGATAATGTGGTGGTGGTGCATAAGTGCATCCATATGTTAAACTCTAAGCATAAAGAAAACAAGGGGATGATGGCTTTAAAACTTGATGTGGCTAAAGCGTAGGATAGGGTGGAATGGAGTTTTTTGTGTGAGGTCCATAGGAAAATGGGATTTGCTACCTTTATATTCTAGATTAGGCAATGCATTATTTTTACTACTTTCTCATTAAATATCAATGGAGAAAAGTGTGGATATATCCAACCAACAGAGGGCATTAGATAGAGGGATCCACTTTCACCTTACCTCTTCTTAATCATATTAGAAGCTTTCTTAAACATGATTAAGCAAGCAAGCTTGAAGGGTGATTACAAGGGCATGAGAGTGAGTAGAAGCAGTCCTCTAATTACTCATTTATTATTTGCAGATGACTCACTACTCTTTTGTGAAGCAAAGCAAGTAAGGAAAATCAAAGACCCACTATCTAGATACAACCACTACTCTAGCCAACTAGTCAACCTTGAAAAGTCTTCGGTATTCTTCAGCAAGAATATACCAAATGAGCAAACAAAAGGCATATGCTAAGCCCTAGATGGAAGATCAAAGAAGGATTTATTTAGCTATGTGGTGGAGAAAGTCAAACAAAGGATAACAGGGTGGAATAATAGGTTTCTCAGCTAGGCAGGCAAAGAAGTGCTCATCAAGGTAGTGATTAATGCCCTTCCAACTTATGTGATGGTTTGCTTTAAACTCCGGAAAGGTGTTGCTAGGACATCAAAATGAAGATTTCAAACTTTTGGTGGGGAGGAAAGGAAGATGGGAAAGCAAAAATTCACTGGAAGGCTTGGAAGGACCTGATACAACCAAATGATGAAAGAGGATTGTGTTTCAAGAACATCCAGTTGATTAATGATTCACTCATAGCTAAACAATTGTGGAGGCTAATCACTCAACCCAATCTTCTCATGAGCAAGGTGATGAAGGCCATATTTTCCAAATGGAGGGTTAATGCTAGCCTAGCTTAAAAACGATACTTCATGGCTGTGAAAGTGTTAGATGGGAGAACAGGGGGTCTAGATTCCAAGTAGAGGATGGGAAAACTTGAAGAGTTTGGGAAAGCCTGTGGATCCCAAGTAGACAAGGATTCAGAACTACAACGGATCCTACACACAGAGAGAAGGCTACATGGGTGAGTAAAATAATGAACCAAAGTAATGGAATGGAGAGCTAATTAGACACATGCGAATCTTTGCTTTGAACCACATTAAATATGAAGGATTGTATATAAAAATCTCTATTTTCACACATTTTTCTCTTACAACAAAAGGTATATATACATGAAAGATTATCTGCATATGGAAGGATATCAAAAAACATAATCAATGGGATATATACAGTTGTGATGTCAATTTTCTCCTTAAAAAACTCTCAAATAGTGTATAGCTCACACTAACATTTTTTTTCAAAAGACTAATAATATTTCATTGAAAAGAATACAATCGTTACAAATAACTACAGACAAAACAAAATAGTTATAAATACATTATCTACTAAATTATACAAATCCAACAAATTATTAAAAAATAAAAAACAACATGTAAAGCACGTCCCATATCAGGTTTGGACTCTAGTTTCAGAGAGTGCCAAAATCTTTGATAAGCGCTAATAATGCAGATATAAAAATCTGATCATATCTGACTCCGTTGAACTCCCAAAATACAAACAATTATACAAATCTAATCATATCTGACCATATCTAATCAAAACTATACAACTAAATCTTCTAGAGGCCATTAGAACAAATAATTACAAAATGAAAATTCAAAGTTTCCATTTATGCAAAAGAGAAAAAGAATCTCCTGCTTATTTAGAAAAAAAAAAAGCTCCAAAGAGATACACTCATAGGAGAGAAGAACAAAAAGTGGTGGTTTCTATAGAAAAAAACCCATGGATTAGATTAGTATTGTCCCTACGTTCTAGGGTGCAATGTCCTCTTCGGAGGCTTTTGTCCTCCTTTGGAGGTGTTATTTTGTTGTGTTCATTGATACTATCTCACATTGGAAAATTAAGAAGAAACTGGAGCACTTAATAAGTGGCAACGACCCATGACCCACTAACTTAAGTTTTTGGGTTCAAGTGGGCTCCTACTGCTTATTAGGCCGCTCTAGTTGGGCTCTCCATGTGTAAAACTTACCAACAAGTGGTATCAGAGATGGAATGTTGGACTACTCGGGAAAGCAAGTGGTTCCTCTTCTAGTTGGACCGGGGCTTAGTGGGGACTCGTGGACAAGTAGGTTTGTTGTGATTTACTACTTGCACGAGCACTAAATGAGTCCATGGTGAATATATGGGCTTGCTGGAGTAGGGATTGGGCTTGTGGGGGAGTAGGCTTTAATGTGGTAGTGTATCCATGAAGGGGGGGGGGGGTTGTTGTATTCATGGATACTGTTCCACATTGGAAAATTAAGAGAAACTAGAGCACCTAATAAGTGGCAATGATCCATGACCCACGAGCTTAAGCTTTTGGGTTCAGATGGGCTCCTACTACTTATTAGGCCACTCTAGTTGGGCTCCCCATTGTGTAAAGCCTCCCCAACAAGTAGGTTATCATTATGATTATAAATACTATTCCACATTGGAAAAATAAAAAGAACTAGAGCATCTAATAATTAGAAAGGACCCAAAACCTACTAGTTAAATTTTTGGGTTGAGTTGGGCTCCTATTATTTATTAAACCACTCTAGTTGTGTTCCCATGTGGTACTCTTCCCTACAAATGGTATCCAAATTAGACTATTGGACTACTCCATGAAATAAGTGGTTCTTTTTTTTATTAGATTGGTGTCTAGTGAAGAATTTGAACCAGTAGGTTTGAAATATTAGTTTACTACTTACACGGGCACAAAATGGATCTATAGTTAAGAGATGGGATTGCTAGAGTATGGATTAGGTTTGTGAGAGAGTGGGTTTTAATGTGGTAGTATATCCATGAAGGGGGAGGTTAACTATATTTATGGATACTATACCACATTAGAAAAATAAAAAGAACTAGAGCACTTAATTTTTCAGTTTAGTTGGCCTTCTACTGTTATTGGACCATTCTAGTTGGATTTCACATCCCTAATAGTCATAAGAGTCCTTGATAGGCTACATGAACCTTGGAAAAATAGCACAACTCCTAATTAGTTCCAGTACTTCTGATTTCATGTTAGGGTCAGTAACTATTTGTTAAACTTTGTTTATTTAACAATATCCCAACTCCTAACTAGTTCCAATACTTCTAATTCGATGTTAGGCCAAAAGAAAAGGGACTTAACACTTTGTAGGCAAACATTTTGGCCAATCCAAAATGTAAGTGACTAAACCAATATCCTCCTGTGATCAGTGGAGCTGCCAGTATAAATACTGTTATTCTTCAAGTTCCCATTGACTATCAGTTTTTAGCATATACTAAGAATCAGGTTTATCTGAGATAAGTGTCTTGGTTATTAGTTCTTGGCATTCTCATATTCTTCCTGGCTTTTCTCAACCTATCACATCTATTCTTATTTATTGGTAGAAATGCAAACATAGTTCCACTTTGTTCCTATTGTAACCTTGATAGTGTATCAGCCACTTTGTTTTTAAATCTTTACTTATAGTGAATTTCATAGTGCAAGCCCAATAATTTGGTCAACCATTATTGTAATAAGAGTGTATTGAGTTTCTGCTCTAATTAGAATTTAGGAAAGTGATGGTTAGTTTTGATGACAAAGTGATGTCCCATTAGTAGTGCCTCTATATGGTAACAACCAGGACAACAACCATTAGATTTTCTTTGTATATTGATAATCGAAGGTTCCTTATAGTAAAAGCCTTAATAACTAATGCAATTGGTTGCTCTTCTTGCATTAACAGAACTCCCCTACCTTGTGTACTTGCATTAGTCTCAAAAACAAATTCCTTTGGAAAATTAGATAGCCCCAAACTAGTGATTGGCACATACCTTCTATAAGTTCGCGAAAAGCTATTGTGACTTCATTATTTTGTGTAAATTTGTCCTTCTGTAGAAGATTAGTAAGGGATTTACATATGACACCATAATGTTGAACAAGCTTCTTTGATAGACACAAAACCATGACTTTTATAATTATATACCCATCTAGTTTGGAATCATATCTTTGTTTTCAAAGAAAAAAAATTTCTCACTTTTAACTTAGTACTTCTTCTGTCCTAATATTAGAGTCACATCTTGATAATTTAATTTATTAAAAAGATATGTAATAATTGCGTTTACATCAAATGAATATGTATAAATTATAATCCCTAGTTTTAATCTAAAAAGTATACTGGTACTTGTGAAAGGTTACTTTTTCAAATGGTATCATAAGAAAATGTATTTAAATAGTATAAATGTGAGTTTTATTTTGAAATAATTAAAAAAAAAAAGTAAAATTGTGACAACAGTAATGCGATAAAGAGGGCATAATCTTTTTTATATTATAAAGTGTAATATATTTAACACACTATTAAATCTTTAATTTTTTTTATCCTTACTTTTTAATTTGTCTTATATCATCATTATTAGTTAATGTATTATAAAAATTTTATTTAAAAGTGGGCACTCTTACAAGTTTTGAAAAAGTTTTGAATTTTTTTTGAGAGGATGAATATATGACTGTAAAAGATGGGTATATGATACGCAAAGTGATATTAAGTGATTCTGTAAATGATCTGACGACATGACCACTTGACACTATCGGCACCATTTTTTTGTGGTGGTTATTAAAATCTACATTTTGTAAATGTTAAGTTTCGAGTGGGACAGCTCCTGTATTGGTTAGAGAGATACATGTTTAAATGTAAAAGTTTTTTTTTTTTAGCTCATTTGGAAGTGTCCTTGTTTCACTATCCCACCTCTCCTGTTTTGTCTTTTTTTTTTCCAAAATGATAGTTATATTGCAAAGCCAAATTGGCAAAATGTACATAGCTTAGAAAGCTAAAACGGCTTCATGGCGTTGGTTGAAACCTAACCCATGAAGACAAGCATCTCCTCGAAAAAGGAGAACGTCCAACGAAATCGGAAAAAACAACAATGCTAACTAAAATGAAAGATATGTTAGGGAAGTTTTACACATGGGGAGCCCAACTAGAGCGGCCCAATAAGTAGTAGGAACCCACCTAAACCCAAAAGCTTAAGCTAATGAGTCATGGGTTCTTGCCACTTATTAAGTGCTCCGGTTTTTTCTTAATTTTTCAATGTGGGATAGTATCCATGAACACAACAAACATCCCCCTTCATGGATACACTACCACATTATAGCTCACTCCCCCACAAGCCCATTCCCTACTCTAGCAAGCACATCTCTTCACCATGAACCCATTTAGTGCCCGTGCAAGTAGTAAATTGGTATCACAAACCTACTTGTCCACGAGTCCCCCACTAAGGTCCGGTCCAACCAGAAGAGAAACCACTTGTTTTCCCGAAGTAGACCAACATTCCGGCTTTGATATCACTTGTTGAGGAGGTTTTACACAATGGGAAGCCCAACTAGAGCGGCCCAATAAGTAGTAGGAGCCCACCTGAACCCAAAAGCTTAAACTAGTGGGTCATGGTTCCTTGCCACTTATTAGGTGCTCTAGTTTCTCTTAATTTTCCAATGTGAGACAATATCCATAAACACAACACTACTTCTATCCTTAACCAAGCTTGGAGCCATATTACAATGGGGTATGGCACTATGTCACTAACCATTTTTGCGCTTTGTGGCCAATGGTCTTATAGCCAAGCCAACCCTTTGTGCTCTAAGTTTATGCACATAACTCATACTAAGTTTGCCTTCTAATCGCTTACTTTTTAACAAGGCAAGCCGCATGCCCACAACCTCATATCGTACACCTTTGGCAAATCCCACCATGTGTGCACTCATCCATTATGTGCGCACGTCTAAACGTCCACATGCCTAGCAACCATTCTTACTCAAATGCATGCACAAATGTGCACACACTACTAGATTTCATAACATGCATGAAATGCCCAATGGTCTCCTTAGTTCACCTGCTAGCAATGCATCCATGCTTGCACAGCACTGTGCTCACTTCTTAAGAAGTCACTCATCCTAATGCCAAGCAAGCTTAACTTTTAGACATATAGGGATTTTTCGCAATTCGAGCACCAACGGGTCCATCGCCACCACTGAATGACATATTTTACTAGTGGATACCTTCCTAGTACCCTCGGTTCAGAGCAACTTGGTGGGTTCCCACGGTCTAGCCATCCAACCAATGCCCAAGCAATCCAAGATGAAAACTATAGCACCAAAACTTAAATGATGTAATAGATAGGTATTAGTTTTCATGTTTATTTTTTGTAAATATATAGTGTAGGTTAGAAAACCATGATTTTTGTTAGAAAACCATGTTCTTTTGTAATAGCATTAGAAGTAGAGTAGGAAGAAATTGCAATTTATATAGAAAATCGTGGTTTCCCTTTCTGAAGGAAATTTAGCCTTAGAGGTGTCATTTCTTGCTATTTTACCAATGCATATTAGTGAGGAGTTGCATTTTACTAAGTGTTTAGTTTTCCCCACTACCCTTCAAGTACTCAACTATCTTTTGTAATCTTTCTTTCTAGCAATATGTGATAATTTTTCTTTGAACTGTTAACATTTTGAACTCTTAATTTGTGCCTTTCTTTCTTCATTTCTCTAAAAGCATTACTTGCTTGTTTGGTTACTCGCATGCATGTGAATTATGACGCGCGAAAGAATTACTTGGTGGAAGCAACATAAGAGCATTGCTTACCTCGTGGATACATTTGTACAAGTCTCACTAACATGAGTTGTGACAGTTAGTATTAGAGCTTTAAATTACGAGATTTAGAGCAAATTTTTGTTAATGCTTGTGATAAGAACGTCGCAAACAGGAGTAGGGCAATCCTTGCACATTTGCTACAATGAGCTTAGTGCAGTACTTGTGCTCTTCGAAAATCGTTGGAATAAGCAAAAAAAAATTAAAACTCTAGAGAAAACTATCAAACGTTTGAGAGAGAAATTCTTTGGTGCTGGTGAGAGTGCTATTCCTCTTGACAATCAAACAACTCAAGCGAAAGGAGACCTCGTACACCTCAGTGTAGACTTTGAATGGAAACAAGGGAGCACACAACGACCAAATGACACTCTCCAAGCTCTTGAGGCAAGACTTGAAGAGAATATGACCACATTGATGAAGTTACAGACCATGATAAAAGAGTTTTGTGGGGAATGCAGGTTCTATCCCTGATGGTGGCCAACACAATGTATTGAGGTGAGGATGCTCTTGTGGGATGGATATTCAACCAACACAAAATCCTGTGCAAGAGATGTAAAGGAGTTAGAGAACATTTTCTTTTACATGGAGCAGTTTTTCAATGCCACAAACATCAAGGATGAGGTTAAGAAGATCACTAATGTAACAATGTATCTATTTGACGATGCTAAGATGTGGTGGCATGCACAAAAGACTAAGATCCAAGCAAAGTGTTTGGTGATTGGTAGTTAGAAAGAGCTTAACAAAAGGGCGAAGCAACAGGTTTTCCCTCAGAACATTGAGAAGCAAGCACGTCAAATCTTATGTAAGTTAAGGCAAACAAGCGCAATTCAGAGTATGTGCAAAGCTCCCAAGCTTGCCTTTTTAGCATAACGAATATGTTTGAAAAGGATAAAGTTTTGTTCTTCAAAGAGAGGCTAAAATCGTGGGTTAGAGCAGAGTCGCAAAAATCCCAAGTCATGGAATTGGATTCAGCAATTGCACAAGTTGAGAGTTTGGTTGACTACCAATCAAAGCTGCATAGAGACTTAAAGCTAAGGACTAAGCTTCACCCAACAAGGTGGAAAACAAAAATTCAATGATTTATACCATAAAAATAGTAAGAGAGATCAAGCCTTCAATAGCAACAACAATGCACAGGCAGAGCAAAGAGTAATGAGCCCTAATCTCTAGACTAGTGTTAAGAGACCCTAGGGATGCTTCATATGCAATGGCCCCTATAGAGCATTTGATTGTCCAAAGAGGAAATTTCTAAATGCATTGTTTGCTGAGAATATTAGTGAACTAAGCCAATATGTGCCGGCTTCAAAAGAAGACAATGGTGAAGAACTGGAAGCCATTTGGATGTTATCTTTCTAGTGCAATGAACTACAAGGATCTCTAGAGGGTGCTACGACCAACTCACAAGAGAGACCAGAAAGAAAAGCTGAGGCCGTGTCAATTGTGGGAGCTGCTCCATCAGCCAAGTAATCATGAAGTTTTGAAACCAAAAAGCTCGGGAGACAAAGGAAACTAGCAAGAAACAACATGAACATCATGAAAGTTCTCAAGGTGACCATATATGTTGTTCTTGAGGAGGAGATCAAATGTGTTAAACCTATGCACGGTGCAAAAAATGGCCTAATATACATGAATTTTACTATAAATGGGAAGCCAATTCAAGGCTTGGTGGATATGGGGAAATCTTACAATTAGATATCCAAAATCTGAATTGAGAATGTTGGGTCTCACTTTTGAAACCTCCAAAAGGTAGAATGAAAGCAGTCAACTTTGTAGTCCAACCATCTAACATGAATGAAAGAAATCGAGTTATCTAACATGCCTTCACGAGGTGCTAGTCTTGGATTATGCCCTAAAGACAATCATGTGATGATTGTTTAGGCATATATATGTATCATAATGTTTATAATCTATGGTAATTTATTAGTATGTTTAATTTCATATCTGCGTATTATGAATAAATATAATAATGTCCCTAGAATTTAATTATCCTAAAAAAATCCCTAGTCAAGTATTATCATTAAAGGGACAATGATAATGCATTAAGACTAGTATGTGTAGTGACTGATGAAACATGTCATGATATGAGATATTAAGTCAACACATAGGTACATGTTAGAAAACTATGTACTGGATCAACCTGCCATGACAAATGCTACATGGGTTATTATATGAAGTGTCATAAGCATTTCTCATAGTGATAATGGTGTAAGTAATCCTTAGACTTGAGGTCACCAGAGATCCCAACATGAGAAGTTGCATGTTTTGATGCTACTAAACGTTACCCGTAATAGGGTGAACTATAAAAGTGGCAATTAGATGTGTAATGAATCATATGGTGAGATGTTGACTGATCAAGATAGGATTTTCCCCTCCTATATAATAGGAGTGATATCTTTGAGTCCCTTGATAAAGTGACACCATAAAATGCATGACCATGCTCAAATTAGTCGATATGTGATATCAAGCTCATTTGCTTAGATGTGTCTGCTTGGGAATCAAGAAACGCAAAGATTGAACTATGCGAGTGTGGCGCACTCCATGGCTCGTGTTCAGTCAAGATATCTAGGGCAAAGGGATTGAATTACATGGTAACATCTATCACAAGAAAAATAATGTCGAATTACTAATATTCTTATAACTTGGGTAACATTGATGTGTTGCTAGACACCCCTCAATGTTTATGGCATAAAATAGATTTTATGTCATTTCCAACATTATAAAAAGCTATTAGGTTACACACTTAGATTGTATCCAAAAGAAGAAAAAAATTCATGTGATGAATTTTGGTTAGTTTAAGAATCCTATTACGAATAGGACTCTAGAAGGTTTCCGGTTTAAATCAGTATTTGGTTTTGGTTTCTAAATGGTTTTATTCAGTGTTAATAAATCCAAAATAGTTTTGGATTTATCAATTCATGTAATGGCCAAAAATTAGAAGCAAAATAAGAATGGGATTCTAGTTTTGGCAACAAATGGAATTTGGAAGCTGAAATTTTGAAAGTTCCAAAATAGATTAGAAATTGGAGTCTTTAGAAGAAGTTTTACCCTAATCTATTTTCTATAAATTTTGACTTATAATTTCTGTAGCCTTCAACCCTAATGCGTGAATCAAGTACTCACGTTTTTCTACAACAAGAAAGCCGAAGTTATTTTTCTTTGAGAACAAAAAAATTCTACAAAAAATTTCCAGCCAAGAATAACCGAACCTCTCTTCTTGTCTTTAGCAAAATCTCTTCGGCCTTTTCTTGAGAAGAATTGCCGCCAAGTTTGAAAGAATATAAGAAGCCCCTGTGTTGTTTGAAAGAAGGAAAAACAGCCACTTCTTGTGTGGAAAAAAGCAAGAAAAACCAAAGCTTGGAGAAGCTTCTAAACTTGAAAATCGAATGCAAAGTTCCAGGCTAGCACCAACAGTTCCTTCGCTGCTTCTTCCTTGGTTAATTGTGTGACAATTAACTTTGGACTTGGAGACGATCATGTGGATACCATAGAGGCAAAGCTCTACTGGGTTTTTCTGTGATTCGACAAACAAAGTCTTCACAAGAAAGAACAACCGCTATCGGTAAAGATAAATCTCTTTATGACCAGTTTGAAATCACTTCGTAAGGATCGTTGGAGGAAATCAAAATTTTTAAAATTCCACTGCATGTCATATTTGATTTGCCACAGTGGTACCAAATTTTTTTATGTGAATAACATATTTATTTTCTTTAATTGCTTATGAATAAGCATGCTGAAAATTTGGATTATGTGAAATTGTTCATTAAATCTGAATTTGTGAAGTTGTCCATTAAACATATATGATATGTTTATGTTTATTAAATCAATTTATGGTATGATTTAAAGTTTTATTTCTGAATTTGAATAATATAAGATATATATATATATATATATATATATATATATATATATATATGAATATGCATGGAAGAAGCAAAATTCTATTTTCTAGAATTTTTGGTTGAGCTTCGGGTTTGTCAATTTTTCTCAAGTTTTCAGTTTTGATAAATTTATTAAAATTAAAAATAATATGTGTTGAATCATATTGAATCCAGATATGTAAATGATGCATAAGATTGGCTTCAGATTTATGCTAGAAAATTTGATCAAGTTTAGTTTTGTGATTGTTGCTATTTTTGGTTGGACAGAAAATCCTAGCTTCAGCTGTTGCAGTTTTGGGAGGCCAATTTAGTTTCAATCTTATTTTTGAGGCTGAAATTAATATGTGAGATATATATGTGTGATATATATATAATATTATGGCCAAATTATGTATGTGATATATAATAGTTCCAATTTAAAAGTTTACCGAAACTTTAAAAGGTTTAGATTTCTAAATTCTAAATGGTTCAATTTTCTGAATTCTTTTGGCTGAATTGCACATTATTTTGAATTTGTTTGTGACTGGCCAAATTTAATGTATATGATATATGAAGTTGAGGCCTAAAATATTTGATATATTATTCACAAATTTTTCAATGATCATGTTTGGCCAAAAAAGGAATACATATGATGTGTTTCATCTTTGGCCGAATTGAACATAGCTTCGGATTTTGTGTCTTGGCTGATATGATATATGTGATGTATTAAATTGAAGCTTAAAATATATATGATATATCAAGTTGAGACCAAAAGGTAATTTTGGCCATATACATGTGTACGGGTTTATGGTTTGACCAAAAATATATGATATAATTTTCACAAATCAATTATGATCAAAGGTTGGCTGAATGGAATATGTGATATTTCATGTTGTGGCTGAAAATATATATAAGATATAATTTTCACAAATTCCTCATGATCATGGTTGGCTGAATGGAGATATGAGATGACCGAAAATTAGTTTTGGACATTTATATGTGTTTGGTTTAGGGTAGCCAAATGCTTATATTTGATATATCAAATTGAGGCCGAAATATACATGTGTTCAGAATTTTGTGTGGCCAAAATTGATGTATGTGATGTATCGTGTTATGGCCAAAAATATATGAGATATATTTTTCACAAATTTCTAATAAGCTAGAATGACCAAAATTTGCATTTTAAACCTAAACCTTCCATGCAGAATGTATTATTTGAAACCCTAAAATTTGATAATTTTCATAAATTAATTAGATTAATATATTTAAGTGTTAAATATGGATGACAATTATATGTGACATGCACATTATGTGATATTTGAGCATGGTGCATAGTTATAGCCTTAAGCCCAATAGGATTGGATAAATTTTGTATTGGTTTTAAATATGACCTGCGTGTCATGCCTTACTCTATTTTCTGGTTGTAACTTCTTCTCTCATCTAACTCCTTTCGAATGTAACTCGAGGTTTCTCTAAAAGATGTAATAGTTAGATTAAAGATAGGACTAGACTAGAATCAAGGAAGCGAGGATTTGATGACCATACAAGAGGAACCAAGAAGGCACTTGGAGAATATGCCAATACCCTTAGGTTGACCTTATAGTTCTCTTATTGGTTTGAGAGAACTTTTAGTTTGGGCTATAACTATGTCACGTTTATTTTATTGTTCATGTATGAGATGCATGCAATGTATGTTTATTGGTTAAATGCATAATGTGATTATGATTGTAATAATTAGTTAGAAAATTATGTGATTAATTAGACTAATAATTACAGTAACCATTTTACATAAAATAGTGAGTATTTAACAAATCCCTCAAACGAATATTAAGTCTAAGATGCCTTCCAATGCTTAGCACTCATCAAGACTTTGATTGACTACGTGTAGGTTTGCCAAAGCAAGGTGTTGTGGTCAATCTTAGTGAGACGCAACGGGATAATAGTAATAACCGACTGCTAATCATTGGTCTGACTTAACGAGGTGGACTCAATAGGATTGAGACCTAGAGGCATATAGTAGCGCCTTGGTTTATTAGATAAGCTAGAACAAGAGTTGTTCACCTAACTATCCAAGAGTTGTATGTGACACAAATAACAAAGTGTTGTCTACCTAAATAGCTTAGTTTTGGGCGATTAGCCAAAGCTAACTCAAAATTAGGTGAAATATGGATCTTGGCCCACTAGAAAGATACGAGATTTATCTTTCAAAATTAATATTGAGGGTTATTAATTTGAGCAAAATAGTGGGAGTGACATTTAATAAAAAGTCCATATTAAATGTTTGCATTCATGATACTATTTTGCATATTTCTGTTATAGATAACCATGGCATCAAACACTAACACTAATACACTATTACTGAGTTTTGTCCTTGAGAATGACAAGTTGAATAGGACAAACTTCTTGGATTGGTACAAGAACTTGAGGATAGTCCTCAAGCAAAAGAAAAAGCAATATGTCCTAGAAGAACCCTTACCTGAGGAACCTAAAAGAAAGATAACTAAAGAAGGGAACCACTTCCATTGTGGTGAGACCAAACATTGGAAAAGAAACTGTAAAGTTAACCTGGAGGACCTTAAGAATAAGAGGAAGGAAACTTCCACTTCAGGTATTCATGTTATAAAAGTTAATTTATCTACTTCTTCATCATGAGTATTAGATACTAGATGTGGTTCACACATTTATGTAAATGTGCACGAACTAAAAAAAAAGTAGGACTTTAGCTAAAGGTGAAGTCAACCTACAAGTGGGAAATGGAGCAAGGGTTGCGTCATTAGCTGTAGGGACTTATGACTTGAACTTTTCTTTGGGGCTTGTTTTAGAACTAGATAAATGTTATTATGTGTCTTTCATTACCAAGAATATTATTTCTATTTTATGTTTAGATAAGATTGGATATTCATTTATTATAAAAGACAATTGTTGCTCTTTTATTTAAATGAAATCTTTAATGGTAATACACAACTAGTTTATGGCTTTATGTCATAAATCTTGACATGCCTATCAGCATAAATACCAAAAGGATTAAATTACATAAATTTAATCCAACTTATCTCTAGCATTGTCATCTGGGCCATATTAATGAGAATCGCATTTCCAAACTCCATAAAGATGGACTTTTGGACTCATTCAATTTTGAATCACATGAGACATGTGAATCATGTTTATTAGGCAAAATGACTAAAGCCCTTTCACAAAAGATAGTGAAATGGCAGGTGATTTATTGAAACTAATACATAGTGATGTATATAGACCATTAAATATACAGGCTAGAGGTGGTTTTAATACTTCATTAGATTTACTAATGACTTCAATAGATGTGGCTATGTGCATCTTGTGAAACACAAGTCGGAATCTTTTGAAAAGTTCAAAGAGTTCAAGAATGAAGTACAAAACCAACTTGGCAAAAGTATCTAAGCACTTCGATCTAATCGAGGAAACGAATACTTAAGCCAAGAGTTTGATGATCATCTGAAGGAGTGTGGGATAATCTCACAACTCACTCATCCTAGAGAATGGTGTATCTGAGAGGAAAAACCAAACTTTGTTAGACATGGTTCGATCCATGATGAGTCATGCAGATCTTCCAAATTCTTTCTAGGGACATGCGTTATTTACAGCTATCTTCACACTAAACTGAGTTCTATCTAAATTAGTTCAAAAGACACCATATAAGATATGGATTGGGAAGCGTCCTCGTGTATCTTTTATGAAGGTTTGGGAACATAAGGCATACGTTAAACGTCAACTCTCCGACAAACTTGGACCCAAATTTGATAAGTGCAATTTTGTTGGGTATTCTAAAGAAACAAAAGGATACTATTTCTATAATCCAAATGAGAACAAAGTGTTTGTTGCTCGGACTGGTGTTTTTCTAGAAAAAATACTTTATTTCCAGAAAATCCAGTAGAAAACAAATGGAACTTGAAAAAGTTCAAGAACCACAAAACGGCACTGAACTTGATAAGATGGAAATTGAGCAAACACCACAAGCCGTTGTGAAACAAGTACCTGCTCAATAGACACAAGCCTCACGTAAGTTCACTAAGATTCATCGTGAGTCTCAGAGATATGGATTTCTGGTGACTCAAAATGGTGACATCTTGCTAATGGATCAAGATGAACCTATGACCTATCAAGAAGTTATATCGGGGCCAAATTCTGAGAAATGGCTTGAAGTCATGAAATCTGAGATGAAAGCCATGTATAAAACCATGTATGGACTTTAGTTGATCCACCTAAAGGGGTCAAACCCATAGGGTGCAAATGGTCTTCAAATAGAAGACCGACAAGGATGATGAAGTACACAGTTTTAAGGGGTGATTGGTTGCTAAAGGTTCTAAGCAAGTTCATAGTATAGACTATGATGAAACCTTTTAGCCAGTTGCTATGCTTAAATCCATCAGGATCTTGCTTGCAATAGCTACATTCCATGATTATGAAATCTAGCAAATAGATGTCAAAACTACTTTCCTTAATGGAAGTCTTCTCCAGGATGTGTACATGACACAACCTGAGGGTTTTGTCGATCCAGAAAATGCTGGAAAGGTTTGTAAGCTACAACGATGCATTTTTGGATTAAATCAGACTTCTCAAAATTGGAATCTTCGATTCAATGATGCAATCAAAGAGTTTGGTTTCATCAAGAACGAAGACGAACCTTGTGTCTACAAGATCCATAGTGGGAGCACTGTTGTCTTCTTGGTATTGTATGTGGATAACATACTACATCCTGAGAATGACATCCCTTCTTTACAATCAGTAAAGACTTGGTTGGGAAGTTGCTTTTCAATGAAAGACTTAGGTGAGGCAACATATATATTAGGTATCAAGATCTATAGAGATAGATCAAAGAGATTGATTGGCCTAAGTCAAAGTACATATATAGATAAGGTGCTAAAGAGGTTTAGCATGCAAGATTCTATAGGGCATGGATTTGCTATCTCAAAGGAACAGTATCTTTCGACACAAAAAGAGAGACAACACATGAGTAAAGTTCCATATGCATCAGCTATTGGATCTATCATGTATGCCATGTTATGTACTAATCCCGATGTCTCGTATGCTTTGAGTTTAATGAGCAGATATCCAGTAAATCCCTGTGAACGTCATTGGATCGTTGTAAAAAATATCCTTAAGAACTTGAGAAGAACTAAGGATACATTCTTGATATATGGAGGTGAGGAAGAGCTCAATGCAACTAGTTACACTGACACAAGCTTCCAAGCCAACAAGAATGACTATCGATCACAGTCAAGTTATGTGTTTTGCCTAAACAGTAGTGATGTCAGCTGAAAAGTTCAAAACAAGTTATAGTTGCCGATTCTACAATAAATACTGAGTATATCGTTGCTTCAGACGAAGTAAAAGAGACTATTCGGATCAAAAGTTCATAACCGAACTTGGGGTTCAACCTAAAATTGCCGATCCAAATGAGCTCTATTATGATAGCAATGGAGCCATTGCATAGGTTAGAGAACTCAAATCACACCAATGATCCAAACATATACTTCGGCACTTCCATCTCATCCGAAAGATGATTGAGAAACAAGATGTGAAGATATGCAAAATACTATCCAATGATAACATCACTGACCCATTGACAAAGCCTCTGACGCAGCAGAGACATGATCGTCATGCTAGATCATTAGTCATTAGCGACATGACTTATTGGTCTTAGTACAAATGGGAGTTTGTTGGATTATGCCCTAAAGACCAATTATGTGATGATTGTTTGGGCATATATATGTATCATAATGTTTATAATCTATGGAAATTTATTATTATGTTTAATTTCATATCTTCATATTATGAATAAATATAATAATGTCTTTAGAATTTAATTATTGTAAAAAAAATTCCCTAGTCAAGTATTATCATTAAAGGGACAATAATGCATTAAGACTAGTATGTGTAGTGACTGATGAAATGTGTCATGATATGAGATATCAAGTCAACACATGGGTACATGTTAGAGAACTATGTACTGGATCGACCCGGTATGAGAAATGCTACATGGATTATTATATGAAATGTCATAAGTATTTCTCACAGTGGTGATGATGTAAGTAATCCTTAGACTTGAGATCACCAAAGATCCCAACATGAGAAGTTGCATGTTTTGATACTACTAAACGTTACCCGCAATAGGGTGAACTATAAAAGTGACAATTAGATGTGTAATGAATCATGTACTGGGATGTTGAGCGATCAAGACAGAATTTGCCCCTCATATATAATAGGAGTGATATCTTTGGGCTCTTGATAAAGTGAGACCATAAAATGCATGGCCATGCTCAAATGAGTCCATATGTCATATTGAGCTCATTTGCTTAGATGTGTCTACTTGGGAATCAAGAAATGCAAAGATTGAACTGTGCAAGTGTGACACACTCCATGGCTTGTGTTTAATCAAGATATCTAGGGCAAAGGGATTAAATTACATGGTAACATCTATCACAAGAAAAGAAATGTTGAATTACTAATATTCTTATAACTTGGGTAAAATTGATGTTTTGCTAGACACCGCTCAATTTTTATGACATAAAATATATTTTATGTCATTGTCAACATTATAAGAAACTATTGGGTCACACACTTAGATCGTATCCAAAATAAGTATAAAATTCATGTGATGAATTTTGGTTAGTTTAAGAATCCTATTATGAATAGGACTATAGAAAGTTTCCGGTTTAAATCAGTATTTGGTTTTGGTTTCTAAATGGTTTTATTTTGTGTTAATAAATCCGAAATAGTTTTGGATGTATCAATTCATGCAATGGCCAAAAATTAGAAGCAAAATAAGAATGGGATTCTTGTTTTGGCAGTTAATGGAATTTAGAAAGCTAAAATTTAGAAAGCTCCAAAATAGATTAGAAATTAGAGTTCAAGTAAAACTCTTTAGAAGGAGTTTTACCCTAATCTATTTTCTATAATTTGGACTTATAATTTTTGCAGCCTCAATCAAGTACTCACATTTTTCTACAATAAGAAAGTTGAAGCTATTTTTCTTTGAGAAAAAAAATTCTGCAGAAAATTTCCAGCCAAGAATAACTGAATCTCTCTTATTGTCTTTAGCAAAATCTCTTCCGCCTTTTCTTGAGAAGAATTAAAGCCCAGTTTGCAAGAACATAAGAAGACTCTCTGCTGTTCTTTAGAAGGAAAAACAGCCACTTCTTGTGTGGGAAAAAGCAAGAAAAACCGAAGTTTGGAGAAGCTTCTAAACCTAAAAATCGAAAACAAAGTTCCAGGCTAGCACCAACGGATCCTTCGCTGCTTCTTCCTTGGTTAATTGTGTGACAATTAACTTGGGACTTAGAGACCATCGTGTGGATAACATAGATGGAAAGCTCCGCTAGGCGTTGCTGTGATTCAACAAGCAAAGTCTTCACAAGAAAGGACAACTGCTACCGGTAACGGTAAATCTCTTCACGACCGGTTTGACATCACTTCGTAAGGATCTTTGGAGGAAATCAAAAATTTTAAAATTCTGCTACATGTCATATTTGATTTCCTACTGCTGGACGAACCATCTAGAGTGATGGTAAGAAAAATTCAACAAGTGTTGTAGTATGACTTGGCCCTGTTTCCAACACACTTTACTCTTCCAAGATGACCTGAATCTAACCACTGAGACCTTGTAGTTTCCCAATGCCCAAAGTAGGTCTTCAGCCAACAAGAGCCCTTTGGAAAAAATTTTAAGGCATCCTACTCTGGTGTGGCTCCGACAAAGTCCCACAGCACTCAACGATACTTAAGACTAGTTTGGGACATGAAAATGGACTTCCAAGCCTTTCAACCATAGAGGGATGGCTTTGCCGAATTGAAGGAACTAAAGATGTTGGCAAAAAAAGTGGGGGAGAATGTCACTAACCGTTCTTTCGAGCCTTGTGGCCAAGACCCTACAACGAATTCTGGCGAAATAGAATATCTACATGACCAAATTTTATTATTCCAAAGAAGGCCAAGCAAGGCCTTTGTGTTTAAATTTATCCACATAACTCATGTTAAACTATGTCTTTCTATTACTTACTTGCCTAAAAAGCACACCTGCATGCCTACAACCTTATGCCGTACTCATTCGACAAATCTTGTCGTACACGCACTAATTTATTGCATGCACACATCCAACCACCCATGTGCCTACCATGCAAAGCTAGCACCCATTCTTACTCAAGTGCATGTTCAAACGCACACAACTAGTAGACTTTACAATATGCATAAAATAACAGCTTCCTCAGTTCACTTACTACAAGGCATGTATGCCCAAACGGTGCTATACTCACTTCCCAAAGGTTCATCCGTCCCAATGCCAAACACATTTAACTTTCAGATAGATAAGGATTTCTTAGTAACTGGAGCACCATTCGGTCCACCGCCACTACCGAATAATGTATTTTACTAGGGGACACCTTCCCAACATCTCGAGTTTAGGGCCGCCCGATAGGCCCCACCACCCAACCAATGCCCGAACAGCCTAAGATGAAAACTACAGCATTCAGAACTTAAATGATGTCATACATAAGTGTTAGTTTTCATGTTGACTTTGTAAATATATAGTGTAGGTTAGAAAACTGTGGTTTTCATTAGAAAACTACATTATTATGTAATAGCATTAGGAGTAGAGCAAGAAAAAGTTGTAATCTTTGTAGAAAATCGCCATTGCCCTTTTTGTAATAAAGTTCCTCTTAGAGGTGTTATTTTGGATTATTTTGTCAACGCATACTTAGTGAGGAGTACTATTGCACTAAGCAAGTGTTGAGTTTTCCCACTATCCTTCAAGCACTCGGCTATCTTTTGTAATCTTTATTTCTAGCAATATATGATAATTTTTCTTTGAGCTTTTAACATTGTGAACTCTTAATTTGTTTCTGTCAAGTTCTTGTTCCTCTAAAAACATTATTTCCTTGTTTGGATAACTCGCATACATGTAAATTACAATGTGCGAGAGAATTATTTGGCAGAAGCGATGTAGGAGCGTCACTTATCTCATAGGTATATTTGAGCAAGCCTCACTAATGTGACTTGTGACACACTATTAGGGTTTTGGTTGATAGACTAACCAAATTTGTTCATTTTATTGGTCTTTCTCACTCAATTACTACCATCAAAGTATCTAAACTATTCGTTAACAACATTTTCAAGTTGCATGGCTTCCTAAACCTGTTCTAACTGATAGAGACAAATAGTTTAGTAGCTATTTTTTGTAAGCGTTGTTCAAATTTAACACGTAAATCAAAATCAAAGCAATCAAATTTACAAGTGGAACTTTTTAATAATAAACAAGCCTTTTATTTATCATATCACTAGCCCTACTATTCAAAAAATAATCTTTTTTAAATTGACACAAGATATCAACTACATTACAAAGTTCAAATAAAAATAAATGAAATATAGGGTAATAAACCCTAAACAAAATACAACTAGCATTTTTAAAAGTTTTTAAAACTATAAGCATATTCATAGACACAATCCAATGATATGGATGTAATTTTATGTATAGATAGTAAGTCAAGGAAAATTTACATAACAAATTGTTATATTTAGCTTAACCATGAAATAATTTAGACAAAATCTCACCCAATAGTTCATTAAAGATGGGCATGCATACATGATATTGAAAATTACATTTTTAATAGGATTAACATAGTGATCAAGCATTTTTTAATAGTTTTTAATAGATAAATTTAAAATATGAATGCACACAATATATGAAAAGATTTATCACCTAATCTTAGTTCACAAAGTGATTACAGATCTACAAATCTACTGTAGATTTAGTATTAGTAAAAGTATTATCAATACCAATTGAAAAACATGGTTTTAATCGAGCCATACTCATTTAAAACAATATTAAGTGATCTAAATATAGTGTTAGTAATGTGAATTTCATCAAACATTCGAAAAGTAATTATTATTTTTTGTATTAACCAATTATTATCAATCTAATGAGAAGTTACACCCCATGTAATGATAATCTTACTAATGATCACTCAAATTATTCGAATATATTTACACATTATTATTGAAATTTCAAAAAAAAATCAATCAAGTTCATTTTCTCTTTTTTCTAATATTTTTTCAGTTCGTGTGTGATAAATGTTCTCTTTGTATGTTTAACATGTAAACTTAAAACCTTTTGACAATATTTTAGAAAATCCAATATTTGACCAAAAGTAAATAAAAAATCTTTTACAGATATCATTTTAGTTAATTTAAGTTTATTATTTTGGTCAGTATATTTCAATGGAGGGGTTTATGAGAAAAATCCATGAGTTGTGCAATTACTAATTTTTTGAGGTTGGTATTTTGTCAAATGTTTATGATACGTTCTATACTCACCTCCTATTCTGAAAATACGCTCCGATTTGTAATAATTGCAAATCAACTTGTAAGGTTTTCTTGTAGGAATTAAAAACTTTCTTAAAGTACCTTGTAAAGGAAGCAGACTTTGGATTTGAATGTTTTGTTGGAGTTTCTGTTAATATATCATCTTTGAATTTTGATGGACCTTCAGTTATAGTATTTTATTCATCAATATAAAAAAAATTTAAAATTTAATAATGAATCTTGATGGCTAGCCATTTTGTAAGTTATAAGTGATGGAAGAAAATTACAAGAATAAAATTATATTTAAGAAATTTAATGAAAGAATAAAATCAAAAATTTGTAAAAACTAAAAAAAATATATAAAGAGATTATTGAGTATTGAGATAATATATAAAGATATTAAATTGTAATTGGTATACAATATGAATATTAAAAAGAGATTAGAAAGAATTAGACATTTAGGGCGAATTGTGTAAAAAATGGTTAGGAGAGGGACGTTGTAAGTATATAAAGGAATTTAAGAAAGGGATAATACCATAATGGTGATTTGACCTTCAAAATAGTCAAATGACAATTGTAGGCGTGATGTTCAAATTGGAACTCAACCTCGGGTTCTTGTTCAATTTCGCATTTTGTATAATCAAAATCGAACCGGCAGATTTAGTCGAAGCTAAACTTGAACCAAAAAACATAAATCCATAGGTTTTGGTTTCTTTCAACTTATTAAATACACTAATTTTCTTACTTTTCTAATATAGATAGTATGCGTAAACACAATAAATCTCCGCATTCATAAATACATATTCACATCAAAATTTATCATTCTATAATCGTAGTTCCTACTCTAATAAACCCATCTCTCTGCCATAAACTTATTTAATGCTCGTGTAAGTAGTAACTAGTAACACAACTTACTGGTAAATGAATCCCTACTAAGACCCGGCCAACCAAAAAAAGAATTAGTTGCTTCACGAGTAGTTTAGTTGTGATAACATTTGTAGGGAAGATAAATATATGGGAAGTCTAACCAAAATAGCCTAATAAGTAAATGAAGTTCAATTTGAATCCAAAAGTTTAAATTAATGGATTTCGAATTTCTTAACTTATTAGATGTTCTAGTTGTTTTAGTTTTTCTAATGTAAAACAGTATATATGAACGTAACACAAACAGTATGCTTCACATTTTCACATTTATTGAAACGGTAAAGACTTATTCTTTTAATTCAAAATTTGGTTTCAACTTATATATAATGCCTTAATGAAAGAGTCTCTCGATACTTCTCCTTAATGAATTCCCTAACACATTTAAACTTAATTTTTTTCCCCCTAAAATGACTGTAGTTTTAGAATTTTTAATAAACAACTATCTAAACATTAAGTTTATAGACTTTTTTGTTTTATTTTTAGTTCTCTTAAATTAAAAACTGTTTTTTTAAGAACAATCCAAATGGCTTTGAAAGAGAAAAGAATTTCAAAGTTTACCGTAGCAAAAAGTTCCCAATATTTCAAATTTTTTCTTAAAAGGGATTGGAAAAATTGTCAAAATCTTGTCTAGCTGGAGAAGCTGTTATACAATTTAGGGAGAAGCCCAAGCAACCCAAGTTGATTAATGCTCAAGGATTTCTATGATATTTATTGTGTAATTAAATATATAGCCACAGCTATCTTAGTTGACTTGCCTAACATGGTGGATATTCATTTATCTTTTACCCATCGCAGAGAATCCGGCATGCTATCGATGGTCTAGCCACCACGGATGGTTGACTGGCAATTGACTCTGGTAGTCACCTATTAAAAAAAAAATTAATTTGATTTAACTTAATGGGTTTAATCCAATATAAATTATTAAAATTACGGATCATTATTTAACTCATAATTCATCTAACCGATAACTCAACTAACCTAAGCAACTAAGTTAAAACAGTAAACATATTAAGTTAGATTTTTAAGCTGAATTTACTTTTTAAACTCTATTTTATCAATTTATGCTTAGATTTCCAATTATCTATCCTTTGGTTGATTTTCTTTTTCTTTTTCTTTTTCTTTCGGTCATTGGTATGCACGTCCCTCATATATTGCAAATTGAAAAAAAAAAAAAAAGAGGTATATATATTTCGAGTTATGATACATAAAATGAAATTCTTTTGTAAGTGGTATCATATTTACTTCATAAAAGTCACGAAATAATATCAACTCTAATTATTCAATAACTTTTTTATGACATAAATGCTAACTCGGTAAGTGTTAAAATTTATTAAAAATTTTCTCTATAAATATAAATATTTATGTATTTTACTTATAAAAATGTGTACCATTGACCAATGTGTCTCGTATGTTGTCTACCTTCTCATGAGAAGTACATTTTCTTTAAATTGAGTTTACTCAGAATTTGTTCAAATTTAGTTTAATAACTAGTCAAATCAATTTTGAACAAGAATTTTCATTCACTAATATATGTTTGATGGGTAAAGGTGCATTCAACTTATTTAAGTAGTACAATATTACAATATTAAAGGTAATGTACAATATTACAATGATTTGAGGAAATCAATTTCATCTCTAAATGAACAATATCATAAGAATGATGTTTTAAAAAATCAACAAGTAGAAGTGAGACGTAAGAACCAAAATGGTGAAGAAAAATTGCTAGGAATAAAATGTACATGCCAGGAATAAGTTTGTTATCAACTAGTTTACAAATCGAACTCCATAATCAATTATATAGGTTCTCCCCGTTTATCAAAGTGCAAAACTAGGGTTACCACCTATGACTATAGCACACCTTTAATTGTTGATTAAAAACCCAAGGCTCCATGAGATCTTGTTCATCTGCTTTACCTATAAATAACCTAAACATTTAACCATCACCATCACCTCAAGTGAAGCTGAGAACAGCTTACCCATCTGTTTAGGAACCATGGGTAGCCATATGACTTCCTTATGGCACCTCATAGCAATAATATTCTTCTACATATTAGCGTTCAGAACAGAGGCAAACTTAAACTTACCACCTATCGTCTTACCACCTAAAGTCTTACCACCTATCGTCTTCCCACCTTTTCCCAAACCACCTTTTCCACTTACGTCCCCTCCACCACCACCGCCGTCTCCTCCACCACCTAATAAATCACCTCCACCTCCTCCCCCTCCTAAGAAGTCGCCTCCTCCTCCACTTCCTCCCCCTCCTAAGAAATCACCTCCTCCCCCACCTCCACCAAAGAAGTCTCCCCCACCTCCTCCCCCTCCTAAGAAGTCGCCTCCTCCTCCACCTCCACCAAAGAAGTCTCCCCCACCTCCTCCCCCTCCTAAGATGCCGCCTCCTCCTCCTACTCCACCAAAGAAGTCTCCCCCGCCTCCTCCTCCTCCTAAGAAGTCGCCTCCTCCTCCACCTCCACCAAAGAAGTCTCCCCACCTCCTCCCCTCCTAAGAAGTCGCCTCCTCCTCCACCTCCACCAAAGAAGTCTCCCCACCTCCTCCCCTCCTAAGAAATCACCACCTCCTCCCCCTCCACCGAAGAACTCCCCACCTCCTCCCCTCCTAAGAAGTCGCCTCCTCCTCCACCTCCACCAAAGAAATCTCCCCACCTCCTCCCCTCCTAAGAAATCACCACCTCCTCCACCTCCACCCAAGAAGTCTCCCCACCTCCTCCCCCTCCTAAGAAGTCGCCTCCTTCCCCACCTCCACCAAAGAAGTCTCCCCCACCTCCTCCCCCTCCTAAGAAATCACCACCTCCTCCACCTCCACCAAAGAAGTCTCCCCCACCTCCTCCCCTCCTAAGAAGTCGCCTCCTCCTCCACCTCCACCAAAGAAATCTCCCCACCTCCTCCCCTCCTAAGAAATCACCACCTCCTCCACCTCCACCCAAGAAGTCTCCCCCACCTCCTCCTCCTCCTAAGAAGTCGCCTCCTCCTCCACCTCCACCAAAGAAGTCTCCCCACCTCCTCCCCTCCTAAGAAATCACCACCTCCTCCACCTCCACCAAAGAAGTCTCCCCACCTCCTCCCCTCCTAAGAAGTCGCCTCCTCCTCCACCTCCACCAAAGAAATCTCCCCACCTCCTCCCCTCCTAAGAAATCACCACCTCCTCCACCTCCACCCAAGAAGTCTCCCCACCTCCTCCTCCTCCTAAGAAGTCGCCTCCTCCTCCACCTCCACCAAAGAAGTCTCCCCCACCTCCTCCCCCTCCTAAGAAATCACCACCTCCTCCACCTCCACCAAAGAAGTCTCCTCCACCTCCCCCTCCACCAAAGTTGCATCCTCCTCCACCTAAGCCAAAGAAGTCACCTCCGCCTCCTAAGCGGGGACCACCCCGTAGACCACCTCTATCGGAGTCGTAGGACGCCAACACCACGCCACCCCGTAACCTAACGTGAGGTTACTTTCATCCCCAGCGCAATGAGGTTACCTTCATCCCCAGCGCAATGAGGTTACCTTCATCCGCAATCAAACCTTGGATGATCATATTATACCACTTTGCAAACCCTGGCCTTTTATGTTGTCTTACAATAAAGAGAGTCATTAAACTCGTTACAAATGGCGAACCTTTGGAGCCAGTACTATATATATACATATATATCTATATATGATCTCGTAGACTTTGTTGTGAACTTCAAAATCATTTGGTTTTCATGTTGTCATAGAGAGATACACTTCTCATGTTCTTGTACTTCATTTCTACACTGAATAAAGTTGATTTTCTTAATTAATTTTTCAAATTCAGCTACTCCCTCCGGCCTTCATCGCAGAAGAAAAAATCCAGTTTGAAAAATTTTATTTGTCCAAAAGAGTTCTCACTCCTTGGGTGAAATTTTTATATTACCTTCACTAATGATAATGATGTATAATCCAAATTAAAAAGTAAGGATAAAAATGTAAAATTATACATTTAATTATGCATTAAATGTGTTATATCTAGTAACTTAAAAAAAGCTCAACCAAATTAAAAGTAAACTTTTTTTTTATACGGAGAGAGTCCTATTTTTCTTGTCAATTGCATGCATGCACGTGGTTCGTCTCACCAACTGAAATGGTTAATTGTCAATTTGCGCAACTGAAGAAACAAGCTACCTTTAATTGCTTTAACCCCCTGCTTCCATCAGGAGATTTGCGTACTAAAAATTTTGTTCCTGTCAAATTTAATTCATTAGCTATACGTTATGTCGAAAAGAAATTTCATGCTTAGAACTGGGGGTGGCAATTGGGAGGAAATGAGAAGGAATTGGGGGGGATTTAAATGGGTAGAGGATTATTAAAAATAGGAAATGCTATTCCCCTTAAATTTTAAAATTGAGAAAGAATGGAATTTAATGAGATTGCGATTTTCATCCTATTAGGATCCCATTAAAATTTTCCACTTGGAATTAACTATGGATATTAATCATTACCTAATATTAATTATTAACCATTAATCATTTAACTATCAACATTAGTCATTAATAATTGATTATTCAACGTTAACCAACAATTACCCAACATTACCCAATAATTACCCATTTAACTATTCTCAATTAAACCCATGGGTCGTATCTCATATCTCTCTCAATAAATCTCCCAATTATTCTCATTGGTATTTTTAATGGGTATGGGAATCCCAATAACTCTCATCCCATTGGCTACCTATTGGAACTATAAAAATATTGCCACCTTTACTTAGAACTTAGTCAATGGTCATACATTATAACTTTTATTTTTCACACATTGCAAGAAAAATGAACTTTTCTAATCACAAAAATTAGTTGTAAAGGTATTTCGTTTGTTGCAAAGAATATTTCTGATTATTTCTTGAATAGAAATCAATCCCTATAAAGCCACAAAATGTACTACATAATATAATACAAAATTAGTAATTTAGGGGTCAAAATTTTATTGGCTAAAATTTGCATAAAGTAGGGGGCTTTCATTGAAAAAAATAAATAAACAAATAAATCTATTAGTTTATGGCATGAAAAACAAGGATACACACCTTCTTTTTATTTATATGCATTTAAATTTTAGTAGATATATTATTTATATATATTAATAAATATATTATTTATATGTGTATCATTAAATATATTAATTATATGTTTATATTATTTTACTAATATTAGTTAATATATTAATTTATTATTAAGTTATTTTTTAATTATCATTAAACTCTATTTATATTAAGATTATACTAGTGCAATTTTTAGTTGTTATTTTCCAATATTAGTTATTACTTAGTATTAGTTTATTCTTTATTCTTTATTAATTATAAATTACAAATTATTATATCTGATAGTGCTCACTTTGTATACGTCTATCAATTTTTTCTATGCAACATAGTTAATGTATTATTAATATATAATTTTCTATTTTACTTCCTATAATGTTATTATTAGTAAAAATAATATAATATGAAATTCAATTTTATTTAACAGTGAATTCTTTTTTAGGATAAATAAAAGTTTTAAAAATGAACTCTATTTTTTTTTTCTATGAAACAAGTATTTATTACAGAAAATTAAACAAAGAAATGAGATCTAATTATTAGGGGAACAAGTTATTGCAAGGGAGATGAGAAGGTGGAATGGAATGATGACAACAAAAGGCATTCATCCCTAGGTTATACTTGATTATCTATCTAATTCAGGTGCTGAATGAATTTGTTTGTCTAGTTTCACCGGCGTCACAATGCATTTAACAAATAACAATTGGTGCGTTCTGTTAATTTTACCGACAATATCACATTTTTATTTGTTCTTTTGTCGAAGCAATCCTACCCGATCAACAAATTCATGTCATAATTATCTCTACAAAGCTATTCGGCTGGAATTTCTTCCTGTGTGGTGGCAAAATTAAAAGGAAACCAAATCAGAGAGGTGCCAAAATATGACCCAAAAAAGAAAAACAATACGAAAATTTATAATTTGTAAGCAAGTAAAATTGTCATGATTTGCGTAAAAGACAAAGCTCTATTGGTTGGGTTAGCAGGGAAGTAAAGTTATATAGAAATATAATTTTTAAGAATTTTATTATAAGAAAATGGTTAAAAAATATTGGACTTCACTAAACTTTTGAAATCGTATACTTTTGGCCACTTATTTAACAAAATTATGCGAATAGCCATTCAACTCGTAAATTTGACAATTCGTGGCCATTCTATTACTTTCAGTCGTTAAAAGCCAAACAACAATGCTTTCAAGTGTTTTTTATAGGGTCAAAATGGTCAATTTGTTCTCAACTTCAAATATAAGCTTCTTCAATCAATTTTATATTAAAATATTTTAATATAAAATAGTCTATTAAAATATTTTAATATATATTTTAAAAAAGTATTGTACTCATTATCCCAAAAAATAGAATTTATTAAAACACTTATCCATATTTCAGAATACAAAATTGACCATTTTGCCCCTATTTGTTTGGGTTTTAATAAATTTAAATGTAGCCACAGGTTGCCAAATTTATGAATTGAAAGGCTTTTTGCACAATTTTGTTATATAAGTGGCTAAAAGTATACGATTTCAAAATTTTAGTAGTTTCCAATGTTTTTTAGCGTAAGAAAAATAAATACTTTTCTAAAGAATTGAATATTAGAAATTTACTTTTAGAAATTCTGAATACTTACACATGTTTAGATATAATAAAAATATTTATGAGAAAATTAATATAATTCATGTTTAACTATTTCATTTAGATTAATGAATCACAAATATATTTTAAATGTGATTTATTTGGCATGTACATCTATCATCATATTATTTTTCTTGGTTTATATCAATGATAAAAAAAATTATTTTTTATTTTTTAATCAAAAGATAATTTAATATTTCTTAATTTTGTCAATTGTAAAGTATAAATATTTGAACTCAAAAAAAAATAATACTAATTTTATAATAAAGTAATGATATTTTTAGTGACTTTTCATAGTGAAAATTCATAGTAACTTATGTGAAAAGTATGAAATGATAAAATTATCCCTTATTATTTCACATTATTTAAGGAGTGTAATAACTGAATTTTATTTTTTCATACTTTTCACACTATACTGTCATTATAAAAAGTTACTAAGAGTATCATTACTCTTTATAATAATTCTAGATACACAAATATTTGTATAGTTAATAAAGAGTTTATTTATTAGTACTACCACAAAGTGTCTATAGCAATGAATAATAAAAACTAAAAATGATATATAAAAATTTAAAAAATAAAGTATGAAGAAAATATAAAGAATTAGTGTAATGAAAATTAAAAAAGATAATGAAAATTAAAGAAATATAAATAGGAAGAAAAATATGGAGAAGGTGATTCCAATAAGGAATGTGCAAATAAACTTATATTTTCATTAAAAAAATAAAAGAATAACAAAGATGATCTTAATAATTTAGTAGAAAAAAAATTAAAATAAAAGATCACATGAAAAATAATTAAAAATTAAAAAGTGTCTAAGAGTTTTTTTTTTTTCCCCTTAAAAGATAGATATATTAACTTGTCAAAGTTAATGGATACATGGAAATTCACCAATTGTGAACTCTTCTTAGTACTAATGTAGGCTAAGACTAAGTGACAACTTGTCAAGATCTAACACTTCTCTACTTCTAACTATTTCTCACAAAATTAACATAGCAAAATTCAAGCGGTAGAACTAACCATATATACAACACAAAAGCCAAAAGGTTAGACTTACCACTTGATTCCTTGCCATGCTCCCTCCTTAAACTGATCAAAACCTACTATCCCACCACTTGTAACTCCTCAAGGCTACTAGCATCTTTATATTCCATCCATGAGTCGATGGCTAGTTCTAAAACCTTCCTTTCCTCCATCCAATCTCTCTAAAAAACCCACAAGTTCCTGCTTTTCCAAATCATCCAAAGGAGGTAAACCGAAAGTTGTGCTCTTTCTTCCCAATCTTCTTTTTGATGTATAGAACATATGTCTTACCACCACTCAATGAATCGAATTCCATGTTGTTGAGAGTGATACCATGAGACTGGCACCAATTTCCAAATTTTCTGTTCTCTAAGACAATGAAACATAACATGTTCCAGCCGTTCCTCTCCCTCTCCACACATAGGGCATATAGGGTCAACTGGAATTCTTCTTTGGTGCAACCTACCATTAATGGGCAGAATATCGTGACAACATCTCCAAACAAAATGCCTCAATTTCCCCTTTAACTTCAATTTCCATGTTTGCTTCCACATATTCTGTAACTTGCTTCAGTTGGTGCTGCATTCCGGTAGGTGCTTCTTCTCAGGGTTGAGTTTTGTCATCTGAGAATAGGCAGATTTGACTGTATATTTCACATCTAGGCTAAAATGCCCAAATCAGCTAATCTTGCCTACCTGGCAACTTTATTAGGAAGACCTAAAATAGCTTGTTCATCCTGCTATGTAAAGAGACGGGATATGAGTGATGTATTCCAAGCAAAGCCATCTACGGACAACAACTCACTTACCCATCTTATTGGCTGCTGTTCTGGCTGACTGTACCTAAGCCGAAAGTTCTGTCTTCCAGGTATCCAGGGCGACTTCCACACCCTAATTGTTTTTCCATCCCCCACTTTAAATCTTGCTTCGCTTGCAATAACATGTTTTGCCCCCATCCATCCTTTCCATAGCGAAGATGCATTTCCTTTTGTTTCCGTACTCATCATCCCCATAATAGGAAAATATTTGGCTTTTAGGATTTTACTCATCAACAGTTCCGGTTGTGTCAATACTCGCCAAAGCTGTTTAGCAAGTAAGACATCATTAAATGTCTGAATATCTTGGAACCTCATTCCTCCCTCACTCTTGGCTTTTGTCAATTCCTTCCAAGCCTTCCAATGAATTTTCAAATTGCCCTCTTTATGCGCACCCCACCAAAAATTTGCAGAAAGTCTGCAAATTTCTTTGCATATCCCCACTAGCAACTTGAAACAGCCCATAACATAAGTGGGGATCGCATTGACCACCACCTTAATCAACACCTCCTTCCCAGCAATACTCAAGAATCTATTTTTCCAATTTTGCATTCTTTTTTGAATATTGTCAAGTACAAAATTGAAAACCTCCCTCTTGGATCTCCTCACTTTCATCGGTAGTCCCAAGTATTTTGCTTGATGTTGTTCTTTTACGCCCTCCAGCTGTTGACAAATCTGGCTTTTCTGCTCCATTGGCACATTATGGCTAAAGAAAACGGATGATTTCTCCAAGTTGATGAGCTGTCCTGAACTTTGGCTATAACATTTGAGAAGAGCTTGCAGTTTTTGTGCCTGACTTACATTCGTCTCACAAAATAACAAAGAATCATCGGCAAAAAACAAATGGGTAATTAAAGGTCCCTTCCTACTAGCTCTCATTCCCTTATATGCCCCCTGCATACTCGCTTGGTGAATAAGATTTGATAAAGCTTCTGAGAGGATAAGAAACAAGTCAGGCGAGATAGGATCCCTTTGCCTAATGCCTCTTGAAGGGTGGAAAAAACCACATTTTTCCCCATTTATGTTAATTGACATGGAAGTAGTACTAAGACATTGAATTATCCATCCTATAAATTTTCTATCAAACCCCATCTTCCTCATTACAAGCTCTAAGAAATGCCACTCCACTCTATCATATGCTTTGGCCATATCAATTTTCAATGCCATAAATCATGTCGTTCCTTTTCTCATTGAATTTAATGTATGAATACATTCATGCGCTATAACCACATTATCAATGATTTGTCTCCCTGAAATAAAAGCTGCCTGATTAGGGCTAATACACTTATGAAGACAAGTTTTAAGACGTTCAACCAAGATTTTGGAAATGATTTTATAAACCACATTACATAAACTAATTGGCCTATATTGAGATATAAACATAGGCATTTGAACTTTGGGTATCAATGTAATCAATGTGTGGTTTATTTTCCGCAACATTTTGCTATGAGTGAAAAAATCATTAACAGCATTGCAAATGTCAACTTTAATGATATGCCAGTATTTTTGGAAAAAAATTGGAGTCATACCATCTGTACTGGGTGCTTTGGTTGGATGCATTTGGAAGAGAGCTTTTTTTATTTTGGATTCTTTCACTGGTGGCATCAACCGTTGGTTCATGGTGTTGATAATGGATCTAGGCATGCCTTCAAAAATGATCCTATCTTGTGAGGGGTTTCTTGATGAGTACAACTTCTTATAGTAATCCAAAATTTCATTTTGCACCTCCTCTTTGAACTCACATAGCCTTCCATCTAATGCTTGTAAGCTCTCAATAGAATTCACCTTTCTCCTTTGGATGGTAGTGGCATGAAAAAACTTAGTATTTTTATCCCCCTCCTTCAACCATTGATTTCTGGATTTTTGTTGCCGGAATTCTTCTTCCTCCTTATAAGCCTGTTGAAGTTGTTTTCTTAAAGCACTCCATCTCCACCAATCTTGGTTTCCTCCCTCTTTGCTCAGCCCCTCCATTTGTTCTTTAATCCTCATTATTCTCTTGGCTGAATTATTTCCAGTGGTAGCACTCCAAGACTGAAGAACAGCTTGACAATGTGAAATCTTAGAAGTAACTATATATTGCTTATTTCCCCATTGTGGTTTATTCCATGCCTTATTCACTCTTTCCAACATCCCCTCGTTCTTAACCCATCTTTTGTCAAAAATAAACCTTCTCCTTCCTTTATCCTGATGAGGATCTGTTATTAACAAAAGCATGTTGTGATCCGAGGTTTGTTTGGTACAATGTAAAACTTTAGCTTGATCAAAGCGCACTCTCCATTTGGCAGCCCCAAACATTCTATCCAATCTTTCCTCAACAAAACCATCCCCCTCACGGTTATTAGCCCAAGTAAATGGATACCCCACATAGCCTAAATCAACCATTTCCATACGCTTAATGAAATTCTTAAATGGCCAACAACTCCTTTCGGATCTTACTCTTCCCCCTCTTTTCTCAAATGGATCTAATATCTCATTAAAATCCCCTCCCAAAATCCACCACTCTCCTTATTTTTCCTTCTCATTTTCCAAAAACTGCCATTGTTGCACTCTAACACTACTATCTATACTAGCATAAACAAAAATGATCCACCACATCAATGGATCTCCTTTTATTTGACATTGGATTTGCATACAAAAGTTGTTGCTAATCAACTAATTTACAAAAACATTTTCAGTCCAAGATACAAACATACCTCCCCTAGTACCTTCGGCTGCCACATGGCTCCATCTTTGTTCAAAATGCAGCCTCCTACAAACTTGCTCCACAAAAGGTGTTTGCTGCTTTGTTTCTAGCAAGCAAAGCACTTCCGGCTGATGGGATTTTATTGTCTCCCTCAGTTGGGAAATTGTAGAGATTCCATCCAATCCTCTACAATTCCACACACATACCTTCATATTGTATCTTGGGACCCTCGTAGGCTAGTCCCTTTCACCCCAGAATTCTACCCAATATCCATACATGTATCTCTACTTTTCTTCATTGGACTTGCATGTATCTCTTGTGAAGATTCCTCCTCATCAAGTAGTTGCCATTGTCTTTTTACTCCAATCTGCACCCCCCTGATTTCCTCTTGTTGGTTCACTCTATCTTCAGACCGTAGGCGCCTCCCTAATCTTCTCCATTTACTAGGCTGCTGGCTGAGATTTTCTTCCCCTCCCACAATAATCCATGGCAGTTTTCTAGTTAACTTTGGCATTTTTGCTTTTACTAATCCCGCATGCAAAATAGGTACTGTAATTAGCTCAATATCCATTTGGTTTGTCCCACTATGTTCAACTTCTAGCTCATCCTCTTCTACCACTTCATTACACTGGACGCCCGCAAACAGTATTGGCTCCCATGGATTTTCAGTATTTTTGCCCATGGGCAAGCCAAGCTTGTCACCTTCTCCAGCCCCAATCTCATGTACTGTCGGATTTATTGGCTCATGTGCTATTGGTTCAGAAGCCACAGCTCGTTCCTTTCTTTGTACGACAATTTCTGGAATCATTTTCAGTTCCCTAGACATATTCCATCTCTTCCTCAAACCTTCCTCCTTTCCTTGATCCTGACTTCCAAATTTCCCAACCCCAGCTCAGATCTAGTCTCCAAATTATCCCTCTAGAATTTGTTGGTTCTTAGAGTCTTCACTCCTTTTTTCACACACCTTTTCTCCATGGCCAACTCTCCCACAGTATGCACAAAAGCTAGCCAAATATTCATATTGAAAACTCACCCAACATTCTTTCTCCTTCAGCTGAACCTTCGTGCCTCTGATTAGTGGTTGTTCCAAATCAATAGAAACTAGAGCTTTGATGTATATCCCATGCCTGCTACCTCCTTCCGGTATAATCACATCCAGAATTTGCAGAAAAATTTTTCCAACCTTCATCCCTGTATCTCATGTAACCCACTAGCTTGGTAGGTTCCAGAACTGCACCCAAATAGTCACAAAATTAAACTTTGTATCTTGGGGTTGAGCTTCTTCAGTCCATTCCTGTAAGACAAGATATTGGCTATCAAATGTCCATCTTTTGCCCGCCATAACTTTGTTCCTATCAGCTGTATTTGTGAAAACAAATTGAAAAAAATTTGGTCCCAACTCATGGGTGACGAACGAATTCTGTATTGGCCAAACATTTTTCATAGTATTCTTCAAACCCGTAAAGTTCACTCTTTTGTCCCCAAAAATTTTCCCCAAGAGACTGCGCTCTCCCTCTTTTTTGCTATCTTGAACATCTTCCTCCTCCAGTTGCACAACTCCCCGTTCCACTTTTGAGAGCTGCAGTTTCTGGATCTGTCCCGAAACCTCCTGTACCCAGCTCTGTTCCACTCCCAAATCCATCACCATCGCCACAACCAACAGGATAGCAGACCTGCAAAAAAAAATCAGAAAGCAAAAAGGCTCAAGGAAAAAGGAATGGAACTTCTGGCTGGTTAAGTTTGTTGATCTACTCTCGAACTCTCTATCCCTTTCACTCGCCTCGCCCGCTCTGTAAACTGGAAAAAACGATCTAAGTTCTCTCAAAAACCCGTAAGTTCCCCCGCTCACCCTACAGAAGATTGGTACTCTTTTGCTGTTGTTATTCCAGACTTGGAAGCCTTTTATTAAGTTGCTCAGAATCTGGTTGCTGCTCTAAGAATTTTGGCTGCCGACACCAAAACAGTACCTTCTCCTTCCTGGAACAGTGTTCTCCAAGAAAAGAAAAAACATGCCACTCTCCAAGAGAGACTTTAGTCGGCACCTACACTATGTGTAGAAATACCAAACTCAAGACGTGTTACGTTGATTAATTGTAAAGTGTGTCTAAGAGTTCAAAGAGAAAAAAAAAAGATGAAATAAGATTGAAAGTTAAAAATATGTTTATTTAGACTAAAATTCTAAAAAAAAAATCAAAATAACAATTTTTAGTAAGGATTCAAAATTTTGGAATGATGCATTTATTTTCTTTGTTTTCCGAAATCTAATTATTTTGTCAAAAAAATTAAAACTAAAATAAACAAAAAATAATAATTAGATTATTTTGTCAAACTAACCAAATATTAGAATTTAAAAATAAGAAAACAGATTATACTTCAAGTTCAGATTCCCTACCATCCAAATGAGGCCTGGCTAACTATAACAAAACTGAAACTGTGACCATGTCGGTGAGCACATCCACCACCACCACATAAATGTTTTGTACATTGTCATGAGGTCATTGCTTGGTCTAGATGAAATAAATTAAAGAGGAGGAAAATTAAAGAGGTGCAAGGAAATTGAAAGGCTAAGTAGTGTAAAAATCAAACTAAGTTTTTTAATGAGAACTTTTTTCTAGTAGTTTCTTCTACAGTTCGGATAAATTCTTAGAATTCTCAAGTATTTATTTTCCAGTAGTTTCTTCTACAATTTGGGTAAATTATTTTTGTCAACAGTTATCTGCATTCCCAATTGCAAGTTTGAAGCCTTCTCGACTTTAGCAAACTCAATGGCTAGTTTTAATATTTTCTATATTTGTAACAACCCAATTGCAAAGGCAGAACTCTACCAATTGAAATATATTCCCCAAGCTGAGTAGAATATGCATGAATAAGTCAAATGTTTTTTTCTATTCTTTCCCTTGGCATAGCCGGGCCATCCTAGACTTGAACTAGAGACCTCATCTGTGAAGTAAGTCATCACACCTATAGACTAATCAATTGAGAGAAAATCAATAAATTCCTTTTCCAAAGCGATTCATCCTTCTAGAATGCTGTTGGTTTTGTACTAAAGCCAATTAAATCTAAGATTATAATTTGTTATTTATTGCCAAGTGATTAAGAACCTAAGGGTCACACACATAAAGAATTTGTTCTTGGATTAAAATGATTAAATAATTATGTGATAATTATGGGGGTTAATTTGTAAAATAATTAACCTAAAAGATCTCCTATAAGATAAGTTGTGATAAGATAAAATTGTTTTATCTTAATAGAATTAAAATTAGTTTTAATTTTATTAAAAGAATTCTATTAAGATAGAATGTCTGATCAGTTTGTTAGACTGTCTAACAGATAGATAGAATTTGCTTTTTAATAGGAGACAGACACCAAGTTCCAAATAGAGCGTACGTACAGAATTTTGACGTGCAAGACAGAGGGAAAAAGTTCTTTTTTTTGTTTTGTTGGAGTTCTCTTGAACTCTAAAAATTTTGCGACACTCATTGAAGGAACTAGCATATTGACTTGGTGTCAATCAATCCTAGGAGGATCCTAAGAATAAGTTCGTGTGGATACCTTAGAAGTGGACGTCTGCGGTGTGGTTGACAAAACTTCCTTCGACGACACAATCTTGATCATCAAAGCGAGTTTTTATTTATACGTTATTGAAATTGATCCTGGTGAAAATCATGTTTTAATTCCGCTGCCTATAAATTTGTTTATGGCATACATGATTTCCTTACATTGGTATCAGAGCATAGGATTTAATTTGCGTATAAATATAAATCTATGTGAATATAAACTGTTTATATTTACATATATTTATGTGTTATGTTGAATAATTGAGAAAAATTATTTTGTTGAGTGAAAAATTATTTTTCACTTATGAAAAAATTTTATTTGAAAATTTTTTGATTTATTGCCACTTGTCAAAATTGTTTGTCGAATTCTTTGCCGCTGTTTGTGATTCATGTTCTAAAAACAAAAAAAAAAGAAAAAATTTTTTTTGAAAAGAGGCGGCGGCAGAAGTGAATGGCTGATGATGTCATGCTGACATCATCCCTAGGGCTGATGTCAGATGACATCATCGTCAGCTGCAGAGGCATATAAGGGTGATGTCATGTGATGACGTCATTGGTGACATCATCAGGCCCCATTTATTTTAAAAAAAAAAATTTCTAATGGGCCATTGGGCTGCTTTTAATTAAATGGTTGCTTGGGCTCTTTTTAATTTAGTGAATCATTGGGCCATTGTGGCTAGATAGGTCCACATTTTGGACTTGTTTTAATTTGGACCAGAATTGATGAATTCTGGTTGGGCTCCTTTGGTTCCTTGGGCTGTTTTTAACTTGTTTTGGGCATTGGCCCGATGACATAAACATGCAAGGGGATTTACCAAAGTTGGGCAAGATGGTATGGTGGGCTCTAAGTTGGGAGTTGGGCCAAATGGTTTGAGCTAAGACTTAAGCTTTCTGGCCTGTAGAATGGACTTTGAGTTCATTAACACCATATGGATCAAACCCAATTGGACTAATACAAAATAAATAAATAAAGAAATTTGGGACATTTTTAATTATAAAGAGTTTATTTATGTTAAGGTCCTTTTAATTTCTGTTATTTATTTATTATGGCCCAAGATTTGAAAATTTGTATGTTAATAAAACTTCTCAATTAATTCAATAATATTTCTAATATGATTAGAAATGTAATGCATACAAGATTTATGATTGAAATTTGTTTATAATTGTTTAATGTGATTATTCAATTGTTATGTTATATGTGATTTAATATTTGATTAAATGATTAGATTATTTAATTGCATATTGTATGTTTAAATATTTATTACATATGACATATGTAGATGATGAGACCATAATTTAATCCCTCAATTAAATATTAAATCAATTTAAATGCCTTCCATTATTATAGTTTAAAACAATTTTGTTAGGGTAACTTGTTGAGCTAACTCAAGGTTGTCTTACCAAAAATGTGTTTCAAACTATGAGATAAGATCTCTGAATAATGGGTATGATTTAACAAAGATTTTGATTTGTTGAGCTAACTCAAGGTCAAAAGTCTTTGAGGCAAGGGTTAGGAGACATATGTGATATGTGTATCAAAAGTTGATAACCTAACTATCTAGGAGTTGCAAATAAGTTGCAATTGGTGATTAATACCTACTCATTAAAATTATTTTTGATTTGTTGAGCTAACTCAAGATTAAAAAATAATTGAGATGGGATTCTAGCCTACTAAGAATTTTGAGAAAATTCTCGAATCAATTTGAGGGATATTGATTTGAATAAAATAGTGGGAGCAAAACCAAGATATTATTAAATCCATATATTTATGTATTTTGGTTTTGTAAATTGCATAAATTTAAATTCTTATTCTATCTTTATTTTCTTGTTGTAGAAAATGAATAACAATATGAACTTGCGTAGCATTTTGTTAGACAATAAACTTACTGGCCCAAACTATATGGACTGGGTTCGAAACCTAAGAATTGTTCTTAGGAATGAGAAGTTGCTCTATGTCCTTGATGGTCCTGTTCCTGATGAGCTCACGATGTTGATCAAGCGAAGAAATGCATATCGAAGCATTTAGATGATTACGAAAATGCATGTTGTATCATGCTCACTTCAATGAGTCCCGAGTCGCAAAGCGACATGAGGACATGACTGCCTTTACAAAGCTTCAACATTTGAAAGCATTATATGATAAAAGGGCTAGAAGTGAGCGATATGATACCACGAATGAACTCTTTCATAGCAAGTTGGCAGAAGGATCTTCAGTTTCAACTCATGTACTGAAGATGATTGGTCTCATTGAAAAGATGGGTAAACTGGGATTTATAATGTATCATGAGTTAAGTGTTGACTTGATACTACAATCCCTTCCTCCCAGCTTTCTTAGTTTGTGATGAACTTCAACATGAACAAAGTTGAGACCTCTACTTTGCCTGAGTTATTGAACTTGCTTAAGGAGGCTGAGGATACCATGAAGAAATAAAAGGCTAATGTGTTGCTAATTGAGGGGTTCAATAAAAGAAAGCGTAAAGCTGGTCTTAAGAAGACCAAGAAGAAAGCTGGACCCAAGACAACACAGAAAGCCAAAAAGGACAAGAATGAAAAGGGCACTTGCTTCCACTGTGGACAAAATGGACATTGGAAGAGAAATTGCAAGGCTTATCTTGAAACCGTGAAGCAGAAGAAGCTTACTGAAGCTTCTACTTCAGGTTTGTTTATGATTGAAATAAACCTTTCTACTTCAAAATCAAATTCTTGGGTATTAGATACCGGATCTGGCTCTCATATTTGTAATAATATGCAGGGTCTAAAGATAAGTAGAAAGCTGGCAAAGGGAGAGGTAGACCTACGCGTGGGCAATGGAGCAAAAGTTGCTGCTTTAGCCGTAGGAACATATAGTCTCTCTCTGCCTAGTGGATTAATTCTTGATTTGAAAGATTGTTATTTTGTTCCAGTGCTCACGAAGAATATTATTTCAATTTCCTATTTAGACAATGATGGTTTTGAAATAAATCAAAAGAATAAGTGTTGTTCTATTTTTCGTAAAGGTATTTTTTATGGTGCTAGTTATCAAAATAATGGTCTTTATATATTAGATCTTGAAAATCCAATTTTCAACATAAATACAAAGAAACCCAAATTTGATAATTTTAGAAATTCTTATCTCTGGCATTGTAGACTAGGTCACATAAATGAGAAACGCATAACCAAATTGCATAATGATGGTTATTTGGGCTCATTTGATTATGAATCATATGAAACATGCGAATCTTGTTTACTCGGAAAAATGACTAAAACACCTTTTACTGGAAAAGGTGAAAAATCTACTGAATTATTAGGTCTCATACATACCGATGTGTGTGGACCTATGTCAATTCAAGCCAGGAGGTTTTTCATACTTCCTAACATTTACTGATGATCATTCTAGATATGCTCATATATACTTATTGAAGTATAAATTTGAAGTCTTTGAAAAGTTCAAAGAATATAAGTGTGAAGTAGAAAAACAACTTGGGAAGAGTATTAAAATACTTCGATCAGATCGAGGTGGAGAATATCTAAACCAAGAATTTCAAAATTATTTAAAAGAGAATGGGATTCTTTCACAATGGACTCCTCCATATACACCACAATTAAATGGTGTATCTGAAAGGAGAAATCGAACATTATTAGACATGGTTCGATCCATGATGAGTCATGCAACTCTCCCTAAATCGTTTTGGGGTTATGCCCTAAATACTGCCTCCTACCTATTAGATCATGTTCCATCTAAAGCTGTTGATACTACCCCATATGAGATATGGTATGGGAAAAAGCCAAATCTTAAACATTTAAGAATTTGGGGATGTCCCGCATTTGTTAAAAAGGTAGAATCAGACAAGCTCTATCCAAAATCTATAAAATGCTATTTTGTGGGATATCCAAAAGAAACTTTTGGGTATCAATTTTATAACTCCATTGAACAAAAGGTGTTTGTTTCAAAACACGCCATATTTCTAGAAAAAGAGTTTATTCTAGAAAAGGCAAAAGGGAGCAATATAGAACTTGAAGAAGTTCTAGAAACACAAATTAGCAAAGATAGGAACATGGAACAAGAGTTTGAACCTCATAATGATGTGGTAGAAATCGAAGCTCAAGATACACAAGCTATACGTAGGTCAATTAGGACACGTCATGCACCTAGTAGGTATGATGATGTGTTTATTATTGATAATGATGAACCTACTACTTACAAGGAAGCCTTATCTGATAAGGACTCTGAGAAGTGGCTTCAAGCCATGAAATCTGAAATGGATTCCATGTATGACAATAAGGTATGGACCTTAGTCGATCCACCTGAAGGGATAAAACCCATAGGGTGCAAGTGGGTTTTCAAAAGGAAAACCGACATGGATGGTAATGTGACTACTTATAAAGCTCGACTGGTTGCAAAAGGTTACACACAAAAACATGGTATTGACTATGATGAAACCTTTTCACCAGTTGCTATGCTAAAATCCATTAGAATTTTACTTGCTATAGCTGCATACTATGATTATGAAATCTGGCAAATGGATGTTAAGACAGCTTTTCTTAACGGTCATTTGCAAGAAGAGGTGTATATGATACAACCTGAGGGCTTTGTATCCAAAGACTCTAATAAAGTATGTAAGCTACAAAAGTCTATTTATGGACTTAAGCAAGCTTCAAGGAGTTGGAATATTCGTTTTAATGATACAATCAAAAAGTTTGGTTTTATCAAAAATGAAGATGAACCTTGTGTATACAAAAGGATTAGTGGAGGCTTGTAGTTTTCCTCATATTATATGTGTATGACATATTATTGGTGGGAAACGACATATCTTCTCTACAATCAGTTAAGGTATGGTTGTTCAAAAACTTCTCAATAAAAGATTTGGGTGAAGCAACTTATATTTTGGGAATAAAGATCTATCGTGATAGATCCAATAAGTTGCTTGGTCTTTCACAGTCAACATACATAGATAAAATGCTAAAAAGGTTTAGCATGGATCAATCTAAAAGAGGTTATGTTCCCATGTCTCATGGGATTTACCTTTCTAAAGATATGTGTCCAAAATCGATGTTGAAAACATAGTATGCAAAATGTTCCTTATGCTCAGAGGATCAATTATGTATGCTATGTTATGTACAAGACCGTATGTCTCTCATGCTCTAAGTGTTACAAGTAGATATCAGCTAATCCTTGATGGTCACCGAAAGTCATAAGAATATCTTTAAGTATTTAAGAAGAACTAGGGATTTATTCTTGATATATGGAGAGACAGAGCTTCAAGTACATGGGTTCACTGATGCTAGCTTTCAATCTAATAAAGATGATAGCAAGTCTCGGTCTGGGTACATTTTTACCCTTAATGGTGGTGCTGTAAGTTGGAAAAGTTCCAAACAAGAAACTACTGCAGATTCTACGCATGGTTTAATATATTGCTACTCGTGTTCGCTAAAGAGGTCGTTGGATCAAAAAGTTCATTTCTGAACTTGAAGTGGTTCCTTCAATAGCCGATCCAATACCTTTATATTGTGATAATAATGGGGCTATTGCTCAAGCCAAGGAACCTAGGTCTCATCAACGGTCCAAACATGTACTTAGGCGCTATCATTTGATTAGAGAAATCATTGGTAGAAATGAAGTAAAGATAGAAAAGATTCCTACAGATGAAAATATAGCAGATCCATTGACTAAGCCTTTATCTCAAAAGAAACATGATTGTCATGTGTCTTCATTCAGTTTAAAATACATGAATGATTGCTTTTAGTAAGAGATTTGTTATGTATGTATTTTGATATTTTATGCAATAAAGATATATGGTGTTTTATCATCTTGGATTATATATATTTATATATTGATGATAAAGTCCTTAGAATAATACTTATTATTCTTAAATATCCCTAATCATAGTATTAACAAAATTAAGGACGTTGTTAATACGGATAGATTAGCATATATGGTGATATATGAATGAATTGTTGGAGAATAATTCATTGGATTGATCCGCTTAGAGATTTCATGAGGTTAACTATTTGAGTACCAATGGTATAATCTCTACGTGACAGTAGTGAAGTAATCCTCAGACTTGAGATCATAAGAGTATCTATAGTGTGAATTGTTATACTTTAACCCTATGAGTCCATAACTGTAACTAGTTGTGTGTGCCATAGAAGTTGGGTGTAACATGAAACATTGATAGATGATTTATGATCAATAAAGGATTCACCACTTCTAATAGTAAAAAGAGTATATCCCACAAATGGCCACTTGTTGAAATATCAACTCAAAATGTTTAGAACGAGTAAATAAATTTGGAAGAGTTCTAAATTTATTTTAAAGGAGTTGAATTTCGAATAAGAAATTATAATAATTAGTAAATTAAGAGTTATATATTACTCTTGTACTAATTAGGGATATAGTATGGTGAAAGGATATTAATTACGGATTCGTTCATGGAAAGGTGAAGTCAACCACTTGACTTTTCTTAACTCTTGGGTGGTCATGATGCCTGGCTAGAGGCCAATCTTGATCTATAAATACAAGCTCATTAATTATTGAATTAATAATAAATTAAAGTTGTTTAATTTATTTGATCTATACTCTTGACTAAATTGACTTTAGTCCAAGTGGGGTTTGTTGGTTTTGTACTAAAGCCAATTAAATCTAAGATTATAATTTGTTATTTATTGCCAAGTGATTAAGAACCTAAAGGTCAGGTCACACATAAAGAATTTGTTCTTGATTAAAATGATTAAATAATTATGTGATAATTATGGGGGTTAATTTGTAAAATAATTAACCTAAAAGATGTCCTATAAGATAAGTTGTGATAAGATGAAATTACTTTATCTTAATAGAATTAAAATTAGTTTTAATTTTATTAAAAGAATTCTATCTCGATAGAATGTCGATCACCGTTAGACTGTCTATAGATAGATAGAATTTGCCTTTAATAGAGAGGCACACCAAGTTCCAAATAGAGCATACGTATGCACTTTTGACGCAAGACAGGAGGGGAAAGTTCTTTTTTTTTTTGTTGGAGTTCTCTTGAACTCTAAAATTTTGCGACGCTCATTGAACTAGCATATTGACGTGTCAATCAATCCTGTGAGGATCCTAAGAATAAGTTCATATGGATACCTTAGAGGCCGGGCGTGCATGCGGGGCTTGACAAAACTTCCTTCGACGACACAATCTTCAGTCATCAAAACAGGTTTTTTATTTATACATTATTGAAATTGATCCTGGTGAAAATCATGCTTTAATTCCGCTGCCTATAAATTTTTTTATGGCATACATGATTTCCTTACAAATGCAACATACAACTCTCTATTGTGCTACGCTCTCTAGGTGTACTTGTAACTCCCTCCTCACCATTTCTTACCTTGACAAGTCTTTGTAAAAAAAACTCTTATGAAAAGAAAAAAGAAGGTGTTAAGAAACCATCTTGCCCAACCCTAGACATTCTAAGATTCTTTTTGAAACATGCTCCTATTTGGAGTTAAGAAATAGATAAATAAACACATCCCATTATACTAATCGATGACATTCGAGTGGCTGAAGGGACAACAACCAAAAAGTGCATTATTTATACCAAAACTTCTTATGATTAAATTCAATCTCTCAGTCTCTACAACAAAAAAAAGGAAAAGAATTTCAAACTCTTCCTTTCATGAAGGGAAGATTAGAGAAATCCTATTGATTGTAGATTTATCTAGACCTTCAAGAAAAGCATAAAAAATCTTAAATTGATATATATATATATATATATATATATATATATATATATATATATATATTACATCTTGCATCTAACATTCGACTTTGGTGTTTGACAATCATGGTAAATTAAAATATTACCTATTCAAAATCTTTAATTAATATAAAAAATCATAATTATTGAAAGATACAGAAAAAAACGCTTTTGAAATGCATTTGATTTGTTATGCTATAAGCAAAAAGAGTAATAAAAAAATATCAATGATAATATTATAAAAAGAATTATCAAAAGATCAATATGGATTTGGCAAGCGCTTGATATGTCAATATTTGTATACAACAGGTGTTGATATTTTGGTTAGAAAATATTGGTGTGTGGATAATAACAATAACTAAACTTTTGTACCACTATATAGAATCATTTATATGAATCATATTTCATCATCATTTTCTATTAAAACAAATATTTTTGTTTGAATTTAGATAATTAATATCTTTTTTAATAGTTTCTTTAAAAGTTTTAAATCTTCCCCCTCTCCCACCCCTTTTAGTTTGAATTAATAATTTTCTAATTGAGAGAACATCCAAAAATATCTTTCACATTATAGCGAATGATCTTTTTTATCCTTCATTTTTAAAAAGGAAATAAAATATCCTTCACAATTCATAAACGAGAACTTTTGATACTATTTGTGAAATAAACGGAAACTGTTAATCTTTCAAATTTCATAAACGAGAATGTTTAATCCTGCAATTTTCCTTCAAATTTTGGTCCTTAAATTTGAAGGACTATTTTATTTCCCGTTAAAATGAAGGAAAAAGATTATTCGTGAAATGTGGACGATTTTGGGTGTTTTCTCTTTCTAATTTGCAAATGCCATATGATGAAGTTAATATCTATCACTTGATCCAAAATGAATATTCGCTTGATCCCACAATCAACTTGCTCCTGTAAAACGGATCCTAGAATTGTTCTTAGGTAGACACTCTGATGTTTAAATTAGTTTTAGTATTTTTTAGGTTGCCAGAAACTAAAGATGCTTAAAATAAGGTTTTTATCTCTTTACCTAGTTGGGTTAAGATGTATTTACCTAAAATCTAAGATCATAGCAGCATCTCTAAAAGAATGAGTTGCCAAATCTCATACAACTTCTAAAGCCATCATGATCATACTGACAAACTTCTCATTGGCCTAAAATTTTGAACCTTACACCTTGGATCTCTCATGGGCCTAAACTTCAGAACCTTACACCTTGGGTCGAGGTCCAATATTCATTCTTAAGATAGACACTCCGATGCTTAAATTAGTATTAGGATTTTTTACATTACCAAAAACTAAGGATGCTTAAATTAGGATTTTTCTCCCTTTACCTAGAAGGGTTAAGATGTATTATACTTAAAATCTAAGATTGTAGGAATGTATCTCCGTAGGGATGAGTTGTCCAATCCCATATAACTTCTAACACCATCATCATCATACTTAGAAACTCTTCACGGGCCGAACTTCTAGACCTTACACCTTAGGCTGAGGTACAGTACTCATCACCATACTAGAGCATCTAAGAATCTCCTATACACATGTCCAAACTATGTTAAATGTGTTTCTAATACATTCTCCGAAGTAGGAGCTCCTTTTCTTTCTAATACATTCATTACTTATTCTATCTAGTCTAGTATATCCATATATCAATCTTAACATTCTCACTTTTTCTACCCCATCTTAATATTCTCATTTTTGCTACCCTCATTTTCTTTTCATGTTCATATTTAGTGTTTTAACACTCTGATGCATAAAACATCTTTATAAAATTTGCTTTGAATTTTAATAAGAATAAATTGATTTTTTAGTCACTATACTTTTTAAAATTTCATCTTTGATCACTACAATTTTTTATTAGCCAAAAAGATCACTGAATTTGAAAAAAAATATTGCAAAATTAGCTACTTTGTAAAAAATGACTGTTAGGTGCGACAAAAAGTGAGCCACTCTCTAACTAAAAACCAAAAACAAATCTCCATCTCGGAGGAGAAAATCACTGACGTTTCCAATGAAAACCCACAAATTATCGGCAATGAAATTCTAGCCCCCCCGTTCCCATAACCCCACCCCCCCACCCCCCCACAACAAGATCTAGTTTCCAATTCCCACCCAACAAAATCCAGTTTCCATCATGACTAAGCAGGTAGAAAAACTAAATTTCTATCACTCCAAGCATCATCCCCTTCTAGGTTTGACTGAAAATTTGTCTTCAACTTTTTTATCCACTGAGAACCCATGTTTGGATTTCTTTTTCCATGTGTTTCCTAATATCTCGGTTTGAAGATCTGGTTGAACGGCTGGAATTAGGCTGGGTCCATAACCCTTTGACTGTTCTGAAATTGATTTGTAATCTCATAGGTGTTCGAGAAACTGGAAAATCTAATAAGGAGGAGTTTTCCTTATGCATCGAGATGTAATCGTGGGCTATGGCTAGAACAAATCCCGCGGCAGAGGCATGGCCAATGACGGCAGCAATGGTGGGCATGGGAAATCAATTATATCAAAGACAAGACTTCGGAGCTTTGAGTTGGATTAGGCCCATGCGAAATCATATCCATTGGAGAAGAACTTTCCTTGGGCGATGGTGATGAAGGCGGACACTCCCGAAATACCCTCATCTTTATCGTGAGATTTGAGAAAATAGCAGCTTGACCAAAGACATTTGCAAAAATAGCAGGTTGACCAAATCATTTGCAACAATAGCAGGAGGACCATAAAAGCGAAGGGAAAATACCGAAAAACCCCTGATACAATCCAAGTTCATCGTTTAACTTCATGTCACCGTTCTGCTGCCATTTTTTCATTCTTCATGGAGTGAACAGCCCATTTCCACGGTGCGTACATGAAGTTGGATTTCATGACCGATTTAACAAACAACTTGTTTGATTTCGCCGTCGGCTAATAATAAAAAATGTAAAATACATCCCGACCGAGGAACAAACAAAATCCCGACGTCTCAAACTGGCAATTGCATATTTGAAGATGGCCGAAGACTTATTAAGGTTCTACGACAAATAAGGAAGGAAGTCGGCATCTGTTGGACGAATAAACGATAATTAGTTGATGTTTCGTCGAGAGGTTAACCGACTTGTAGACGACATTATGTCGAGGTTTTATACGAGGTTTTAGTCGAGGTTTTGTCGACATTTTATTCGAGGTTTAGTCAACATTTTAAACCTCGATGAACATATTACATCTTATTGTGAATGACATCTTATTGCTGTTGGATAAATCGAGGTGTGCTATTTTATTTGATATTGAAATAAAAGAAACTAATATAAGTCCATCAACATCTACTGGTAGGAAAAAATAAGGTTTTCTACTGTTTTGATTTGTGTGTTTTGTAATACAATGAGTCAGAGAGAAGGAAGAAAAAAACCAACAAGAGTCATAATATTTTGGAGCTTGTCTTCATATAGAGTTTCATGCATTTTGTTAAACAATTTATAATTTTTTAAAACAAGTACAAATTAAGAGGCTTTAGCACAGTATCTCGTTATTTCCATGTGTTTTGTTTTTCATTTTTTAACATTTTTATCACATATTCTCGATGGTGTACAGAATATCATGCGCGAAACGAGCGGATTTTAACACTTAAATATGTCGATTGTCGACAGAAACTACTGAAATGTCAAATGAGTATGTGTATTGATAAAACATAATACGGATAATGAACTGTAACTATTCATTACATCAAACAAGATAATGTCAACAATTTTAGTCCCTACAAACTAATTGATTTGTGCACGTTTGCCGGTTGTGTCCGCGCTGTCCACAACGACCACAGTTCTTTTCAATTTTTTTCTCGCCGGTTGAAGGAATTCTCTTTTTCTTGGGCCGACCACTCTTAGCCCTTGGTTCTGGGGGTGATAGTTGAATGGATAAAATTTCTTCAGGCACAATCCAAGCCTTAAGATGACCAACGGGCATAATAGGCTCCGCATAAGCGCCTGTAATTGCAGCAGTGTGAGCTGCAGCTAGTGCATGCACACATGGGAGTTGATCCATATCAAACACTGGACACGTGCATGTCTTTTCAAACAAATCCACTGTAGCTGTACGGTTTGCAATATCCCTTACACACCATTTATTCATATCGACCGGATCAACAACATAGGATTGTGCTTCTCTCATCCTTGATCCTATTAACTCTTCACAGTATGGGGTGGTCATTGTGTTGATCTCGCAGGCAGCTGTACACCTATCATGAAACCATCTTTGGAGTGTGTTACGGATGTAGTCCACCAAGGAATGAATAGGCAATTCGCGGGCATCTTTCAACAGTGCATTTAGACATTCAGCAATGTTGGATGTCATTATTGTATAGCTGCCTCCCACTGCACGTGCCCTTGACCAACGTTCAAGCCCCACCTCTCTTAAATACTCGCCAACCCGTGGATTTTGTAGTGAAATAATTCCAAACATCTCATTGAATTCAGCAATAGTGTAAGCCTTTGCAGCCTTAAAGTATAATGGGATCAAGGCTTCTTGTTTGAATTTGGATTTGAGGTTGTTGCTTAGATGATAAATACACGCTCCATGGAAGGAATTAGGGAAAACGTTGGCAATACCTTTGGCGATGCTCTTATGTCGGTCAGATACAAATACCAACCCATCCATATCGGAGCCAATTACAATCTTTAACCTCTCGAGAAACCACTCCCACGATGCGTCATTCTCTTAATCAACTATTCCCCAACCCACAGGATATACTTGGTTGTTACCATCTATGCTAGTTGCAACAAGTAATGAACCGGGATATTTTCCCTTCAAGAAGCAAGCATCAACGGTAATAACTGGCCGCATGTGCCGTTGGAATCCACGGATCGATGCACCAAATACGAAAAATAAATACTTGAAGCACCCATCTTCTTCTCGACATACTTCAACAACAATTCCCGGGTTCAACTCATTCATCACATGCAAATAAGATGGAAGTATCCGATACGAATCCTCAAAACTTCCTCGAACTTCCTCCAAAGCAGCTTCCCTTGCGCGCCACGCCTTATTGTACGTTATGTTAACACCCAACTCCGACCGAATATCTGAAATAATTTCCTTCGGCCTATACGGCCGACATACATCTGTGTACTTACATTTGATCCATGAGCCAAGTACATCTCTACCGGGCGTGCTTATGATCACTTTGGACCAATGATGATTTGCATGTATGGTTGTTAGCATATTTTGTGATCTTCCAGGCTGAAGAATTCCCAACGGCAGCTGCATTCAACATCCAATTGCAATTTTTGTCCTTACACCATAGGTACCAGAACTGCCTATTAGCCCTAACAGCCTTCCACTCGAAGAAATACTTCACGGCCAACATGGACCTTCTCATGAACAAATGCTGCCTAGTTTCGAACACATCTTTCACTGCAACATCAACCACTGCAGCCAATCGATCAGAAGACGTACCACAATCCGCATGTGATGACTGCGTCGCGGTAATGGCCGGCAAATTTCTTGAGACGATCCTGTTTGTTTCCTTCTGCCTTGTTCCCACGGGAACTCTTTGTTCATCTTCTGAGATAAACATTCCCTCATCGCGATCATCCTCCTCATCACCGGCGTGAGGATCTTCAAATATGCAAAGGATGTTGTCATCGATTAGAGGATCTTCAGCCGGTATGACATCGTCCGTCCGGGCCGGACAAACAGAGCTGCAACGATTAATTGGCGAGTTGCTAGCACCGAATTCATCTTCCGTCGTGTCACCATCTCGAACGGTGACACATAATGGTATCCTTGCATCACCCCGCTTAATAATCTCATTCAAAAAACATTGGACGTGGTGATCATTTTTTATAAGCAACACCGATATCTTGGATAGGTACTTTGGTAGGTACTCGATCACCAGTTTTGGTATGATCTCCTAACCTAAATCCATTATGCCTACGATTTGATTCATCATTTCCAAGAAGTTCGAGTCTTCCTTTAACAAAATGGTTTCAATCCTCTTATAACCCACGAATCTATGTTCATTCGTGGCGGGGTCAACACTCCATTCTCCCCCGAGAAGCACATGAACAGCCCATTTATCATTGTGCGCCATTCCGTACTGGAAATAAGAGGAGTTAATTTTCTAATCAGTTAAGGCGCCAATAATGGAAAAATGCAAGGAACAAAAAATCCCGACGGCAATTATAATAACCCAAGGGAATTACAAATCATATTAGGGAGTCATTGAGGAGTGTACTTCATACTTACAGATTGGTATATTGAGGAGTGTACTTGAAATGTTGGGGAGAAGTTCGGTTCGGTGCTCAGAGAGGCCGCAATGTGCGTCGCAAATGTATATTTAGGTCTATTGAGGATGAATGTGTGCTAATCGTTTCTCACTCTAGAGGCTCTGTTTTTGTACAGAGATTGTTCAAAATTAATTTCCGCTTTGACGCGCGCTAACACCGCTTTGTGCACGAATAAGGCGCTCGCGTAAATGTCGACTAAATATCGAATAACTATCGACAAACTATCGATTAAATCTCGACTAAATATCGATTACATATCAATTAATGTCTCGAATTTTCCCTCGACTATTTGTCGACTAAAAGAAAACCGACCTTCATATAATCTCTCACTTCTTCCACTTCATTTAATTTCCCACTGTTCATTCGTGTGCATATTTACCACTTATTATCTTTCTATAAAAATGTAAAATAATAAAAGACGATTTTATTTTTTCATATTTACCACATAAATTACTATGAAAATTCATTATGCATATCATTACTCTTACAATAAATGCAGCATTAGCATGCTATTCAAGGTGATTGTTGCTTCATTGTTATTGTCATATAAACATTAATGGTTATTTTGATGAAGCATTTATTTGATCACTGATTCAAGATGAATATCTTTCTGATTTCATTACAAACATACATCCAATCTCAAGATTGTTTTCGGCTAAATACTTTGATGTTTAACTTTGAGTTGAAGTTTCATACTGCCAAAATTAAATATATTTGAATAACGTTTTGTTTATCTAGTTCAAAAAAGATATTCTACGTATATACACTAAATATATTTGAATTAGGGTTTGAGAAAAAGACACTATCACCATAAAAACATACTAAATATATTTGAATTAGGTTTTACTTTATCTAGTGAGAAAAAAAAATACTATTATCAGACAAACACCAATATTGTATACAACAAAATTAGGAGATAAATATAATTTTTTATTACTTATGATATACAAAATTATTTTTGTACACCTTAAAATAAATGTTCTAAATTATGGATATTAACATACGCTTACAATAAATGTACAACATTTACATATACAATAGTAATTTTTTATACAACATTACAATAAATGTTCTAAATTATGAAAAATTCCTAGCTAAATTATGTGCGACCATTGATTCCGATGATTCCTATGCTTCCTTCCTTCCATTCCTTCCCTTATGCCGCTTGCTCTCCTTAATAACTGGCTTTTGTTCCGTTCTACCTTTCTTCCTATGCTCTGGCTGGAATTTATCTTCCTCAAGGGCGTGGACGTAAAGTTCGTACGCCATTTGTTTGCGCTGCGCAGTTGCGTTCGTCGGTGCAATGGTATTTAGCGAAAGGCCATGGATTATGCATTCTACCCACTTCAGTACGTAAATACCACAGTCGCCGCTACTGCAAGCACAATGGAACACATATTTATACAAATATTACGTCATATGTGATCAAACATGCCGTAAAGGAACAACAAAAGATACTAGCCTCGGTTCTTGGTGCTCCTCTATGTGCTCAACCACAACTTCCCATGTATCCCCAACTGGATGTTGTTTGCGATAGCATGTGTTAAAATCGCACGCCTTAATTATCTTGGGCATTGTTGTAGTCAGATAGTCTAACTTCGCAACAACAACTGTGCCCTGGGGCGATGGGTTATAAACACAAAATTTCTGCGCATTTATGTCCATCTTCACAAGCATCCAGTGGTTGTCATCGACGTGACATGGGAATAAGAGGAAGTCCAGGTTCGTCAGGTCGTGAGCAAACGAACCATCACCGACGAACTGCTTCAACGCCATGTCATCCACGTTTGCATCCCTCTTGTCATTATGAATCATCTTCAAGCCAGTCTAACACAAACATGAGTACGCATCGCGTTAAATACGTTTGAAGAACCCATTGTTTCTTTGATCTTATATTTCTTATTAATTTTTTTAGATCATTTATACGAAGTTTTTTTTTTAAATTTGATGATTTTTAATACTTGGAAAGATAAATTTTTTGTAATAATTTTATTTTAAATTTCATTTATTTGCATTTAAATTTAAATATTATATTTTTATAACTTATTTTATAAAATGGCTATTTTATTAATTATATAATCAAAATGGTAATATATTACATATAAAAAAATAAGTTCATATTTAGATAAATTGACAACAATAAATACAATCAAATTTAGGTGAACAAACTTACATCGAAGGTAGACTCCATAATTGACAAATCCTTGCGGCCCATGTTAATGATCCGCTTATGAGCATTGAGGTATACAAATCAATTTGCTGCAACGAAAAAGGATTCAAGTCAGGGAGAAAAGCAAATATTAGAAAGGTTTTAATATTACGTCGACTAAAAACCCAGACTTACTAGATCATTGAGCCAATATCCTTTTGTCCACATAGTCTTCAGCAAATCGGAGTCCAAAGAAATCCCTATTCGTGTCCACAAATAGAGCGTTGGTTTGTGCCGCATCCACTCCTTCATTGCTGCATCCTGTGCCAGACTATGTTCCTCTGATGCAAGGCCAAGAGTCGGGCCCAGATTTTGCCCCACCCCTTCCTCCGCTGGGGATTTGGTACCTCTTTCCTTCATTGGAGGTGGTGGCGCACTCTCTGGGGGTATGGGGACATTGGGCGAAGGAGTTCTGTGTTCGATACTAAGCTGATGGACAATCTCCAACACAGAGGTCTCTTCCTTAGACAATTGCTCCACTTGCCCCTCCTGGACCGGCCCTAAGGTCTCTCCTGCCGTCTCCTGTTCATCACCGACCGGCCCAGTTCGATCTTGAAGGCCTATGTCTGCTCCAGTGCCTTCGGCAAACATGCCGGCCGACTTAGACCCTTCTTGAATGACTTTGTTGTCATCGGCGGCAGTTGAGCCCTCTTCGGCTATGACAATGCCCTGAGCCCCTGGAATTTTATTTATATCAAGGCTGTAGCTCGGGGAAGTGCCTTGCAAGGGGATTCGGGACGATCGCCGTTGCATTACGCGACATAAGGATGTGCACATATTCTTCCAACATGTACACCTTAGCCGTCATCACATCCAGATCCTCTTTAAGGGTCTTCACTGTATCATCCGTCTCTGACTTTAGAAGCCGCAGCTCATCTTGACACTTAGCCAATTCTGCCTCGGTCTTGCTTTGCCGTTCAAGTAGCTGCTGGATGATATCATTTGGTCGATCTTCTTCAGCCTCGACCTCATGCCGGACTTTCTGCCGCTTTTCACTAGATTCGATGTGTTCTTCTCTACTCCTCTTCCTGTAGGACACATAAAAATCAGCAGCATCGGCATTCTTCCCCCCCAACTCCGCATCGTCCCCCTCTGCCTCCTCTGCCGCTTGCTCCCATTGCAAGAATTTTTCTCGTTCTTCTGGAGTAGGCTTCATTCGGGTTATTTTCACCTTCTGTATTAAATTTTGGTGCATGAGGAAAGTTACATTACGTAAAGAAGTATACAAATCATTAACACTGTGTGATGTCATACCTCGCCGTCGGATGTCTGCTTTGCCCACACTGCTTCCTTACTTGTTCTCACCGTTGACAACTCACGCCTTTCCACCTAAACATCCTCGGCTTGTCCCCAGAGGATTCAACACTTTGCACCATCCTCAAACGCTCAAGATGTGGCATTATCTCATATGCGAACACCTGAGAAAGAGGGAATATTAGGACATTGAAGTCAATATTACACATGTAGTTATATAACTTAAAACACAAGTGAATCGTAATCTTACCCCAAATGCCACTGGGAATCCCCCAAGAGTGTATGTCTTGTTTTCAGGGTGAGTAGTTTGCTTCAAGGCATTAATCATGCTTTTTCTAGCACTATCGATTGTCGCCTCAGAGATGCTTCACCCCACGGGATTTCATCAAAGCTCTTCCAATCACAGGCCAAATGAAGGAGCTTGTCTTCAATTCGAGTTCTCTTTGCCATGCCGTTGAATGATATGTACAGAAGTAATAGTGTCAGGCTCACGACATCAATGTCTGAATAACTTGAGTTTATCCTCTCGTAGGCCTTCATCACTTCATCGTATGTAGTTTCCTCCGCCGCACTAAGGTGTTTAATGAACTTCGATATTGACGGAGGACCATTAGGTGCGCGGTACTTGGCATATGCACTATCAAAATCTCCCATCTTCGTGGCGTGATTATGGCAAACTCCTCTTGCCAAATTTCACCTTCTTCCCGCAACGTTGAAGTAAATGCTATTTTCCGCTTGATTTCTCGTCCGGTTTGAGTTGCCTCAACAATAGGAATGTATGATCTGTTTGCACCGTAACGTATGCTCGTGGTCAAGAGCAATTTCAGCAAGACAACTCTCCTTCAAGTATTTCCTTTTGCGTCTCACAATTTCGATCGATCATCTTCATATTGGCTTCATAATAGCAATATTGCGATACTGAGCGTTGAAAAACTCTCCCGAACGACCATTTGCGCCTTCAAATGTCCTACACATTGCAATGTCAAATATGTTCAATTATTGCACATAGTCACTCACCTTTTACTATGAAACATGGAATATATGCATTCACTGTAATTTATAATCAATTAATTTGACAAGTTTTGGGAAATGTAATACGGATTATATACTTGTTTGATACGGAAAATTGGGACATATTAACTTTATGATTTCACAACACCTCGGGAAGATTAATTCTAAGAAGTTGATATTTATAATCAATTTATTCGAAGGCCATTCATAAACTAAATACAATTATACACTAAGATTTGTTGCATCACCGTGGAGGTGTTGGTTTGTTTGTGTGATAGATTAGATCGACACTTGGTCTAGGATTTTTGTGAAATTAACCAAATGAAAGTTTAGAAAAAATATCGCACATTACAAAGCAAAGAGATATAGATTAAATCGATACTTGCTCGAGGATTTTTGTCCACTCTTTGATCGATACTTTTTCACGACCCTTTGCTCGACACTTGATCGATACTTGATCGAGACATATTCATTCGGCATAGAGTCGACTCATTTGTTCGAGACTTAGTCGAGGTATTTTGGGCATTCAGTCGACACTTGTTCTCGCCCAAGTGTTAATCAGTAACATGGTTCTCGAGTGTTTTGTGGACAGTTTTTGTGTGTTTCAAGTAATAAAAAAACAGTATTTCAACGGTATGAAAGGGTTTAAACATGTGCAAAACCCTAAAAACTATAACAGCTTCTAAACGAAATGCGCGGCAAATACACAAAAATGAGTAACCAAGCACTATGATTTCTAAACGTAACAAACATGAAGCAACATGTGAACTAACCTTCTTCTTGTCCTTAGTCGGCTTCTCTGATGTCTACTCCATTGCGCCAACTGCCGGACGTCCACCTCGAGTACGTGCCATTTGAATTGCAATGCTTGAATATGGTGTAAATCGTGGATTTAAATGGGTTATCAAGATCAGAGAATGACAAACGGTTGAAAAATGTTACTTCCGTGTTCTTCTGCGTCGTAAGTGATGGTGGGAGAACGATCAGTCGAGAGAATACGAGTGAGTGCGGTTTTCAAATAATAATTTCGTCAATTTTTATTTATCGCCGAAACATCTACTAAGACGTCGATTATTAGTGTCGATCAAACCTCGAATAAACGTCGACTAAAGTCTCGATTAAAGTATCGATTAAAGACTCGATTAAAGTCTCGACTAAACGTTAACAAAACATCGATTTAATTCTCGAATAAATTCGTTTATTCGTCCAACACATGCCGTCGTCCAACAGATATATGTCTGCAGAACCTTAATAACTAACTCTTCTACGACTTCAAACATCCAATTTCGATTTCATACAAGTGGATTTTGTTTCGTCGTTTCGGGATGTAGTTTACATTTTTAATTATTACCTACGAAATATCACAGACGTGGATTTGATTTCATGTACGCACTGCGGAAATGGGCGCTCAATCCATGAAGAATGAAAAATGGCGTGAACGGTGACATGAAGTTAAACGATGAACTTGGATTGTATCAGGGGTTTTTCGGTATTTTCCCGTCGCTTTTATGTTTCTCCTGCTATTGTTGGAAATGATTTGGTCAACCTGCTATATTTGCAAATGTCTTTGGTGGAGCTGCTATTTTCTCAATTCCTCCATCTTTATCATTGCCAGATTGAGACAACATATCCATTTTCGTCAACGACGGAATTAAAACTGAAACAAAAACGAAATCTCGGTGGAAAGAGAGATGTAAATTAGGGTACAGGGTTTATGGGGATGAAAAAATAACGTTTTTTTCAAGAAAAGTGTTGTTTTCAAATAGGAGGAAAATTATAGGGTTTGACTGGAGGTTATTCCCTTTTCTTTGCGCACATATGACAAATGTGCCCAACCCAGGCCTGGAACAGTATAGCCCGGGCTTGCAAATGCGTCATTCAAGTTGAGCTCATTTGGCAAATGCACCCAACTCCAAGGGCACATTTGCCAAATGTGCCCATGATATATTAGAATTCTTTATAATTATATATTATAATAATATTATTATAATGTCATAAAATTGTAATGAAATTATACTAATATTATAATATAATTATTATCAATTATTATAATATATTTAATATGAATAATATAATTTGTATTATTATATTTATTATAATAAAGACTAACAATTGGACTTATTATAGTAAGAACTAATCATAAGATACTGAAAATTACACTAATAATAATAATAAGATATAAGAATAATAGGAAAAAATAATAATTATATTATTGTAATATTACATGCAGAAAAAAAGTATAATATAAATTATATTATTATATGATTAAATTATTATATAATTTATTATATTCTTATATAATAAGATATAAGAATAATCGGAAAAAAATTATAATTATATTATTGTAATATCACATATAATTATATAATTTAATTTGTATGAATAATATAATTTGTATTATTATATTTATTTATGAAGAAGCGGTATATATATAAGTATAAATTATTATAATATTACAGTAATTACAGATACATTATTATTGTAATTTTTTATTATTTTCATACCGCTTCTTCGTATTTTAGAGTTCTGAATTTTGAATGCTGTTTTGATTCATTTATAATTAAAGGATACATACTTATTTAATTCATTTATATTCATTTATAATTAGATTTTTTTATTCATTTGAGCATAATTTATTGAATAACATGTACTTAAATATATAATAATAATAATAATAACAATAGAAATAATAATAATAGGATTACAATTATTGTATTACCATAGAAATAGTAATAATAACAATAGAACGAGTAATAATAATAACACGTACTTAAGGTTTGGGGTTAAAGGTTTAGTGTTTAGTATTTATTGTTTAGTATTTTGTGTTTAGGGTTTATTGTATTACATTGGATTGCGCTGTTTAGGGTTTAGTGTTTAGGGTTTAATATTTAGGGTATAGGTTTCATTGTATTAAATTATATTGCACTGTTTATTCAATGAGATTTAAAGTAATTAATGGAAAAAGCTTAAACTTGGATGGGAATAATATCAATTATATCAATGTGTAATTTCAATATAGACTCCCCAGTTGTGGTACACCATTTTAATTAATCATTCCTAGTTGTTTTACCCACAAAATTAAACCTTCCAACTCTATGTTGAGATTGCCATTCCATTAGTAAACTTTCGTTTATCTTGATAGTTTGTTGATTATTGAGTTTTTTAACTGAGAATGGCATGAGAAGATGTACAGGCAAGCATCGGAATGGACAATTGACATACGGAATATTGAAATTTTATGAAACTAATTTTTATTTATTTATGTCCTCTAAGTTTTTCATGTGTACCACATGTAGTTGGTCAAATAATTCTCCTTATCTACGTAAGTGCACAATTTGCTCTTCTTGCCTGACAGTCGGGTCTACACCTTCACTACCAATATCTATATATTCATCTATTTCATCATCATCATCATCATGACCATCATCCTCAGTCGTTTGATGTGCAGACATATGTATTGGGGTGCGCCTCTCTATGGAGTGGAATACACTAGAGGATAGCTGATCAATCGTATCAAAAACTCCCGATGAAGGAAATAGATTTTGTGTTTCCGATGTAGAGACAATATGATGAAATGAATTTGACTGTGTGGAACCACTGATAGAGTCGAGTATGTCACCCCGATGGATTTGTTCGGTGAATTGCAAGCGTACAATATCAACAAGTAATAAAGTGATAAATAGAGTATCGTTCCCACGAGGATTGTTTTCAATTTAACCAATTACTTACCAATATGATTAATTCAACAACAAGCTAGCCAATTAAAAAGCTTTCATGCAATTTAACTAAACTTAACAAAGAATGAAAATTTATAACAATAAACAAATACTAAAAATTTACCAATTTAATAAAGATGTTAGAGATTTCGACTTCACTTAATCAATCCTAATTAACTCTCTTGACTTGTCATGCAATTAACTTAAATTCCAAATTATGATGGTGAAATTTCTCTAATGTAAATTAATAGCCGACATCGGTCTAATAACCCTATTTAGATTAAAATCAACTCACACTTGGTCTAGGTGAATTTAGATTTCTAAATGCATTAAGAACTATGGAAATTCCCGGATTCAATCTAAGTAGCCACGACTTAGTTCTACTACCGAAACCACATGAACAACCTAGATTATTACCGTCTAAATTGAATTCACGGTTTAATATCACACGAGCACATGCATGTTATCTCCACACGGTATCAAACAAGCATCAAAAATCAATTAAGTGGTGATCAATCACCTAAAAGCATTAAGAACATGATATTAAACTCATAATTGAAATATAGGTTGCATGAACAAGTCTTAAGAATCAATTATTCATGATTAAGATCCATCTAATCTCTAACAAAAGAAATTAGAACATAATGAAATTTAAACTAACAACAAAAATAAAAATAGACATAATTGAAATTAGAACAAATTCTGAAAATTAAACTAACTATTATTCAATAAATAAACAAAAACTATAAAATAGTTAATCCTTGAAAATAAAGCACAACTAGAAGTTCATAACTAAAGAAGAAATAAAACTACTAAAATTAAAGACAAGAAAAGAAAGCTAATATTGCTAAACTTTAACTAAGTAAAGAAAAACAAGAAAAGACAAAATTGAAGACTTGAAGTCAATGAACAAAATAAAATTCTGTTGCCTTTGTTTCTTTCACCCGTAGCTTCCAAGGAACAAAAACAACAGATTTGCTGCTTTCTTTTCCAGTCCAAGTTGGCGGCTGCAAAAGCTAAAGAACGATGAAGACTCGACGGGAAAAGCTTGAAGGAAACACAAGAAGACGGCTGAAATTTCTGCAGCAAACTAAACCGAGAAGAAGGCTGAAGTTCTAAAGAAAACCAAACACAAGAAATCAAGGAGAAAAGCTAGCAGAAAACCGGGAGAAACAAGAAGAAGAAACAAGAAACTGTGGCTGTAGTTCTGCTAAGAAGACCGAGAGAAACTACTACAAAGTTCAGACAAAAACCGAGAAGAAGATAACTGAAAGTTCTGAAAAAAAACCGACACAAGAAGCTGAAGAAATCCTACCAAACTACTGAAAAGAAAAGAAAACGGAGGAGAAAAAAGCTAGCTAAAACTGAATCTAAACAAAAGGAAGAAGAGAAAAACTAGATGGATATGCTACTACTACTCCTAAACTAATGAGAAGAAAAGAAAAACAAAGGACCGAAGAGTGGTTGCTGTCTTTCTTCCTCTCGGTTGTGTGCTTTATATAGAGCAAAAGAGGGGCTGTTTCTTCCTAAATTTTTCAGATCCAAATCCTTCTTTGTTTTGTTGTTTGTCTTCAACTTGAAATCGGTCCTTTTTGTTTCCAAATCCCAGCCGACTTTTGTTTCCAAATTTCAGTAGCTTTCCTATCCTTGTTTTGCTGCCCGATTTCTTCTTTTCTAAATTGTGCTGAGCTTTGTTTGGTTTCCTTGTTTCTGCACGGTTGTTGTTTCTATTTCCAATTTGCAACTGACTTCCTTTTCTCTTTTGTAGCTGAAGAAGTCTTTTCCTATTGTTGTTTGGTTTCTTTTTTGGTTGTTTCCAAATTTCACCGCTATGTCATTCTTGCTTGACTCTTGTTTCCTAATTCGTACTCACTTTGTTTCTTTCTTGCATCGGTTGTCTTCTTCCAAATTGAATAAGTTTCCTTTTGTCCAAATTTCGGCTATTGTTTGTTGTTCAACTTTTCTTTTCTTCTTTTCGGCTGTTTGGCTTTATTGTGCTTTCTTCTTTGCCCGAAGTTGCTTCATTCCCTTTTTCCTTTGGCTTTTGATAATAAAATAGTCCCAAGATAATTGGTTAGTCCTTTTATCCTCAAATTAGAAGAAAATTCAAGATTAAGCTCAAAAGTTCTAAAAATATTAGAAAACTTAGAAATCATAAAATCAAAGGATAATTTGGCCAAAATATGTAAAAAAAAATTAAAACACAAGCCAATTTCTAACCAAAATTAACAAGAAAACTCTATATAAAATAGAGTTATCAATTCAAGACCTTCTACCACCTTGTCTATGGCCTCGAACATTTCTAGACTCTCTAGCAACGACACGAGGGTTCATTACCTACTGCATATCTCGATTCTCAAGCTGAAATGGGCTAATTTCCAATCTATAAGTCTCTCAAACCATAGTATTGAGTCGGTGGCGTAATCTCGTATCGCAGCAAATCCAGGTGCAGCCAAGGTATCATACTGTGATATACTATCCAAAGACATTGGTATATTCGGGAGACCACATCCAATTGAAACATTAGCAACACTAATTAGACATTGTAGGAAAGTAACATACTCGAGGGATAGTTTAAAAATTTCTTACCAAAAACTTTGATGAGGATCCCGTGCCATGAAAGTCCTCCAATGTTGCATCAACGGGGATGGGTCAAAAATATAAATGACCGTATGAGTCATGTACCATGATAGGTACTCATGGGTTGGAACATATGTGTCTTCCACAATATCTATTCCCTGAATGAACTCGTGGCGATTAGCCCACGTCTCTACATATGCTCGATGTGTTGCGATCCAATCAATATCTGTTCCCCGTCGCCGACCTGTCCTATGAATATCGGTGAAGCGATCCGTAGCATCGGCATAGGGATAGGCCGAAACATCTCAAACTGTCATAAGGTTCAATAAAGCACGTGGGATTCGGCAATGCTCCAACAGATAAGGTACACTACCGACTGCCAGATGTCTTGACCGACTGTGCAATACGATGATAGTGCCTATAGAATGTCCTCCGAGTAAGACAACCATATGAACTACAAGTAAAATGAAACTATCATTGTCAATAAATGTATCTAAAAAATGATCATTCCTAAAATCACTTCTGTGTGTGGCAATAAGTAAGTTTATAGAACCTGGTCAAATCGAATACTGGTCAATTGATCTCGATATGCGTGCAATATGTGCGTAGGCCCTCTGGACACATCAAAGTGTCCATTCCACCTGCAATGATGTTCATTTTATAAGTATCAAAATAAAAACTTTTGCAACAATAAAAAAACAACCAAATATATGACGAACCTCACGCCATAGGGATATCAAAAATCATCTACCGGATTTTGGCGTTTCAGCCTGAAATTGGTATTCTCTCCCACTCACACAACTATAAAACAATATAAATTTCAATTAAATGACTGCGTATAAAACAATATGAATATCCAATTACCTGCAACAGAACAAGTGGTCCCGCGATCTCAATGGCTGTGGTTGTCGTAGCTTCACACAAATTGCGTTACAGGCAAGTTAGTACCGCACTACCCCAAGCTGTCACCTCGTGATCTATTAACATAGACAGGTATACAAGCGAAACACGATAACCGAACTTATCCGAGAACAGTAGGCCGCCCAATAAAATCATCAAATAAATATGAGCCCGTTGGATACATGTGTCCTTGTTCGCATATTCTAGCAAATCCTCATCTAACACCAAGTCCAAACAACCTACGTTAATTCTACCCAACCTAATAGCCGAGTGCGGTGGTCTAAATCCTAACAATTCATCACATAACTCGATCCACTGGTCTGCGCTACGTCAAATCTCTGTACCAATTACCGGCAACCCATCGACACGAAATCCTCACAATACCTCAACATCTTGCAATGTCACTGTTGCCTCCCCGACTGGTAAATGAAAGATGTGTGTTTTTAGTCGTCATCTCTCATCCAGTGCAGTTATGAGAGCGTAATCAATCTTAATGTAACCACACTGCACAATACTCGCGAATCCAACCCTCACTATTTACTGCGCAACCCAAGCATGAATCAACTTGTGTCTCCACAACCCACTATCATATCTGCGTATCTGAATTTGCACATCATCTATATGACCATGAAATAGAGCCGAAGCCCTATACTGGCCATGCCTGGACAATAACTCGGGAATGTGTGGCCCAGGATGCATGTCTGCTAAGCAAACATAATTTATTTAACATTAGACCATAAGTTAATTATATACACGAGTACGATAACTTAATTGTATACATAAACTCGGACCATTAACCCACATTACACTATAAGTTAATTGTAACATTATATCAAAATTAAATGTCTTTTCAAACAATGCAAAACACAAAACATTTTGAAATTATTCATTAACGAACAACATGTGGGTACACAATTTCCAAGGTAGATCTTGAAAACGATTAAACATAATTAAAAAAAAATCTAGAAGCACAACTAGACTCTAGGTTGAGCATGTGGACAATTTCTTCGATTATAACCAGTCTGATGACAATTTCCACACCTTCGAGACTCATCAGGGTGGCGCACATCCATTTCATTAGGTGTACGATTGGCACGCACATGACCAGCACATTGATTAGTGAACATTTCCTTGTCCAGCTGTAATCTCCAACCAAGGTTTAGCCAATAGTTTGGGTTTGCCAAGGGAATGAAGCTACAAGAGTACTACTCAACATACGTACTAACTTTGTATACTTCATTTACCAAATCTAATGGATTATCCATCCTCAATCTACACACAGCCATCGTATGAGAACATGGGTACCTATATATCTACCACTTCCCACACGTGCAGTGACTACGAAAATATCTAAATGTTTGACAGTTTCTACCTTTACCAACGACATGTCATGCAGTGGTTATCTTATAAATTCCATTTTCGTAGTCAAACTCCTCCACGTGGTGTTCTTGTGCTGATAAATCTGCCCTTTTAAAAATTTACCATATGTTACTTGGCAGATCATAACAACAATGGTGCGCCGCAATAAGCCATTTTCTAAATAATTCAACTGTTCTATGGAATGTAATAGCCACTATTGCCTTTATCGGCAAATTGCATATTCCAAGAAGAACAGTATTGTAGCTTTCAGAAATGTTAGTGTTCAAGGTACCTCAACAGTGATTCCCATCATATGCTAAACACCACTGTGTCTGATTAATAGCGGATAGATACTCCTAACCGTCTGGGCTTGGAGCTTGAATCTGACTACGAAACAATTTCCACTTCCGTTTCTACCACACACTACCAATATACCAACAAAGTTTTTTCAACCGTAGGCTATTAAATTTTGCCATAAAATTGCTTCTGACATGTCTTAAGCAAAATTGGTGAAAGACAATCGGCTCTTTCCACTCATCCATGTAGGCCATAACGTGCAATATACCCTTGTGCCTATCAGACACAATACATAGTGGGTGTCGGTCAAATGTAATGTGTAGCCGCAACTGCCACATAAACCAATTCCAACTATTCACTGTCTCTTCATCCACAAGTGCAAACGCCAACGGTAGAATGCTATTATTTACATCTTGTGTAACGGCAACCAAAATTTTCCCTCTATATGTGCCACAAAGGTGAGTGTCATCGACACTTATGACTGATCTACATTTGTGGAAAGTTTCGATTGATGGACCAAACACCCAAAATGCGTATTTGAAGGTCCGTACACAATCGTTTCCCCTTAGATGGTGTTGCTACTCGACAATAGTTCTCATATTCGCCTCTATATGCCAAATAAGATAGCAATTCAGCAAACGAACTATACCAGTCCCCATAAACAGATTCAATCGCCTTCGGTGACCATACCACGCCTTCTTGTATGACACATCTACCTCATAAAATTCCTTGATGTCTGCTCGTATATTCTTCACAGCATAACAGGGATCTTCCTGCACTGTATAACGAATGTGGGTGGCTATAAAAGCGGAAGTCAAATTTGCATGATAACTTCCTTGATTTGCACTGAGACAATTGTGCGCGGAAGCCTACATTGTGATTTGCCACTTTCCGTGCGTACTTTTTTGTGCTACAAGAACACCCCACAGGCAGAGGACCCCAAATTGGGACTGCACCTTGCACTTGGCCACCCAATTGTCCGTTTGCTTTCTATTATCTTAAATTCCTGATTGTGCTTGATAGACCATAATGTAACCGCCTTCTTCAATTATTTTTTATCTTCAAATTGCATTCCTAAACATATCTCTTCATTTTCTTCACTCTACACCCAGATACTACCACTTTCACCCCGCCTTGTGGGATCACTATCGTCAGCCTCCCCGATATCATTAAAGAATGCCAATTCACTCAAATTATATTTCAACTAGGTTTCCGACATGCGGTTAACACTTCCACATGATTGGCATGATCAACATTGTGCAGGGCATTATTGTCGGGATAACTATCTGAACCCATGCCTTTCTTGGACATACTATTGTCCTCATCGTCCGCACTGGGTAGTGGTTCGGCCGATGGATTCCTTGGATTAAACCCATCGACAAAATCATTATCTATGGTATCACGTCTTTCCTCAATCTCTAGGACTTGAGATTTTAGTGTTAACCGATGCTTTCGACTCTCAAGCGCAGATGTACTAGGAGATGATGAAGAATGATTTGATTTCAAAACTAGAGATGATGAAGAAGGCCCCGACATATGAATAGGAACAATTGACAACCCTCTCGATGTAGATGCCCCTAATAATGAGTCAGTAGAAGTTGACACTGAAGAAGTAGACAAGGGTGACAACACTCCAGGATTGGACTGAGGAATAGAAAGCGGAGTGGACCGAGAAAGATACTGAGAAACAGAGTGTAGCAGAGCTTGAAAATAACCATGACTGGTGCAGCCACCTCATACATAACTTCCAATTCAAAGTCGTCTACAATGGCCACGCCACTGTAGATGATGGAGTTATTACGGAAAGTGCACGGTCGACGAAACAATAGTTTCAACCTATACATATTTTTATCGACGGTGACACACTGGTACACTAAAGTCTCTAACTCAAAAAATGAGAATTTTGCTGTTAGCCTGATAGTGTGATTAGCATATGGAAGACTATATGACACCCCAATATTGGATTGTACAACATCACCAGTCCAGTATAACCCTAATAAAAATGGACAAAAAGTACACATATCTCACGAATACCTATTGCGACAATATAAAGAGATTTCAATAGCAGTACATACTGCTGAAAGGGGGTCTCGTGAAAGTGCGAAGAAATTATGCAAACATATTCATTAGGAAACATTCGCTAACATGCGTCAGAATAGAAAAGGACGACTATACATAAACACACGATATACTCCTTCTCAATATAACACTTCAAACGCGTCCAATTCAAACATATTCATTTGGAAATACAACATTGTTAATCACAACCAAAGTGTCCAAAATATATTTACAAATAAACTTTATAATATTTATTAATTTGTAATGAATTAAGTAGACTATTCTTGGAATATCTATCTGTTACAATTATAGTGGACTTGAATTTCAACTTAGATCACTAATTTATTCTTATGGCTCTTTTAAATTCAAAAGGAAAAAACCAAATAAAGCCACAACCGTGGCCTTGAATTTATAAGTTCCTATTAACTATCTTTAAGTTTTTTTTGAATTAATGGTTTCCGATTGACTATCTTGAAGTTATTGTTTCCTTCTTGATAACCGCCTGATATTTTAGGATCTCATAAGAATTTTTCACTTTTTTCGAAGCAAATTGACAATTTTATTTACCAAAATACAAATCCATTAAATGTAATGTCAATTTTCTTCAATTTATTACACGAATCATCTTTCATTTTTTCGGGTCACCAACATATAATTTTTCAATCATTAAAACCCCCACATTTTTCTGGATATATACTCCATGTACTCACTTACTAAAATTGCACAGTCAAATAATACTAAGAATTTAATTTTCACTAACAATCTCAAAATATACGGTACGTCTTAACTTCATTTCTGTACAAATAAAATTAAAAATTAAAAAAAAAACTGAACAATTTACGTAATGCCTACAACTGACAGAACAAATAGCTGCCGACAACAGGGGAATATTGAGTAAGGGGTGTGGCAAACTTCACTTCTCCAGCAGTCGATTCGTGGGCTTACAACCAAAGTGCCCAGCGAGTTTCCACAATTCAATCAACTTCCAAACCAAAAGGGAAAAAAATTCAATTAGCTTACAAACAAACCAAATTCCAATATAAATAAAATGTTTGAACTGGAGCTACCGAAATATTCCAGAAATTATGGCCAACCGAACCAAAACACCAAAACATGCACTCGGTTTGTAAAGAATAACCCAAAAAAAATCCAGAACTAATTGCCAACCAAACGAAAAGGCCAAAATAATTATATTGGCGACTTAAAAATAAATACCACAGAAAATAAATACTAGAACAGAACTGGGGCTAAAAAAATTCAATTAAGTACATAAATGGGGCTAAAATTAAGGATTTTAACCATGGCAGAAAGCTGTGACGGGCTACGACTTCTTGGAGTGGCAATCAAAAGGCTTGTGTTCATGTTTCTCTCATTCATCACTTTATTTATACATATATTTATGCTCAGTTTTTACTAATCCTTAGAAGTACTTGTTTTATGTGATTCTTTAATTAATTACAGAGAAAATTAGCAAGATTTTCCTTCACTGAATAAAAACTAGGAGTTTATTTCAGAACTTTTATGCAACTCGACCATGTTTCCGTGGTCGATTTTTCTTTTATTATTTTTGCCAATCTAAATTTCAGCAGCTAACCAAACCTAAAGATGATCAAATTCAATCGACAATTGCGCATTCCCACAAATGATGACCAACCAAACCAAAAAAATTAACAAATCCAGATCTGGGGATTACAAAAAACTTCACACGAAATTTAACCAACCAAACCAAAATACCAAAACAATTGCACTCAAAAGTTTCCAAACAAATTCCAGAAATGGGGCTAATAACAAAAAATGAATTCAGTCTGGAATGGGGCGAACACAAATTAAATTCCAAACCAAGTTTCCAAACAAATCGGGAAATGGAGCTTACAAATTTCAGTCTGGAATGCTAAGGCTTGCTTCGGCTTTGGCAGCTTCAGCACAGAGTCGCGACAACGGCGGCGGCTTCAGTCAGAAATACCACTTGAATATTGGAAAAAAATACGTTGCAAACTTACAAAAGGGCGAAATGGGGCTTGGAACTCTAAACCGAAATGGGGCTTGGAAATTGAAACAAAAAATGGTACAAAGGGGCGGCTGTGAATCGGACTTGGCGGCTATTAATTGGAAATGAGAAAACAATGATTTACAAAATGGCAAAATAGGGCCCAAAAAATAGACCTACAATAGGGAGGCTGTGAATTGGAAAGGAGAAATGGCAACAAAAATTTGAGGGAGGTGGAGACGATCAAAGGCAACAAAACACTGAAGCAGACGGCGGCGGATTTGGTTTTATTAGCCTTGGGTGCCCCCTTGTCATTAATGCTCTGACACAAAAGGTATTTAGTGATCACTGGGAAAAAATTGGTTGTTTTGTCCTCACCAAATGTCCCAACTGGTCACTAAAACTTGATCAATCAATGCCAAATAGTGACGACTAGGTGACGACAATTTGTGGTCACTAATTGCTATAAAGTTAACAAATTTGGTGACGACTTTGGTGAAGGAAAAAGTGGTCACTACGTAGAGTTTGGGTCACATGACACAAATGGTGACCAAAAGAAGTGGTCACTAAATGTTGTAAGTTGGAATGAAATAGAAACAACTTTGGTCACGATAAAATGTCATCACTAAATTAGTGGGTGATTGATGACGACAATTTGTCATCAGCAAATAAGTGAATGAATGAACGCAATAGTGACGGCATTTGGTGACCATAATTGTTGTCAATAAAAGTAATTTTATCCACTATTTTAGTGACGGAATTTTGTTGTCAGTAAATTGTAAAATTGCCCAAAAAAATAGTGACGACATATTTTGGTCACTGCATGTGTTGTGAAGAAATTTATGAAAACAAATGAATTAGTGTCAACTTTTGTGACGATGTTCCTGGTGAAATAGCGTTCCTCACAATTACTAACAATCGACAACATGTGACATTCATAAACATATATCAAAATAAATACCACGACTTCTCCAATAACAAATAAAAGTAGGAAATGAAAAATGCTTGACTATTTTGACAACATTCTTGGTGAAGTTGCATTAGATACTATGACTCAAAATCCAAAACATCCAACATTCATAAACATCCAAGATTAATAAACATCCATACAAGTAAATACTACAACTACACTAAGAATAAAAAAGATAAGTGTATAGCACAAATGTGAAAAGTAATTCATTCAACTACATAGGAATGCAAGACTAAAACATCATGCAAGAGACAATATCATCTAAAAAGTGGTAGCTAATTAACAAGATTTCCATCCTACATGTTGTAGGAAAAATGAATGAAAAGCTTTAGAGCTATCTAATAGATACATCTACCTTCTAGCAAGCAAAATCCAAAACAGCTAGAGTGACATTCCAAAAGCAGGCCTAAAATCCAAAAGATGTCTACAGCCACATTTAGAAAAAGCACCTTCAAAATATTGGTGCCAAGCAACCATTGTTAATGTTTCATATGGGTAGCTACCATATAACTGTGTTCTATAAATACAAAAGAGTCCCATAATATAATTCACAAAAAAGTTTCCAAATAGCATCAACAAAGTGTGAAGAGCACCATCATCTGTCCACTGTGTACATGCCAAGCATAGAGAAGATTGATTCACTGAAAACATAAAAGAAAAAATCAATTTCTTTGAAGAAAGCCATAAAAGTTAGTTCGGTTACAGGGATAGTTTAGTTATCTAATAACACCATGACCCTAAAACAGATGCAAGAACAAACCACAGCTGATATACATGTATACCTTGACATACTTGTCCACATAACCCATCACAAGCTTAGTGAATTAAAAGAAGTATATAAATTGCCTCTATTAGTACTAAACCAAAAATATGGACTATTACATAGTGCAGCCAGAAGAGAAGTGAGACAACAAATAGTCCACGTTAGGAACATTACATTTCCAAGTTCAAGCAAACCTAAAATGAAATGTTTGGCTGGATTCTTGCAAGAGAAAACATAATTTATGAATTGGCTCCCTTCATTTTACAACCACTAACCACAAAACATGAATGAGAACAAACTAGCCGAAAACCACCACAAGAACAATGGCAAAAGCAAAACAGAATTTACGAATTGACCACCTTCATTTTACAAATGCTAATCACAAAAGAACAAAAATAACAAAACAGATTTTACAATCTAGCCAGCTTCATTTTATAACTGCTAATCACAAAGGGATTCAATTAAATAATTACAATATGTGTGAAAAGAAATAAATCAATATTTGAACAGCTAAATATCTATTGTCCCACACAAATGGAGTTGATGAACAATCTAGAATTGTGCAAAAAGGACAAGACTATATGGCTGGCAAAATTTGGACGATTGAAATGTAATATTGCCTTCAAGCCACAAAATTTGAAAACCCCACAACTCATGATAGCAAACAGAGTTATTACAAATGTGTTGGGTTGAAACTTGAAGAATGGCTACTTCAGTAATAACAAAAGAAAATGCAGATTTGCTCTTTTGTGTAGACTCAAATGTGCAACAATTTGTGTAGGCTGAAATATACAGTAAAATGAAAAATAGCAAAAAACCAATTGCATTAAAAAAAATCATGCAACTAATGTTCGGAGTATTCACTTACCTCATCTCTGAACTGTGCCCTAGATAATCGATGCACCTCCGCCATCAAAGTCTCCATTTGCGCTTGCATCCCATCTTGCTTTTCCTTGAGTATATTCAACTCACATTCTTGGGTTGCAATTTTTTTTGTCAGCGCATTTGCATGTTCCTTTGTAGCATTAGCCCTTTTTCTTTGTTGGTCCACTTCGGATTGTAGATTTTCAGCCACCACAACACTCTTTGTAGGCATAGAAACACCCCTACTATGCCCAGGTATTTTGTCCAATTTGTCAATGCAAATCTCTGCCGGGGATAGCGAAGAGCTGGCCTCCTCCTCTCGCATCTCATCCTACATAGTCAACTAATATGTTAAAATCAGAAACATAAATTGAAATATAAAAATGAAAAAATTGAGAAGGATTTGAATTAAGAAGGTACCAATAATTTTTTCGCTTAGTCATTGACCATTTTCTTTTGCTTTTTTGAAAAATGACCAATCTCATAGCAATCAATAAAAGTGACTTCCTTGCCATCCTTTCGCTACAAATTTTCCATAATCACATTAGATGAAACATAAAAACAACCAGATTTTTTCGGTTTTTTTGGTAGGAAGCAAAAAACGACGTTAATAAGTACAAGCTGCTTATAATTACAAACTCATGCACGGTCCTTGAAATCGACACCGAGCCAACAGTTGGTGGTGTGCTATTTTTCACGCAGTTTTTCTTGTTTCTATTGCTTATTGTCTATTAGAGGGAAAATGAAGTGAGGTCCATAATTGTTTCATGCCTTGTGAGAACCTAAACTTGATAAACATAAATTCATGGATATAAATGATCTAAACCTTAAACTCGTCAAAATCAAAATAATGGAAGAGCTTAATCCAATCATCTTCTGGGACATTTGTGGGAATATGCTTCATTGCATCCTCTTTGCATAGGAATTTCTAGAAGTGAATATGCAACTTGTATTGATGATTGCTATATTGCCTTGCAAGTTGCTTCAACAGTGCTTTTTGCATTGAGGCACTACCATCATAGTTGGAGTTCTCCTAGACGTGTATGGTTTACATTATCAATTCGGGGAAAATTCATACAGAATAATTAGAAGACATATAACAAAAAAAATATTCACATCAATTGGAAGGTGCTCTAATAGCACCCAGTTTGTTGATAGAAATCCTAAAGAGTGGCAAACATTCATGAAAACCTTGTAACACGGTTACAAGCAATCAAAATGAACAGAGCAACTGAACCAATATCAAAGCACCAATTCATAGTAATGTAGCGAATTAAAATGCATGCAAAATTTGTAGTATCCAAAAAAAAAAAAGAAAACAGCTTTCACAACAAGCATAAACAACCAATTGTGATCCTCACAATTGGAATGTTATGTACTCTTTCACGTAAAACATCTTACCGTGCACTTGCCAATCATTCCCTCCCTCAACTGTTCGTCTTGCTTTTTCCATCCAGAACCATCAAACTTAGCAAATTGCCAGACTATACATCCACCCTTTGTGATCAACTTTTGACTATCTAACCCTACTAAGCGACCAGCAACGCTATCAACTTCGATGACTACTCTTACATCCCCCTGGTTTTTTGAAGCCCTCAGATTCCTCGTGGATCCCCTTGTAATGGATGTGCCTAGGGAATTTTAATTCAAAACCAAGAAGTAATGATGTAACACATTTAACTCCGAATCGAAAACCATAAATGAAATGTGAAACAACTCCCTATTACATTTACTAAAACTGCATACTAGAACCACAATAATTACTCCCACGATTAAAAATTTTACATATATAATTCATGTTATGGTGTTTATGCAATACAAAGTAAAAATTTCATGAAAGCGGAGTACCACTCCAATTCAATTTTGTGACAATGTTGAACCGTAAAAAAAATATACTCACAGCTTTGATTCAACCACCTTCTTGTAACATATATGGGAACATCGCCAATGTCTTATTAGAATTTACCTCGCGGTTGATCCAAATTTGGTCTTGCTGTTGCTGTTGCGAATCACCTCCAACCACATCATTGTTTAGGTGATCCACCTCCCCACTAATATTTTTCCAGGCCGTTAGGATGAAGTCGTCTCGGGAATGTGTGGGATCCATCAAGTCAAGGGAATGATGAACTTGCTGATTTTGAAGAACATTGCCATCCGGGCTTGCAAATTCATCATCTTCTTCCTCTTCATCTCTCAGCTGGAACGCGGGAGCTGTCTTTGCGGGTGTAAGGCGCGCACTTCTTCTAGGAGCAAGAACTTTTGGTGGAAATATGTTTGTGCTTTCCATAGTTGGAATATTGGGCGCTATTGGTGTAGTCAGGGCCTCCTCATCTCTATTCTCATGAACAATTAGAATTGCCTTAACAGGCGTGAGGCTTGCACTTCTCTGAAGGGTTTGGCCTTGTTCTATTTCAACTTGGGGGTTCATCAACCGCATTGTTCTTCTGGGTGTTTGAGGAACATGTTGCCTTTTACTTGTTCCTCCTTTACCTGGTCCAGCCATCACTGCATTAACACCCACTTAACAACATTAGTATAGTATTTCACAATTTTTGGAGAAATAACATTTTTTCAACTTTGTGCATAATTTACAGTCAAACAATACCCTTTCTTGCATAAAGGTTGTCCATAACAGTCGGTACAAAATACATGTTTATAGTTTGTCACAAATCCTTAAACTTCAATGCTTGAAGTTAAAAACAAATAAATATAGGCTTGAATAAGGATGAAAAAGTTACATGGGAATGCAAAAAAATTCAAACATAACATGTATATTTCGTATGGTAAGTATTTATGACTGTCTAAGCTTGTGCATATGGCATGGGCAATTTTACAACATCTTTACAGCTAAAGAACACAAATATGAGATGGAGTCCTCAACATGCAAATAACTATAAATGCCCACCATACGTACATGGTTCAGACCTCACATATACTTTACTAAATCCATATAAATATTGACGTAAGTATTAAAGCCCACCTCACTAGTTGATGTAAGTGCATAAAATAAAGAATTGGCCATTTTGTACATATACTTCAAACAAAACAATGACACACAATACACTGCTAATTTCGAAACCTTCACTTTCATACAAACCACTCCTATTCTGAATCACTACTATCATCTTCCCACTTTTTCTCATCCTCCACAACTGACTGTGAACGTGAGAAATCAAGAGCTTCATCATTAATGAATGAATCAACATCCATACAAACACCTCATGATATTTTCGTATTGCTATCACCTCCTACAACCGAGCCATCAACCACTTGCAATGTGGCTGAACCACTCGTCAACTCTAGCACATCCATATTCAAATCAAGAAACAGATCAATAGTTGGCTCTTCTTCCTGGTAAACATCTGCTACTTCACTTTTCTCACCATTTTCGGGAACATCGTACAATCTACGTGGACTAATATTTTGAACAACATGCTAGTTGGCTCCAAGTTTTAAGTTTGTTGCATAGAAAACTTGCTTAACTTGAGATGTCAACACATAAGGCTGCACTATATACCATTTTCTAGACATGTTAACACTAGTGAGGCCACTTTCCCTATTAATTTGCATCCCACTTGCATCACTAAGTCTAAACCAATCACACTGGAAAACCAAAACTTTATTATTAGATCTAAGGTACTCAACTATCAACACATCTTGTGGTACCCCATAAAAATCAATCATATTGTTCCCATGTTCATCCTTCACTACTACACCACTATTTTGAGTTTTCCTATTTTCATCGCAACTAAGGATGTGAAACCTGTAACCATTAACCAAGCAACCACTATACCGGTTTACTCAATTAATTGGTCCGATCGCCAATGCCTAGATTTCTTCACCATACACTTCTGGGTTTGATGTTACCTACAGCAATACATTTTAGTTCATTAACACAATATGACTTTGTATGCACATCTATGTTTTCTTTTTCGAGTCATATTATGACACTTACTCGATTACGAAACCATGCTGGAAACTGGTGGATATGTCCATCATCCACATTCTCATATCCTTGTTCCACCAGCAGTATCTTATACTCTCTGGTCACATTATAGAATCATTAAATGTAAGAATGTGCAGAATATATGTAAAAAATCCTGAAAGATGTATAATATGACTCACTGCACTAGGTCCTCTATTTCCTCACAATTGTCTAGAATGAAAGTGTGAAGATTTCCCAACGTCACACTCATAACACAACAATTCGCATACAAATTGGTCGATTTCTACAAGAGAAATCAAATATTTCACCCACACCATCTATATGCTCATTGTTTCGCTCTCTTTTATTGAATATGATCTCCACATTGTTCAGCCACATTGAACAAAATTGCAGACATTCATGGTCTATGTATCGCTCCGTAATACATCCTTCCGGTCGTGCTTTGTTATGCACATACCCCTTTAGAGTTCCCATTTTTCTACAACATTTGGTGAATAATCATACTTGTTATTTACACACGAAAAAAGGTTGACAGCTTTAATAAATTGTGTCAATACCTCTCAAACAGAAACATCCATCGATACTGCGATGGCCCAGCTCTCCGTGCTTCATATGGCAGGTGAATCAAGAAATGCAGCATTATGTCGAACATCGATGAGGGAAAGATTCTCTCCAGCTTGCACAATAAAATACCTATTTTCATTTCATCCTTCTCCAAAACATCTATGTAACTTGTCCGTGCACATAATCTTTGCAGAAATTAACTTAGTTCATACAAAACATTTCTCACTTCTCTCGTCAGGGATCCCCTAACAACAAGAGGCATAATCCGTGGAACAAAGACGTAAAAGTCATGACTCTTCATCCTTGACAATTGAATCTCCCTCTTTTTTATGCAATGAGAGAGATTGGAAACAAACCCATTTGGAAAATTCAAAATTCAAACTTTCTACAAAAAATAAAATGAAAATTGAGTCTCTGAACGGATTGTATAGAATTTGTATCTACAAAAGATGAAAAGTTGCATCAAAATGGTATGAAGAGACTTCTGTAAAGTCACGACTGCATTTATTATATTTTAAAGATGTTAGGTAGGTAATCTACGTTTTCAAGTTGTATAGGTTAGTTAATTAAATATTAATTCTTGTTCTTTTTTTTTTTTTACCCCAGAGGCATAGGTGAGTTGGTAAGTTTGGAGTGACATGGGGCAGATTTTCCGTTGAAATATTGTGGGGATTTGTCTTGGGGTTTGGCCAATATTGTAAGGGTCTGTCTTGGGGTTTGGCATGTTAGCTCTTTCCTTCAAACCTATGCCAACTCGTGCACATCCCTCGATTTGGTACAGGTGAGAGGAGTTTTGCGAAGCTTATACACATCTCTCGATTTACATCCCGCCTGGCTAAGAGGCCTCTAGTATAGGTGAGAGGAGTTTCGCCTTCGCAATGGAGACTTTCTCTTACAAACAAATATTAATTCCTTTTAAATTTGGAAATTAATCAATTAACAAAATTAATTCTGAATTTAAGCCCTGAGGATGTCCAAGTACCCTTTCAAGAATTTAAAATATTTATGCCATTATAATTGAATGATAACATGAGTAATTTGTCTTTTCCTCTACAAATTTCCCTCCAAGCACTCTTTCTTTCAAATTTATACATGATGAAAGAATGCACTTATATGAAAATAGAAAATCTTGTTCCTAGCCAATCCAATATGGAACAAATATATTTCTAAGTCCTACAAATCAACCTTACATTTGACAAACTACATAATTCAAAAAAAAAACCTAGTCAACTCCGGCCAAAAAAAAAAAGGTTAAATCAGATTTTTAAAAGCGGGTGAACTGGATTTTAAACTTTAAAGTTGGCTTGTTTTCTTATCTTTTTCTTTTTTATTCTTTTAAATTACACTTTAACTCCGAATTTTTGTAATTCATTTACTCCCATCTCATACTAGTATGTGGTTATTTTGAACTCTTTTACCCATAAAGTTCTAAATATCAAGAATTTTTAAAAATCTTTTATGAGGCAATATTCAAATTTTTAACATGGTCTTTACTTAGCAAATTCTTATAATGTTGTTCATACATTTGTTAAATTGTATACTTAGGGTAGTCTAACCGATTTGTATACCCATGTGAGTTTTAAAATACTCATTTTCGGCTTCAACAAACGCAGTTTCCCCTTCTCCTCTTCCTTCCACATCCATCCCCCCCCCCCCCCCCTCCCCAAGTTGATTTATCAATCTCTTTCATATTCATATCAAAGCTTAGTCTAAGAAATTATTTTAAGCATTAACTCAAGACTTCATAGGCCGCATTCTTTTATGGTTGCTTACAAACATTCCATGCAAAGTCATGAAGACTAGAGTACAACTTCCATTAAATAAAGGACGGCTATTTAAATGTCTAATTAAAAAACTTGGCAAACCACTTGAATTTGTTCACCATGATTGCCTATATAAAGCATGAAAAGAAACCCTCATCCCACAACATAAACTAGAACTTTGTGGGCTAGTATAGTTTGCAAATTTCTTCAAGAACCATGGCTAGCGAAAGTGATATGAATCCAACAAGCATTGAAGAGACTTCGAACTCGAAGCATGAAGACAAGGGCTAGAACAAAAAAAAAGAAGGAAGCCTTGAATGGACTCATCCAAATGGCCCAAAAGGATGGGGAGAAGACCAAGATTGACAAGGCCATGTTTATTAATGTACTAAGTGTAATTGGGTCTTGTTAATGGGTTTGGCTTTACTACTATTTTCCTTAGAACTACTTAGGATCATTGGGTTTAGTTTTAATTATATGGTAAATTGAGTCATGTAGCCCAAAGAGTCATGTAGCCCATTTGGCCCTAAAAGAAACCCTAGCTTGTGCAACCCTAATTTGTAAACCCTAGCTTGTATCCATATAGTGGCCGTCGGCCATCTTGAAGGGCAGATTTGATGAAATGAAAATTTGGTTCTTGACATTACAAGCTTGAGAGAATTGCTCTCTAGTTTCTGTAATTACTTGCAAATTACACAAATTCGGAATTTGTGTGTTTGTTGTTCTTGATTTCCTAGATTTGTTCCCTAGGAAATTCGGATTCCATCCATCCATTGATTCCAAGGTTTCTAGGTACAGGTTATCTAGGGGTTGAGGAGCTATTCCACCTTCAAGGAACATACCATCTCCAAGGAAAGATTTCAGTTGGGTTGATCCAAGGGGCACAACTTGTGTAGTGAGTTTTTGGAACAAGTTATCCAAGGGTTCACGCCAGTTTTTGGTATCAGAGCAGTCTTGGTTCCCAAGCTGTTCATATCTTTTCTTTTACCGTACAAAAAAAAAATCATCATCATTGGTATGTTCTTTATCTCCTCAATCTTGTTGTTGTTTTGAATATCATCATCATTGGTATGTTCTTGTATTGATGAAGCAAATTCTGTTCTTGTATTGATGTGTTGGTTTCGGCTTGCTTCCATCTTAGACAAATCCGTACCTTTGCTTATCCAATTGTTGTTTATGCCTTGCTGAAATTCTGTTCTTATTCATGTGTTGGTTTCGGCTTTTGTTTTGATAAATCCATATCTTTGCTCTCTTGATAAATCCATACCTTGCGGCCTTACCCCTGTTATTTCCATATATTATTGCTGTTTATGCCTTGCTGAAGTTGAAAAAAAAAAGAGATAACAAAAAAAAAAAAAAGAAGAGAAAAGAAAAGAAGAAAATTGCTGGAATTTTTTTGGGACTTGAGTAGAAAACTTGAGGCGGAGAGGTGGTCTTAGCGTCATTTTTGACCCCAAAGTCCCAACGGACGGCCTTTGGCCGTCTGCTTGTAGATCTCTCCGAGAGCTTCGATTTGAGTACTTACGGAGCAAAATCCGATATCGGAGTAGAAAGTTATGACCTTTTGAAGTTACCATGCCAAACTAGTAAAATTTCTGATTTCGGAAAAACAGATTTGCCTTTTTTCCGATTGTACTTTGGATTGTTTGCAGTTTGTGATTAGCCTTCTACTTATCCATATACCTTCTACTTATCCATATACATCCTTCCCACCACATTTTGAACCCAGAAACATTCTTGACCAATTCCAGAATTTGGAAGGGCTGAGATCGACCACCAATGCAAGCTACTTTGTCCAAATTTCTTCTCTTCAAGTGTCTTGAATTGTGATATGAAAATTCTTGAATTGTGATCCGAAAATTCTGAAATTTTGTGTGTCTCACTGATTTTTCGTGTAGATTCTGATTTTGCATTCAGTTTGTCCGAATTCCTTACCAAAAAAATTCGAATTCTTGTGTTTTGGTACTGTTTTCATTGTATTCCTTAGATTCATTCTAATCTCATTGTCCACTTACATTAACTTGTCGTAAATTCCTTTGTGTAATATTGAGTTGTGGTCCGAAAATTCTGAAATTTTGTGTGTCTCACTGATTTTTCGTGTACATTCTGTTTTTGCATTCAGTTTGTCCAAATTCCTTACCAAAAAAATTGAATTCTTGTATTTTTGGTACTGTTTTCATTGACTTTGGTACTGCTTTCATTGGTTCCTTAGAATTCATTCTAATCTCATTGTCCAGCTGCACCAACTTATTGTAATTTCCTTTGTGTAACATTGTTTGAGTAAGAATAGAAACAGAAGAGCAAGTTGAGTGGTGTGAATCCGTCCCTTCACTTATATAAGCCCGAGAGTACTCAAACACTTGGTGAGTGAATTTGGGAGAATTGGGAAGGGAAGTGAGGACTTGTAAACTATTTTATTTCCTTTGTTAACCTTTGCAGCTATAATGGAGAGGCAACCACCACCACCACCGGGTTCGAAGGAATCCTATGAGGAGATGTTAGCAAAATTTTACACTTTGGTTTCAGGTTTGCAACAGGAAGTCAAGGAACTCAAAGCTGAGAGAGCCGAATCCTCTCGATCTACAAAGACCACATATGGCCATGATAATGATGATGAAGCCTTCGAGGCATTTCAGGGAAGTCAATACCGTACTCCTAGAATTGATTCCAATTTAGGATGTATTAAAATGAAAATTCCTCAATTCTTTGGTAAGCAAGATCCTGAAGCTTTCTTTGAATGGTCTGATAAAATTGAAAGTATTTTTACAGTGCACAACTATTCGGAGGAAAAGAAGGTCAAGCTAGCTGTGGTTGAATTTATGGATACGCCTGTGAATCGTGGACTAAAATTCAGCCGAAAGGAGGCGTGATGAAGAAGGGCCTGCTGCATTTGGGGTGAATTGAAGAAGCTCATGAAAAGAGATTTGTTCCACACCAATACTATAGGAGATGTTCAACAAATTGCAAAAGATCACCCAAGGAAATAGGATGTGGAGGATTATTACCAAGAGTTGGAGACTACGATGCTTGAGTCAGCATTCAAGAAGACAGTGAAGCTACCATGGCTCGATTTCTAGGAGGACTAAGGAGGGATATTGCCCACATTGTTGAGATGCAGGAGTATGAAGATCTCAATGAAATGTATCACAAGGCAATGAAAGCTGAGAGGCAGCTTAAGGAGAGGGGTGTCCGAACCTTTTCAACCCCACAGACTTCAAATTCAGACACCTTGAAGTCTACATGGCCTAAGAAAGATTTAAGTACCGACTTCAAAAAGGCCGCAACTCCTAGTACCTCAAACACTACTCCAACCGTGGTTCCAAACACTCAGAAATCAAGTGAAGTGAGAAAACCAGCCAGGGAGGTTACATGCTTCAAGTGCCAAGGCAAGGGACATTATGCACGAGAGTGTCCTAATGCTCGAATTATGGTTGTCAGAGGTGATGGCACAATCGAAAGTGAGAGTGAACATGAAAGTGACTATGAAGATATGCCACCACTTGTAGAAAATGGCGAATCGATGAAGATGTTTTTGGCCCCGATGAAGGACCATCTTTGGTGACTATGCGATCTTTAAATGTTCGATTAAAGAGGAGAACAATGTTCAACGCCGTAATATCTTCCACGCTAAATGCACCATCAATGAGAAGGTATGTATACTTGTTATTGATGTGGTAGTTGTACTAACATTGCTTCGACTTTGCTTGTAGATAAACTAAAATTGCCCACACTTCGCATTCACATCCATACACGCTTGCAATGGTTCAATGAGAGTGGAGAAGTGAAAGTCACAAACAAGTCTTGGTAAATTTTTCATCAACAAATACAAAGATGAAGTTTTGTGTGATGTGGCTCCTATGCAAGTCGGTCACCTATTGCATGGTAGACCTTGGCAATTTGACAGGCTAGCATCCCACAGAGGACGAAGTAATAGGTACACTTTCTTTGTTAATGATAGAAAAACTACTCTACTGCCTTAGACGCCTACTCAAGTTTATGAATCTCAATTACATTTAAAGGGCGAATTTGGGCAAATGATGAAATTGAATTCTGCACTACCCGTGAGAAAAGAAGGAAAATTTAAAAATTCTAAGCCTAAGCAATATGAGTTAAATAAAGTAGAACACATTGAGAGGAAGAGAGTGACTCAAGTAAATAAGAAACAACCAAATTTTTATGCAAATGTCCGACATGTTGATAATTGTCTGCATACTAATCGTGTTTTGTTTCTTCCTAAGTGTTGTGAATCTAATGTTCTACTTAGTGCTGACTTGCCATCCAACCTACCGGTTGAGATTTCTAACATATTGCAGGGATTCCGAGATGTATTTCCTGATGAGCTACCAGCCGGATTGCAGCCCAAAAGAGAAATTGAACATCCAATTGATTTCATACCGAGCACAAACATACCAAACAAGCGCAAGGCTGACTTTGTCCAGAAGTTACATGAGCAGGTTCGGCTGAATATTGAGAAGATGAATGAATCCTATGCTCGAAATGCAAACAAGGGTCAAAAGAAAGTCACTTTTGAACCAGGAGATTGGGTGTGGGTTCATATGCACAAGGAAAGGTTTCCAGTACAGAGATCGACAAAATTGCATTCACGTGGAGATGGACCTTTCCAAATTGTCGCAAAAATCAATGACAATGCTTACAAGATCGACCTTCCAGGTAAGTACAATGTAAGTACTACATTCAATGTTGCTGATTTGTCTTCTTTTGACATTGCAGATTATGATGATCTGGATTCGAGGACGAATCCTCTCGAAGAAGGGGGGACTGATATGAATCCAACAAGCATTGAAGAGACTTCGAACTCGAAGCATGAAGACAAGGGCTAGAACAAAAAAAAAGAAGGAAGCCTTGAATGGACTCATCCAAATGGCCCAAAAGGATGGGGAGAAGACCAAGATTGACAAGGCCATGTTTATTAATGTACTAAGTGTAATTGGGTCTTGTTAATGGGTTTGGCTTTACTACTATTTTCCTTAGAACTACTTAGGATCATTGGGTTTAGTTTTAATTATATGGTAAATTGAGTCATGTAGCCCAAAGAGTCATGTAGCCCATTTGGCCCTAAAAGAAACCCTAGCTTGTGCAACCCTAATTTGTAAACCCTAGCTTGTATCCATATAGTGCGCGCGGGCCATCTTGAAGGGCAGATTTGATGAAATGAAAATTTGGTTCTTGACATTACAAGCTTGAGAGAATTGCTCTCTAGTTTCTGTAATTACTTGCAAATTACACAAATTCGGAATTTGTGTGTTTGTTGTTCTTGATTTCCTAGATTTGTTCCCTAGGAAATTCGGATTCCATCCATCCATTGATTCCAAGGTTTCTAGGTACAGGTTATCTAGGGGTTGAGGAGCTATTCCACCTTCAAGGAACATACCATCTCCAAGGAAAGATTTCAGTTGGGTTGATCCAAGGGGCACAACTTGTGTAGTGAGTTTTTGGAACAAGTTATCCAAGGGTTCACGCCAGAAAGGGTTCTTCTTTGGCAATTTGTAGTAATTTTCTCCATGCTCTCTATGAGTTCCAATGCTTGTAGTTTATTTGGCATCATCCCAATCCCAAGCTTTTGTAGTTTATTTGGCATCCCAACCCCAAGCTTTTGTTGCCACCCACCGCCAGCACCATCTCTAGTTTTTCCTCCCACACCATTTCCCCCCATCATCACCACCTCCCCACCACCAGCACCATCTCCAGATTCTTCTCCCACTCCCTCCCCCCAAACCACCAGCTCCCCCTCCCCCGCGCCCTCCCCTACCAGCGTGAATGGTTTAACTTATCCATCCACCGCCACATATGGTTTGCTATTATAAACAAAAGAGAATAATGCTATTGGATGAGTTCCACGGTTTTGCAACAAGACAATGCTTTATATGTTGTATTTGTGAATTCAAAGCTTGTTCATTTTCATTCTTCACAAATATAACTTATAAGTGCAATGCTTCCTTTATGTGCTTATTAAAAATTTGGGATTTTACCCCTTAAATTGGAGTACAATTGCAAGAATTCATTCATGCATTCAGTGGCATAAATAACCGCGTGCAATAGAGAAATTTAATGCTAGGATGTTTCAAGAGGCTTAATTAGTGGAAATTCCACCTTAATTTGAACCAAGACTTGATCATCTATGCAAGTTCTTTATATGCCAAACCAGAAGCAAACACAGCTTATGACTACGAGGCCACTTTCGGGCCACAAGAAGGTAGCCTGCAAATTTCAGTACATTAACATAACAAGATAGTAACCATTTTTTGTCAGCATCTTGGCTCAAAACTAGCTGTACTTGTTAAGAGACAAAGTTTAGTAGAACTTGGAAAGGGCTTTTAGATAAGCGGCAGAAGAACTACATCTTTCAAGTTTTCTTTGCAGTTGGCATCAATTATACAAAAGGCTGTATGGCTTCTAACTCTAAAGTGCAAAACATAGAAACCGGCGACAGTAATCAAAACTAAACTAGCTCTATGTATGTAAAGAGAACCAAGAAACAAAAAATCTAGTTAACATATTAGGATAATTGACATGTCAATTTCTTCATTGCCTTGATTCATCACTGAAGACTTCACTGTTGCAAACTGGGCATGTCTGGCAGAGAAGAAAAAAAGACCAACATCGAATCATCTACAAGATAAATTAAGAATGAAGAAGATTTAAGGTTATGCTTGAAAATTTTACTTATACCTTGTTGATGCTCAGCCATTTGGCTCCACAATTAGCATGGTATACATGTTTGCACGGCAAATTTATTTGCCGGTCCCCTCTTTTATATCTCATTTGGCAGATCACGCATCTAGTTCAAACAGGAGAAACAATATAATGCAAGCACAGAAAGTTAAAGCAAATCAATATAAAAGTTTGAGACAGCAAAGCAAAGCACCATTTGTTCATACCGGTGATCCTGGACTGTATTTTCTCCATGAATTAAGATTAAGCATGATTTCCTTTTCTTTTTTTTAGGTTTTTCAAATTCTTAATTACTTATGAGTCTTGAAAGTATTCTTGACAAACACCACCATGGACTACAGTATATTGCCCAAAACAAAATCAAAGAATAACTCATTGACTGATTTTCTCTCCAAAGCTTGTACTATCTCCTAATCTATTGACTGATGTAACTCTTATTGCTCTTTGCAAAGCCTTCCATGGACACTTAGCTCGTTGTCTAAGATGGATACTTGTTAAATTTTCTATGCCAGAGATGGATACTTGTTAAATTTATGAATCAAAATCTCCTCCATCTTAACCATGCTCTTGCTCAATTCAAGATTTAAAACAAAAATCAATCATTGTTGTAGGTGCTGATCTCAGCCAATGGCTAGACGAATCAGCAATTTATTATACCACCTGTAAAAGCTGATACCATTCTAGACAATATTCTCCTTCTAAAAAAATAATGCACAGAAGGGGGAAGCAAAGCTGGTCCAGCTTCAGCAAAGTTTTAAGGTCTGACAAATGCTTAGGGGAGAATCAATACACTAAACAGAAATGGTTTTAGCAGGTAGGACTGTGAGCAGTGGACCGTAAAATGTGCAAATTGTGTAAAGAACTTTTGCCTGCTACCTCATTGTTAATAACAAATTGTGCAGATCCTGTACTTCGTGATCAACAACCACATCTGGCATTGTGCATGGTAAAATTACATAACTAAAAGGAGTATCCAAATAGACACAATGAACGCCAAAGAGAGAAGTTTGCACATAGAAATCAGCATTAAAAAACATCTTAAGCAGAATAATACCTCTCCACTGATCTTTTCCTAGAAAAAATTCCACCAGCCTTGTACTTTGAGGTTGGAAGCAAATCAATAAGCTCTTGTGAAAGTCCCCGATTTTCAGTGCCAAGTGCTTCACCTAAATCAAGTAATTCCTGCAAAATATACTATAATCATAGTTATTAAAGACTCAAGGCGCACTGGGGTCCTGGAGCCTAGGCGCAAGGCGCAAGGCGCAAGGCGCAAGGCGCAAGGCGCAAGGCGCAAGGCGCAAGGCGCAAGGCGCAAGGCGCAAGGCGCAAGGCGCAAGGCGCAGGCGCGCGCCTGAGCGACATGAGGCGCACATTGAAAAAAAACTTTAAAATAATATTTTAGGCATTCATACTTATACTTCCTAAAATAAACTACTTAAAGAAGGATCCTTTCTAGAACTATCACATCTAGTACTTTCCATACTTCAGAAAATAAAAAGAAGAGGGCGCCGGCTGCAGAAAAGGAGGAAAAAAACAGAAAAAAAAAACAGAAGAACGGCTGCAGAAAAGGAGGAAAAAAACAGAAGAAAGGCTGCAGAAAAGGAGGAAAAAACAGAAAAAAAAACAGAAGAAAATCTGCAGAAAAGGAGGACAAAAACAGAAAAAAAAACAGAAGAAAATGAGCAGGGCTGGTTTGCAGAAAAGGAGAAGAAAAACAGAAAAAAAAAACAGAAGAAAAAGAGTAGGACTAGACCGACTGGTTTGCAGAAAAAGAGAAGCAAAAACAGAAAAAAAAAACAGAAGAAAAACAGTAGGACTTGACCAACTGGTTTGCAGAAAAGGAGAAAAAGCAAAGGAAAAAAAACAGAAGAAGAGCTGTCTGCCGAAGAGGAGAAAAAGCAAAGGAGAAAAGCAGGAAGAAGAAAAAGAAAGCGCGGGGAGAGAAGAAAAGAAGAAGAAAAGAAAGAGCGGGGAGAGAAGAAAATAGGAGAAGAAGAAAAGAAAGAGCGGGGAGAGAGCTTATCTGTCGGCACCCAATTCTGCAGCCTTCTTCTTTCTCCTTTTTTTTTTTCAGAACCCTAATGTCCCTAATGTCCTGAAGGCGCTCCAGGCGCGCGCCTGGAGCCTGAGACAAGGCGAGCGCCTTTCCTGAGAGGCGCGCGCCTCTCCGACAGCACCCGCCTTTGGCTCTGCAAGGCGCTGGAGCTTGCGCCCTGCGAGAGGCGTGCCTGAAGCGCGCCTTTAATAACTATGACTATAATCACAATTCATACCAACTGTTGTATTCTAGATATCTCTAAATGTTAGAAGTTACTGAAATGAAGATGAAGAAACTATTCTGTTCCAGAAAATTTAAGCATGGTCAGCAAAAAAAAACCCTGTCAATTTAATTTTCATTTTGTGAGTGTTACATTAACACAGATGAGACATCAAGATGTCCTTCCCTCAGGTCTGTCCAAGTTCATTTTATAAAGTTGAAACTCAGTGCATTAGCATAGAAAAACATGAGTAAGCTTTGTAGCATTCAGAAATGAAGCACCTCCTAGCCATTCCAAACTATTAGATAGGGTTGACTTCTGCAAAGAAGATTAAAGTTTTTCTACTTAAATTACTTTCAAGTAGTGAAATTTTATAAAGATGAACTCTATATTGATATTGTCATGAACAGAGATAAATAATCTCTGGTCAGCAGCACTTCAAAGTGAAGTAGTCAGCCAATAACTTGATCTACCAAACAGAGCAGAGGAAAAGCAAGAAACTGGATATGGAAGTTTCACAAGGTAACACTAAAATCTAAATAAATACCATAAAAAAAAATTGCAACTTATTCTTTAATTACTTTTATCCACATCACATGCTCAAAAGCCCTGATGAGATGCCAGTTCTCTGAAGCAAGAAAAAAGAAAAAATAATCAAGTACATCTCATATTTGTGATTTTTCATTTAAATGATTCAACGCAAAAATGAGAACAGGTATCAACCAACCTTGTTAATGAAATTGGCTCATTAGGTTCTAACAGAAGAAAAGGTAATTTGGAATTTGGCACGTCAAGAATATAAAATCAAGAACTTGAAAAGGTGCCAAGTACTCAAACCTCGTAAGTCATATTGTCAGGATCTATATTATCTTCCAAGACAACCTGCAACCATTTAAGAAACAAAAGAAAGCTACAAATCAGTATCTTGATAATCAGCAAACTAAGTATGCCCTTCTTATTTTATACAAATTATCAGCAGGTAGGTGTCATCAAGAGATGCTATTGCTACCGCATACAACCAATTAACACACCTGAGAACTAGCAGCATCTTGTTGACTAAGCATGCTTTCAGGGCTACGAGCTGCATAAGAATAGAGCAAGGATTTTTATGACATCGCAATTGAAGAATGCCACCAGATCATGAATCAACAATAGGATCATATGCGGACACTACAACATGAACAAACAGGACCCTTGAAAAGGAACCAAATAATCCATGGAAAGTAGGAGTATGAACTGCATGCTAAGTGAGAAAAACTTATAATGGAAACAGAACAGGAATTTTCCCCAAATTAGGAGGATTAACCACAAACAAGATAGCAGGAAACAGAAACATGCTATCATTATCCTATTTGTTGTTTAGAATGTGAGGACCAGAAAACAGAAAATAAAAATTGCAGCTCACATTCTTCTGGGATGGCCTGCATAGTAGGGACTTGGATTTCTTCAGAGGGCATTTCTACAACAGTTGGTTCTTCTATATTCATAATAGAAGGATATTCCCAAGCTCTTCTGTTGTAATCCATCCTCATCAATTCATCATTTACCGCATAAGGGCCATAATAGGAGGTATTTTCTGGACCAGACATTTCAAATCTGTAAGAATTCATATTTATTGCCCAATATGCAGATCCCTGCAAAATGAACATCAATGGAACACACCCATCATCACAGAGAAAACCTCACGACTATCAATCCACCTAATATGTTAAACATCAAACGCTTGGCAATATGTGAGCAGGATAACAAATCTTCCCAATTTCATACAAGTAATAAAACAAGTGTGTAAGTACACACATTGGTAATCGTATTTTGTACAATGAGCAAGTGGGGAAACTTCGAGTCCCAAAAATTGGAAAGTTTACCAGATATGGATTAGAGCAAGCATAAAGCGTGACTAAAATTGTATTTTCTGCAGACAACATATGCAAAGGATATCACTTTGACAAGCTAAAATTTTCCAGAATTTTAAATCGAGACAATATGCTCTTAGAATTCTCCCCCCTGAGAAATAATTCTCAGAAATTCAGAAGTCAACCAAGTAAAAGAACATACATTTCCACTCCAGAGGCAGAGCAGTCTAGTAGCAAATACACATCAATATTGTCCTTAGCATTATCTTTTGCGAAATTACAGAAGCCCAGAGTACATAAGGTATGTGGAGACTGATAAATCAGAAGAAACAAGTACATGATCATGAGGAACTTGTGGAGGTTGAGCATAATGCAACGGGGCTTGTGAAAGTCCTCCAAAGAAGTCCATGAAACCCTCTGAACCATTATTATAAGGATAGCCCGTATTCATGTAATGCACCTCCATTTCTTGATTTCCCTCCATTTTCCTGAACAGTTGATCTCAATCACCTAAAACAACTGCACAAAAAAAAAAATCAAACAGAATAGAAAAAGCAAAACTTCAGAACAGCACAGAAAATTAAAGAAGCAAATAGCATCAAGCTAAGAACTTTAAAATACAGGAAATTTTCGCAATCAAGCTTCTAGAATGTTCGCAATATGATGTTAAAAAACCAGGCATCTCTATCATTCACCTTACATTGCTAGAGAAAAATAAAAATAAAAATAAAAAAGAGGGGGAAAATGAAAACTGCATCTTCCTTTCACACCAAAGCAGAGCGAGACACAACCCAGACACAGAAACATCAATTTCAAAGAAATCTGCTTTCGAACCAAAAAAAAAACTCATTATCCAAAGTCAATATTCCCGTAAATATATAACTGGGTCTGGATATTTAAGGCAGCCCAAGAAATCCAAAGCAGGAGCCTCAACAGTCATTAGCCTTTGTTCGGTCATATTAACTTCCAACAATATTAACGATCCAAATACTCCACCACATACTTGCTAGTGTACAAGCATTTGCTCCATCCAACCAAAAATAACCGGAAAAAAATTAGAAAAAAAGACACCAACTTTCTGATTAGAAAAGGGATTTCTTTTGTTTAAATTTTGGCTACAAATGAGACAGAGTGATAAGAACGTACATTGATGATGATGAGTACGGAACAGAGAATGGGACAAAACTGAAAAATGGAGGTTATGTAGAGTAAGAAGGTATAATAACTACTACAAGCCTTCTTTGCCTTGTTCTGTTTTGTTCCTCTTTGGGGTCTCCCACTGTACCCCCACTGTCTCAATGTGTGTCTGTGTGTGCGTTTGAAGGTTTGATTTGGTTGGGTTTTTGCTACGAAACCATCGTCCGTCAGAGGAAGAAGAAGAGATGACAGAGTTGTGGCAGTGTCTGTTCTGTTGGGCCAATCTGTCTCATCTCATCATCTTCTCTCTCACTGTGTCTGTGTGTGTGTGAGGGAGTGTGAGAGGTCAGAGGCGAGGGGAGAGACGACTTCTGTGATACTGTGTCGCAGTTGGTTGGTTCAGTGGCTTATGTCGGACTTGAGACACACGCTATCTTTTACACCCACACACATACATACACATTTTATATATACTACGGAGGATGTGCCTACGTTTTTTCATGGCTGACATCTCGCGAGATATCGAGAAAACAAAGAAATCGCCCAAGGTTTTCCAATGCACTCTTTTTTCCTTGTATCGGATTGTTTGAACAAGATATTTTTATTTATAAATAAAAAAAATTATATTAAAATATATAAAAATTTTAATGGGTATTTTTTGATAGAAAAAATATTTTAAAGGGAAAAAAAATTTTAAATTATGTGAGAGAAATTTGAGTAGAAAATTTTAAATTTTAAATTTTGAAATAAAAATGTGTTTAGATAGTTTGTTTTTATTTAAGAATTTTCTTATTTGTAAATAAAAAGAGCTTGTTCAAACGAACCCTTAGAAACTGCGTAGTGTGGGGGAATGGAATAGAAGAAATGAAATTCATTCTATTTCTCCTGCTTGGTTCAAATGAATGGAATGGGATAATTCAATTTTTCCTGCTTTTGACTAGCTCATATATGGTAATCCTCATATCCTCCAATATTGAGAGGTATGGAAAATAAAGAATGCTAATATTTTTTAATTAATTAATACTAACTAATTAATTAATTTATATAAATTAATTTATTATTAACTTATTATTATTAAAAGTAATAATATATTATTTAATTAAGATTAATTTAATTAATTATTCATTTACTTAATATTATTAATTAATTAATTAATCTTATTTTATTAATAGTAATTATTGTAAATAATGTATAATTAATTTATAAATAATTAATTGATAATATTAATTAATTACTAATTATCACTAACTAATTAATTAACTAAAACTAATTAATTAATTCGTATTAGTTATTATAATTAATACTAATTAATTAACTAATACTAATTAAGTAATTAATATTAATTATTATAATTAATATAAATTAATTTATTATTAACTTATTATTATTAAGTAATAATAAATTAACGAATTAAGATTAATTTAATTAATCATTCATTTACTTATAATTAATATAAATTAATCTCATTTACTAATATTAATTATTACAATTAATATTAATTAATTACTTAAGATTAATTTAATTAATAATATTTTTATTAATAATTAATTAATTTAATATTATAATAAAAATTAACTAATAATAACTAATTAATTATTACTAATTATTACCATTAATTTATAATCATTTTTATTTCTTAACACAAACTAATCACAATTATTAGTAATCATTCACATTCCCCAGCACAAACCAACTAGCAGAATTATAATGAAAGACCTCACCATGGTTGTCAAAATCGCGATCCGGATCGTAGAATCGTACGATTCTACGATCCCACCTAGCAAAATCGATTCTGGATCGTACTAAATCGTTCAGGAGGTAGACTCGCACATAGAATCGGTAGAATCGCGTGGAATCGGTAAAATCGTACGATTTTAACGATTTAACGCGATTCCAGAAAAATTTGCAAACAATATTGCTTTGCGTAAAACGACGCTGCCGCTTCTTATTCAAGTCACCGGCCAAATTTCTAACAAAATTCACAAATTCGTCTTCGCTTCATCTTCGCAATGGCTTTTCGCCTTCGAAATTCCTCATCAATCCACCAATCCAACTTTCAAATCCAAAGAATGCAGCTCACATTCTCAGCCTTCGCTTCGCTCGCTTATATTTGAAGCCAAGCTCGATTCAAGAATGTGATGGTCCGTGGTCGCCTTGGTTCAAACTTCAAACTTCAAAGTAATATCGAGGTGAGGTTGAATTGATGTTAGACTTTGTCATCATCATCGAATGTCAGAATCGCCATCCTAAATCAATACGCAACTGTCATCATCATAGTTTATGCAATCAAGGCTTTGGGTGAAGATTCCGAGAAATTGGATAGCCTCCGAAGTTTTTCTATTGCCAAATCTTGTTGATTCTTTCATACTCTTCTTAGTTCTTTTTGCGAAATGAATCAGTATCTTATTCGTGTGGTTAAATGAGAAAAAATAAATAAACAAATTTGGTTTTAATTTTATTTTTATCATTTTGCGTACTTGTTCCATCCGAGTATAAAAACTCCATTTGTACGAAGCAAGATATCTAGCCTTCTGGAAGAGGTATCCCATTATGTCATTTCTCTTGGCCCTTTTTTGGCATTATGGAAAGTAGCAGAGCATCTTTTATGAAAGTCTTGCTTAATGGAATTGCCATGATGAAAGTAGCAGAGCATCCTTTATGAAAGTCTTGCTTATTTGTCCAATATCTTATTCTTAGTCTTGCTTAATGGAATTGCCATGATGAAAGTAGCAGAGCATCTTTTATGAAAGTCTTGTTTATTTGTCCAATATCTTATTCTTAGTCTTGCTTAATGGAATTGCCATGATGGAATAATTTTTTATTTGGATCAATTCCTACGGATCATGGTTGCAGTGGATGTATGTGATTATTTGTCCAATATCTTATTCTTAGTCTTGCTCAATGGAATTGCCATGATGGAATAATTTTTTATTTGGATCAATTCCTACGGATCATGGTTGCGATCCTTGTTTAAGAACAAAAGCTTGTTTGTGCATTTCGTGTTGGACCCTATTGTCATTAATGAAACATTTACGTAAGCATCCTTTCTTGCTCGATATGCCTTGGTCTCCATTGAGAAAGTAGTAAGCTCCCATCTCTGTTTCAAATAAAAAGTACGCTCATCTTATGTATTTTCCAACAAAGTTCTTGATACCGAGCGGTCGAGCGGCTAAATGCGTTCTTATGTATTCTAATAAAAAATATGTTCATCTTTTCTGGTTTTTCCGAATCAAAGTTTGAAATACATTGTGCCGCTTTTTTTTTTTTTCTCGCTTTCTAGTTCTATTTTTCCGTTTTTTCCTAACTTTGCAATTTCGTAATGTCTTCTTCTAATTCAAACGCAAAGGTAGAAAAATGCCCCCGTGCTCGACTTGATCCCGCTTGGGAACATGGAATTGATGTTGATGCTAAAGGAAAAGAGTACAATGCAAGTTCAGAACATCATTCGGCAGAGGTATATATAGATTGAAGCATCACTTGGCTTGCACATCGTCAAAATGTTGAACCTTGCCCGCAAGTTTCGGATGAAGTTAGAACGACATGCTTGAGATGCTTAGTGCAAATACGGAAGAATCAAAGAAAAAAGAGAATGAAATTCGTACTTGGTATGATTCTATGGAGGAAGAAAATGATGGCGAGAAACAAAGGGGCCCCATGGATCAATTTTTTGTTAAAAAAGGTGGGGAACAAAAGGGAAAACAATCAACCATGAATGAAAAGTGGAAGAAAAAAGAAAGAGATGAAGTTTGTCAACTCATGGCGCGTTGGTTCTATACTAGCGCTATTCCTTTCAATGCGGTGAATAATCCATTTTTTGATCAAATGATGCAAAAATTGGGAGAATATGGAAAGGGTTTAAAGCCACCTTCATATCATGAGTTGAGGGAAACACTTTTGAAGAAAGAAGTCCAATCAACATTAAATTCGCTTCAAAGGTACAAGGAGCAATGGAAATCAACCGGTTGTACCATTATGTCAGATGGATGGACAGATCAAAGAAAGAGAACAATGTGCAATTTTTGGTAAATAGTTCATTGCATCGTCTTCCTATGTTCTGGATACTACCGACATATCCAAGACAAAGACAAAAATATTTGAAATGTTAGATGACATTGTAGAGAAGGTGGAGAGGAAAATGTTGTACAAGTTGTTACTGACAATGCAAACAATTATAAATCACCGGAAGATTGTTAATGGATAAGAGGAAAATCTTTTTGGACTCCTTGTGCCGCATTGCATTGATTTGATGCTAGAAGATTTTGAGAAGCACGATCCTATCCAAAGGGCCACTATACATAAAGCTAAATCTGTGGTTTCTTACATTTATTCATGGTACAGATTGTAAATTGGATGAAAGAATTTACAGGTGGCAAAGAGTTGGTTAGACCTGGGATTACACGATTTGCTACTTCTTATTTAACCATGAGACGACTAAATGAACTAAGAGGAGCTTTGTTCACTTTTTTTTCATCTGAAAAGTGGGCAGGGAGTGTGTATGCTAAAAAAAAGAAGGGAAAAGATGTGTGTGCCATTATTTTTGATAGCGGTGAATTTTGGCCAAATATTGACTTATGCTTGAAGATTGCAACACCGCTTATTAAGGTTTTGAGAATGGTTGATTCCGATGACACACCGGCTATGGGTTTTTTGTATAAAGCAGTGGAGCAAGCAAAGGAAGAAATCAAGACAAACCTGAACAACATTAAGAAGAGGTAAATTCTTAATCTTTGTTTCGTAGTAACTTATAAATCTCTATTACATTTTATATGTGGTTTTTTAATGATTATATAATTATTCAACTTATTATTTGTGGTAGATATGAGCCTGTTTTTGCTATAATTGACAAGCGATGGGATGGAATGCTTAGTCAACCTCTCCATGCTGCGGGATATTTTTTGAACCCTCGTTTTCAGTATAGTTCAAACTTTCAAGCAGATGTGAATGTTAAACGTGGTTTGTATGAGTGTGTTTATAAAATGATTTCCAGTGCGGATGAAAAAACAAAAATTGAGTTGCAACTCAATAAATTTAGACATGCACATGGAGGGTTTGGAATCGATGGTGCAGTTCGAACAAGAGAGAAAATGTCCCCAGGTTAATAGCTTAATATATTGAAAATATGTTTTTTCAGGTATTATTGAATTTATTTGATAGTTGTTTTATTTGGTTATAGCTGATTGGTGGTTCTCTTACGGAGATGATTGTCCAGAGTTACAAAAATTTGCTATTCGAGTGCTAAGTTTGACTTGTAGCTCTTCTGGTTGTGAACGTAATTGGAGTGCATTTGAATTGGTAATTCTGTTAAAATTTATAAATTCATTTTTTTAAGCATTCTTATTGAAGGCATTTAGTTTGTTTAACTATTTTTAACATCGAATTTTAGGTACATTCAAAAAGAAGGAACCGCTTGGCACAAAAAAGAATGAATGATTTGGTTTTTGTCATGTACAATTTGAAATTGCAAGAGAGACAAAGGAAGAGAGAATCTACCAAATCATTTTTAATTGAAGATTCATGTGAAAACCTTCCTTCTGATGATGAGTGGATAACAGAGAAAGAGAATCCAACGCTACCAATGGAAAACAACTGGCTGAGAGTTTTGGATGAAAATCCAAATCATGACACTTCAGAAGAAGAAGGAAGTGAGGATGATGAGGTTCATTTTATTACAAGGAATATCATGAGGGCTTGTAAGTAATTTAATTTGTAAGTTTTATTATTACTTATTTAAAATATTTTTAATTTGTAATTTGCTCATATTTGTTTATGTAGCTGATTCTCGAGAATCTCGACCAAGTGGATCTCGTACCAAGAGGCCACATGTCAAAGACATGAACACATTTCGATTAATTGATGAAGATGAAGATAAAGATAAAGATGAAGATAAAGATAAAGATGAAGATAAAGATAATCCAATTATCATTGGTCAAAATGAAATTGAAAATGAAGATTGTTATGACGATGATGATGGGTTTAATAATGATGATATGCTATTTGATAATTATAAATCAAAATCTTTGGATATAGATGAAGATGATGACATTGAGGAGGATGACTGGAAGTTTGCATAAATATTTATATTGTTAAATGTGCTATTATTATTTTGTGTAGAATGTGGTTGAATGATGGAATAAATGATTGAATGATAGCTATTTGTTTTTAAACAGGGTTTGGATAAAATTCAGAATGCATATTCATCGTATACTTTATAATGTTGGTTTTTTACAATTTAACACAAATATACAACTTATTTTTATGACAAAATTAGTGTATGTGATAAAATATGAATAATTATAATTATTTTTATCATTTTTTGTAGAATCTTACGATTCTACGATCCGATTCTACCGATCCGATTCTACTACCCCAAATCGATTCTACGTAGAATCCCGATTTTACGAACCATGGACCTCACTATCATTCCCCACTACTATCATTTCCATTACCTTTCTCATTCCCCTTCCCCAACCAGGCGCCACCTTACTATAGCAAAATCTTTCTGGCGGGGTTTTTATCCATGAATTGAGTATTGACAAAAATTTTGGGTTAGAGTTAATATTTGAATCCCAAATTTTAACACACAATCTTTTTTTTTTTTAATTAAAATGGTCACTTTTATACGGCACTTTCACATGTAAATTCACTATTGATAAAACTTTTAAACTTTTATATCAGAGTTAAATTTGAAATATTAAATTTTAAAAATACTTTTTTATATTGAAATAAATTGACTATTAACAAAATATTTTTGTATAGGTTGATGTTCAAACAGACTAAAAACAAAATCTTTATTTATTGTTGTTATTTGAATCCAATTACTTAATTCAAAATAGATACTTCCTTTATCCTAAAATAAATCCATTAAAAAAATGAACTCTTTTGTTTTTAGGGATGGAGTATTATATATTTTTTTAAATTTGGTAATTAGGTGTCAACTTCTAAATTGAATTTCTCTTTTTTCAAATAAAAACTATAAATAAGGTAAATATAGTTTATTGAAAAATAAAAAAAGAAGTGCATTTGTCGAATTCTTTGCTAAGTAAATAAATGAATTGTAGTTTGACTAGGTAATACATTAACCACGAGTTTTAAACTTTTATTTCAATTCCTTCAAATCAAGGCTTCGTTTGGATTGTGATTTATTTGAAAAAAATTGTATTAGAATGTGTGAAATTTTTTGTGGATATTTTTTAATATAGAAAAAGTATTTTGGAGTGGAAAATATAAAGAAATTTTTTTAAAATTATATGAGAGGAATTTAAGTAAAAAATTTTAAATTTTAAATTTTAAATTTTAAAATAAAAATGTGTTTGAATATTTTATTTTTATTTAATTTTTTTAAAATAAAAACTATGTCTAAACGAGAGTTTTTTCCATAAATATTTATTATTTTAATATAAATTAAATAATATTATATTTTTTAAAAGAATTCCAAAAATATAGAAATTGACATCTTGAATGTAGATTTTAAAGTCGACATTCAAGATGTTGACTTTGAATCGACATCTTGAATGTCGATTTCTAAGTTAAATATATAAAAAAAAAAAAAAATTTACCCTACACTTCCCATTTTTCCCCTCCCCTTGCAGCCACACTACCTCTTCCCATTTTTCACCTCCTCTTCTCCCCTCTCCCCTGCAACTGCAAGTCCCTCTCCCTACACCCCTCCCCAATTGCGCCACCCCCTTTCCACCTCACCCACCCCACCCCACCCCACCCTTGCATGTGGTTCTGACTGGCCCTCCCCCTTCCTCCCTCCCCCTGCACCCCAAGTGCTACCCCCTTGCAAGCGGCCCTTTGCACAGGCCTCCCCCTTCCTATGATAATATTTTTGCAAGAGAAGAATTATAACAAGAACAATGACATTTGTTAGATATGGGGAGTTCTTTTATTTTTTTGATTAGAACAATGAAAAGAATGTTTTGCAGTATTTGGACCTTGTGATCTGTTTTTTTAGAGCTTCTTGAAAAATTGGCAAATTGTTGAAGTCGACATTATCCACAGAAAACTTGATAACAAAACAATAGTTTGACTTAGAAGTTAATACTAAAAAAATTGACTTCAAAATCAATTTTCTGAATATCAATTTTAAAGTCAATTTTTAAAAAATCAATGTTAGTAAAATATAAACTCCATTTAAAATAACAATATTTTTTAATTTTTTAAAAGAATAATATTCTCTTATTTGACTCTCTAAACGATGCAAATGTTTACATCAAGTACGATAAAAAAAAAAAAAAAAAACAATTTCATGCCTATTTCCCTCCACTACAGTGGGTGGTCTCAAGACTCCCAAAAGACACGATAAAATGAGATGAAAATTACCACGAGATGATAAAATAATACCACTCCCTCAATCTGAAATAAAAGAAGAAGAAACTTTTGATAAATATAAAATTTAATAATCCTCGCCTTAAAAAAAATATTTTTTATTAGTTATTAAATATAATTTATTTAATGATAAAATATATTTTGATTAATATATAATTTTTTATTAATTATTAAGTATAATTCATTTAATATATCACTAAGTGTTTAATTTTATATTTTTATTTTTATTTTTTAATTTTGAGTATATATAATTATTATGAATAAAAATATTTAAGGAATTTATTTTAAAAGTGAAATTTTTTTTTGAGACGGATGGAATAATATATTGTTAAAATACATAATTTTTATACAATCATTAGTAATAAAAATAAATATTTTTGAATAAAACAAAAGTCCAAATAGGTTCACTTTTTATATGAAGAATTTTAAATTATTTTTACTAGTAATAATAACGTAAATTTAAATTTAAAAATAAAAATAAAATAAAAAATTGTAATTTAATAATACATTAAATCTATTATATTTTATAATTTAAAAAATTTATACTAAAGTAAAAGTGTATTTTTTAAAACAAAGAGAGTATAAAAATTTATTTTTAAGATACATTTTTTAAAAAGAAAAAGAAAAGTTTTAAAAATAATTGTAGAAAAAAAAAGGTGTTGGGTGGATAGTATAAAGGAAAAAATATAGTATAAATTGCGAAGGCATGGGGAGGGGAAGAAGCATGTGAGTATAAAGCCGTTTTAACAGCCGGTGAGAACTGAGAAGTGGGAGAGAGAGTGGGGGAGAGGGAAGAGCCGCATTCCCAGAAGGCTGTCTGTCTGGGGGCATGATCTTTGCCGTACAGCTGTAGCCACCCCAGCAGTAAAGCAGTAAAGTGTCATCTGCTAGTATTACACTATTACTAGGTGTGTAGGACTCCTAGTATATTGGTCCCCACACAATCCAACCCCTGTTTCTTTGGTTCTTAATGTGTTTCTTTGTGTTTGGTCTCCTCACTACAATCCCTTCCTCCTTGGTCAATCCGGATAACCTTTTAATTCTTCAACTTCCCCCCAACAAAACTCACCTTGAAAATTGAAAAACGAAAACCCCATCATCAAACTAAAATCTAATTTTGAGCCAACCATTCATCGGAATTTAATTAGCGTTCCAACAAATCAGGACTAAATATTGTGGACAAAGGTTGCTTGATAATTTTTCATATATTCTTTTCGCGTTAAAAAAAAATAAATTATTTTGGGTAAATTAAAACTTTTTTTTAAATGTGAGACTATATAACCATTGTAAATAAGGATAATGTAAAATTTTACTCAAAAAGTAGATTTTTTTAGAAAAAATAAAAATCATAAAATAAACTTTTTCTAAAACCAGATGGAGTATTAATTAATCAACATAATAAATATAATTTTCACCCTCTTATTTTGTGTCAAATTTGTCCAACGAAATTATAATTTTATAGCGAAAAATTATCAAGTCATTTGAACTTTCATCCATTTCAATATAAAGAATTAGTCAATCAAATAATAAACAATCGAATCCCATACGAGAAAATTCTAATTTTAGTAATTTACCGTGAATTAGGCTAAAATTACAAATTCAGATTCCTAGTGTATTGTGAATTTCTTCCTTATCAAAAAGAGCATAAAAAATAGAGTAATAATACTTTAAGTGACTAATCAAAATAACTTTTTATAGTGATTAATGTAACATGTGTAAAAAAATAAAATTCACTATTACTCTCCTTGAAAAATGCAAAATAATAAGGAATGATTTTGTTTTTTCATACTTACCACATCAGTCACTATAAAAAGTTATTATGAATATTATTACTCTAAAAAATATTGTATGCTAAGTGCTTGCTGGCTGCTATATCATCTAAGTAATATTATGGGCAAAAAGTGGAAATTTTTTGGACAAACTATGCAAAATTTAAGGGAACCAAGTTTATTTATTATTTAATTGGTTTGATGTATAGAAATGAAAGGCGTTGCGATTGTATATAATATTTAAAAAAGAGAGAGAGTCATATTCTTAAAGTTGTGGGATGAAATTCTTATGATATCTTTCATAGTTTCATGTAATAATATTTTTATGAAAAATTATATTGTTAATGACTTAACTAGTGTGTTGCATCTTTTAATTTTAATAATTAGAAATTTTTATTTAGAACACTTTTTTATGAGATGGAAATAATAATTGATTTAATCTCATTAATCAAACCAAAAAGAACTGCAGTTTTTCATATAAAAACACAAGATCCGAGAGTAAAATCTACTTAAAATTTGTAATTCTACGTGTAAAATTTGTTTACATCAACACTGTAATTCCAAGTAAATTGTTTTTTTTTTTTTGTTGGTCTTTGTTGGTTTGATTTCATTTAATGTTAGCAGCAACTCATAACCAAGCCACAATAGGTTGGAGGATGAGTAGGAACTGCACGACAAATTATATCTATCACGGCAATTCAATTGGCCTTTGTCTTTATACGGAAAAACCAGCCGTGTTTAGTCCTTTCAGGATGGTTCATCCACTGATTTCTTCTTCCGAAATTTTTAGGCACCACATCTTTTCTGTTTTCTGTTTTTTGTTTGCTCTTTTTTGGGTCTGCGGTTTGACCTCACAAGATAAACATTATCAAAAGCTTTCCTACATGTGGCAGTAAAATTGACTGGCTCATTATATATTTAAAAAACAATTTTCAGAAGAATGATGATATTGTCATTGCGCATTTTGTTATTAGTATTTTAGAGTTCGTTTCCACAATATATTTTTATTTGTAAATAGAAAAAGTTATATTAAAATGTGTAAAAATTTTGATAAATATTTTTTGATAGAAAAAAGTATTTTGGAGGGAAAAATAAGAAGAAATTTTTTTTAAAATTATGTGAGAGGAATTTGAATAGGAAAATTTGAATTCTAAATTTTAAAATAAAAATGTGTTTGAATAGTTTGTTTTTATTTAAGAATTTTTTTTATTTGCAAATAAAAATAGCTTGTCCAAACAGACTCTTAGACTCCATTTGGAGTGTAATGTATTTGAGAAAAGTTATATTGGAATGAGTGAAAGTTTTGTTGGGTATTTTTTGATAAAAAAATATTTTGGAGGAAAAAATTAGAGAGAATTTTTTTTTAAATTATGTAAGAGGAATTTGAATGGGAAAATTTGAATTTTAAATTTTGAAATAAAAATGTGTTTAGATTTTTTTTTTAAGAAAAATTAACTTTTTACTTATTTACAAATAAAAATGACTTGTCCAAACATAGCTTCTTGCCGTAAAAAATAATATTAATGTAATTTTATACTTTTATAGACGCATATATAAAGCGTTAATGACAAAAAATAAAATAAAATAAAATATCGATATCATTAGCTTTTTTAAAATTGTGGTGCCTCTTGATCAGCTCTTTGTGTTGAATTATGTTGGTGTTTCCTCCATCTTAGTATTTGTGTCAAGATTATAAAGTACAATTTATTATAAATTATTACATACAACGACATCAATTGGGCATTAAATATGTAATTTTTTCACTTGTGTTCTCATCTTTTATTTGTAGCATAGATATACTCTCTTTGTCCTAAAAAAAAAAAAGTCACTTGTAATTTGGTATAACTTTTTAAAATCACAAAATAAATGCACCATTAAATGTACTTTTTTTTCTTTACTTTTTAATTTAGATTATATACTGTCATTATTAGTAAAAATAATACAAAAATTTCATAACTTTTTTTTAGAGATAACAAAAATTTTGGAACAAACCTTTTTTTTGCGGCGGGGGAGAGGACTGAAGGAGGAATTTTTACTAGATAAAGAATATTGTGGGAAATTTATCAAAAACTTAAAGAATAAAATTCTAATTTTAAGATTCTAAACAACTGAAAAAATAGACAATAAGAAATAAGAACACAAAATGTATTTCTGCATTTAAATTGCATTTTTGTACTAGCTGCAAGAAGTTTTTCTAAATTTAAAAGAGCGATTCTGTTAAAACATAAAAGATTGCTAATCGATCACTCTTTTTTAAAAACAATTGGAAGGTTCGGAATCCGAAAGTTTTAATTACAAATTCTTATATCTTATTACCCAACTCAACTCTCTCACCAACTGCGTATTAATTATACAGGCTATATATGGACTTTGATTTCATTTATAAAATTTTAATTTTTTAAAACAAAAACAAAACATTCAAATGTATTTTTATTTTAAAATTTCTCACTCAAATTCTTTTTACATAATTTTTTAAAAATATTCCTCTTATTTTTCCCTCAAAAATATTTTTTTTTATCAAAAAAATACCCATCAAATTTTCACACATTTCAATATAAAAATTTTCAAATAAATCACAATCCAAACATATACGTATTTTGCATTTAAGTTAAATGCAATTTAATCCCCTAAATTTCTCACTAGTTGTAGATAGCCCACAAATTTTCAATTCGAGAAATCTACAGTGGAGTAGAAATTGGAAAGAGTGGAGATTATTGAAGAGTGAATTAAATCGAGCATATCAGGAATAGGAACGATTTTGGAGACAGAAATCCAAAGTCCAATGGCTTCAAGCAGGCGACAAAAATACAAAGTTCTTCCATACAAGTACAGTAAGTCGAAGGAGGCAGAATTCAATTGAGGGCTTGATTAAAGAAGATGGTAGGAAATGTGGCAGCCAAGAAGAGGTCAAGGAAGAAATTCTTGGCTTTTATAAAGAGTTGTTCACCACGTCGAACTCGCCGGTTTTGTAGGAGGGACTCCAAGGTATCCCGTTATCCATTACTCAAACCATGAATCAAAGACTGACGAGGCCAGTGGAGGACGAGGAAATCATGCATGCTCTTTTCCAAATGTGTTCCAATAAAGCTCCTGGTCCGGATGGTATGTCTCTTCTTTTCTTTCAATCTTATTGGGATATAGTTAATGTGGATATTTGTAGTGCTGTTAAAGATTTCTTTTCTTTCAAGAAAATGCTCAAGCAAATGAATCACACCTTAATCACCCTTATCCCAAAGGTCAAGAACCCGACGTCCATTAAAGAGTATCGACCTATTAGCTTGTGCAACATTGTCTATAAAATAATAGCTAAAGTATTGGCCAATCGATTAAAACCGTGTCTTTCATCTTGCATTAGCCAAAACCAAGCCGCTTTTCTTCTAGGAAGACAAATCTTAGATAATGTGGTTGTTGCTCATGAATGTATCCACACCCTGTATTCTAAGACAAAAGGGCTTAAAGGGTATATGGCTTTTAAACTGGATATGGCTAAGGCTTATGATAGAGTTGAATGTGAGTTTTTGTGTTCAGTCCTTAGGAAAATGGGTTTTTCTTATGTGTTCATAGAATGGATAAGGCAATGCATTTCCTCACCTACCTATTCATTTAATCTCAATGGGGAACAATGTGGTTTCTTAGAACCCTCATGGGGCATTAGACAAGGGGAACCTATTTCACCTTAATTGTTCCTAATTATTTCGGAAGCTTTTTCAAATATGATTAAACAAGCAAGCGTGCGAGGGATATATAGGGGCCTGAGAGTGTGTAGGAATGGACCACTTATCACTCACCTGTTATTTGCAGATGACTCTATCTTGTTTTGTGAAGCAGATGTAGAGCACACTAAAATGATCAGGGTTCTTCTAGATGAGTACTGCAGAATGTTGGGCCAATTAGTCAACCTGGACAAGTCATCAATTTTTTTCAGCCGCAACATGCCCAAGGAGCATAAAACTGCCATTTGCCAAGTTCTTAACGGGGTCAAGGAAAAGAAGAATGCAAAGTACCTAGGCCTTTCTATGCACATAGGGAGGTCGAAGAGGGAGGTGTTTGACTATGTGGTCGAGGTAGTGCAAAAGCAGATCCAAGGGTGGAAGAACCGATTCCTCAACTGGGCAGGCAAAGAGGTTCTAATCAAAGCTGTGATTGATGCACTGTCAACATATGTCGTGAGCTGCTTCAAACTTCCTAACAACATTTGTCAAGACCTGGTCAGAAACACTGCGGCCTTTTGGTGGGGAGATAATGTGGAGGGAAAGCAAAAAATCATTGGAAAGCGTGGAAGGATCTTGCTATTCCCAAAGAGGAAGGAGGGCTTGGATTTAAGAATATCCAAATATTTAATGATGCATTGATAGCTAAGCAATTGTGGAGAATGATTACTCATCCTAACCTATTAGTGAGTAAGGTGATGAAGGCTAAGTATTTTCCGAAAGAAGAACTATTGAAAGCTCCTAAAAAAAGTAATTCATCCTGGCTGTGGAAGAGTTGGCTCAATGCATGGTATGTTCTACTTCATGGGGCAAGATTCCAAGTGGGAGATGGAAAATCTATCAAGATCTGGGATCACCCTTGGATTCCAGGTGTTAAAGGACGGGATTTGGTACAAAAACCAGCCCAGTCGAATCAAGTTACATGGGTGAGTCAGCTCATGAACCAAGAGGGATCGGATTGGAATAGGCAATTGATCGGGGAACTATTTAATGTCTTGGAAACAGAGTCAATTTGCTCCATCCCTATAGTCTAGCAAGGAGGCAGAGATAAGATTATTTGGCATCTAACTCAGAATGAAAGCTTCATGGTCAAATCAGCCTACCAAGAGATTTTAAGGGATAAGATGAGGAATTCAGTCAAAGCAGAGAGCAGCAATTCCTGGGGTGCTCTAAGATGCCTTTGGAGGAAAACATGGAGATTGGATATTAAGAGAAGATCAAGCACTTCATTTGGAGATGTTGGTATGGATTATTACCCACCAAGGACCAACTCATTAAGAGAGGCATGATAGAGAATCCTATGTGTAACATGTGCGGGGAACATTTTGAAACTCTATCACATGTTTTACTTTATTGTGGGCGTGCGAAGCTAATATGGAAAATTGCCTCAGTACAGTGGGAAGAGCTTGGATCACAGGAATAGTCCTTTCAGAATTGGTGGTTCCAGATGTGCATGGGGATAAAGGGGGACGACTGGCAGAAGAAGATGCAATTGGTCGTATTCCTATTGTGGATAATTTGGAAATCTAGGAACCTATGGATTTTCAGAAAGGAATGGAGAGAGGAGAGAGTGGATGTAGAACTGGCAATGGCAGAATGAAGGGAATTTCAAATGGCAGAATGAAGGGAATTTCAAGAGGCAAATGAGCGTGGAATAGCCAGTTCATCGTAAGATGGTTTTTTTAAAAGTGTTCGATATATAGCTGATAGAGTAACTGCGTTGAGCCTAACTGTTAGTCTATCTACTATATAGAAAGTAGCTTTAGCTTTTATATGTTGAGTGAGCTAAAAACTTCAAGTTACTCTTTGTCTGAGTCTCGTTTCGAGAGCTTAGTCGATCATTACCATTTGGTAATATGGTGTACGTTCATTATTTTGAAAATATCAATACAACTATCGTTTTAAAAAAAAAAAAAAGAGAGAGAAATCTACAGTTCCCTACATCCTTGCGGTTAACTATTCTCTTAGGGTCTGTTTGGGCAGTCCATTTTTATTTGCAAATAAATAAATTCTCAAACAAAAATAAACTATTCAAATACATTTTTATTTCAAAATTTAAAATTCAAATTTTTTCACTCAAATTCCTCTCACATAATTTTAAAAAATTTTCTCTCTTATTTTTCCCTCCAAAATACTTTTCATATTAAAAAATACTCACCAAAATTTTCACACATTCTAATATAACTTTTTTCAAATACATCACACTCCAAACAAATTCTTATATTTATTATTTTTTTCATCCTGGTATTGAACGAGGACCACCAAACAAGGACCGGACTTCTATAGGCCCACTTGCATGCAGAGAAACTATCTAGGCTTCTGAATCAACCCTTTTGGGAAGCAGCTTCTTAAATAGTTCTGTTAAGCAAACATACAAATAAAGGAGGGGGAAAAACAAAAGAAGAAAAACAAACATATCATAGCAATCAAGCAGTAAAATTTTTTTATTGGTAAGTGAGAAAATTTTGGTGATAATTTTTTTATTAGAAACTTTGTTTTGGAGGGAAAATAAAAAGTGTTTTAGGGGATTTTTTTTTAAAATAATGTGAGAAGAATCCTGATGAGAATTTTAAATTTGATTTTTAACAAAAAAAAATGATTGTGTGGAAAAAATAAAAACAAAACATAGCTGGTTTTTGAACATCTAATTTGATGCTCTTGAAATCACTGCATATTTGGTTTCTAATTAGAATCGGAATTGATTTTTAAAAATCATAAAATTCTACTAAATATAATAAAAAAATTCTAATTTCGAAACAATTTTAATTTTAATAAGAAACCAAATACAATCTAACTCACTCTTCTGGTTTAACCATTAAAAGAAACAAAGACTTAACAATAATAATAATAAAAAAAGCATAACATTATCCCCCCCTCCATCCAAAACAAAAGTTTATTTTCAAAATATCTCATTGTTCTAAAAAAAGTCACTTTTAAAATAATTTTTTTATAATACCTTTATTAATAATAATCATGTATGATCATAATTAAAAATAAGAATAAGAATTTAAATCCTTATTTGTTTCTTATCATTTCAGAGGCTCTATCGCACTTAATTAAACAAGCTAGTGTGACGAGGGGCTATAAGGGAATACGAGCTAGTGGCAATGGTCCTGTTATTATGCATTTGTTCTTTGCAGATGACTCATTGTTATTTTGCAAGGCAGATTAGCAACAAGTTCAACAATTGCAAGCTATCCTCAACCTATATAGTAGCAGTTTCAACTTACTAACATGGCCAAGTCCTCAATCTTTTTTAGCTCCAATGTCTCACAAGAGAAAAGGAGTCAATTATGTCAGGTGCTGGGGAGGATGAAGGAGCAATCTAATGCTCGTTATTTGGGCTTGCCAATGCGTATTGGGAAGTCCAAAAAAGAAGTGTTCAACTTTGTAATTGACAATGTTCAGCACCAGATGCAGAATTGGAAAAATGGTTTTCTGAGCTTGGCAGGCAAAGAAGTTCTCCTTAAAGCTGTGGTGAGTGCTTTACCTATTTATGTTATGAGCTGCTTTAAATTGCCAGTTAGGGTGTGTAAGGAAATTTGTCGGCTCTCGGCAAACTTTTGGTGGGGAATGTATTCGGATGGTAGACAAAAAATTCATTCGAAAGCTTGGCCAGACATGATGAAATTGAAGCAGGATGAAGGGATGGGGTTTCAGGATGTACAACAATTCAATGATGCGTTGCTAGCTAAGTAACTGTGGCGAGTGCTTACTAAACTAGAGCTGTTGATGAGTAGAGTGATGAAAATGAAGTATTTTCCAAATGATGTGTTGTGGCAGGCAACATGTAAAGGATCTGCTTCTTGGTTGTAGAAGGGATGGATGGCGGCTAGGCATGCGCTTAATGTTGGAGCAAGTTATAGAGTGGGGGATGGCAGATCAATTCGGGTGTGGGAGTCACCGTGGATTCTAGGCAGGCAAGATTTTCAGGTGCATGGGTGTCGCCAAGCTCAACCTTTTGTCACTTGGGTTAGTGATCTCCTAACTGCGAATGGGCGGGAATGGAATACAAGTTTGGTTTCCTCGATTTTTTGCGGCAAGATGCGGACATAATATTGCAGTTACCTTTGGAACCTGCTAGTAGCCAAGATAAACTTTGTTGGCAATTTAGTAGAGATGAGGAGTACATTGTTAAATCGGCTTACAGACAGCTGCTAACTACCAAACATCTAATGGATCAGGGGGCTGAGAGGAGCTATTCTCGACACCAAATGCACATCATGTGGCAGGTCACCTGGAGGCTGAATATTAAACCCAAGTTGAAGCACTTTTTGTAGAGATGCTGTAGTAATCTCATGCCTATCAATCATTTGTTAGAACAACGTGGATTGTCTGTGGATTCCATGTGTCCTATGTGTGGGTAAGAGGTTGAAACTTTGGAACATGCTTGCTTTCTGTGCTCACGGGCGAAGAGGATTTGGGATTTTGCTCCAGGGGATTGGAATAATATTGCTCGATTTCGTGGTACATTTAAGGAGTTGTGGCAAGGTATTTGTGTTAATCACAAAGAGGTTTAAGGTGAGGAAAGGGTTCAACTTATGGTGTACATTCTTTGGCACATATGGAAAAGTAGGAACTTGTGGGTGTTCCAGCGAGAATGAATGGAGGAGAGGAGAGTTGTGGCATTGGCATAAGAGGAATGGCTGGAATTCCGACAACATCTACGTTAAGGGATGGTAGCTGGTTTTTATTCCATGGGTATTGTTTTTAGATTGCTGTTTATATTGCCTTTTGTGGAGAATTTTGTTTATTGGTTCTTGTTATCAGCTATGTTTGTTTATATATCTATGTTGGGCTGCTGTGGTTGGGTTAGATTCTGGATTGGGCTGGTGTCTGCTGTTTCAGAACTAGGTGGTGTTCCGTGTACAGAGGGGATGCTGCCAAAATTTCTGAGGTTTGGTGGTCGTTCTGGTGGTAATCCTACATTTGCCTATATGGTTTTGCAGTGTTCTTTTGTGGAAAACTTGGATGATTTCGGTGCTTTGTTGTTATTTTTTCACCTTGTATAGCATTGGTGGGATACTACATTGATAGGTGATTGTGCCTCTTTGTAGTGTTGTTTTGTGGGATTATGTTAGAATTGCAGTGACGTGAGGTCAGTTCGTCTTAGCCTAACGCAGTACTAAAAATGGTCCTTTTAGAGGACCTGCCTTGTATCCATTAACTTTCATCAAGTTAATACACTACTCTTTCCTGGAAAAAAAAAAGAATAAGAATTTAAAATTATGTATTTAATAATGTATTAAATGTGTTATATTTAATAATTAAAAAAATTATACTCGAGATAAAATGAACTCTAAAGGGAGTGTTGTTTCTTCTAAAGTTTTTAAATTGAATTATAAAACTAATTCTAACATGGAGTTTTTGCATAAAAATTTAAATTATGTATTTAATAATGTATTAAATGTGTTATATTTAATAATTAAAAAAATTATACTCGAGATAAAATTAACTCTAGAGGGAGTGTTGTTTCTTCTAAAGTTTTTCAATTGAATCATAAAACTAATTCTAACATGGAGTTTTTGAATTGCGGGTGGTGGCGAGTTTGCCAATGTCAAATTGGTTGAGTTATGGTTCATTTCCATACACTGAACCCAAAAAAAGAAAAGAACAACGGCTTGGAGTATTTAATTTCACTTCAAAAAAAGAAAAAAGGAAAGTCTTGGAGTATTGGCGAGTCAAAACAGACAAAAGAGACAGTGAACCAAAATGGATAAGTTTATTAAAGAAGCAAAGTGAATGTGGTCACAACTCACAAGTCCACATACCCTATACAAAATGGTAAAAATCTGCATTAGTACAAAATGAATATTAAAAAGCATGCTCTCTCAATACTCATTTTTGGCATAAAAAACCAAAACTCTCTCTTTGTCTCTGCCATTATCAGCAACTGAAAAGAAAAATAAACAAAATTTGCAGAAGATATTGTAATCAGATTCAACATCGGACCGCTCAAGACACATTTTGCCAGAAAGGAATTGATCTCCGGTTTATCCGTCCATCTCCCTTTCCTTTTTCCATTTTTTAAATCAGTACAAGTCCAAAACTTCCTTTTTTTCCATTCTTTAAATTACTAACTTGTCCGAGACATAAAAGGCAGGTCGTTTGCGTCTATATCTATTTTCCTATAAAAGCATGTGGGGTAGTTTAAGGGGGGTGTTTTAATGTTTCAGTTTGAAAGGATAATAATAATATATAAAATATATTTCTATGGATTACATTTTACGTTACCTTCTTACTTTTACAAAATAAAAATTGTCGAAAATGTAAAAAAAATCTCTATTATATAAAAGTAAGAACTTTGTCTGTCAGTATTGAATGTCGTTGTAATAATTGAAGAGTGTAAAATTGTATTTTTAGCAATATTATTGTTTTAAGCAATTCAGCCTATTCAAGTATGGCCCTACTTTTATAACCCTTTTATTAATATTGTATCCTTTTTCTTTTTCTTTTTTTTTTAATCCTTTTGGTCCTTTCTTCGAGTATCTCTAAAATATAATATTGTAAGTTGGGATTGCAAGCCAAAAACATCCAATAAAGTATAAAACAACAATAAATTAGAAAGCACAAATTTTTTTTAATTGTAACTTTATATTAATTAGTTGCTTTAATGAGTTTCAACCAATGACATTACATAAATATTTATGGGGTAGAATGTAGAAATTAGATAGCACAATTTGGGATGATTACTATTTTTTTTTTTAATTTTACTCCCTCCATCTCCAAACAAGAGTTCACTTTAATTTAGTTATAATTTTTTATTAGTTATTAGATACAATACACTTAATGCACTAATTAAATGCATAATATTTTTATTTTTATTTTTTAATTATGATAAACATAATTGTTATTAATAAAGATTTTTTTTTGGGGACAAGAAAGAATTTTGAAAGGACTTTTTTTTTTTTTGGGACAAAGGGAGTATTTCAAAAGTTGAAAAGTTTTTTGTAAAAAAAGATGTATCAAATATTAAAGTTTTTTTTATTGATTGTAAATAATGAAGCATTTGTTATGAATCATGCAAATTGCAGATGTCCATCTATATTCCCCCTTATTACTCTATATAATTCTCCACTTACCCATGATTTATTAGAATGTAGTGAAGAGTTATGAAACCTTTAAATTCTTGTAACTTGTGATCCTTTAAGTTCTTGTAACTTATGACCTTTAGGTTCTTGTAACCTACAAGGCAATTATGTGAGAGGATGAACCCTAAGCGTATATAAATAGAGGTTTAGTGAAGGTATGAAAGAAGAGAAGAAAAAGATAGAAAATTTTCACTACAATTTGTATTTTTTACATTTCTTCTTTGTCTTACTTTCATACTATTATTCTATTTACTAGTTTACTACATTTTAGAATTGTAGTCATAATACTACTTAGTAATATTTTCATAACACGTTATCAGCATGAATCTTTAGCCAATTTCCATTCATTCGGGTAAGTTAGGTGAGATTTATTTATTTTTTTCTATTAGTTATAATTATCACTATGACTAACCTTGCAAAGCTTGAGTTTGTTGCACTTGATATTATTGGAAAGAATTACTTGTCATGGTTGCTAGATGTTGAAATTCATTTAGATGCAAATGGTCTTGGAGGGACTATCAAAGAAAGGCGGAAAGCCACAAATCAAGAAAATGCCAAAGCAATGATTTTTCTCTGTCACCACCTTGATGAAAGGTTGAAAAATGAATATCTGATAGTTAATGATCCCTTCATCTTGTGGAGTGGTTTGAAAGAAATGTATGAACACCAAAAAACAGTCATTCTTCCAAAAGCTGGCTATGATTGGATGCATTTGCGCTTGCAAGATTTCAAAACTGTGAGTATAATTCAGTAATTTTCAGAATTAGTTCACAATTGAAATTATGTGGAGAACAAGTTACTGATGAGGATATGCTAGAGAAAACCTTCTCCACCTTTCACGCATCTAATGTGCTCCTACAGCAGCAATATCGTGAAAAGGGTTTTAGAAAATATTCTAAACTGATTTCTTGTCTTTTTGTTGCTGAACAAAATAATGAGCTTTTGTTGAAAAATTATGAAGCCCGTCCAACTAGTGTTGCTCCATTTCCTGAGCAAATGTGACAGGCCTACAATCTAATTGTGGGCGTGAGCATGGTTGTGGCCGTGGCTGTGGATGTGGTCGTGGTCGTAATAACTATGATGGTCATACTAAAAATACTACTCATCACTAGTAGTGGGAGAGTAATGATGAGAAAGATGGAGATCAAAACAAAAAGAAAGTGGATAATAAGTGCTATCTCTATGGCATGAAAAACCATTGGTCTCGTACCTGTCGTACGCCAAAACATCTTGCTGATCTCTATCAAGAATCATTGAAAAATAAAGAAAAGAAGATAGAGACAAATTTTATTAGTGATGATGTTAACTATGACCTTGGTCTTAGTGACAACGGCTTTACTGATTTTACTTCTTTGGATGTTGTTGATTTCTTTATCAATCACCCTGAAGGTGATACTAGTCGCTAGTGATGGAAATGTCCAAGAGTAATTTTTATTTAAGTAATTTGATGCAATAAACTTTTAATTTGATGTTTTAAATCTTTATTATTGAATATTTACTTTAATGTTTTTCTTTTGTGTTTTACAAAATTGTATACTTATTTCGAATTTTTATTTTTGGTGAAGAAAATGGACGTTCCAAAGCTAAATAACAAAGAATTATGTCTTGCAGACAGTGCAACAACACACTCCATTTTTAAGGATAAGAAATATTTTTCCTGTCTAATTATGAAAGAAGCCCATGTTAGTACTATATGTGGTAGCGCAAAAATAATTGAAGGCTCCGGAAGAGCAATTATAATTTTGCCTGGAGGAACAAAATTTTGCATTGATGATGCATTATATTCATCGAAATCTCAAAGGAATTTGTTTAGTTTTAAAGATATCTGCCGAAATAGATATCATATTGAAACTACAAATGAAGGTAATAATGAATACTTGTATATTACAAGTATTTCTTTTAAGAAAGTTGTATTGAAAAAATTACCTTCTTATTTCTCTAGGTTGTACTATACATATATTGCTACGGTTGAAATATATACAATAGTAAATCAGAAGTTTACTAATTATGATGATTTTGTAATTTGGCATGACCGGTTAGGCCATCCTGGTTCTATAATGATGCGAAAAATAGTAGAGAATTCGTGTAATCATTCTTTGAAGAGCCAGGAGATTCTGCAATCTCATAAATTCTTGTGTATTGTTTGTTCTCAAGGTAAGTTAAACCATCACCAATGAAAATTAAAACCAAATCTCCCATATTTTTAGAATGCATACATGGAGATATATGTGGGCCTACTCAACCAACTTGTGGACCATTTCGATATTTTATGGTTTTAATTGATGCATCAATGAGATGGTTGCATGTATGCTTATTATTAACTTGCAACCTGGCGCTTGTGAGATTGTTAGGAGAATTAATTTGGTTACGCGCTCATTTTCCTAATTATTCCATTAAGACAATACGTCTTGACAATGCTAGTGAATTTACTTCACAAGCTTTTAGTGATTATTGCATGTATGTTGGGATGAGTGTTGAATATCTTGCAGCTTATGTTTATACACAAAACGATCTAGCAGAATTGTTTATAAAGCGCTAGCAATTAATTGCTCGGCCATTGCTTATGAGAACTAATCTTCCAACTTCTACTTGGGGACATGCTATATTGCATGCAACAGCATTGATTCGCATAAGGCCAACAAATTATCATGAAGTCTCCCCATTACAATTAGTTCATGGTCAGGAACTAAATATTTCTCATTTAAGAATTTTTGAAAGTGCAGTTTATGTTCCTACTGTTCCACTACAACGCACTAAGATGTGACCTCAAAAGAGGTTGGGTATATATGTTAGGTATGAATTTCCATCAATAATTAAATATCTTGAGCCAATGACTGGAGATTTATTTACATCTTGATTTACTGACTATCATTTTGATGAGTCAATTTTCCCAAATTAGGGGGAGGCAAAATAAAGCTGCATAAGAAAAATATTTGGAATAAATTATCATTGTCTTATTTTGATCTTCGTACAAAACAATGTGAACTAGAAGTTCAAAAGATAATTCATTTGCAAAATTTAGCAAATCAATTGCCAGACGCTTTTACTAACCTAAAGAGAGTTACTAAATCTTATGTCCCGGCTGTAAATGCTCTGATTAGAATCAATGTTCCTGAAGAACAAGTGACCACTGCAAATAAGTCTAAGGCACGCCTAAAGTGTGGTAAACCAATCGGTTCCAAAGATAAAATTCCTCACAAAAGAAAAGGAGCAAATGATTTTGATGATCAAAGTAAGGAAATTACAACTCCTAAAAAGTTCCCCAACATGGCTAGTAAAAAATTTCTGGAAGAAATTCAGGTACCTGAAAACGCTGATAATCATGAGATCTCAATTAATTATGCCATGACTGGGGAAAGATGGGACTGATGAACAATTAACGTCGACGATAAATTTCTCTATGCTGCAGCAATTGCTATTATGAATGACAATGAGGATCATGAGCCAAGGTTTGTAGAAGAATGTAGACACAGAAATGATTGGCCAAAAGGAAAAATGCAATTCAGGCTGAATTGAATTCACTGGTTAAACGTAAAATTTTTGGACCAATGATACACACATTAGAAAATGTGCAACCTGTTGGATATAAATGGGTTTTATGCGCATGAGGAATAAAAAAAATGAAATTGCGCGATATAAGGCACGTTTTGTTGCACAAGGTTTTTCACAAAAATTTGGTATTGATTATGATGAGACGTATTCTCCTGTGGTGGATGCAACTACATTTCGATATTTGCTTAGTTTGGCATCATGTGAAAAAGTTGAAATGCATCTCATGGATGTCGTTACTGCCTATCTATATGGCTCACTTGATGTGTCTCAAGATGTCGTTACTGCCAAGTGAGAGTGTTATGAATCATGCAAATTGTGGATGTCCATCTATATTCCTTCTCATTACTCTATATAATTCTCCACTTATCCATGATTTATTAGAATATAGTGGAGAGTTATGAAACCTTTTAGATTCTTGTAACTTGTGATCCTTTAAGTTCTTGTAACCTTTTAGATTCTTGTAACTTGTGACCTTTAGGTTCTTGTAACCTACAAGACAATTATGTGGGAGGATGAACTCTAAACCTATATAAATAAAGGTTTAGTGAAGGTATGAAAGAAGAGAAGAAAAAGATAGAAAAATTTCACTACAATTTGTGCTCTTTACATTTTTTCTTTGTCTTACTTTCATACTATTATTCTATTTATTAGTTTACTACATTTTAGAATTGTAGTAGTAATACTACTTAGTAGTATTTTCAGAACAACATTTATGTATTACTAGTTTTTTAACTCTACATGGGTGTGGGGTGTGTCCAATGATAGTTTCAAATTTAATAAATATTAATTTGTTAAGAAACAATTTATATTTTTAATTTATTCTATTGTATTTATGGACTATAAAGTTTTTAAAGTTAATTTAATACTACTTTATATAATTATATTGCTAGTTAAAGTATCATGTAATATGTTTTCCTATTTTTAAAAAAAATTCTATTAATGGCATATAAAAATTTGTTTAGTATGTGTAACTTTAAAATAGTAGATATAAAGTTAATTCAATTAATTATTTAATTAACACTAACATATTGAAATTAAAATATATTACAACTTTAAATATACACATAACTATTTATTTATTATTACGATGTAAATTAATTTATATAAAAGTATATTTAGTTAATTTAATAAATAGAAATAATTGAAGGAATAGTTATAAAATATTTAAATAAGGATATGTAAATGTAGAGTATGAATTTTTTTTTCTTGTGAATAAATATGCCAATTATTTGTAATCATAGATTCATAATTTACTTAAATAATTATACATTATAATAATTTTAAATAACATTTTAAATTAGTATTGTATTTTTTAGTCCAAAATATTTAAAATACTAAGTGGGGATCAAGTTAAATTATTTTAAATATTTATTTCTATAAAATTTTAATATATATTACTAATTAAATTTTTTTAATATGAAAAATAAAACATTTAAGTATAATTATATGAAGAGTGAGTTACAAAATTTATATGGAAATAAAAATTGAAAACTCCCATGTATGATCAAACTTTTGATTAATTTTAAAATTTTACAACTAATTGCACTGGAAAGTAAAATTTAAATTACTAATAATAATTTTTTAAATTGATAATAAAGAAAATAAAAAAAACTTTTAAAGTGAAATAATTTACTAAAAGTATACAAACATAGTTTCAAAATTTCACAAAATTACATTTATACCAAAGTGAAAATTGCAACTTGAAGGAAAATCTATTGAGAAAATGTTACCTACCACTCTTCCTTTTATATATAGAGACATCTTTTATGAAAAATAATTGTAACATTATTACTTCATGTAAAATGTTTTCTAGGAAAAAATATGCATAAACTTTTTAGTTCTTAATTTTAAGGGATTTGATTTTCACTTATTAATGTAAAAAGAGCCGGTGAACCAACTTCCTCAAAAAAAATTGATCACCAAAAAACATTAATTAAATTAAATATTTTTCTTTAAGAAAAATATGTGTATTAGCGTTGAATTCTTCATGCTTATGCACTAAAAACTATTTTCGGATGTAATTACAGTTTGAGAAAATTAATTTTAACCTAATCAACTACAAAAGTTCAAACTATACTTTAATAATTGGATTTCTGTTTCAGTAACTTGAAGGTCTAAATTTAACTTGTGTATGCATCACAAGATATAAAAGACAAATGATTTTCATTTAAAGTTATTCACATTAGTTAAGCTATCTATTTTACGTTTTTAAAAAACCATATTTATAATTGTTTATGTAGCAACCAGCAATTTGTTTGACAAATAATGTGCTTAAATTGATATTTGGAATCAAAGGCCAACTAAGATCGAATATTCTTTGTTTCCATAAAATTTATTTCGATTGAACTTATGATGTCAAATATTTTGCTTATATGTGAGAGCACTTCTTACAATTGAGAAAAAACAAATACAGGAAGGTCAAAACTAATATGAACTTGTTTTATTGTTTGATTTTATTTATTGAACATAAGAATAAGTCTTTTTCTTTTTGGATAAGAAAGTAAGAATAATTCTTTTAGGAAAAAAGGAAAGGGGATCAATTGATACAAAAAGATAACAAAGGTACCCTTGAAAGAAAAGCGACATCAATGGTCGTAAATTAGCTTCTCATTTTTAGAAAACTTTTTTATGTAACTAATTTATTTAGTTATTCATGGCATATATAATATTGATAATTAATCAAATGCACAAGATTTTCTCAATGGTATCCGATTTCTTATTTAAATGTATCAACATACTGAAGTATCTTCTCAGTTACAAAAAGAACTTCATTTTAGGTTGAATATAAAATTTTTAAGTTATTAGATTCAATATTCTTAATGCATAATTAAGTATAAAATTTTACATTTTTAACTTTACTTTTAATTATGGCCATACATAATTATTACTCTTTTTGTCCTAAAAAAAAAACAATCTACTTTGATTTAGTTACAACTTTTTATTGGTTATTAGGTACAACACACTTAATGCACCAACTAAATGTATAATTTTTCTTTTTTATCCTTACTTTTAATTGTGAGTATATCCATAATACAATTATTATTAGTAAGGAATTTTTAGGAATTAGTTTAAAAGTGGATTTTTTATAGGAGAGAGGTGGGGGGCCAAGAAAGATTTTAAAAGTGATTTTTTTTTTTAGACAAAGGAGTACATATCTATACTCTAAAAGGGAGACTTTAGTGGTGACCTATGTTTCTCAGGTTGCATGTTGCTCTTGGTATAAGTGTGATTTTGTAAAGTTTTGTGATTATTTTTTCAACAAGTTAATGAGTTTTAATTTGTTTTAAAAGCTTTTATATTATTTTCTTTATTTTAACATAAAAATTATTAGTATTTATTTAAATTTTACTTTCAAATGTATTCAATAGTCACAATGTAAAATAAATCAAAACTTTTTTTTTTGTTGTGAATGGGGATTTATTTTTTAATTTATATTGTCATATAATTTTTGTTAATTTTGGACACACACATATGTATATTTTAAAAAAATAGTGTTATCATAAATTAAAATGTAATTTTGATCATAAACATTAAAAAGAAATAACTTTTTTGTTGTGAGTTTTTATATGTTTTTTTCCATGGTGCGACTTCGATGCGATACTTGGTACTGAAGAGCGAGGTGTTTGGTTTTCTTCACTCTTACGAACTTGGTCTGTGTGGAGAGGAGGAAGTAGGTGTGGTTTGCGGGGTTGGTTTTTGGTTGTCAATTGATGGAGGAGTTGGATATGGAGGAGTTGGTGCAGAAGCTTCAGCTGTCGGGGGTGGAGGAAGGAGAAGTTCAGCTGGTCTAGCAGGATGTTCAAGTTGGCCATGATGAGGGATAGCGTAGTCTTCTTGGGTGGGTTTTTGGAGCTAAACGAGCTAATTTTCAAGGTCTCCGAAGCACGATGAGAGCTGTGTGGCCAATTAACAATCAGTTCATTGTGCGTGAGTTGGGGCTAAATTTTTTTCAGTTTGTGTTCAAGACTGTGGAGGATAGGAGAAAGGTTTTGGCAGGGCAGGGGTGGACTTATGATCGCCAATATTTGGTGTTGAGAGAGTGGAATCCGTCTGTTTCAGTGCTGGATAAGGAGTTCATGAGGTTGCAAATCTGGGTTCAGGTGTGGAACTTGGCCCCTCACTGGATTTCTAAAGAGACGGGAGTACAGCTTGGAGCTCTTTTCCCGCAGCTGCATGAAGTGTTTATACCCAAGGGAGGCAGCTTGCATGGCAGGCATCTCAAATTGCTTATTTTGATTGATCTCATACAGCCGTTATTTCGTGGAACCAAGGTACGTTTTCTTGACAACTCTCGCTGGGTTTGGTTTCAATATGAGTTCCTTGCGGCGTTCTGCAATTACTGTGGTTGTGTGGGACATGCTACGAATTTGTGTGACATTCGTAGTACGGATCTACGCGAAAATCATCTTGTGGAAGGGCAGTTTGGAGACTGGATGCGTGCGGGTCTTGGTTCGGTTGGAAGGAGGAATAAGCGACTCTTGTTAGTGGCTGAAGGAGGTGGAGTTCATGAGGATGGATCATGGCTGTTGTCTGATCCAATGCTCCCACATGTACAGGGAGAGTTGGCGATAATGAAGGCTGGTGGGTTTGTACAGCCAGCTTCGTTGCATTTGGAGGAGGAGGAGGAGACGAGGAAGGTCTCAGTTGCTCCGCCTGGCACTTCAAACTTGAGCTGTTTGCTGCCAGATGTGACTGGCCGACATTCGCTAGAAGATACATCATGCAAGCTGTTGAAGCAGCCAGCTCAATCGCTAGAAGATATGTCATGCCATTTGTTGTATTTGCAGCAGCCAGCTCAATCGCTTGTGGAGGTTGTTGCGCCAGCAGATCAACTTCAAGTGCTAAAACAAGTGGCAGCTCCTGTAGCCTTGGAGGTTGTGACCGATGTGAAGGAAAGTCAAGGACCTGCTTCTGCTAGATTGATACCATTGGACCTGCATGTTCATCCCATTTCTTCACCCAAGCTGAATGATGAAGCTTTGTTTTTGCGGCAAGTTCCGACGCCCGATTTGGCAATTTCTGGTTTTGTCATGCTGAGTGGTCCAGCTGTTTCTCCTTTCGGTTTGGCTGATTCTCGATTTGCTTTTGCGTGCCAATCGAATGCTCCAGCTGCCTCTCCCTTAGTGGTCCCCAAGTTGCCTAGGTGGCGATGGTTGCATGGTCGTTTGAGGTCCATTTAGAATGAAGAATTGAATATGGGGCCGTGTTTGGGGGAGAAGCGTGAATGGCATTCTATGATGATGGGTGGATAAGATGATCAAGTGGGGAAAATATCTAAACAAGTGCCTCAAAATCAAGTATTGGGGCCGCATTCTGGGGTGACGGGAACTAGCCCTTATGGGTCCCAAGCCATTCAATGAAGGTTACGGTGTGGAATTGTCGAGGCTTGGGTGCAACTTTTACAATTTCCCAGTTGAGGGAGTTTGTCATCTCCCAACATCCAGAGGTACTTTTTCTTTCGGAAACTAAGCAAAAAATTGCTTATGTAGAGAAGGTTGTTAGGGGTTTGAAGTTTGAGGATAGGTGGAGACATGTTGAGCTTGACGGTTCCCGAGGGGGGTTGTTGATTTGTTGGGCGCCTCAGGTTTTCGTTATGAATGTGATTACTACTTCCTTTTGTGTACACATGCAATATAGGCTTGAGGGTGATGTAACTATGGGGTGGGTGATTTTAGTTTATGCGAGTACTGATTACAGGATGAGAGAGTTTCAATGGAGTTATTTGGAACATGAGAGGGCAAATTGGGGAGATTGGTGGGTGATGGGTGGGGATTTTAATGATATAGTGTTTCCACATGAGAAGAGGGGGGGAAGGGTTAGAACTGAGCAGAGTTGTGAGTCTTTCAAGCGTTTTATACAATGGTTGGGAATGGTTGATCTTGGGTGTGTTGGCAGTCCATATACTTGGAGTAATAATAGGATTGGGGAGGGTTTTGTGAAGGAACGTTTGGATAGATTCTTTGCTTTGCCAATGTGGAGGTTACGTTTTTCGAATGCTAGGGTGCTTCATTGTGCTAAGCAGGCTTCGAATCATTCACTTCTTCTGTTGGAGAGGGATCCTGAGCAGCCTAAGTTTCGTGGTCGGTTTGTCTTTGATAAAAGGTGGATTAAAAAATCTGATCTCCAAGCAAAAGTGGTGGCAGCATGGAATAGGGATAAGTGGGGGACGAGACAATATATATTAAGTTTTAAGATTGCGGAATGCAGGCTGGAGCTACTGAAGTGGAACTTTAATTCCGGGAATAATGCTGCTAGGAGGATTAAAGTTCTTCAAGCTCAAATGGAGGCTATGAGTAGGGATGGAGGAGGTAGGGATTGGAGTATTTGGAATGCGCTTAAGCATCAACTTTGTTCTGCGTATAGGGAGGAAGAGCGATATTGGTAGCAGAAGTCAAGGAATAGTGGTTGAAGGAAGGAGATCGCAATTCTCGATTTTTCCATGCTTCTACTGTTCAGAGGGGAAAGAGGAATCATATTGAAGGCTTAATAACAAGTGAGAGGAGGCAGTGTGTAACTAAAAGGGAGTTAGAAGAGAAAATTGTAGGCTATTTTGATAAGTTATATGCTTCGAGTCATCCAGTTCAGTCTTCTTCTTTGTTGGAAGGGTTACCTCGATCTGTCACTCGAGCAATGAATAGAAGACTGATGAGACCTGTGGAGGAGGTGGAGATTCGGGCGGCCCTGTTCCAAATGCATCCGGATAAGGCTCCTAGCCCTGATGGTATGACTCCTTTATTTTTCCAAACTTATTGGAATGAGGTTAAACTTGATATTGTTACTGCTGTGAAGGAGTTTTTCCAGAGTACGAAATTACTTAGGAAACTTAATCATACTTTGATTACTTTAATACCTAAGGTCCAGTCTCCCGTGTCGATCTCACAATATCGACCCATTAGCCTGTGTAATGTGGTTTATAAGATTGTGTCTAAAGTTTTGGCAGAACAGCTTAAGGTGTGCCTTAATAGGTGTATTAGTTAGAATCAATCGGCCTTTCTTCCCGGACGTTAGATTCTTGATAATGTGGTTATAGCTCATGAGTGTGTTCATACTTTGAATTCAATGAGGCAAGGAAGGAAAGGGTACATGGCAGTGAAAATTGATATGGCCAAAGCTTATGATAGGGTGGAGTGGAGGTTTTTAGAGCAGGTTATGTCTAAAATGGGGTTTGCTTGGGGAGTGATAATGTGGATTAGGCAGTGTCTTTGTACTAGCACCTTGTCCGTTAATCTTAACGGCGAGTCATGTGGGTATATAAAGCCAACTCGGGGTATTCGGCAAGGGGATCCTTTTTCGCCTTATCTTTTCCTTATCATTTCGGAGGCGCTATCTCATCTCATTACACACTAGTGACTCTGGGGACTATAAAGGAATGAGGGCTAGTCGAAATGGCCCTATCGTTACACATTTGCTCTTTGCTGATGATTCTTTATTGTTTTGTGAGGCAGATGTCCATCAGGCTAGGGTTTTGTAGGGTCTACTTCATCAGTATGACTAATGTTTAGGCCAAGCAGTTTATTTCGATAAGTCTTCGGTGTTCTTTAGCCATAATGTTGATTGGGGAACACGGAGTGAGATTTGTCAAATCATGGGGGGGAGGGATGAAGGAACAATCTAATGCTCGCTATCTAGGGTTGCCTATGAGAATTGGCCGGTCGAAAAGGGAGGTGTTTAACTTTATCATTTAGAAAGTGCAGCGACGGATCCAGAATTGGAAGACTCAGTTTTTGAGTTCGGCAGGCAAGGAAATTCTCATCAAATCGGTAGTGAATGCGTTACCCACATATGTGATGGGCTGTTTTAAGCTTCCAGTGGGGGTCTGTAAGGAAATTTGTCGTCTTACGGCGAATTTTTGGTGGGGTGAGCAGAAGAATGCAAGGCGGAAAATTCATTGGAAAAGGTGGCAAGAGCTTACTAAGGCAAAGCAGGATGGAGAATTGGGTTTCCAAGATCTTCAACTGTTCAATGATGCTTTGCTTGCTAAACAACTTTTGCGAGTCATGTCACGACTAGATTTATTGATGAGTAGAGTCTTTAAGGCTAAATATTTTTCCTAATGATCAGTTCCTGTCAGTGGTGGAGAGGACAAACGCGTCTTGGTTGTGGAAAGGATAGATGGGAGCAAGAAGGCGTTTGCAAGGTATGGATCCAAGCTTTTGTGATAATGAGTATTCAGTCCAATCAGCGTATCATGCGCTACAACAGGAGGTACAGTGTGTTGATCAACAACCTGAATGTAGTGATGCGAGAGGGTGAAGGCAAAATATGTGGACAGCCACTTGGAAGTTAAAAGTAACAGGTAAAGTCAAGCATTTCCTATGGCGATGTTGTCACAATATTTTGCCATTAAATGCCAAGCTGTACCAAAAGAAAATGCAGGTAGAGCCTGCATGCCCACTGTGCGGCGATGAGGATGAAACGATGGAGCATATGGTGTTTAATTGTTCTCGGGCCAAAACTGTTTGGCAGTTGGCTAGTATCGATTGGCCTCGGCTTAGGCGGCAACGGGATACTTTTCAAAGAATGGTGGCAAGATTTATCCTTTAGGCAAAAGAGGTGCTTGGAAGGTGTACGCTTTATACCTTACATTTTGTGGCAGATATGGAAAAGCCGAAATGTTTGGGTTTTCCAGCATCAATGGATGGATGCGAAGGATATCGTAAAGTTGGCAAGGCATGCTTGGTTGGAGTTTTCGGAAGCGGATATGAGTTAGCTAGGATCAAGTGATAGATCAGTGGCTAACATGTAGATAATGACCGTTAGTGTACAGAAGGTGGGACGTGACGGTACTGTAGTTGATAGTTTTGAGTGGGCCTGTCATGTTTTTTGTGGGATGGGGAGTGGTGGGTTGACCTGTGGTCAATTAGTCTCAGCGTATATGAGAGCTAAGAAGAGTCCAATTTCGGAGGACATTGCATGTATAGGTTAACTTTTAAGAGTTAATGCAATTATCGATTTTGGTAAAAAAAAAAATCATAAACATTAAAAATAATATAAATTCTTTTTTATTTATCATTTTAAGCATTTTAACTTAAAATACTAGCATTATTTCTAAATATTGTATAAAATTATTTCAATTGTCATTTACTATTTATAACATAAATTTATCCAAACATGACAGTTGATATATTTATTTATTCCAAAAAAAAAAATATTTAAAAAATCTTTATTAAGAAATTTAAGTTTTAATTTGTTTTAAAAACTTTTAATGTGTTTTTTTATTAATTATATTGATTTATTAGAAATCCTTAAAGGTTAATTTCATTATTTTTAAAAACTATTTATTTTAAATCTTATTTGAATCTATTCTTTAAAACAAACTATTTTTCTTATTTTAAGTAAAAAATATTATTTTGTATATTTAAATTTTAATTACGAATGCAATTGATAATTCAATTTGAAAAATAATATATACACATATATATATATATATAGATATATAGACTTACATACACTTGCATATTTCTCTTATAAGTATTCCTATCAATTTATGTTTTTATTTGATGATATTTTATATATTAATCATTAATAATTAATAATTAATGTATAAATAAAACACTATAAAAATGTAATATTAAATTTTAGTTAACTTGTTTTTATTTATCATTAATTATTAAAAATATTGCAAGAGATTTTTTTGTTTATCATTAATCATTAATCATTGCAACTTTGCAAAACTAACTAAAAATGAACTATTAGAATCATTGAAATTCATGCAAATATAATAACTAATAACATATCTAATTAGAATTTTATAGTCTATTATATTAAATTCAATTATTCCAATTAAAGTTACCTTCTTACGGTGTATAAATTTTTATATATATTAGTCAGTAGCAAGAATTTTGTTTTTTTTTTTTTAAAAACTTATCAATATTTCAATTAGCACCATTAGTATAAAGTTTGTGGTATTTTAAAATTATTTTAACAAAATAATTATATAATAGAAAGATAAATTAAAAATATTTAAATTAATAGTAATTATATATTTATAAAAATATAAAAATTATTAAAAATTTTAACCGTGAACTCCTTGCTCCTCGAGCGGGGTACTAAAAAATAGTTTCCAATCTTTGAGCGAAGGTGTCTATAAATGAAGAAACTGGGTTGCAATCTCAAAAAAAGTAACCCTAATAAAAGGATAATAATGATATATAAAATATATCCCATGGATTACATTTCATGTTACCTTCTTATGTTTACGAAATAAAAATTGTCTCAAAAATTTAAAAACAACATCTCTAAAATATAAAACTACAAATTGGGATTGAAAACCAAACACACCCAAAAAATTATAAAATAATAATAAGGTATAGAACATTACATAAATTAGAAATTATTTTAATTGTGACATTATACTAAATAGTTGTTTTAATGAGTTTCAACCAATGACATTATATAAATATTTACGGGGCAGAATATAGAAATTAGAAAGCACAATTTGGGCTAATTATTTTTTATTTTTATTTTAAAAGTTGAAAAGTTTTATGCAAAAAAGTATCAAATATTAAAGTTTTGTGATTGATTGTGATTAATTTGTAACAAATGAACCAACTCATCATTTAATAAGCTGAATAATTCGTATGAACAGCTAGCAAATAATGAAGCATTTATGTTTTACATCTTTTGTGAAAAAATAATATTATTATTACTGAATTTAAAATGATTTATTAATAAATATGTGCATAGAATTTTTACTTCTTAATGTTAAGGGACTTGATCTTCACTTATTAATGTGAAAGAGTTGTGAATTACTCACAAAAAAATTAATCATCATAACCAAAAAAAAAAAAAAAAAAACTCCCTCTGTCTTTAGAAAAGAGTCTATTTTTAATTTGGTATAACATTTTTTAAGTTATAAGGTACAATACATTTAATGTACCATTAAATATATGTTTTTTTTATTTTTATCCTTATATTTTAATATGTATTGTGCATTCTCATTATTAGTAAGGGTAATAAAAAAATTTAAAACTAAGAAGTATTAATTAAATTTATTTTTTTCTTTAAGAAAAATATGTGCATTAGTGTTGACTTCTTCATGTTTATGCACTAAAAACTATTTTAAGATGTACTCACAATTTGAGAAAATTAATTTTAATCTAACCAATTACAAAAATTCAAATTATACTTTAATAATGGGAAATTTGCAAATATAGTACCTTTTTAAGTTGACTTTGCAAATATAGCACCTCCATTTTTTTGTTTGCAAGCATAGCACTTCAAGACTATATAAAGACCAAAATACCCCTCTTCTTTAAAAAACAAATAAATAGCGTGCAATCCTTAGAGTGAAAACTATTCTTCTTCACTTCCTCATTATAATTCATAGCAGAAACACGAATTTATCAGCACCTATTCGTCTTCCCACTTCAATCATACCCCATTGTTGTCTATTTCAATGGCATGCAAGCGAGGAGGTCGCAATGTTTTCGGATGTTCTCGTTTACAGTTGAACTAGGTTTGAACACGAAATTGGTTGAGCCCTAGGTTGAGTTATAAGTCAAGAGCCACGCATTTAATAGGTCAAGTACTATTAGTGGTCGAATAATAGGTCGAGCCCCAGGTCAAGTTATTGGTCGAATTCTAGAGTGGTTGAATTATTGGTCGAGTACTAGGTCAAGTAAAAGGTTGAGATGTAGGTCGAGTATAAAAGTGGTCAAGTTGAAGGTCGAGTACCAAATCGAGATGTAGGTTGAGTATTAGAGAGTCGAGTTTCAGGACGAGTATTAGGTCGAGTGATGGATAGAATAAGCAGACCTATTCCAAAACAATTCATATTGAAAACCATCTAAATGCATACATTACATTACCAAAGTTCATTTGTCACCACACATGAAAAAACAAAAAACGTAAGGCAAGCTCAACATAAAGTATACTTCCAAAAATTTCATTATAATCAAATGGATTAAGCAAGTTTTACAAAAATTCACATACATAGTCTTATGAAATCACTTTTTGGCCCTACACACGAATGGATTAGAGCACGTTTTACGATTTTGTCCACTCCCTCCGCAATGACCATATTTCTTTGCAACTCTCTCATCTCCTGTTGATGGAATTTTCTACTTCTTCCACCCACCACTCTTAGATTTTGGTCCCGGAGGAGTTAGTTGAATAGATAGAATTTCTTCAGGCACAATCCAATCTTTAAGTTCACCAACCAGCAGAATGGGATCGGTATAAGCATATAACAGTGCATCGGGCTGATAAAACGGCGAGCAGAATGAGTAATGGTCAATTTGTCGCCGATGGGCTGTAGCCACCACATGAACATAAGGGAGTTGATTCATATCAAACACTCGACACGTGCACGTTCTTTGAAGCAAATCGACTATAGTAGTACGGTTTGCAATGTCTAGTACACACCGTCGGTGTATATCGACTGGCTCAACAACATACGATTGTGCATCTCTTATCCTGGATGCAAGCTCATCTTCAATGTATGGGGTTGTATGTGTGTTCAGTTCACTAGCCATTGTATGCCTTTCATAAAACCATCTCTGTAGGGTGTTTCGAATGTACTCGACCAAATAATGAATTGGTAATTCCCGTGCATACTTCAATAATGCGTTGAAACATTTTGCAATGTCTGTGGTCATTATAGTATACAATTTCCCTCTAGAATGTGACCTTGACCATTGTTCAATGCCGACCTCTGTTAAATACTAGCACACCCTTGAATTTTGCAGTGAAAGAATTTTCCACATCTCATTGAATTCAACAAAAGTGTAAGCCATTGCAGCTTTAAAGTATACAGGGAGCATGTCTTTGTGTTTGAATATTGCTCTTAGATTGTTGCTCATATGATAGATACATACTCTATGGAAGGCATTCGGGAAAATATTTAAGATACCTTTTACAATGCTTTTATGCCTATTAGACACAAACTCGAATCCATCGATATCAACCAGTTCCCAGCCGATGGGGTACACTTGGTTACCGTCCATGCAAGTGACAACAAGTAATGACCCAGGGTATTCCCTTTAAGAAGCAGACATCAACAGTAAGAATTGGTCACATACAAATACGAAATCCACGTAGCGATGCTCCAAATGAGAAAAAAAGATATTTGAAACTTCTATCTTCCTCTATTTCTAGATCAATAAACGTACCCGTATTACACGCCCTTAGCATGTGTATATAAGCTGGAAGTATTTTATAAGAATCCTCAAATTCCCGTTTCATTTCATCAAACACATATTCCCTTGATCGCCAAATGTTGTTGTACATTATGTTCACACCCAACTCTTGATGAATATCTGCAATGATTTCACTGGGTTTATACAGCCGACATGCTTCCTGGTACTTACACTTTATCCACGAACCAATTATTTTACTGTTTTCCTACCAATATCACACTACACCAACGATAATTGACATGTATGGGTGTTTTCAAATTTAGTGACATTCCAAGCACTCAAATTGCCAATGGAAGATGCATTCAGTTTCCATTTGCAATTGTTATGTTTGCATCGTATGTACCAATACTTACTATTTTCCTTAACAATCTTCCACTCATAGAAATGCTTCACAGTAAGCATACTTATTCTCATCTACAATTTCTCTCTCGTTTCAAAAACATCATTTACCGCAACATCTACCACGGTGTCTAATCTATCAGAAGAAATCCCGCTGTCCGCACAGATAGACCTTGTTGTTGTATGGCATTGTACAACTGGTAAATCATGTGTTTGAACCGGATTGACAAGCTCACCAGTCCCTGGTTGCTCGGCAGATATATTATCTTTTTCCACAATTATGGTATCGTCAACCAGAACACCACCCTTATTACTAGCTCCACGATCATCAATTTCATCGATAAAATTGTTCTCGACAAAATTGTTTGGAGGAAGAACATTGTTAGTTCATATTGGACTGTCAGAACCCAATTGCTCTATTGGTGAATTGCTAGCACTATTTTTAGCATGTGATGCTTTAGTGGCAGGTCGAAGGGTAACACATATTGGAATTCTAGCATCTTCGGTGTAGGAAACCAAATCAAAGAACGCAGCGGAAATTAAAATTTTGGTTCCCTCCAAGGATCCATACGAAGTGAAATCAAATTGGTAGTAAAGATTATTACCTTACCGGTAGTGTAGCTTTGTTGATTGTTGGAGATTGTTGATTGTCGAATCACAAGCAAAACCAATCTAGCCTTGCCTTTATGGTATCCACACGATCGTCTCCAAGCCTCAAGTTAATTGTCAAACAATTAACTAAAGAAAGAAATAACAAAATTCTTTTAGTGCTAGCTAAGATTTTGTTACTTGGGTATTCCCTCAAGTTCTCAACTTAAGGATTGGTTTTCTATTTTGAGTTCTCAACTCAAATTTCGGTTTTGTTCTTATTTCTCAAATAAGGAGTGGTGTCTATATTGAACAAGAGAAGAATAATGAATAAAATTCATGCACCAAGAATAGCTTTTTGGTTTTCTTCAACAAAGAAAGCTTAAAAGGAAAACTATCTCAATGAAAGTGTCCCTTTGGTTTCTTCATTGCATCCAACGGTTTTTCTTCATTTGTATCCAAGTGAACAGCTGCCTTTTCACATTTCAAATACCAGAAATTGAATTGCAATATGTTGCACATGGTTGTCTTTTCATTTTCCAACAAATGGCTGCCTTTTCATTTTCATAAAATGAGTTACAATGTATTACAAATACATTCATGGTTGCCTTTTCATTTTTCAATAACCATTTTGATTATTATTTAATTAATAAATCTAAAACTCATTTTGGATTTATTAATATTAATAGAACCAGAATCTTTGGCCTTAAATCCAAAACCATTTTAAAACGAAAACCCGATAGATTCCTATTATCAATAGGATTCTTAAATTAACCAAAATTTCATCACATGAATTTTGCACTTCTTTTGAATACGATCTAAGTGTGCAACCCAATAGGTTCTCATAACGTTGGCATTGACATAAAATATATTTTATGCCAAAAGTAATGAGCGGTGTCTAGCAACACATCAATACTACCCAAGTCATGAGAATATTAGTAATTTGACATTACTTTTCTTGTGATAGATATTACCGTGTAATTAAATCCTTTTGCCCTAGATATTGTAATTGAACACGAGCCATGGAGCGTGTCATGCTCATATAGTTCAATCTCTGCATTTCATGATTCCCGAGTAGACACATTTAAGCAAATGAACCCGATATCACATATCGACGTGTTTTGATCATAGCCATGCATTTTATGGTTTTACTCAACCAAGGGGCCCAAAGATATCACTCCCATTATATAGGAGGGGCAAATCCTTTCTTGATCACTCAACATCCCACTACATGATTTATTACATATCCAATTACTACTTTTATAGTTCACCCTTTTACGGGTAACGTTTAGTAATATCAAAACATGTAACTCCTCATGTTGGGATCTCTAAATATCTCAAGTCTAAGGATTATTTACACCATCATCACTATGAGAAATATTATGACACTTTATATAATAATCCATGTAGTATTTTTCATGGCGGGTCGATCCAATACATAGTTCTCTAACATATACCTATGTGTTGACTTGATATCTCATATCATGAACTATTTCATTAGTCACTACACATACTAGTATTAATGTATTATCATTGTCCCATTTAATGATAATACTCGACTAGGGATAATTTTAGAATAATTAAATTCTTGGGACATTATTATGTTTATTTTATAAAACACAGATATAAGATAAACATAATAATTAGTGCCATTAATTATGAACATTATGAGACAATATATGTATATACGATCATCATATGATTGGTTCTTAGGGTATAATCCAACATTCGGACCGTCTAATAATTTCATTCAAAAAGCACTTGACATGGTAATCAGTCTTGATGGGGAGAGTGGAGACTTTAGACAAGTACTTGGGTAGATATTCGATAACCAGTTTGTCTTCGATCTCCATATCTAATTTCAGGACAGAAATGACGAGATTCACTAGATTTGTGAAGCTTGTGTCCTTTTTTAACAAAAGATGTTCAATTCTCTTGAAGCTTCGCTCATTTGTATTGAGATCAACGTTCCATTCTCCTCCATAAAAAAACGTACATACCACATAATGGTGTGTGTCATTCCTACATATCCAACTAAAACCATCAATAAACAACGGATTTATATCAAACATAAGAACCATAAACCAAATAAGCCATAACCAAGTAATAGGATTGTGGTAGGAATGTAAATATTGAAAGATTTTTGTCCAATTAAATCTAGCCTCAATGCTCGACCCAGAGCTCGACCTAATACTTGACTTAACAAAGTACTCGACTCTCTACACGACCTTGTACTCGACCTAACCTAGTACTCGACCTTTAGTTCAACCAAATACTCAACTTTTCTATTGCTCGATCTAATATCAAGCTATAGTCAACCTAATATCGACCTATACTCGACCTAATGCTAGACTTAGGGTTTGTCCAGTTTCTCCTTTAAATTTCACAAATTTAGTTCAAATAGGCAAATGTCCACTAACCTCTCACAGATGCGATTTCTTCTCCACAGCTGTGGTCTTCTTGCTTGAAGATGATGGTTCAATGGAGTGTGAGAACAAATTTTGTTTAATTGATGATGGTCCAATGGGGTGTGCGAATAATGGGTTCTGAGAGAAAAATAGAAAATGATTTCTAAAATGGTGAAGTGTAATAAGGAATTGAAGTGCTATGTCTTTGCGGTTTAGAAGAGTATATGAGGGGTATTTTGATTTTTATGTAGCCTTGAAGTGCTATGGTTGCAAACAAAAAAAGGGAAGTGCTATATTTGCAAAGTCAACTACAAAAGATGCTATATTTGCAAATTTCCCTTAATAATTGGATTTCTCTTTTAGTAACTTGAAGTTCTAAATTTAACTTATGTATGCATCACACGATATAAAAACTAGGGCTATTCAAATTGAATTGGATAAAAATAGATCGAATAAAAAGTTTATCTGCATATTTCAGTTTAGATCAGAGTAAATCAATATATTTTGTGGATCAAATCATTTTTATTTGATTTGGTATGAGTTTTTGCCCCCAAGGTTAAATGAAATCATAAATGTAAGCTTTGGAATTTGTGTTTTTGTCAACCTTAATCCTTTTTGTCATAAAATTGACTAACTTTAACTCAAAAATGATTTGAGCTATTAGAAATTATACTCGATTCCCATTCCATAACCAATGTTAATTGGGGAAAAAAATGCTATATTCCTTTTTGTTTTATTCAGATTAATTCAGATGAGATTGGAATATTTCTGATTCCATCCAAAAGATAAAAAATTTAAATTGATTTGTATCTATTTGATGAAACCGAATTGACCAAATTAATCCAATTTGCATAATAGAGTGAACAGCCTTATATTAAAAATACAAATGATTTTCTTTTAAAGTTCTTGCCATTAGTTAAACTATCTATTTGGCATTTTCAAAGAACCGTATTTATAATTGTTTATATAGCAACCAGCAATTTGTTTGAAACAAATCATTTGCTTAAATTGATATTTGAATTAAAAGGCCAACTAATATCGAATATTGTTTTTTTCCCATAAGATTTATTTCAATGGAACTTATGATGTCAAATATTTTGTTTATATGTGAGAGCACTTCTTCCAATTGAAAAAAATTAAAATAACATGCAGGAAGGGCGAAACTAGTATGAACTTGTTTTATTGTTTGATTTTATTTATTGAACATAAGAATAAGTCTTTTTCTTTTTTGATAAGAAAGTAAGAATAATTCTTTTAGGAAAAAGGAAAGGGGATCAATTCATACAAAAAGATAAAGGTCTCCTTGAAAGAAAAGCGACACCAATGGTCGTAAATTATCTTCTCATTTTCAGAAAACTTTTTTATGGAACTAATATAATTGATAATTAATCGAATGCACAAGATTTTCTCGATGGTATCCTATGTCTTATTTGAATGTATCAACATGATTTACTGTGGTATGATCTTGCAATTAAATATTTTCTCAGTTCCAAAAAAAAAAAAAGAGTTCATTTTGAATTGAATATAATTTTTTAATTATTAGGTATAATATTTTCAATATATTATTAAATTTAAAATTTTACATTTATCATTACTTTTTAATCATGACAATACATAATTATTATTAATAAATGTATTAGAAAAATTCTATTCTAAAAGTACACCTTTTTGAGGGGACCAAAAAAAAAAAGATTTTGAAAATAAACTTTTTTTTATTTCAGGAGAGGGAGTACATTATTTCTAATCTTTGAGTGAAGCCAACTGTAAATGAAGAAACCTGAGTCACAATTTAAAAAAAAAAGAAAAAGAAAAAGAGTTGAATAAATTCAAAATAGATTTGCTATTGAATTAAATCAGTAAAATAATAAATGTCAGTCTAAAAAATTAAAAAAAAGTGCGAAACATGATGATTGATTTTCAGAAAAAGATGTACTTGATATGATCATATATTAACACACATTAAGTTAGTACGTATATAAAGCTATAACATGAACATCGAACGAATACTAAATTTAATCTATTTAGACATCAGAACATACAAAAACACAAAAAAGTCTTTTTCGATTAGGCTGTTACTTACTTGAGCTCATTAGCCCTAGAATAAGAGCCACTTTGTAAAATTTAAGGGTTTTTAAAACAATTTTAATTTGATATTATAAGAGATCCTATTGATATTTCCACTTGAAGTATTTTCATTTAAAGTTGTAAAGTTATTATCCATTGGCCAAACAATTTTATGTGACATTCTTAAGTGGCCCCATTAATGATAATTTATAATTCAATTATACAAATTAAAATATTTGCTTCAATAGTAATTTGGGTTGAAAAGTCAATTATCTAGTTTTTTTTTTGACAAAATTTATTATCTATTATAACGCTTTCTTTAATTAGTTTTTTTCTTCATACTTTACCCTTTCAATAAATACTATTTATATTAGTAACTACATGTACAACACACGTACATAGTTAATAGTTATTATAAATTGCTATATTCAATAGTGAGTACGATTTGAATTTTCGATTTTTGGAATGAACATCCAAAATCTTAGTCATATTGCCATTTTTTCTTCTCAATTTGGGCAGTATGCAGGGTTTTGAATCGGTTGGCTTGGAATGGGTCAAAGAAGCTAAGGTACTGTTTCTATACTTTTCTATTTTCTATTTTTTCTTATTTTTAATTACATGCTACTTAGACAACCGTATTACCAATGAGACGTCATTATTTAATAATATTCAGTCAAGTTGTCAAAATTTGATCGGAATATACTTAATTGACTACCGTCGCAAAAGGTATCAATGAATATCAAGGGTGTCTTGTGCGGCTTTACCTTGCTCAAATTCTAAATTATAAGCCAACAAAATTTTATCCCACCTTATTATAAGGGGGCTACTTGGCTGACTATAATCGCAATCAATGAGTGCCCAAGGGTGTCTTGTGCGTATTACTCCTTTCGTTTCAAAAACAAGTGTCCACTTTCAAAAAATTTTCTTATTCCAAAAAAAAACTAATTTTCAAATTAAAATTTTAAAATATCTTTACTAATAATAATAGTATATACTTATAATTAAAAAGTAAATATAAAAATGTAAAATTTTACATTTAGTTGGTGCATTAAATGTGTTATATCTAATAATTAATAAAAAGTTGTATCTAAACCAAATTGGACTCTCTTTTGGGACAAAGGGAGTAATTTTTTGGTTTTACCTTGCTCAAATTCTAAATTATTAGCCAACAAAATTTTATCCCACCTTATTATAAGGAGCTACTTTGTCGATTATAGTTGCAACGGTGATCAATGAGTACCAACAGTGTCTCACTATATTATATGTATTATTTTTTTTGACTTTACCTGGCTCAAATTCTACATTATTAGCCAACAAAATTTTGTCCCACCTTACTATAGAGGGCTAGGTCAAATTGACAGCCCCATTTGATAATAACTTGGTAGTTCCATATAACCACATAGATGATCACCCAAATGAAAAGTAGGTGATAATGACATGGGGAAGGGGTTGGATGAACTTATCAAATTGAAAAAATTGAAATCATATGAAACGGTGACTTCACATTTGAATTAATTGATACCTCCAAGGCCTCGTTGCAGAAATTTCAGATATTGGACCCTGAAGATCTGCCAGCCTGCCAGGTATGCTGGCTGCAACTTGCTACATAGGGTTGATATGTTTCGGCAACAAGTGTAAGAATGCGGCGGTAGTGCTGAACCCATTTACAGTTTGTCTTAGGTTGGGCCCTCCGCATTCTGAGGTTTGGGCTGCATATGTTTTGATCTATGGCCTCTCTGATGATAACATTGGCATTTTCAAATCATTACTCACAAGAAAAATCCAACAGATTTTTTTTTTTTGAATTTTTGGTAAGAAATGAAGTTTGAAGTTTGAAGTTTGAACAATGATTGGAGGAATCAATTTACTATTTTATGATAAGACGAACGGTTAGAGCTCATTGGCTTCGCCTTGTTTTAGGTGTGTAGCTTTAGCTTTGATATTCCTCAAATGATTTAGTACTTCTGTGATTGCTACCATTTTAAGACATATTTTGGGAATTGGGATCAACACATTTGTGTCAGAATTGCCTTCTGTTCTAAGAAAAGGGGTATAATTTTGAAGTCAGACATTAACAGGAAGCTTGGGTTCAATTCTGGTCAAACTCAAAAACCTTACAACATTTTGCTCGCTTTTGGCAAACAGGAAATGAAATTTTGAAAAGAATTTAATTGCATACCACGAGGAGCATGGCTAATGACAAGAACTGACATACAGTATTGTGGAGCATTGCATAATAGTAAACCAGTGCTTTAAGGAATGTATTAAGCTGGAAAACTACCATTCCTATGCCTCATTATGAAATGCAAAATGGGCATTGGACTTGAATACAAGCCCTAGATGTAGTATCTCAAACTCTAAAAAAAACAGCAACTGTTTCAGCTGCTGCAACGTCTCATGTAAACTAATTAGAAAATGAAAACCGTTCAGTTGACTAGCTTTCACTGTTTAATTATTCAAAAAATGAATCGCCTGATTAAGGTCTTGGCACTCATAAATTTCATCACTTCCTAATGCCGATGGCCTACTGGGATGAAAAGTCATTATTCAGGCACCACCAGATCCATACTTCTTTCCGAAGACAATTAGTTGCAGTTTATCATAGCCGGCAAGCACACCAGCACCTGCAACAGCACGTAGGATGTTGGCACCAGCTCCCTTGAAGAGAGACTTTGCCCCCTCATTCTTCAAGATTTGAGCAAATGCATCCATAGAGCTTTTGTACTTCACTGCCTCACCAGATGTCATCATCATTCTTCTTCGAACAGTATCGATTGGATATGATGCCAGGCCAGCACCATTAGTAATTAGCCAACCAAGGGCAAAGCTAGCAAAGAAACTATCCTGAAATACAGAAGGAAAAGCAAAATATGTTTAGTGAAGCCACAACCTTGCAAGAGTTTTTGACTTCTAGTGATTAAGCGATTCTGGTACATAATGTCAAAATAATGCATCACTTGTTGCCTCTTTCATGTCCAAGCTTGACTAAATATGAGCTACAAACAAGTAGAAAACAAGGTCCAAACTTTGAAAGGGTACATGCTAAATTGGTACACTTGACAGATTATTTCAATCTTGATAAAAAAGGGATGAGAAATCTAGTGTTAAATATGTCTCTATGCAACCAAACAACTCAATAAAAAAATGATGAACATTGGTCTAGTTGACTGCCATAAAAAAAGCAAATGCAATGAAGCTTTTACCTGCAAACTGCCAGTAAGGACCACTGGCTTCAAAGAATCATACATTCCAAAGTAGAGACCGCGGTAAACAATGATCCCAACACATGATATATTGAATCCACGATAAAGTCCAGCAATACCATCAGAAGCTAATGTCTTGCGATAAACATCAACCAAACCATTGAACTGCCTCTCTCCTCCTTTCTTTGCAGCCTTGGAATCATTTGCCAGTCGAGTTCGGGCATAATCCAGGGAATAAACAAAAAGAAGGGAAGAAGCTCCAGCTGCACCACCTGATGCCAAGTTTCCAGCAAACCATTTCCAGTAGCCATCTCTGTCTTTCTTAAAGTTAAACAGCCTCTTGAAGTAATCCTTGAACGCAAAATTCAGGGCCTGCATGAAATAAAACAAAGTATCAATCAAATACTTTCGAAAGATGTTTTACAACCAAGGAGTACTGAAAAGAGGAAGTCCTCCAACCTGAGTAGGAAAGTAACGAATGACATTAGCAGTGTTGCCTCTCCATAAAGAGACAATGCCTTCATCCTGCATTGTTCGCTTGAAACAGTCACCAATTCCCTTGTATGGTTCTGATAGCCTCCCAGCCTTGATCATTTCATCCTGATTTTGAATTAACAATTTAACACGCTCGATAGGAGCAGCAGCTGTCTTGGATACAGCTGCAGAGACCCCTCCCATGAGAAAATCAATCACAAAGTTGGTAAAACCCTTTTCTGAGGGGGCTTGCACAGAAACTGGAAATGCAGTTGATGCAACCATAGAAAGATTCTGTGTTGCTTGACATGACTGTAGCATCTGATACTGAAATGCAGCATTTGTATAATTTCCAAATGTAAACTTTCTTTGATACAAGGCTGGTCGTCGGAAACCACCCTTGGACACTTGCAAATCTTGAGCTGTGGTGGGAGCAAGAAGGAGCTTTGGAGCCACCTTCTGGGCCACAGTGGGGTATTTTGGCTGATCAATCATCTTGTTCTGCAACAATGGAGAGAAGGCAACATCAGAACATGCAAGTGATTGCTATTGTGGGGAAAAAGAAAATATAATTAGCTGCATTAATATCAGCAGCACTAAATTAATGGCAGTTAAGCAAAAGCTTATAAAATGAACACCCCAAAAAAAAAGTGAAAGTGACTTAGCATTGGCAGTTTTAGTTTCCAATCAAACTTTGGAGCATACTACAGAGGCAAAAGCTGCCATTGACAAATTCAAAGCTATTGACAAAGAGCAACTTCAAATAATCCATGCTTAACCTAAAACATGGAATGTCAACAATCAACATGCAATCTTGTGATCACTATAATTAAGATCCTGTAATTTGTGTATTTGACAAAAAGTAGAAAATACTACCCAGGGAAAAGCAAGGAACATGTACAACAATAAGACACCAAGAAGCACCAGAAAATGCATAGATTTTTGTTTTTTCCTTGCAGGGTGGGGGTGCGAAGAAGAGGATAACTTTATGAGCGTGATATGCATAAGGCTAAATTAAATTCAATAAAGAAGGCTAGCCAAAGTAACAAGTAGTTGCATGTTAGAAAAAGAGTCTAAAAATTCATTACATACACTAGTCTAGAACAACCTCTCCACTATTAAAGTCGCATGCACTATAGCATAAAAGTCTCAACTGCCACCTTGAAACAGGGAGAAAAAACAAATCAAACAAAGTAGAAACCTAAAAAGCCAGATTCTCATATCACCACGTAGTAAAGATGCATCAAGAACATCAGGTAACCAAAATCCATTAACACTAGTATTCATTTCTAGATCTAAACAGTATCCAGATGCAATACTTACAAAATATAAACTATCACAATTCGCTAGCAAAGCAGAAGCAATATAGCAATAGAAGAAACCGAAAACAGAAAAAGGAAAATGAAAATCCAATAAAATTTTACTAACTACACGTACCAGGCTGGCAAAGTAATTCTACCATTAAACTATTTCTGTTGTTTTCTTCTGAAACAACTCTCCATTCCTAAATGAAACTACAATCCGAAAAGAAATTCAAGATGATACTCTCCACCACATTTCTGGGAGCAAATTAATGAAAATTTTGATCAAAATTTATCTTAAAAATACATACTTGTGAATCAATCATCTCAAAAAGACCAAATCCAACTGCACACAATGTTAAGTGCGATCAAGAACCCAAAATTCTTTCCCAAATTATAATCCCTGATATAATAAAAAAATCCCAGATTGACATGTTACAGATTATAGCAATCCATAAACGTTAATACCCGCAAAGCAAAACGATAGAGGTCGCCAAAAAAGTCACACACCTCCACAAAACCAACAAAAGAAATTCTGGCGAACGGATTAGTGTTCTAAGGAAACAGCCCAGAAAGCAAATCTTATACATTCAATAAAGGAACTTAACTAAGAAGTCATACGATCGATGACAAAACAAAATCATTCAACCGATCACCAATATATATTAGAAAGAAATGCTAGATCAATACATAAATCTATACCCAAAAGGGTAAATCTAGGTTATGCAAGAATGGGATCTTTACCTTATAAAAGCTTTGGAGGATGAATGATGGGAATGGAGTAGGCTCCGTTTTATTATGTTGGTATTTCTCGTCATACGCAAAGGAGCCGAAAGTGGAAAGGTGGAGAGGGAATCGAGGAGTGATTTGTTTTGCATTTACATGCGTGCTGTTTTGACCTCTTTACTTTTACATAGTTTCAGTTTAGCCTCAACATCTTTCTAATATTACTCTTACTTCCACCTTCTTATATGTATTTATTAATTTATACTCATCTTATTTTGAGGGAGGAAACAGGAAAGTGCACAAGTGAAATTGATAGATTATTTCCCTATAAAAACACCTGACAAAATTTACTTATGATGAAAATTAATGGAACCTGTTTCTTGACTTTAATATACACTAATTACGGTAGTTAAGTGATAAGACTCTATTCAACATATTGTGAGGTCAATAAATCAAATTAATTAATATTTAAAAAAGTGAGTTAAAAATTCATGACAATATCAACAATTATTTCTTGATTAAAAGCATTATAACATAATCATTCCCAAATGAGTGACATATTTGCTCGTAAAAGGGTGATGGTTTTTATGCCTTTCGCTTCTTTACTCTTGGAAGGCCAAATGATATAGCAATATCCTATTCCCATAAATCAAAACTTATTATAAAAAATGTAAAATTCTGTTAGGACTTTACAACAAGTTTTCAATCATGAATAGAACTCTAGACAATACACCATATAAAAGCGCTCAATAGCCATCAATCGTGTAAAGTAAGTATTATTGAATATAACATTTTAGATATCAAAACCAATACTAATTTACGCATAAGAAGCTGAGGCCAACTTGCATCGAAGAACCTCGGGCTCGAACTTGGACAACAAATGAACAAGTTCATCATCAAGTAAATAATATTTTTTATATAGAGTAATAATAGTTATAGTAAAAATAATATAAAAAGGTTATGTAATATGAAATAAATAGATTGGTTTGAAATAAATAAATTTTAAAAGATACCAACATTAATTTTTTCAATTTTAATTTATTAGAAACTTTTGTTTGGAAGTTTGACAGACGCTTGATTTGGTTTTGTAGTACCTTTAGTGAATTTTGCTAATTTCCTTTTAATTTATCGTTGTATGATTGTAAGAGTTTTGTTCAATTTTTGAATCCAATTTCATAGGGAAAATATCAAAAATAGCACATTTGACTTCTCCATTATCAAATATAGCAGCGGGTAATTTTTCTTCACATATATAGCAGGTCAAGGGTGTTTGACCAACTGAAATGACCAAAAAGCCCTTCTATGTGGAGAAAGAGAAAGACGTTAGACAAACATTCTCGCGTATCTTCCGCCTGGTCTGTAATTGCCAATTAGTATTCATCATCCACTGAATCAACAACCCACGTGACCGAAATCAACTATGGCTCAACCACGGCATGCAGTTGAAGAAGGAAAAAAAGGCAGATCGAGTAGCGAGTTTGGTAAAAATTTGCGTCTGCTTTTAGATTCGAATCTGCTATCACAAGAGGGTGTGTGGGTTGTGTGTTTGTTTTGCGGGTACGGTGTCAAGTGTGTGTTAATTTTTTTGGCCGAACTGGGTTTGAACGAGAGAGTAGTCCATACGTCGAGAATGATGCATATATGTCGAAATATATGATATAAAATGTCGATATTAATGAATATATGTCGACATATATATCGATAATTATGAAGATATGTCGAACTATATGTCGACAATATGATCTAAAATATCGACATATATGTCATCACTGTGCTCTAAAATGTCAAACTATACCTCGAACAATATGTCGACACAATGATTGAAAATGTCGAACTATAACCGTAATTGTATTATATGTCTCTCAACATATCGAACTTAATTTGTGTCGTACTGTACTAATAACAGATGTATTATGTGTTGTATTGTACTAATAAAAGATGTACATGGCTGCGTACTTTGGTAATGTTATATACAAATCAAACGTGCTTAAATTTAATAATATTCAATAAAGAAGACCACAAAATTTGCATATACAAATTGTCCTTATGCCTAAGTAAAATCCAATACTAAATAAAGTTAACTCGCTCTACACGTTGTCCCTAGAAACGAAAGCATTTGAGCAAGTTTGCCGGTTATGTTCGCTCTCTCCGCAATGACCACATTTTTTTTAACTTTCTCCTCTCCTGTAGAAGGAATTCTTTTTTCTTCCTCCTTTCACTTTTAGCCCTAGGTTCCGGGGGTGATAATTGAATTGCTAAAATATCAGCGGCCACATTCCAAACCTTAGCGTCTCCCACCGGCATAATAGAATCGGCATAAGCCCCTACAAGTGCTTCAGTGTGATACAGTCGCGAGCATAAGGTGTAATGGTCAATTTGTCCGCGCCAAGATGCAGCTGGTGCATGAACACAAGGATTTGATCCATATCAAACACTCGACACGTGCAAGTTTTTTTAAGCAAATCAACCGTAGCAATCCGGTTTGCAATGTCCCGTACAAACCATCTGTGTATATCAACCGGTTCAACCACATAGGACTGTGCTTCTCTCATTCTTGATGCTATTAGCTCTTCAATGTATGGGGTTGTCAATGTTTTCATTTCACTAGCCGCGGTACGCCGTTCGTGAAACCATCTTTGGAGTGTGTTGCGGATGTAATCGACCAAAATGTGAATAGGTAACTCCCGGGCATCACTCAATAATGCATTTAGACATTCTGCAATGTTGGTCGTCATTATTGTATAACGTCTCCCACCTGAATGTGCCCTCGACCACCGTTCAATCCCGACTTCTCATAAATACTCACTTACCCTTGAATTTTGTATTGAAATCCATGCGAAGTGCTCATTGAATTCAGCCATGGTGTAAGCTTTCATTGCCTTAAAGTATAATGGGATCACGGCATTGTTTTTGAACTTTGCTCTTAGGTTGTTGCTTAGATGATAAAAACATGCTCCGTGATAAGTATCCAGGAACACATTCGCTATGCCTTTTGCAATGCTCTTATGTCTATCAGAAACAAACACCAATCCATCGGTTTCATTACCAGTAGCAGTCTTTAGCCTTTGCAAAAACCACTCCCATGATGCATCATTTTCAAAATCAACAATTCCCCAAGCGACAGGATATACTTGGTTGTTACCATCCACGCACATCGCAACAATTAACGACCCAGGATATCTTCCTTTAAGAAAGCAAGCGTCAATAGCAATAACTGGTCGCATGTGGCTACGAAAGCCACGAATGGAAGCACTTAATGCAATAACTTAGCTCAACAGAATATATTGCCTACATATTGGATAGCCAAAATATGTAAAATTCGGCATTATCTAGATAAAATGATTTACTAAAACTGGAAATACAGGAATAAAGGGAACACATATGACCAATTGCATACATTTGCTAATGATCCGGATACATGACCAATACATACACTTTTTGTAAACGCAAAAAAACCCATATATTTCACACGTAACTCTGAATGTAGTTTCATAGGCCGAAGTATAATGATAAATTGTTCCCCCTAAAAAACCAATGAATCTTGTGTATATTTACATTGATGTAATTTAACATAAAAAACCTGCTCTTACAAAAAAATGTTCATGTACATTTATTTATACAATTTTGTAATTACTTTTTCCTTCTTTTTTTTGGGCCTTGCATCTTTTTGCCTAGCATACTCCTCCTTTGCGTGTACGTAAAGTACTGCCGCCATCTCCTTGCGGACTTCACAGCATTTTCGGGCCGAATTGTATTTAGTGAGAGGCCATGGATAATGCATTCAGCCCACTTTAATACATATATGCCACAATCGCCACTCCTACAAAAATAAACAAGCAAGACTAAAATCATTACTCCTACAGCAATTACGTAGGAAAATGATCATACTAGAGATTAGATACTTACCCCCCTTCTTGGTGGACCAAATTTTCTTCTATTACCACTGTCTATTGATCCCCAATTGGCTGTTTTTTGGCATAGTACTTATAAAACTCGCACACCTCCAGTAGCTTGGTGATTGTCGAAATAAGGTACTCCAACTTTGGCGCAACGACAGTTCTCTGAGGCGATGGGTTGTACACATGTAATTTCTGTGCGTACAAATCCATTTTCACCAGCATCCAATAATTGCCGTCAATGTGGCAGGGGAATAAGACGATGTCAATAGTCCGGCAATCGCGTTCGAAGCCACAATCACCAACAAACTGCTTCATCGCCAAGTCATCAAATTGTGGCACTTTTTGGGCCCTATGGAGCTCCTTCATGTTCATCTACCACCAAGAAAAGGAAAAGACAATCCGTAGGTCATTACGTATATAAATTCAAACTAGGAGTTAAGTAAATAAGACACGTTTCCATCGATCCACACTTACATCAAAATAACATTCCATGATGGAGATATCACCGCGTCCCATTGAAATTATCCTCTTTCTCAGCATGGACGTATACATATTAATTTGCTGCAAGCATAAAATATAACGTCATTAGGTAAAATTCAGTATTCATATATTAATCATGGTAGGATAAAGAAAAGCAATAACTTACATGATCGTTCAGCCAATCGCCTGCAGTCCACATTCTCAACAAGAGGTCGGAATCCAATGATAAAACAGGCGTATCCAAGTAGAGGGGTGGTTTTGCTCTCATCCACCTTTTTATTGCTACAATCTCTTTGGGAGATGGCTGATATGGTAATGCCGCAGCTGTCGAGGGGCCCGCGGCTAGGGCAAGAGGGAACTCCAGGTTTTGGCCGACTGTCTTCTCGAGAGCCGAAGATTTCGGCTCATTTTCCTTCATTGGTGTGGGTGGAGCACTCTCGACCGGTATCAATGGTTCGGCCTGGGGGTTTACTTGTGAGTCGGTGAGGATAATCACATTATCTACCTCTTTCAGGCCCTTTGCTATCATCGCGACAAGGTGTTGACCCTCTATCTCAGCCGGCGGAACATTATCTTGATCCTTAGGGCCCTCGGTATTGGCCCCTTGAGACCCCTCGTGTTGACCACCTTGGTCATCCGTACGGCCCTCTGGCTTGGCATCCGCCGGAACGTTATGCTCACCATATTGGTCTTTCGATGGTCTCTCTTGCTGACCATGGCCGAATGAATCTTGGGAATCGGCCGGAAAAAGAGGGGAATGTGCAGTTGGTTGGATGAGTATCAAAGTGCGTATGTATTGCCACATATTAGCAAGGTCGGTGGTTTGACACTCGACCCTAGTAGTGAGAGCATTTACTTTGCCCTCTAGAATAGCCAAATGAGCCCGCTCGATTCGCAGTTCCTCTTTGGCCTCCTTCAATTGAGACTCACACTCTACAATTCGTGATCTGAGTTCCTCTACTAAGGCCATTCATTTCTACCTCCTCTTTGCTTTGCTCTCTGAATGTTGTTTCGAAGTTTCGGCACCCTCAGTTTCTATGTGTCTAGTTCTATAGGACACGTAGAAACTTTCTTCGGCCTTATGATCGGTGTCATCATCGTCTCTGTCGAACTCCTCATGGTCGCCAACTGCTTCCTCTTCTTCCCAACCCAAGAATTTCTGTCTCTCTTCTGGTGTGGGTTTCATTCGGGTCACCTTCCCCTTCTGCAACATGTGAAGAATTAATATTCATGTAAAAGTAGCTTTGAGTGTTCTATATTCAGTTAATAAACATAACAAACCTCCCCGTCAATAGTTTTTCTTAACCAAACTTTCTTCTTTTCTTGGTCTCTTCTTTGGGTGTTCAGCCCTTTCCATCTAAACATTCTGAGCTTGCATCCAGTAGTTTCGACATGCTCAACCATTTTGAACCGCTGGAGATGTGGCATTGTCTCATAAGCGAACACCTATAACATTGAAAAAAAAGTATGTTTTATTATCCCATATAAAAAAATGTGTTATAATATCACCATAGAACATGTGCCGTTGTGTAATATGCTCAGTAAAATATGTTATGCTTTGGTTTGTAAATTATGGAGAATGCAAGATAATTTTTGTTTAATAACTATGTTAGGAAAAATGTTATTCTTTATAAAAAAATATATAAATGAAGACATGAAAAAAAAAATTGTTCAGGTTATTGGGGGGAAGTAAGCATGCGACAGACCCTAAACGAAAACAATAGTTCAGTTCCCTTACCTCGAGTGCTACTGGAAATCCCCCAATAGTGTAAGTCCGATGTTGTGGGTGTTCAGTCTGTTTCAAAGCATTCATCATTGCATTTCTACAACTATCCACAGTCGCCCTGAAAGAAAGGTCACCCCACGGCATTTCATCGAACTTCTTCCAATCACATGCCAAATGTAGCAATTTATCTTCAATCCTTGTTCGCTTCGGCAAGCCATTGATGGATGTGTATAGAAGCAACAGTGTCAGGGACACGATATCATCGTCTGCATACGATGCGTTGATACGGTCGTAAGCTTTGAACACTTCATCGTATGTCGTCTTATCTATTTGGCCCAGATGCTTTAGATACTTGGTTATTGAAGAAGGACCATCAGGGGCATGGTACTTGGAATATGCAAGCGCAAAGTCCCCCATCTTGAGGCCTGTAATGATGGCGAACTCTCTCCGGCCAAATGTTACCTTCTTGCCGACGAAGTTAAAGTCTAAGCTACAGTCGACATTTAATTGCTCAGCTGGCCTAAGTTGCCTCAACAAAACAGAATGGATAATTTGTTTGCACTAGAATGTATGTTCATGGTCAAGAGCCATTTCTGTACGACTACTCCCTTCGGAGGATTATTTTTTGTGTATCACTCAATTTTGACCAGATTCTCCTCATATTGGCTTCGTAGTAGTAGTACTGCGAAACTTGGGCAGAGAAAAAGTCACCCTGAACGAACATTTCCTCCTTGAGCTGTTCTTGCATGATATAAAGCAAATCAAGATCAATTGTCAAGTAATTTAAACACTTTCTCGTCACTTTCAACTTAGCAAATATAGAGAAATCATCAACAAAAGTAACATAATGTTTTTTACCACCTCTAGTTATAGTTTGCTTTAATAAAAGTAACATCATGTTTTTTTACAAGTCTTTTTAGTGATTTTTGCTCAAACATATATTTCACATTTATCTATTTTGATTAACTCAAACCAGAAATTAAGCCAAGTGATTAAATTTTCTTTATATAGCTAAAATTAGTATGTCCTAATCTTGCATGCGATAAAGAAAATAATTCAATTATATAAGCAAAAGAAGTAGATGCATTATCATTGATAATATTGGAAATAGAAAGTACATATAGTCCTTGATTACTATAAACCCTTGCCTATAAACAGGCATTCCAATTTGGTAAATTCAAAAATTATTTTGTGGGTAGTATTCCACATTTATGTGTATTGTTCCACATTTCTAGTGTTTGTTGACATTTGTGTGTAGTATTCCACATTTATGTTATTGTTTCACATTTCTAGTGTTTGTTGACATTTGTGTGTAGTATTCCACATTTATGTTATTGTTTCACATTTCTAGTGTTTGTCGACATTTATGTGTAGTATTCCACATTTATGTTATTGTTCCACATTTCTAGTGTTTGTCGACATTTTTGTGTAGCATTCCACATTTATGTGTATTGTTCCACATTTATACGTGTTTGTCGACAATTCCTGGTAGTGTTCGACATTTCTTATAGTGTTCCACATTTGTGGTGTTTGTCGACATTTATGGTCGTGTTCCACATTTTATGGTTGTCTGTCGACATTTATTGGTGCTGTTCGAGGGATGTAATGACATATTTTGTCGACATTTTGAGCCATTTGTCGACATTTCTTCCTATGTTTCAACATTTCCTCCTATTTGTCGACATATGCTAACTAGAACCCAGTTAAAGACTGCTATGCATGCGTATTCTATTTTCTGGGTCGTTTTCGAACAAATGAATGGCAAAAGGGATAGGACCAAGTGCAAAAAACCCTAACTTTCTAATTCCTTCTAACATCTAAGCGGGATTATTCAGCAAAAGCGGGAAGTTTACGCATCATACATATCAAATACGAAGCTTTGTTGTAACTAACCTTCTTACTCTTACCCATCCGCTTGTGAGATGCATGCTCTTCTTTTTTCTGCTTGTCAGATGGTGACGGTCCATCGCGCGTTCTCGCCATTTATTACTATGGCTTGAATTGGATAAATGTTTTGTTAACTGGTTGTGTAATCGACTGAGAATGCAGCGAAATGACTTGGGAAATTCGGATTTGCAATGAAAGAAGCGAAAGGGAAGGGTCTGCTTTGCTGAAACCAAACGCAAGTGGAGAAGAAACCGTTCGGGCGTGATTTTCAAATTGCAGATGGGTATTTTAGACATTTCGTGTGGCATAAAACCCTTTGGCTGCTATAGTTGTAAAGACAATTTTTCCGCTGCTATATTTGATAATGGAGAAGTCAAAGCTGCTATTTTTGATATTTTCCAATTTCATAGTGCACTATATTCAAGTTAAATATGTTAAAGAAAAGGAACACTAAGGGAAATGCGATTTAAAGAAAGTTAATTGACTTGTTATTCTCGTGATTTTGCAAATTATTGAAGATTTATAATACCCAATAAAGGACCAAAAAGCCATCAGTTTATTCATATGGTGATCAAACGAAAATTACCTAAACTTCAGGTGAGTTGGTTTAAGTTTAAAAAATATTTAACGGTAGTAGTTTAGTTTAAGCTATTCAACGTCTGCAAGCGGTAGTAGTTTGGTTCAAGCTATTCAACATCTTCCAATTTTCTAAAATCATCACAAAAGACATATGACGGGAGTTAGAAATACTGGAGCTCAGTTTCTTTCAACGTGTGCAGTTTGCGGATTCCAATGAAGACAGCACTTAGTTAGTAGTTAGTTGTAATTTGTGTGCCGTTTGTCGGGCTTTTTCTTGCTTGTCGGGTTTTTTGATCCTTTGTGGTCTTTTCGTCTTTGTGGGCTAGGTTTAAATTCTAACACCACGAAACTCATTTAGCCCTTTTGTGGCTATGTACTTTTGCCATTGTGCACTGTTAATATACTAACGTTTTTAGAGAAAAGCAAAAAAAAACAAGGCAAAATGGTAATTGGGCCAAATTCGGGGAAAAACAACGAATGAAAGGTGCTGTCAGAACATCTTGGTGAAATGGCAACATTCCACGTACTAAATCCCTAAATAATTCAATTGGGGAAAGTTTAATGAGACGGTGTCGTTTTCTAGGGTGGAAGTTTTTGGAAGTTGCGGACATTTTGGAATCTTCATTACTATTAATTCAGTTATTTTTACTACTATATATATGAAGGACTCTTGTACTGAGCAGTAGGTTTTTTTTGGTGAATTGTATCCCCTTTTCCCAGCAATTTCCTTTTCCCGGCGCTCCTTCTGCATCTTCTTCCCTCTTTCCTTGTCCTCCCTGCTCCTCGATTCTCCCTCATTCTTGCTGTCTCCCTCAATCTTACTTGCTATAAAACTTCAATATTTTTCTTAATATAATTTACAAATGGTTTGGGTCCTGACAGATTTGGCATCAAAGCTATTGTTCCTTGGATCAGTGGTGGTTTGTTAATGGCAGAAGAAACTAGGACGAAAGCTATGGAAGAGCAGATAAAGAAATGTGATATGAAAATCCAGTAGGTTACAATAGAGCTTCATAGGCAAATGGAAGAAAGGAATGCATCATTAGAATCCAGCTTTGGTGTTAAGTTGGAGAAATGGGTAGCCAAGATAGATTCCAAGTTGGATGCATATGCAGCTGCGATGGATGCAAAGTTTTTAGATGGCACAAGGTTGGGATCTACTACAAAACAAGGTGTCTTGGACGAAGGAAGTGCTTTTTGGATATATTTAAATATATATAGTCCAAATAATATGTTCACATATAAGCTCAATAGGTGAACTATAATTCAATAGGTGAAAACTTGGTTATTAGGGCACATGTGATTGTAGTCCAATAGCTTGCATACATATACTCTATAGGGGTATAGCTAAAGGTAACACTATTGAGCATTCTAAATTTTATGTCTCACGTGTAATACTTCAAGTACTAAACTTTCTCAAATTTATACCTCCAACAATCTTGAAGTATTAGCAGTTGATATTCGATCTAAACAAGTAAGGTGTCTATTTGAAGTTTTTAATGAGAGGAACTCAACGGTGCAATTTGATTACCAATCTGAAGGTGAAGTTGGCCGGGATTTGAGTTTGAAGTTCCGGCAACCGAAATCTTTCTCCTCAAATCTTGAAAAATCTAATCGGTTATAACTTGTAAGACCATTTGGGTTTTGTTCTACTCGTTGAGATGAACGTTTTGAGTGGTCACTAGCGTCAATCGGAGGTTAGACGGAGGAGAAACGACTACCTAGGGTTTCGGTGAGTCGAGCGGCGAGTTGACACAGTGAGTCAGGCAAGTCAAACGCTAACTGGGTAGTAATTGTTGATTAGACGCTGACTGGATAGTGATTGCTAACTAAGTTCTGATTGGGCAATAATTACTTATTAAGCGTTGATTGGGCGCTGACTAGGTAGTATTTACTGACTAGACGTTAACTAGTTGCTGATTGTGTGTTGACAGTTGACCACTAGTATTGACCGCACTGACCGTTAACCGATAGTTGACCGAGTGTTAGCTTTGTGAAAATTTTTCAAGGCAGTTTATCTTAAGGTTTTTGAACACTCTAAATCCATTTTTTAGGTTTGTTTTGTTTAATTACAATCCTATTTCTCTGCTTTAGCTAAAATGGCAAATTATAGTTCATATGATATCATCAAACTACAATCCTTTGATGCTACTGAATTTCACGGTTGGAAATTGCATGTTCAATTTGACATGAAAGAGTGTGAAATCTTTTACACTATTTTGAGTGATTATACATCTACTAGTGAGGATGTTGATGAATATTAATGGAAAAAGAATAAGGATTTCTGTAGAGATTACTTGTTGAATTTTCTAAATCCTCAGTTAGCCATGACTTATAGTGAGTATAAGACGGCAAAAGAGATATGGGATTGCTTGAATGCTCATTTCCAAAAGCAAGATGAGCTCTCTAAAACTCTCCTAGTGGAGAATTTTTTTGATTTTAAATTCAATATGAATTCGAGCGCCACCTCTCAATTGATTGAACTTGAAAATATGAGGAACAAGCTAAAAGAGGAAAACTTTGATTTATCTAATAATCTCTTTGTTGGTCTTGTATTGAGTAAGTTACATGCCGAATGGAGTTCTTTCAAGACTCAAATGCACAGATTGAAAGAACAGATGGGACTGGACGAGTTAGGAATATTCACATTGAAGATCAGAATATTGCTAAGAAGGGTTTGGAACAAGTTGGACAACAAAAGTCAGTTGCCAATTTAGTTTCATATTCCAAGAAACCTCCCAAAAAGTCCAAGTCACAGAATGTTGTGAAACAAGAATGAAGATACAAAGAACACATAACCTCCACTCATCATGATTCTGCCGCCCTTGACCTTACACATTACCTCAACCTCAAGGCAATGACTGAATTAGTAGCACTATTCAAGGTTCCTTCAAAGGACAAGATTTATTGGAGTTCAAGTGCCATTAATTTCCTAGAACCTACACCCAAACATTAACTATGTGTTAACTGTACCAAATCCATGAGGTTGGCTATGTCCTAGACAATTGCAACTTTGTCACAAATTTTCAGATAAGAAAGTAACTTGCCGAGTCCAGACTCCTATATTGTATTGGCAAGGACAGGATTGTGTACAGATATCCGATCATTGTCTTTATAAGCTTCACCTTTTGCTGGACCAAGACTCCCTTGGTGAACAAACCCAATAGTTTCTGCAGCTTTAATAAATGCTTTTGATTCCGCTAAAGAGAATAAATTATGCACCTGAAAAAGTATTACTACCAGTTGAAGACAAAAGACAATGAGAAAACAAATTCAGACCAAACTTAAACTAGATTTCAGAAGTTATAAGATGAGGAAAATTGGATACCACCAAACATCATTGGTGTTAAAATGAGAATAAGGATGCCAAGACAGAAAGCCCATTATGAGCTCATTTAAGCAGTCAAATATTGCCCGTATGCTCACTAAACATTAGAAGTCCCCAAAACAATTAAGCAACATTGCCATCATAAACCCAGAAGCCAGGATACAAAGAGATTAACAAGAACCGATAGGTTCTTGCTGAAAAAACTTTAACTTGTTAAGAAAAAACTAAAATGCCCTCTAACCAAAAACCCTGTATCCGACCCTGTATCAACAGTAGTACAGAAAATCTTATTCAAGTTCTGCACTAAACATGTGCTTAGTTGGGAAAAAAAAAAAAAGCAATTGACTTGTCCATTACGTTTGGTAACCTTCAAGAACTGAGCCGATTCACCTAACTATGCCTGCCAATAACCAAACTTTGACTACTTCTAAAACATGAAAAACTAGTGCTCGGACTAATAAATTCGCAACAGTTAATACACTAAAAAATTTGAACCATCACATTATAGTTGGAGTTACCTCTTATAAAGAAGTTACCACTTTATCCATAAATGTCAACAATCGGGTGCTCTTCATTTAGTCATATTATTTCTATAATCAAACACAAAATAAGAGTAAATTAGAGCCAACTAAAATTATTATATCAAAAGTAAAGCTAAATTACATATTTCATCACCTGATTTGATATTCTCAAGCTCCTCTAAGTACTCTTCTATGTTGAGAGATCCATGATTTTTGCGCAACCAAGCTTGTGCACAAATCACAGTCTCTACCATTCTTGCAGACAAAGAGCTCTGGAAAGAGTCAAGAACACGATCTCCGGTACTGAAAACTAATTCCGAAGCCACAGTTGACATTGGGATCATCAATATATCTCTTGCCATCAACCACCAATTAAGTATATCAAATGATGTATCATTTCTGTCTACTTTTACATCAAGCAAATACACATCTAATTTCATTTTATCCGCAACATTACTTGAATCATCATGCTTCTCAGCATACAATGTATTCATATGTGCAGCAACCTCAATTACATTATCAGTGTCAACATTCAACACATTGAAACCAACCTGAGTGTCTAAATTCTTATAACCCAATATTACTGGACCAAAAACATCAAACATTGCATATAAAGTGCTCTTTACTTTTTCTTTCAACTCCTCCGCTTGAATAGTATCATATACTTTATCAATGACCTAATAAACATGACTCAATTTATACTGAGGGTCAAGGATAGCATCAATGAAAATAAGCATGTTCATCTTGTCAAAATTTGTCTAATATTTATCAAATTTTGCCTTCATGTTGAATGTCATCAAATTTAAATCATTACTACTGTCACGCATCATTTTAGAAAGAATGAGTCCAATACCATAAATTTGTAGCATGTACTCATTTCCAGTAACATATTGAGAGCCAGACAAGTGAATAGTAGCATCGTAAAAACTTTTCAAAAAAGGCAACAAAGAAGCAGCATATCTCCAATCACAATTAGTTGGCATTTCATTATTCAACTCTACCACAAATTTCTTGTTCATAGTTTCTAACATTTCAAAGGTTCTTTGAAATTTTAATGCTGATTTCAGCATTAAATATGTGAAATTCCATCGAGTTTCCACATCCAAACTAAGCATGCCTCTGCTTTCTATCTTTTCTATTTTTCACACAAGATTTGAACTTCGACTCCTAGCAAGAGAAGATCTCACATATTTAATGGTTGCTCTAATTCTAGATATATGTTCTTTAAGATCTCTAAAACCTTCTTTCACAATTAAGTTCAAAACATGTATAGCACATCTCATATGCAAATGATCTCCATTCAAAATTGTTCATTTCCAACTATTTAACCTCATTTTTAAGTATTGCAAACCAACGTCATTTAAACTAGCATTATCCACAGTTATGGTAAGGACCCTGCTAATGCCCCACTCCAATAAACATCTTTCTATTGTTCTGCCAATTAAATCTCCACTATAATTGGCAATTGGATAAAAATTAATTATTTTTTTAATGTAATGTCTAATTGTCATCAACAAAATGAGCAGTCAAACACAAGTAATCAATATTTTGAATCGATCTCCACAAAAAATTGTTTCAACTTTCTCTTTTCTTCTAAAAAGAGTTTGTAACAATTCCTTGTTATAGTAGCACACAAGGGAATATCAAAATTTGGCTGCATTTCATGGCAAAACTATGAAATCCCTCCTTCAGTCATTATAATTATAGCCAATGCCCTCCTACATCTTTCTTGATCAAATATAGGTATAGGAGATTTCATTTCCACCACTTTCAATTTTTTGTTTGATTTATATAAAGGAGATTTCTCACTTCTAATTAGATGATTAGATAAAGAACTAGTACCCACATTACTTGGACAAAATATCACATCCTGACAATAAACAGATGATGCTCTTTACTCATTTTTAGAAAAAACTTCAAAAATGTTATAAGGTTCCAAACCCATGATCTACGATTTTCAGACTTACCCTCACTTTGGGTATTACTTCTACCCTCTTGGGTGCTTGAAGTTTGATGTCTTGTGGGAATTTCAAATTGCTCACTACTCTCAGCTGTCGTACGAATATCATCTCCAATGCTTGACATCTAAGACAAAAAAAAAAAAAGTGAAGAATGAGCGAGTGACAAATGCTTTTCAAAAACCAAAATTCAAACCAATTAAGAATAGATAATTAGATCATATATAGAGCGTTTCAAAGTTTCAAAGTCATATTGATTCAAGATCCTATGATCGTGCATGCAATATGATAGGGGAAGAAAGCATAAAGTTAGTGCCAAAGAGTTTGATAGACATTTATACGGATATCTAGAACTTATCAATTGCAAAAAGTGTCAAAAGCTCTACTCAATAAACAGAATGCATTTTGAACATCTCTTGCCAATCAATTTTCTTCCTTACATTCATAACCCAGATAGTTTTTTACAAGCAATGGACCAATCATCCAAAAAAAAAAAAACCATTCCACACCAAATCATGCATATGTTAGATTAGTAAGTTCAAAAAGAAAATCAAATTGAGATGCATTTGTTTTTACACAGGAAATTATCTTCCTTATAGTAATAAGAAATCATTACATCATCAATGAAAACTACAAAAGTCAACCCAACTCAAAAAAGCCCATCTCAGAACCAAATATTTGCAGCTGAATCTCCCATTTGCAAAAGTCTGATTCAAATGCTAGCTATCTAAGTTAGCCAAACAAAACTCAATTAATTCCAAAAAATATACAAAACCTTCGAAATCCGACCTAAAACAACAAACCCACTTCTTTCCAGAAACAAATCATCCATGACTCTTATAAAAAGGACAACAATATTAGCATTAAATACTAGTTCTTGTTCAAACATAAGCTTTGGGCATTGTAGATTTTGCAGCTGCATCTATCCTTCATGTTGGCAAATAAATAATATACAAACAGACAAATGAACAGACAAATGCTCTATCTCCTCCCATCATTCAACTGCTTGGATAGAAGAACCCAAAATAGGCAATTAGAAACACTGGGGTTCTATTTCTCATGTCCCTACTCTAATCCATCAAACGTGTTCAAATTTTATTAAAGAAAAGAGGTTGATGTAAAATTTTGAGCTTGAGAATAGAAAATCGTGCATCCAAACAACAAACATTTGTTGGCCAAAATGCTTACTCAGTTTTTGGACTAGAAAAATTCAAGGATTACATTCAAATGATTGAATCAAGAAGGCCCCGAAAGAAGTAGCCCTGAACTAGGAAATCCCATATCGCTAGCTTGTTAGCAGTTTCCAACAACTAAGAAAATTCTTGTCTGCTCATTGAACACACAACTACTGATTAGCCCATTGAACAACACATTCAAAACTATAAGAATCTTGACATTTTGCTAGAGGGAAAAGAAAAACCAAAGAAAATCAAAGCAAGCAAACAAAAAGAACAAACTGAGCACAGAAAACAATTTTTTTTTTTTTTGCGATGAATAGCAGCCTTAATCCACCTAGTGGACGGTGACAAACCCAAAAACCTTTATAAACCCTATTGATCATTACGAGAGGAGGACTAATTAGGAGAATTAACGTAGAAATGAAAAGAAAAATTTTTGCATATGAATTTTACCTCCATTGGTCTTGTCCTCCTTCAAAAGTATGGATCGAATTTGCAGGTGAAAATGATCAGTTTGTTGTTGCCAAATAAAGTTCACACTACTACAGATCGGTTTGTTGTTGCCAAATAATCTTCGAAGGCAAAAAGTGCAAATTTCCTCTAGCAATTAGGGTTTAATCTTGAATTTGGATCAGATAGGATCAATCGGGAATCGATCCGAACCGATCTGATCTGATATATTAACAAAATGAGTTAACTTGATTTTGTTCGATCTGAAATTTCAAATCAGATTGAATCGATTTGATCCGATCCGCGGGTCAATTTTGAGTAGCCCTAGCACTAATGGATACGTATTCACTTTGGGTGGAGCTGTTATTACGTGGAAATCCAAAAGACAGACTTGTATTGTGTTGTCGTCTATGGAATTAGAACTTTTTGCTTTAGCCTCAGCTAGTGAAGAGGTAAAGTGGATAAAAAATTTGATAATGGATATTCCTTTGACTCAGCTAAAGATTAATTCTTTAAACTTGTTATGTGATAATCAAGCAACTGTCCAAGTCGTTAAAAACTCACTCTTTAATTTGAAAAAGAGACATGTGAGACTGATACATGCATTGTTGAATTATTTGATAGAACATGGAGTTATCACCTTGATCGATGTGCGATTGAAGGATAATTTGGCCGATGCTCTCACAAAGGGTTTGCATAAGGATCGCATATTCAAAATAGTGGGGGAAATAGGATTAAAAACTGTGTAGACAAGTCTTAATCATCATTTAATTATGTGTTTTGAATATTGATCTTCCTTTGTTGGCCAAAATGATAAGCACAGTTAAGTGTTTAATTGATGTTCATAGTCACTGATGAATCTGGAAAAGGTGAGTTGTCGCATTCCAAATTTGATGTAGATAACTTTAACCTAATTCAGAGGTTTTACTCAAGACGGTTGTGTCATTCCAAATTTGATGAACATAATCTAATTTGGTTGGACGATTCCTTTTTGGTTAAATGGTCTCATTCCAAGCTTGATGCTAGACTATTTGACTTAAAGGAGTTAGTGGTTGTGACATTCCAAATTGAAACACAGAAATAATTGTTTGCATAAGAAGCCTATTGGTCTTGTTCTTAATTGAAACTTGACTTCACTTCACTAAGTTTTTTGTAAGTGATTTGACTATTGGTCTTGTTATTTGAAACTCGACAATTGGTTATTCTCTTGCAAATAAACTTAAGTTACTAGCTCTTTGTAAATCAAACTATTTAGGCCTTGTTCATAAATGTATGAAACTGGGGCTTGATGCTTATGAACATGACATTTTGATGCTATATGACATTGATGTATGTTTTTTCTCTACCTGATGTAGTGGTGCTAAGTCCTTTTAGTAAGAGCTAGACGCTCTAGTGGACTAATCAAATGGTTGAATTCATGTTAATATGAAATTCATGTTTGATAATCTACAAGGCATGGTAGAGATGGAGGAGAGCTTGATGGGTGGGATCCTGAATAGGATAACCTACTTGATGAAGATATCATCTAGAGTTTGTGGGGGACTTATCAGTTCACTTAAATTTTGCCCATTTTTTAGATGATACTCACTTTGTTCATTGTCATTGTGAAACTAGTATATTCTTTTCAGTATTTGTTGAAACCATTAATCATCTAGTATGGTTCCTACTTACTTGAGAATATAAATATGTTATGGTTTCATTTTATATGAAATGGATTGTTGATGGAGTTTCTAAAATTTCATTAGAAAACTCTATACTTGGATGTGAATAATTCATATTTGTTTGAATATTACACTGAAACAGGAATGTGAATGATTCATGTTTGTTTGAACATTACACTGACCATCGTATTAGATTGTGTTGTATAATGAACATAAGAGGAGATTGTTGGGTATATTTAAATATATATAGTCTAAATAATTTATTCACATGCAAGCTTAATAGGTGAACTGTAATCCAATAAGTGAAGGCTTGGTTATTTGGGCACATGTGGGTTGTAGTCTAATAGTTTGCATACATATACTCTATAGGGGTATAGTTGAAGGTAACATTGTTGAGTATTCCAAACTTGATGTCTCAAGGTGTAATACTTCAAGCACCAATCTTTCTCAGACTCATACCTCCAACATTGCTGTGGACAGAACACCTTTGCTACCAACTCCTGTAACAACGAGAAGGTTAATGGGATTTGATGAAGAGTTTGGAGGCTTTTACAAGGATAAATTTGGTAAGCCTTGCTACTTTAATACACCAAAAATTGAATTGCTTGTGTTTAATGGTGAAAATCCAAGGGAGTGGATCTGAAAATGTAATGAATGTTTTGCTCTAAACAAATTGGGGATGCTTGGAGGGTTGATATGATAGAGTTGTATTTAGAAGAGAAGGTAGACATATTGTTTCAAAGCCTTAAGTTGGTAAGGGGTAAAGTGACATGGGAGGAATTTTCAGATACTCTAATTCAAAGGTTTGGGGATAAAGGGGGTAGAGATGAGATAGAGGAGTTTAACAAACTAGTTCATGTTGATTTAGTCACTGATTATCAAGAAAAATTTGAAAAATTGAGGACTCCTCTGCTTTATAAGGATCCAAGGTTATCTAAGTAGTATTTTATTTCGAGTTTTGTTAGTGGCCTCAAAGAGGAACTCAAACCTATGGTCAAAATGTTAAACCCCCAAATATGATGGAAGCTTTTGAAATTTCCTTGTTACAAGAGAGATTTATAGAATTAGCAGCCAAGACAAACAAAGTTGCATTGAAAACCTTTGGGGAAAGCAACTATGGAATATCAAGAGCACAATCTGGAACCAAGAATAGGGTCAATATAAAGTGCCCTAGGCAAATAAGGGTAGTACTGTTCACAAGGGGTAAAGAACATGAAGAGAGGTGAGAATTGTAAGAGAATATTTCCGCAAGAGCTTAAATATAGGAGAAACCATAGTGGTAAAAAATTTGGTCCAAGGCACCAATGTAAGTTTAGGCAATTTAACTTTATGATTTCAAAAGAAGAAGAGGATGGAAAAGTGGAAGATTCTGAAAAAGAGCCAGAGGAGCACATGGGGGGTATGTTAGAATGTGACCGAATTGTTGAGTTTAATAAATAGATATTAATAATTATATTAATATATTAATAATTTCTTATTTAGTTTTTATTATTTATTTAATAGTGGAATAAATTTTAATCATTTATTTATGTACTTGATAGACGTACTAGACTAAAGGTTAGAGATATATAAATTGGTTATCTCTTTACTCATTAGGGTTATATAAAATCATCTCGATCAATCTATCAAATCGTCTGTGACAGAAAGAAAGGGTAAAAAGAGAGAAACCAATTTTGACAGAAGGGGTGCTGTTTTTTAATCTTTTCGTGAAATTATGTCTTATGTATCAGGTATACAATCAATTCGATTTAATTATTTGTAATAAATTATTTATTTGAAAATTTTACTTTATGTTTATATCATGAAGTTTAAGTTTTTCATGTAATATTACAGCATGAGTTTGAAAATAAATATTTTATCTTTTAATAATTTTGATCGTGAATCGTCTGCATACTAATTTTTAAAAAAAAAAAAGAAAAAGAAAAGAAAGGTGGCAGACATTCCCTACAAACCTCTCTAGTGCCAATTTCACTAGAGGGCCATACATTCGGGGACGAAGGGATATCCAGGAATCAATAAACCAATTAAACTTTTGTTTAATTGGTTTTTCACCAATTGTTTATGAATCAGGAACCAATTATCTATAATAGTTTTTCACCAACCATTAAACTCTAGCAAGGGTAATAGGGTATGGGATGGGCTTAGTGGGGCGGCCCAACTACACTTCTATTGGATCAGTTCATGATTCAAGTCAGACTTTGATCGGCTTAGGTCAAGCAATCCATGGTGCTTGCTGGGCTTAGCCTTGGTGGGTTTCGCTCCATCACTTCCACGAATCAGCCAACAAAATAATGATAATAATAATAATTTTGTTAATCAACTTCCCAAGTCTAATACCCAACTTTTTAGGCGTGCTAAAATTTATGTCAATTATTTTAATTATTCTGTGTTTATTTATTTTATGAAATATTATGAAAGATTTTTATTTTATTGTCATATTATGATTTTGGGAATATTAATGTCATAATTCCCTTGATATGTTAGATTTACACATGATATTAATATAAAAAATTAGTTTGTTAGTCACCAAAGTGGCCAAACTAATTAATTTAATTTTTTTGTCATGTAGTAAAGTATTGTCATTTATTCATAGTACGTTAATGCCTATTATTGTAATTATATGAATAAGTGACATTTATTAATTGATAGAATTTTAGAATTTACACAAAGGTAAAATTAATATTCTATAACTAACAAACATTATGGATAATAATCAATTTACTTCTCAAATATATTTGTGTATCCAAAGATACTATTTTATTTGATGAGGCTTGTTTGACTATCTAATAAAGTTTGCATGGCATCAAGTTTATGATAATATATTGTTGAGCTTACCCAAGGAAGCCTGCAATATATTTTAAATGTTTAATGATTTAAATCCGATAATTTATTGAGTATTTATGTTCTTGTAGCTATTTCTCTCCATTCACATGCTTCTTCTGTTACTATATTTAATGGTTTGAATTTCTCTGAATGGTGCGAACAAGTCAATTTCCATTTAGGTGTTTTGGATCTTGACTTAGAACTATTAGAAGGAAAATCTGCTACTATTACAGACATGAGTATTGAGGTTGAAAAATCAAACTATAAAGCATCGGAAAGGTCTAATAAATTATGTCTTAATTTTATTCAAATGACGATTGCTAACAACATTAAGATTGCTATTCCACAAACTGAAAATGCTAAAGAATTCCTTAAACTTGTGGAAAAATGTATTCGTTCTATTGATAAGTTTCTCACTAGTACCTTAATGGTTGAGCTCATGACCATGAAGTATGATGGGTTGCAAAGCATGCAGCAACATGTCCTTGAGATGACAAATATTGTAGCAAAATTGAAGACCCTAGGTATAACAGTTGATGATTCCTTCTTAGTGCAATTTATTATCAATTCATTACCTCCTGAATATGGACATTTCCAAATTAACTACAACACTATTAAGGACAAGTGGGATATTAATGAATTGTTCAGTATACTAATTCATGAGGAAATAAGGCTAAAGAATCAAGGAATTCATTCTATTAATCTTGTGGGTCAAAGAGGTAATAAGATTCATAAGCCAAAGGCCAATAAATTTAAGAAGAAAGTATTTGTTAAATTGATATAGGTTACTACTGATACTGATAAGAACGAACGAAAGACTTATAAGTGTCACTTCTATAAGGAAGAAAGACATTATCAGAAAGATTGTCTAAAACACAAAGCTTTGTTCAAAAAAAGGTACATCTAACCTTTTTGTATGTTTCGAATTAAATTTAACTGAAGTTCTTTCAAATACTTGGTGGCTCAATTCTAGTGTTACTACTCATGTTTCCAATTGATGCAGGGATTCCTTACAATCCAAACCATAAACCCAATTGAAAGTTTTTTTATTCATGGGAAATCGTAAGAAGTTCTCAATTGAAGGCATAGGGACTTATAGTTTAGTGTTGGATACTGGTCACCACTTGAACTTAATACAAACTCTCTATGTACATTCAATTTCTAGAAACTTAATTTTTGTTTCAAAACTTGATGAAAGTGGGTTTACTCTTAAGTTTGGACATAGTTGTTTTAGTTTATGTAAACATAATTCTATTATTGGTTATAGAATTCTTATGGATGGTTTATATAAATTGAAATTTGATGTTAATTTTTCAAAATCTCTATTTTCTATTTATCATACTGTTGGAATTAAATGAAGCATGATGAATGATAATTTTTTTTACTTGTGGCATAAACATTTGGATCATGTATCCAAAGAAAGATTAGTAAATAATGAAGTTCTTTCGAATTTAAATTTTACTAATCTTGGCATGTGTGTGGATTGCATTAAGGGAAATCAAACCAAATATAGTAAGAAAGGAGCTACAAGAAGTACTCAACTTCTTGAAATTATACACACTGATACATGTGGACTTTTTGATACTCCATCCATTGGTGGAGAAAAGTACTTTATCACCTTTATAGATGAATTTTCACATTATGGATATATCTATTTGTTTAATGAAAAATCTCAAGCTATAAATACCCTTAAGGTATTTGTAAAGGAGGTTGAAAGGTAATTAGATAGAAAAGTGAAAATTGTACGGTTTGATAGAGGTGGTGAGTATTATGGAAAATATGATGAATCAGGATAATGTTCAAGTCCATTTGCAAAATTTCTCGAGCAATATGGCATATGTGCACAGCATACTATGTCACGCACACCTCAACAAAATAATGTGGTAGAAAGGTGTAATAGGACATTAATGGATATGGTTAACAATATGATGAGTAATTCCACATTACCCAAAACATTGTGGACACATGCACTTAAAACTATTGTGTCTTTGCTAAATAGGATTCCTAGTAAGGCAATTTTTAAAACTCCTTTTGAGTTATGGATTGAAAAGAAACCTAGTTTGAGGCACCTGCATGTTTGCAGTTGCCCAGTAGAAGAACGAGTTTATAATCCACATGAAAGGAAATTAGATTCTCAAACAATTAGTGATTACTTTATTGGTTACCCAGAGAAATTTAAATGATATAGGCTTTATTATCCAAATGTTCCATCACCCATAAATGTTCCAATATCCATATCTTCATCAAATATTAACCCATGTTGGAAGAGCAAAATGATCCTGGGCAATATTTGAATGAAATACCACCTCATGAAGGAACTAACTTGCAGCCAACTAACATTAATGAACTATGTGGAGTAATTTTGAATAAACCTATAAGGACAAGAAGGTCAGCTATTTCTGATGACTATGTGGTTTATTTGCAAGAGTCAGAATTTGATTATGGCATTTATGATGATCCAATTTCGTTTTTCACATGCCATATAAGTCTGATAAATGGATTGATGCCGTGAAAGATGACTTGAATTCAATGGCATAAAACAAAATTTGGGATCTTGTTGATTTGCCAGAAGATCTAAATGAGTCGAATGCAAATGGATTTTTAAGACCAAATGAGACTTGAATGGTAATATTGAACGATATAAAGACAACCTTGTTGCCAAGGGCTATATTTAAAAGGATGGCATTGATTACAAAGAAACTTTTTCACTTGTCTCAAAGAAGGACTCATTGAGAATAATTATGGCATTAGCGACTCAATATGATTTAGAGCTACATCAAATGGATGTGAAAACTGCTTTTTTGAATGGAGATCTTGAGGAGGAAGTTTATATAGATCAACTTGAAGTTTTTTCCATAGAAAGAAAGGATCACATGGTGTGTGAATTTAAAAGATCAATATATGGATTTAAACAAACTTCTCAATAATGATATATTAAATTTAAAGATACCATAATATCTTTTGGTTTTGAAGAAAACACTGTTGATCTCGAGGAGGAAGTTTTTTGAATGGAGATCTTGAGGAGGAAGTTTATATGGATCAACCTAAAGGTTTTTTCATAGAAAGAAAGGATCACATGGCGTTAAATTTAAAAAATCAATATATGGATTTAAACAAACTTCTCGACAATGATATATTAAATTTAATGATACCATAATATCTTTTGGTTTTGAAGAAAGCACTGTTGATCGGTGTATTTATCAAAAGATCAATGGGAGTAAGTTTGTATTTCTAATCCTATATGTTGATGATATTCTACTTGCTGCTAATGATTTGGGCATGTTGCATAAGACTAAAGAATTTCTCTCTAAAAAGTTTGAAATGAAAGATATGGGAGAATCATCTTTTGTAATAGGAATTTCGATATTTTGAGATAGATCACAAGGACTGGTAGGATTGTCACAAAAAGAATATATCAAAAGAATTCTTGAGAGATTTAATATGAACAAATGTTCTACAAGAGTTGCCCCAATACAAAAGGATTATAAATTTAGTCTTATACAATGTCCAAAGAATGATGTGGAATGTAAAAAAATGAAATCTATTTCATATGCTTATGTTGTTGGCAGTTTGATGTACTTGCAAATATGCACAAGACCCAATATTAGCTTCGTGGTCGGAATACTGGGCAAATATCAAAGTACTCATGGTATAGATCATTGGAAAGTTGCAAAGAAAGTGTTAAGATATTTTCAATGAACAAAGGATTATATGCTCATGTATAGAAAATATAATCCAGTAGAAGTGATTGGATATTCGAATTCAGATTTTTTTAGATGCATTGATAGTAGAAAGTCAACGTTTGGTTATTTGTTTATACCAGTAGAATGAGCAATTTCATGAAAAAGTGCCAAACAATCTGTTATTGCTCATCCACTATAGAAGCATAATTTGTAACTTGTTTTGAGATTACAATCCATGCATTATGACTATGAAATTTTATTTTAGGGCTTGGGATTGTCGACATCATTAATAAGCCATTGAAAATTTATTGTGATAATTCTACAGTAGTTTTCTTCTCCACGAATGATAAGTATTCTAGAGGCGCTAAATATATAGAGTTGAAATATTTTGCCATAAAGGAGGAAGTTCAGAAACAAAGAGTGTGTACTGAATATATTAGAACGGATCTTATGATTGCAGATTCTTTAACTAAAGGCTTGCAACCAAAAACATTTAAGGAACATGTTCAAAGAATGGATCTTGGTTATATTGACAATTGACTGTAAAGATGTTTTAACACTCTTGAACTCAATAAAAGATTTCTGACATATTGGCAATTTTTCTTGTTTATTATAATTGTGTACATATAATGTTATTAAGCAAGAAATAAATATGTTTATAAAACATTATTGTGGACCTTTATGATATTTATATATCACTTATGATATCTAATATGGTAAATTGCTAGTGTAGTGGTATATGGAAGGGAGCATGCAATATTAAAGTGTATGACTGCCATAACCCACATTATGTGATTTATTATGAAAATATTCAAGAGATTTGTTTTGCGCGCTTAATGTTTACACTATTAAAATAAAGTTTGAAGTATCGGCCAAGTGGGAGAATGTTAGAATGTGGCCCGAATTGTTGGGTTTAATAAATATATACTAATAATTATATTAATATATTTATACTTTCCTAATTGGCTCATATAACCTATTTAACAGTAGAACAAATTTTAACCGTTTATTTGGGTATTTGATGGACGTATCATATCAAATGTTAAATATATATAAATTGTTCATCTCTCTACCCATTAGGGTTACAGAAAACCATTTCCATCAAATCATCTATGACAGAAAGAAAGGGTTCAGAGAGAAAAACCATTTTTGATAGAAGTGGTGGTGTTTATCAATCTCTTCACAAAATTATGTCTTCCACATCAGGTACACAATCCTTTCGATTTAATTATTTGTGATAAATTATTTACTCGAAAATCCTACTTTATGTTTATATCATGAAGTTTAAGTTTTTCAGGGTACTTAACAACTAATTGACCTATCTCTGCACACTCTTTTCACTAACCTTAAAAGGAATACTATAACATTACAAGGGTTGGTTAAAGATTAGTTGGTGCATATCTTGGTAGATATTGGGAGCACAGATAGTTATTTGGACTACAGAAAGGTGAAATAACTGAAGCTGTCAAATAAGACTTGCAATCCCTTTTCAGTAACACTTGCTAATGGAAGCACACTCACAGGTTCAACATTCTGCCCTAAAGTCCCATGGAAGATCCAAAATTATTAGTTCTATTTTGATTTAAAATCGATGGATTTGGGAGGTTGGGATATCAGTCTTGAAGTTGATTGGATGGTCCAACACAACCCCATCACCTTTGATTTTAAGGAATTGAATCTTCAATCGGATAGAGAATGAGAGATATGTACATTGTAAGGATGTGCTCAACAACCTGAAATGCAGTTAGTAAGGGGAAAGGAGGTGAGTAAGTTCTTGAAATCCACCAGAAAAGAGCTAAGGAGGTTGCCACTAGTGCAAATGGCAAAAAGTGCATCAGAAAATTTGGTAACAACTGATTCTTTACCTGAAAGTGTCTCTAGATTATTATCACAATATTCAAGTGTATTTGCAAAACCGAACACACTTCCTCTTTCAAGATCAGTTGATCACCATATTCCTCTTAAACCTGATGCTCAACTATTCAAGCTTAAGCCATAAAGATATGCACATTCACAAAAGGCTAGATTGAGAGACAAGTGACAAAAATGCTTCAATTGGGAATAAAAAAAAATAGTACTAGTCCTAATGCTTCACCAGTGCTATTAGTTAAAAAGAAAGATGGCACATGGAGGTTTTGTGTAGATTATAGACACCTCAACTGATTCTTTATTGTGGTTTTTTTCTTCCTTTTTTTAATTTTTTTAAAAATTCTTTTTATGTCTCTTGTTCAATTTGGTGTAAAATTTTGGTCAAGCAAAGGTACAAAAAGTGCATAATTTTTTGGCCAAAAACAATTGCCAAAAGGGACAAGAATTCGGCTCAAGAAACTACCCAAAAGAAAGCAGGAATCGGCCAGCAAAGTACAGAATTTTAGTCCAACAATAATTGCCAATTCTAAATCCAATTGTGATAAGGAAAGTTAATCATACTTGGATTCTTTTTTGACAAAACCCACGTTTCTTTGGCAAGAAAAATTCTATTATGACTCAAGACAAAAGGAAGCATAGGTTTTAGCAGCAAATTAACAAGAATTCTGGACAAATTCCAAGGATGCAGTATGATTTGTATAGATTTTGTTACAATTCTTGAGCACTAAAACACATCTTCAACAAGAATTCAAGAACAAACAAATAAAGAGGGCAATAAGGTTTTTGTTTTGGAAATTGTAACAAGAATTCAAGATCAAAGTGTTTTTTTAGGAAGGTAGAATTTTGAAGCAATTCTTGAAGCAAATTCAGCCAAATAATTCAAAAAACAATGATTCAAAAAAAAGGAATTCAAGAAACAAGAATTGTTTTTCTCTTCTTTCTTTCTTTCTTTCTTTCTTTCTTTTCTTTTGGTTTTTGATCTTTTGGTTTTTTTTTTCTCGACTCTTTCTTCTTCTTTTCTTTTTTAACCAAAAAAGAAAAATTCATAGCAAGAAGTATCAACACAAAGCAGAAGTATGCATGAAAAATCAACACAAAGATTATGGCTGGACAAGTCATGGAGTTCAGATTTTTTCAACAAGAAAAAACCGTCAGCTATTTAATTTTTTTCCATAGAATAACAAGACCAAAATTATCTACACAAAAAGTAAGAAGTAAGAAAATGTTTAACCAAGTCTCAAAAACTAGGGTTAAACAACTAATTTGACTACCACAAGAAAAATAAATTTTCAACTATTACAAGAAAAACAATATAAACATAATTTGAAACTACAAAATTTCGAAATTACCTAGAGCTCTGATACCAAACTGATGTGCACCTCACGACAATAAAGAGCCAGTAATACACAATAAGTGAACAGGACCCAAGACTTAACTTACGAAATCATTAGAATCGGCGGAATTGAAACTGATGGATGAAGTGTCGTCACATCCTAGGGTTCTACTAGATTGATAAGACTCAAAGGCACTACAAATTGGTCAAGTTTGATAAGCCCGTTCTTCTTTGAAAGAATGAAGAGATTTTTTCACTCAAACTCTCAAGGACGTAATGTCTAAAAAATTATCAACTTGTCTATTATGGTTGTGGCCAAATGGCCTCTTTAAATAGAGTACAAGGATGTCTTGAAAAAGGTAACAACTAAAATCCTAATCCTACTCTAATACTTGAGGAGGGGTGATTTTCTTCAAAGATTAAGGCAGCCTTACAAAATAAAAAGGATATAAAAACCCTAACTAAAACACCTAAGTTTCGGCCACAAGAAAACACAAGGTTCAGCGAACAATAAAAATCTAGCAAGGGTGGCTTTTAATTACCTAAATTCAGCCCTTCAAGAATTAAAATAAAGCTAAAAAAATTGATTAAATAACTTGGTCTATTTTCACACTAGAATTCAGCAAATGTAAGACTAGTTTTCTTCCATTTGGACTTGCAATAAATGAATGATTTGCAAGTTTTGGCTGCATGCTTGACGGACTTGGATGTCACGGATTAAACCACTTAAGTTTTTTGAACTCGTTTAACCCTAACTTTCATCATCGACCCCATAATATGCCATAATAGATCAAATGCTTGCCGAGTTAGCTTGTCGACTTCTTGGTTCTCGTCAATTTCCCATGATCAACCATTCTACTATTTCATCACTTACACAAAGAGAAGAGTTTCAAAGAATGTTGTCAAATTAAATTAGCAAAGGAACAATAAATTCTTGGGGTTATGGTAATAGAGAAAGTGTTTCATATTAATTTGAGGGAAAGTAGAGTATTTAACAAATAGAAGTAAAACGAGGTCTTATTAATTTAAATTTTTATATTTAAATTGAATTTTAATTTACTTATTTTGGTAATTTTCTTGATAGATTTATGCACAAAAGTAATATCACATTTAAAATCAAAAGACTGATGTAGTTTGATTTGTACAATAATAAAAGACGAAGGTCTGTATATAATGAGTTAGATCATGTAAACTGATCTGAAAATTTGGATGTTGGCCTGCATTTTGTTTGTGTGTATGCGGGTTGTTTTTAATATTTTGTCTTTAATTACTCTCTTTTTTGGTTTTTTTTTCCCTGTTTTTCTTTTCCTCAATGTGGTACCGATTAATTAAATAACATTTTGATTTTTCTTTCTTTTCTCTCTCAACCAAACATTATTCTCCTCTCCCTCACAAAGCCTCAATCAAGGGTACAATCAAACATAAAGTTCACTAAATACAAATCAAAATACATTCAAGATGATGTTGAACAAATTTCCCTAATCAATTAACCTCAATAATTGTAGGGGAAACAACAAGCGGAAACAAAAACAACAATTTAACAACACAATAATTTAATGAATAATAAACAAATACAGAACATGAATAACACAAAGATTTAATGTAGTTCGGTTTAATTTCAAAATTTATGTTCATCAAGAGAAATATATCTTTATTATGAGAAAAAAATCCATACAAGAATATCTCTTATATTCCAGTTCAAAAGACTATGGACTACCTTTCGCATCCCCAAAAACTACATCTCTTCCTATTCTTCATGATTTTATGTACAAAATCAATTGCCTATTTATAACAATAAATGTTACTTGATTTCTAATCAAATATTAATATTAATAGGAAACAACTTGGTTTCTATTCCAAATCAATATCAGATTTAGAAACTATCATAGAAAATATAATTCTAAAGAAAAAACTAATTTCCTTTTTTAAAAAAAAAAATATGTCAACTTCCTAACAATAAGAGGAGGTTTGTTGAGTTAATTAATGGATATTATTCCACATTGAAAAATTACGAAGAACTGAAATACTTAATAAGTAACAAGAATACATAGTTTAAACTTTTAGATTCAAATAAACTCCTATTACGTATTGGATCGCTCTATTTAGCATCTTCATATTGTAAACCTCCTCAACAATAATAATACACTCTTGTTATGTCAAATTGATGTCCTTTCTTTGAATATATCTCAAGTGTCATTTTGGTTTTCTCCCCCTGTTTTGGGTTTTAAGGATACAGCAACCGAAATTTTTCCATGTGTTTAGTTTTGGGACTTTTCACAAACTCTTCCAGGCAATATAACTTTGGGGACAGATTCCAACAAAATTTTTATTCATTTGGACAAAAAATATTAATTCGCTAAAGAAAAACCCAATTAAATTTCTCTTATCGAATTTCAAGCAAATTAAAATAAGACTGAAAAACGCTCTGGTGAATTACATTATTTTTGTTGAATGCAGAAATTATTTGCATTTTATTCATTGCAAATAGAAGTTATATAGACTACTTGAACTATATAAGGTTAATGATACACATAATCAAATATTAATTTCAGTAAAATCTATCATGTATCATTATTTCCTTCAAAAATTGTTTGAAAATAGGCTGTGAAAATTGTCTGGTATACAAGAGCATCTTCCCCATGCACCATCCTTTCCTTCATTATTTCTTAATCTTTTTAATTTTTATTTTTTAAAGGAAGGTCTCAAACTTAAAATCTTTTAAGTTATAAAGGCTCTCACCTTACTATTTAAGTCAGCCCTCATCCTATATTTTTCACTCTCTTCATTTCAAAAAAATAGTCCACTCTCAACTTTTAAACTTTTTTTTTATATTATCCTTATTAATAAATATAATATATAGCTTATAATTAAAAAGTAGAGGTAAAATTAAAAAATTATGTATTTAATAATGTATGAAATATGTTATATTTTATTATTAAAACAGTTTTATCCAACTAAAATAGGATTTTTTGAAGGCAAAAGGAGCACCTGATGGTTTGCTGTGGAAATTCCATTTAAGTCTTAGTTCCCAATTCTCTTTAGACCCATGATATCCACAATTATCAAGAGTGTTATATAGAAAACAGTTCTAGTATAAAAAATGAAACAAGTAGAGATTGGGACGAAAATTTGTGCTCATTATTTACTTGTTATTGATATAGACCTATTGTCATTAATGTTTTTCTAAATATATTAATTTATAGTTTTTGTTACCTACACAATTGATGAAGTCCATATTCATTTCCTAATTCGAGATGAATATTTGACTGATTCCACTGTTGCATTTGTAAAACAGATTTTGAAATTATTCCCAAATAGACACTCTTATCATTAAGTTAGTGGGTTTTTAGACTACTAAAATTAAGGATGACCGAGTTAGAGTTTTCCCCTCTCTCTTACTTGGCGAGATTAGATGTACTTATACTTGAAATAGAAACGTATACTCAAATTGTCCCACTTACAAATTTTTCTTGGACTAATATTTTGGACCCTGCACCATGGGCTGAGTTTCAACACTCATTAACAATAACATATGTAAACTTTATCAACTAATTGTCAATTAATTATTTTTATTACCAAAAACATTTACGGCAAGATACTAGCTTATGTAGTATTACTCTTACGCTCAATATCTATCATTTGCTTTTTATAGTAGTTGTAGAAGCAGTTGTCAACTTGCAAGATCCAATTTCAAAATATTTACTACCGATTGATTAATTGATGCATAATTGTTTCATTAGTTTTCCTAAGCACTTACCACGCTATTTCTAAATTGATTAAATACCAATGTCATCATCAAATATTGCAAATGTAAAATCTGAGTACTAATCCCCACTCCCCCCCCCCCCCCCCCTTCCCCTTTCTTTGTAAGTAAACCAGCATTTCCCCTACTACCAAATATTAAAATTCTTTTCGTACTCTATTTTTTTTTTTTACTGAAACAATAGTAATTTCATTGAATGAATAATGGTACTGTACAATTGTTAGCCAAAGAAGGTTAAGTGATCTCCTTGGTCTAAAGTAATAGCCAAGGAGGAAAATGGAATAATAGTTGAGAGTTACCATTATCCCATTGCTTACAACGATAAACTAGTTTAAAACTAGCTAACATGAATCTTAGTCTATACAAGGGAAGTAAAGCTACAATATCAAAAAGATTGCCAAAAAGATTGATGTTGTGAGATATAGTGGAAATAGTTAACTTCAACTAAATGACTAAGTTTGGACACTATATCTTGAATATCAATTTGCAATCTAGGCATACATGATTTGTAGAAATCACATATGAGCATTCTAAAAAACATAATGTACCAAGTAGAAAAACCAAAATCTGCATGCTTCCATTCTTCAATAGAAAACAGGATCCTTGTAAGAACTCTTTCAGAATTTCATGAACATGCACCAATTTAATGATTAGTTAATATGGTATCTTTGATTCTTTCACCTCTTTATTATTTTACTCCATTAGTCAAATGTAGTTTAATGTATGAAAAACTTCTATAAATAATCAAGAAATTCACACAAACACAAATAGAAAACAAAAAAACCAATTAGAAATCAACTACAAAAATTACAGCACAAATCATGAAGATTTACCATGCCTTGATAGATACATTTTTGCCCTTACTGATTCTATCATTATGCTTAATCCCCACAGATGCAAGGGGTCATTTTGGTTGGTTATTACTAAAAAAGTTGGGAAATTTGCAAATATAGCACATTTTTTAGTTAATTTTGCAAATATAGCACTTTCTTTTTTTTTTTTGTTTGCAACTATAGTACTTCAAAATTGCATAAAGACCAAAATGTCCATCTCCTTTTAAAAACAAAGAAATAGCATACAATCCTTAGAGTGAAAACCATTCTTCTTCACTTCCTCATTACAATCTATAGTGGAAATACGAATTTATCAGCACCCATTCGTCTTCCCACTTCAATCATACCCCATTGTCGTATATTCCAATGGCACATAAGCGAGGAGGTAGCAATGTTTTCAGATGTTCTTGTTTACAATTGAATCGAGTTTGAACACAAAATTAGTCGAGCCCTAGGTCAAGTTATAAGTAGAGCACCACACATTTAATAGGTCGAGTACTATTAGTGGTCGACTAATAGGTTGAGTAAAAAGCCAAGCCCTTGGTCGAGTTATTAGTCGAATTCTACAGTGGTCGAATTATTGGTCGAGTACCAGATCAAGTAACAGGTCGATATGTAGGTCAAGTAAAAGGGTGAAATGTAGCTCGAGCAAACAGTCGAGATGTAGGTCAAGTACAAGAGTGGTTGAGTTGAAGGTCGAGTAACAAGCCTAGATGTAGGTCGAGTACAAGAGTGGTCGAGTTGAAAGTTGAATAACAAGTCAAGATATAGGTCAAGTATTAGAGAGTCAAGTTTTCGGTCGAGCATTAGGTTGAGTGATAAACAGAATAAGCAGACTTGTTCCAAAACAATTCATACTGAAAGCCATATAAATGCATACATTACATTACAAAAGTTCATCTTTCACCACACATGAAAAAACCAAAAAACGTAAGGCAAGCTCAACATAAAGTATACTCCAAAAATTTCTTTATAATCAATTAGTTAATCATACCAAGTAGCAAGGTTTACATGATCAAATGGATTAGAGAAAGTTTTACAAAAATTCACATACATGGTCTTATGAAATCACTTTTTGGCCCTACGTATGAATGGATTAGAGCAAGTTATACGGTTGTGTCCACTCCTTCTGCAATGACTATATTTCTTCACAAATCTCTCCTTCCTTGTTAAAGGAATTTTATGCTTCTTGAGCCTACCACTCTTAGACCTTGGTTCCGGAGGAGCTAGTTGAATAGATAGAATTTCTTCAGATACAATCCAATCCTTAGGTTCACCAACCGACAAAATGGGATATGTATAAACAGATAACAGTGCATCAGTTTGGTAAAATGACGAGCATAATGAGTAATGGTCAATTTATCGGCGACGGATTGCAGTTAATGCATGAACACAAAGAAGTTGATCCATATCAAACACTCGACACATGCACATTCTTTGAAGCAAATTGACTATAGCAGTACGGTTTGCAATGTTTCGTACACACCATCGGTGTATATCGACCGACTCAACAACATATGATTGTGCATCTCTCATCCTGGATGCAAGCTCATCTTCAATGTATGGGGTTGTATGTGTGTTCAGTTCGCTAGCCGCTATACGCCTAGCATAAAACCATCTTTGTACTATGTTCTAAATGTACTCAACCAAACAATGAATTGGTAATTCCCATGCATCATTCAACAATGTGTTGAGATATTCTGCAATGTTGGTGGTCATTATAGTATACAGTCTTCCTCCAGCATATGCCATTGTCCATCGTTCAATACTGACTTCTGTTAAATTACTCGCACACCGTTGAATTTTACAGTGAAAAATTCTCCACATCTTATTGAATTTAACAAGAGTGTAAGCCTTTGCAACCTTAAAGTACACGGGGAGCATGTCTTTGTGTTTGAATATTGCTCTTAAGTTGTTGCTCAGATGATAGATACATACTTCATGGAAGGTATTCAAGAAAACATTTGATATACCTTTTGCAATGCTTTTATGCTTGTCAGGCACAAACACCAATTCATCTATATCATCACTTATTGCAGTCTTCAACTCTTCCAAAAACCACTCCCACGAGGCATCATTTTCTAAATCAATCACTCTCTAGCTGATGGGGTACATTTGGTTGTTACCATCTATATAAGTGGCAACAAGTAATGACCCCAGGGTATTTTCTCTTTAAGAAGCATGTATCAACAGCAAGAATTGGTCACATACAAATTCGAAATCCACGTAGTGATGCTTCAAATGAGAAAAAAAGATATTTGAAGCTTCTGTCTTCTTCCATTTCGAGATCAGTAAACATACCCGGATTACATGCCCTCAACATGTGCATATAAGCTGGAAGTATTCTATAAGAATTTTCAAATCCACCTCTCATTTTGTCCAACGCAGATTTCCTTGATTGCCAAACCTTGTTGTACGCTATATTCACACACAACTTTTGACGAATATCTGTCATGATTTTAGCGGATTTATGCGGTCGACATACTTCCTAATACTTACACCTTGTTCACGAACCTATTATTTTACTATTTGCCTGCCTATTATTACACTGCACCAACGATAACTGACATGTATGGGTGTTTTCAAATTTAGTGACCTTTCAAGCACTCGAATTCCCAATGGAAGATGCATTCATTTTTCATTTGCAATTGCTTTGCTTGTATTGTATGTACCAATACTTACTATTTGTCCTAACAACCTTCCATTCGTAAAATTGCTTTACAGCAAGTATACTCATTCTCATATACAATTGCTCCCTCGTTTCAAAAACATCATTTACTACAACATTTACCACGGTGGCTAATCTATCAGAAGAAGTCCCGCTGTCCGTATGGGATGACCTTATTGTTGTATGGCATTATACGACTAGTAGTTCATGTGCTTGAACCGAATTGACAAGCTCACCAGTCTCTGGTTGCTCGACAGATATATTATATTTTTTCACAATTATGGTATCGTCAACCGAAACGCCACCCTCATCACTAGCTCCATGATCATCAATTTCATCGATAAAATTGTTCTCGACAAAATTATTTGGAGGAAGAACATTGTTATGCCATATCGGACTGTCAAAACCCAATTGCTTTAGCAATGAATCGCTAGCACTATCTTCAGCGTGTGATGCTTTAGTGGCAGGTCGAAGGATAACATATATTGAAATTCTGACATTCTCGAACTGTCTAATAATTTCATTCAAAAAGCACTTGACATAGTAATCAGCCTTGATGGGGATAGTAGAGACTTTAGACAAGCACCTGGGTAGATATTCGATAACCAGTTTGTCTTTGATTTTATATCTAATTCCAGGATAGAAATGATGAGATTCACTAGTTCTGTGAAGTTTGTGTTCTCTTTTAACAAAAAAAGGTTCAATTCTCTTGTAATTAATAAAGTTTCGCTCATTTGTATTGGGATCAATGTTCCATTCTCTCCCATAAAAAACATTTATAGACCACATAATAGTGTGTGTCATTCCTACATATCCAACAAAAACTATCAATAAACAATGGTTTTATATTAAACATAAGAACCATAAATCAAATTAGCCATAAACAAGTAATAGGATCGTAGCAGGAATGTAAATATTGAAAGATTTTTTTCCAATTAAGTTGAGTCTCATTGCTCAACTCAGAATTCGATCTAACAAAGTACTCGACCTTGGGCTTGACTAAATACTTGACATTCCTATTGCTTGACCTAATATCGAGCTATACTCGACCTAATGTTGGACCTAGGGGCTCAACCAGTTTCTTCTTCAAATTCCACAAACCCAGTTCAAACAGGCAAATGTCCACTAATCTCTCGTAGATGTGATTTCTTCTTCACAGTCGCGGTCTTCTTACTTAAAGTTGATGGTCCAATAGAGTGTGCGAACAATGGGATGTGAGAATAAATTTTGTTTAATCGATGATGGTCCAATGGGGTGTGCGAATAATGAGTTCTGAGAAAAAAAATAGAAGATGATTTCTAAAATCTTAAAGTGTAATAAGGAACTGAAGTGTTATGTCTTAGCTGTTTAGAAGAGTATATGAGGGATATTTTGGTCTTTATACAGTATTGAAGTGCTATGGTTGGAAACAAAAAAAAAAGAGGTACTATATTTGTAAAGTCAACTTAAAAAGATGCTATGTTTGCAAATTTCCCAAAATAAGTTTCATGTTCATGTAGTCAACGGCCTTTCCAATAACACCGAGCCCTTGTTCATTCGTTGTCAATTTGGAAATGAGGACTTGGTTATGCAAACCCTTGCTGTGAACGATGATTTTCCGTGGCACTTTCGTGTCAACTTTATCGTATCTACGTTGCACTTTTGCCATTTCTATTGGTACACATTTGATACGAGGTTTGATGTTTTCGACCGCCGATTAGGCCATAAATCTAGCGAGGATGCATGCTATTGGTTAGTGAAAGAAGATGGCTTTTATCTGGCTCCCAGGAGCAACCCACATCCTCAAGATTTTCGATTATTTAATTATTGGTGATGAATTGCAAAATCATCTTGTCAATTGAGGAATTTTTATTTTTGTTAGTTACTAGTGTAGGATTCCAATGTAAAGTATGGGATTTATTAGTTACTAGTGCAGAATTCCAATGCAAGATATGGGATGTTTAGTAATTTTATTAATAATTTATTAAATATATATTGTTAAGAGTTTAGGGGAAATAGAAATTAAAAAAATTTTAAAGAGAAATTCTCAAATAATTAGAATTAATAAAAGTATGAAATAATGTTTGTTGAAGTGTATCAATTCATAGATTGTAGTTAAAAAAGTATTTTAAAATAAAACTACTAAATAATTATTATAATTTTAAAAAAATAGTATAAAATGTTAAACTCTAAATCATAAACTTTTTGTATATACGTCATAAAACTATTTGTAAGTTTGACTTTTATCATAGTTCTATATTATATATTTCAATATGTTTTTAAAATTCTATATATAAATAAAGCGAATGATTATTCCCTAAAATTTAAAAAAATTAAGCAACTAAAAAATCATAAAACAAATGACTAAAACTTTTCTAAATAAATATGAAATGATCCTACAAAAGTACAACTCATAGTGCTCAAAATTCAAAACACAAAAAGACATGTTAACTTAAGGGGGAAAGCAAATAATAAGGTCATAAAAAAAAAAAAGAAGAGTAAAAAGAGAAAAGGTAGATAATAATATTTTAATTAATGATATAGATATTACTGTCAAAGGTCTTTTATAATTACTACGAAAAGAATAAAGAAATTAATTAATTATGAAAAAACATACAAGTGAAAATTAAATTATTAAAAGGAATAAGAATTTTAATCATCTTTAAATTACTAAAAATTAATGGATAGTAAATAGATAACTTTTTAAAAAGTTTGTAAGATTTAGAACTTTAACCATTTTCTAATTACTAAATATTGATATTAATATTAATATTACAAAACAATAAAAAGACAATTTAATTCTTAATATTTATAATAATTATATTAAAATCAAATGACAAACTTTTCGCTTTTATATAATAGTGATGTTATAATTTATAGTACTCCCTCAATTTAAAAAAAAGATTTTAGTTTTAAATTTTTTTTTATTCAAAAACAGAGTTCATTTTTTGTGTAAAATTTTTTACTACTTTTTATTAATAATGGCATTATTTAATACAAATAAAAATGTAAAAATGTATTAAATGTATTGTATTTTATAATTAAAAAAAATTGTATCAAATTCAAAATAATTATTTTTTTTAAGACAGAGATAGTATTAATTTTCTTGTAAATTGACTTTGTTAGCACGTATTGTACGTATGGATATTTGTGGGCCTTCCTCGCGACCATCCGTCACAATAAGGTCGAGCTTGGGGAAATCTTGGAATTTTTTTAATCTTCAAATTATAACAATAATGTTTGTTATAAATTTTTTTGGTTGTTACAAAATTGTAAAATAATCTTAATAAAACATTTTCTTTACATAAATTCATTAAAAAATTATTAAGAAAAGATGTGTTGCTATATAGATGTGTGCATGATTCCAATTCTAAAACTAACTCAAAATAAAACTAGTGATTCTAAAACGGAACTCAGACTTGTAGCTCAATTATGGTCCTAATTGTATTTTTTTTATTGTTACAATATAACCATTATAAATGTCTCCCATTAACCATTTTTATCACATTATTTTGATTATATACTTTCTCTCTATTTTATTAATTTCAATCTAAATTAGTTTTTATTCTCTTAATAATTTACACTTTTAATAATATATAATTATCTTTTTCAAATAAGTTATTCGTCTCTCAACTTGAGACCTTAGTTTGATTTTGTCTCTCATACTCAAACAGTTTCAATTTACTCCCTGAACTTACGAATTTGATTGTAATTACTCCTTTTAATAGAATTGTGTCAAATGAAACTAAATGCATTCATTATTGACTTGCGCAATTTATAAATATTTTATTTAAATTACATTTCTAATTATTCAAATTACCTCTAATTTTGGCATTCTGTAATTTAAAGAATTAGTGGGTAATTTTGTCTATTCATAATATATATTTTAATAACTGATAAAAATTAGTGCATATTGTAAAAATTACAAAGTTGGAGGTAATAAAATCCAAAATTGAACTTTTAGGGAGCATTTAATAAAAAAAGTAAAAGTTCAGAATAGTTATTTGCAATTTACACTTTTTATTTTAGTTTCTTCCCTCATTCTTTGATGTAGATATGTGCAAGTCAGTTGGTTAAATACATTAAATCCTGATTGGTTTGATTCCATTAAAAATATCAATTACAATTAAAGTTGCCATTGAGGGATTAAATTGAAATTTTTTGAATGCAGGAGACGAAATCAAATCAAGGTCCCCAGTTGAGAGACAAATGATGTTTAGTTATCTAAATAATTATTTACTCCTTCCATCCCAAAAAAAAAGCCTACTTTTAAATCCCTTTCCTATAGTAACGTTACTAATAATGACCTAGTATTACATGACATAAAAAAGTAAGGGTGAAATTGAAAAATTGTACATTTAATAATACATTAAATATTTTATAATATATAAATAAAAAAAGGTTATACTAAATTAAAAGTGAAGTACCTTTTTTTAGAATATAGAAAGTCTTTATTTCTTATTTAATCCTTATAATTATTGCAATTAATTCTTTAAAAAATATTTTGTACGCAATGAATAGTTACATGGTGTAATAAGCTTTTTATGTATTTTTGATTTATTAAATTTATAAAAATAAAAATTCAAAATTTGGAACTAGAAACAAAACTAAATCAGAATTGGAATTAATAGTTTTGAAATCGTGGTCACCCTTATTAGATCTTTCGTGTGTAATCTTGTATAATCTCAAATATTATCCATTCTGATACGTAAATAAGACAATACAATATAAGCAAAAGTTCCTAGATTCATAGAGATATACAGCACATATGTTATCATGCTTGCATATCTATCATTTGATTCTTCAACAATTATTCCAATAATTACATATCCAATTTGACTTATGGATGAATATGCAAGCATACATTTGATACTTGTTTAGGTAATACCAATGAGATTTCCCAATATCATACTAAGAATAACTAGAATTTCTAGAAGAAGATGTCATTCATTTGATAAGAAATTTAAAAAAAAAAATCAAGTGGCTAAAGTTGAAGTAGCTATTTACGAAATAATAGAAAAAAAAAAGAAGCAACGACTAGAGTGGGAGAGTCAAATTGAAAAAAGTATTTGTCACTTCTTTTTTTCATTCAAAATTGTGCATGAAACCTTCATATTACACGGTTTCTAAGTGATAAAAGAAAGAAAAACCCATCTTTCTTCTTTTTTAATTACCCTTCTACATATGTATAAAATCAAATCCATTCAGTTTCTAAAAAGATAGTAATTCTTTAACTTAATAATTTTTTAATCACAACTTTTTCACCATGAAGATGAATCATCTTGCAATGCAAATCCTCTTTTTGGCATTCATTTTACTACCTTACCTTGCTCAAGCCATCCATGTTAATGATGCTTTTGATCTGCATGTAGTTCGTGTACTCAATGGCTTATCAAGCAATGATGCTCCTTTGGTGTTTCGATGATTTAGGATATCATACTACTTATAGAAATGGTGATTTCCATTGGTGATTCCGTCAAAGTTTCTTTTTTAAATACTTTATTTTTCTGTCATTTTTACTGGAAAAATCTCGACACGTCTTTTTATGTGTTTAATACGTCTTTATTTGAGAGTTATTGTGGCGGTGAAGGGCCATTAGAATTAATTTGCACCACGATCGTGCATCTAAAAAAAATTAGAAAGATAACCTATTTACATAATAATAGAGTTAAAAAAAAAGTAATTGACTTGTAATACTAAAAATAAAAATACAATGTATGTATGTAAATTTCCTTTTTTTGGTCCTTTATACCTTAAAATTAATAATTTAAATTCTCCGTTCTATTTATTACATATTACTCCTTCTGTCCTAGAAAAAAGTTCAATTTTTTTTAAAAAAAATTTGTTTCAAAAAAGGAGTCTACTTTTTATATAAAATTTTTATATTACTTTTATTAATAATAATGAATCTATTATCCGAATTAAAAAGTAAATATAAAAATATAAAGATATACATTTAAATATGTATTAAGTGTGTTTGTACGTTATAAATTTAAAAAAAAATTATATCAAATTAAAAATGAACTTTTTTTTTTTGAAATGGAGATAGTAATAATGTTCAATTAATAATATGACGTATTTTTGTTTAACTAAAATAAAACTTAATGCAACTCAAATTATTAGTAGCTTTCCTTCTTCAAGAACTATGCCAAGCCAAGCCAAGCCGTATTAGTTTTTTTTCTTTCTTTTCTTTTTTTTTTCCCTCTTCCTTTTATGTAGTTTCTTCCTCTTCTTGTTTTTTACTTCCCCTTTTTCCAAACACAAGAGCAATATACAAATGTTTATTTTTTTAAGGTTTTTCAAGTTCAATAAACGAGAGAGAGCCACCACCAAGACAAAAATATTATAAATAAAGAATTTAACAAGGGAATGAATGCTTTTTCTTTTTTTTTGGGTCATTTTTCTTTTCTACCTCTTTTCTTAGCTTCTTGCATTAATTTTTATACAATAAATGGCATATTATATCAGTCATACCAAAGTCATTAAATCTAAGTCGATGTAAATATCACTAATTGTTGGGATCAAAATAATGAATCCCACAAACAACAAATTATATCAAATTTTGATTGAAAAATCACCGAGGGAGTTACGGGTTTGGAAGCACAATGCATGTAGCAAAAATTGCAAACAAACAAAGGGTATAAAGCAAATTGATTTGGCCGTATGTGAGCTTCAGCCAATTGACCAAATAAACAAACAATTGAAAGATTTTGGCCCCACACAATTAAAAGCTTTTTTTTTTTTTCGGAAACGATAATGTATTAACAAGGCATGAATTGCCAATTTACAGAGTCACAAGGGCTGAAGAATTCTCATGGTGTTACAACTGAATATTAGCGCCATAACCCATGAGGCCAAAGGCCACAAGGAGCAGAAAAAGCTCACGAGGGATAACCCGACGAGCGGGAAAAAGAACCATTGAAACCCAACTAGCGGGAAGACACCCGACGAGCGGGAAGGATTGACAACTTAGACGACCTAGGAACAACCCGAAAGTACAAAAATACAAAAGTCCGGTTATATCGGGTCACTAATACTATACAAAAGGGATGCTACTCATTTCAATGGGCCCACTACGAAGGGCAATAGGTGAAAGAAACTAGAATTCAATCTCTAACTCGCACCGCATGCCGTTGCGTGAATCCAATATGCAGATGTTAAATAGCGTCGCCCCCAACTATTGCCGCAAGCGTTGAATAGTCAAACAGCTCCACTACTACCGTATGGAGAAACCGCAACACCCAAAAAAAAATATTCATGAACAGTAACACTGTTCATGAACGTTAAAATTGAAAAAATTTTACTGTTCCATAAACAGTAAAATACTATTCATGGAACAATAAAAAATCGCACCTTTTCGCACATTCGTTCACCCTTAGGAACAGTAAAGTTATGCTCTCCAAAAGCCTTCTGACAGGTTTTTTTCCATTAAAAGCTAATTTGTTCAACTGAATACAAGAAAATTGGAATGACACTTGTGCACTACACACACTCACGGTGGGATTTTGGAAGCTGCTGAAATCCGCTCAAATCATCCACAGTATCACTGTGGGCGATTTTGGTAAATAGTGTCTTTTTTTTTTTTGGGATTGCACTATTGTGTGTAATTTTATTTTTTTTCTTATTTATTAAGGCTTTTCTTCTTTAAGTTGGAGGTATTTTGTTACTAATTTAATTGCAGGACTATTCAACGTATGCGGTAGTAGTTTGGTGACAGGGCTATTCAATGTATACAATGACGTCATGAAAAACATGGAGCAGGCGTTAAGGACGAGGCTCATGACTCAGATTTCCGTTCAATAGTGTTTAGTTTGCATGACTTTATGTGATTCTTCAATAGCGGTCAATCAACTAGGATGTATAGGCGTCTGAATTGCTATTGATGTATTGGTTAATGTGCGCTAACCACATCACTCTTTTGTGCAATCTTTGTTATTTTTCTTGTCAGTAGTGCACTTTCCTTCATGGTTATGCTATACGTTGTAAACTCATGAAGATCAATTAGCCTTTTTTTAGCTAAATCTTGTACATTTTCATAATGATATACAATTTCTATCATTTCTGAAAAAATAAATACAAGAAAATTGGGCAGCCAAGGTTTGGAACAAAATTGATCTTGGAAACTAAGTAGGACAAAAAAAACAGCAGCTAACCTTTTAATAGAAGGGCAATTTTATTTTTCTCTATTTCTTCATATAATAAAATATTAAATAATATGTTTTATTTATAAACCTTAACAAAACACTATATCTATTAGATTAGACTATCTAATTTTTAATAAAAATCAATTACTAATTCAAAACCCAATATGACTACCAATTATAAATTCAATAAGATTACAAAAGCAAAAATTCAATAAGAAATTTAATTTAATTTTATCACATTACCTCCCTTAAATTTAGTTTTCATAACTTGTCATGCCAAACATTTTTTTCAACTTTATAAATGAATTCATCTTCAATGCTTTCATGAAAATGTCTGCCATTTAATTTTCGATCTTGTAATAATCGATCACAAGTTCTTTTCGTTGAACCAAATCACGAATGAAATAAAACTTGATATCAATATGCTTGCTTCAACCGTGAAACATTGGATTCTTTGTCATCTTTATTGTCGAAGTATTATCACAAAGGATAGTAGTTGCTCTATCTTATTTATACTGAAGAAAATTTAACATATTTCTAAGTCACAATACTTGAGTAATACTGTTAAATGTTGCAATGCATTCTGCCTCACTATAGATAACGCAATAGCTGGTTGCTTCTTGGAACTCCAAGAAAATATGCCAAAGCCAAAAACGAACGCATAACCAGAAGTGCTTTTTCTATTCACACTGTTACTAGCCCAATCACTATTAGTGAATTCAAAAATATTAATAGGATCATTTTTTACATAGAAAATTCTATTACCTTCAGTACCTTGGATGCATCTCAAGATTCTCTTGCATGCAAGTGAGATTGACGTGGCTTTTTTATAAATCTACTAATCAATTCAAAGCTAAAATTGATATTAAATCTTGTAACTATTAAGTATTTCAAACTCCCTACCAAACTTTTAAAATGAATAGAGTCTGCAAAAGTGTCAGTACCATCTTTGGTTAAACGCAATCATTTTTCAACTAGAGTCAAGATTGGTTTAGCACCATCCATCTTGAACTTCTTTAAAATATCTCCAGTATATTTCTTCTGACAAATGAAAATGCCTTGATCAGTCTACGAAATTGCAATTCCAAGGAAGTATGACATAAGACCATATCTGTTATCTCGAATTGTTGAATCATAGCCTCCCTGAATTCTGTAATCATATTGGAACTATTTTCAATAAATATTAGATCATCCACATATAAGCCGACGATGACAATTGCACCATGAGTAGATGACTTTACGTATGAAGCATAATCAAAAGGACAGCATTGAAAACCACTATTAATGAAGAAATAATCAATATGGATGTACCACACTCTTGGAGTTTGCTTCAAGCCGTAAAGAACTCTTTTCAAATGGTACACTTTATTTTCTTGACCTTTCTTCACAAAACTCGAAGGTTGTTCAATGTACACTTCTTCCTCAAGTATACCATTAAAAAACACAGACCTTAAATCATTTATATTTTCCAACCATTTTGGGCAGTTAAGGAAATGATTAATCAAACAATATCAAACTGAGTAACGGGTGCAAATACCGCAAAATAATCAATGCCAGGCTTTTGTTTATAACTTTTGGCAACCAACTGTGCCTTAAATCTATCTACTCTTCCATTGGACTTGTATTTTGTCTTCTAAACCCACTTGACACCAATGAGTTTCTTATCATTTGGAAGATTTGTGAGTTCTCAAGTATTATTCTTTTCAATGGCTCGAATTTTTTAGCCATTGCTTTCTTCCAGTGATCTATACGACAACATTTTCAAAAATAACATTTTCAAAAGTAACAAGGTCACAATCTACAAAAAGAGCAAAATTCACAACATTTTCGACAGTTAAATTTTGAGAGTGACCATCAACAATGTAATTTTGCAAACAAGCTAGTAGGTACCTTTGTCTCTGTGGTGGACCAGACTATACAAAAGTAGGTTGAGTAGGAACTTGTTGCTGTTCGCGTATTTCGGACTAATTGACCTCTCATCATCATCATCATTGGCATCAAAATATAATGACTGTGTAGGATGACTAACTAATACATTTGACTCATTTTCTGACCAATCTCAAGCACTTTTCTTATCAAAATTGATATCTCTACTAAGGATGCTTTTCTTTATCACAGGATTGTATAACTTGTACCATTTAGTTTCAAAACTGTAGCTAATAAAAATACACTTCTCTGCCTTGTCATCAAGTTTCTTCCTAAGAGCATTTGGAACATGTGCATATGCCAAGCAACCAAATACTCTAAGATGAGAGATATTTGGATTTTTATCAGACCAAACCTCATAAAGGGTCTCTCCCCCCATTGTATCTAGTAAGATATTTGTTCAACGCGTAAATAACACATGAAACTGTTTCTGCACAAAAACCATTGGGCATATGTTTGGCAACCATCATTAACCGCACCATATCCATTATAGTTCTATTTTGCCTTTCAGCAATACCATTTTGCTAAGGAGTATACCTTGTTGTCGACTGATGTTTGATCCTATGCTGTGCCAAAAAATCATCACACACTGTATACTCTTTGCCTCTATCAGTTCTCAAAATTTTAATGGAGTAATTACTTTGTTTCTCAATATGCACTTTAAAACTTTTAAAAGCATCACAAGTTTCAGACTTATTCTTCAAAAAATAAACCCAAATCTTTTTGCTGAAATTGTCAATGAAAGTAATAAAATATTTATTACTTCCATTAAAAGGAACATCCACTGCGTGTCAATAAGAGTGAATGAGTTATAAAAGTTCTTATGCCCTCCAAACCTTTTCTTTAGAAAACAGATTTTGGTGTTTCTTACCCAAAATGCAAGCCTTACACTATCTATGGTGAAAGTTAACGGAAAGCAAACCAAAAACAATATTATTTTTAGCCAAAAACTGTAATCCACGAAAGTAAAAATGTCCAAATCTCATGTGCCACAACCAGGTATCATCAACTTTAATAGAATCCCAACAAGCTAAACCACCACAATTCAAAGTAATAAAGAATAATCTGCTATTAGTCATGTTCACCTTTGCAATCAAACCCAATTGATTATTAGTAATAGTACAAACGCGTTTCAAAAAACACAAATCATAATCCTTCTTTTGAAATTGACCCAAACTCAAAAGATTTTGACATAAATTAGACACATAATACATATTAGCAATGGCACTTTTAGCACCATTTTTCAAGATAATAAGATTATCTCATTCACCGCATACAAGCACTTCATGGTTGTTACCAAATCAAATAGTAGATTTAAATGACTAATTCAAATTTACAAATAGTTCTTTCTTTCTAGTAATTAGGTTACTACATCTAGAGTTAACATACCACGTATTATTCTTAAATTCCTTAGCAACACCAATAGAAAATAAACTTAGTTCATGCTTTTCACGAGAATCTTCAACAATGTTACCATTGACATATTTATTTTCTAATTTATTATACTAACAATTCTTTTGAATATGGTATACTTTACCAAAATTAAACATTTAGGCCTTTTTTGCTTATTATTGTTCAAATTATTAAAAGTGCTTTTTTGTTGAGAAAAGTTGTTACCTCTACTGCTAACATGAGAATTATTTTTTTCACTTCCACGACCTTTGAAGTTCTAATCACGGCCACCAGAAATAACACTATTGGACAAATCTTCATTGCTTTTCTCCTTAGCAGTCTGAATTTGTAAAACTTGTATCGCCTTCTCCACAAGTTCCTTTTCATATGATTCATCTAATTTGCCATTAATTATTTATTCATGAAATAGTAATCACCCTTGCAGCTCATAATTTACAAGGTTGATAAATCTTTTGTCTCTTGCATCACGGCAACAAACATAATCAAATTTTAATGGCAAAGTATTTAGCACATTTTCTACAATTAGTTTATTAGTGAGATCATACACATTCAATATCATCTCATTCTTTATATTGTTTAAACAAGAAAAATAAAATTCAATGGTCTCATTTTTCTCCATATAGCACAATTTAAATTTTCTTTTTAGCGTTAATATGTTACTTTGTTGAACCTTATTAACACTACGATACATTTTGTCCGAACTATCCCACGCTTGTTTTGCAGTTGTAGTAATGGATATTTTACCATATACGGAAAATATCAATTGTTTGATGGATTTGAAACAACATTAGACTATCGTTTTGTTTAATCTCTTTTTTAGCATATGTTGCTAAATTTTGTTGAATGTTGACTAATAAATCAAACACATTGAAATATATTTCCATCTAAATCTTCTAATAATTCTAATCTTGTTTGCATCATAATTGCCAAACATCAACCTTGTTCTGATACTAGATGTTGGAATCAAAATAATGAATCCCACAAATAAAAAAATATATCAAAATTTGATTGAAAAATCATTGAGGGCCACACTGGCTTGGACGCACAATGCACGTAGCAGAAATTGCAAACAAACAAAGGATGTGAAGCAAATTGATTTGGCAGTGTGTGACCCTCAGCCAATTGACCAAATAAACAAGCAATTGAATGATTTTGGCCCCACACAATTAAAAGCTAATTTGATCAACTGAATACAAGAAAATTGGGAAAGAATGATTGCACATACGCACTATACATAGTGAAGGTGCGATTTTTGGAATCCCTCACACACCATGCACCACAATCGCTTGGTGTGGGCGATTTGTGGTGCGATAGTGTGTGAGAAATTTTAGTTTTTTTTTTCTATTTCTGGTAGAAAGAATTGTGGATTGTACCACGGTACAATTCGTGATTTTTCCTCTTATTCCCTATTATATTACAGTACAATTAGGGTTTTTGTCCTTATATATGGAGGTTTTTATTACTAGCTTGGTTGCATGGTCTCTCCACACTTTCCGGTAGAGTCATGAAAAGCATGAAGAGGGAATTAGAGACGAGACTCATCATCGAGTTTCTGTTCAATGGTGTTTAACGCATGCAGTTTTGAGATTCTCCAACTGAGAAATTTTCATGTAAACTAACTAGGTAGTGTAGGAATCACGATTGCTTTTGATGTAATGGTTAATATGCACTAGCCATATCAATGTTTTGTGCAGCAATCTTCGTTTATGTTTTTCTGTTAGATGTACACTTTCCTATATGGTTGTGTTATACACTATAAAACCATGAGAATCAACTAGCCTACCTTTTGGCTAAATCTTGTAAATATTGTACTATTTGCAATTGCAATATATGTCTAATGTTTTAGAAAAAAAAAAGACTACAAGAAAATTGGGGTTAAACATCCTAGACAAGAATTGCAGGGGCTACCTGGTCGATTTGATAGCTACTGTGGGTGATACTTGGTGCACTATAGTGCGAAACGCATTTTTTTTTTTTTTGGCCCTCTTCTTTGGGCTTTTCTCCCTTTTTGTGAGGGTTTTGTTCTCCCCTAGTGGAAGTGGGTGTTACTTGCTTGGGAGCTGGGTCTCGACAATATCCCATTAGGCATGGGCAAAAGACAAACTGACAAGCTTTTACAAGGGCAATTTCGAGATGCTCCAAGAATGGCTAACAAGTTAGGTTTTTTTTTTTTTTCAGGTTTTCAAATAGGATTGTTATTGGTGTCAAAGCTATTATGCGCTAGCCGAAATAGTAATCCTTTGTTTTCTGCCGCACTTTCTTTTGTGGTGTCAATCCATATTATGGTGTCGATCCTCTATGGATCACTACCACAAAAAGGAAAGTAGCCTTTTATAGGTTACCTTATGTAAATATTTGCCAATGCAATAATATTATTATCGTTTTGTGAAAAAAAAAAAAAGAATACAAGAAAATTGGGCAGCCAAGGTTTGGAGCAAAATTGATCTTGGAAGCTAAGCCAGACAAACAAAGTAGCAGCTAGCCTTTGAACTGGAGGCTAATTTTATTTTCCTCTATTTCTTTGTACAAAAAAATCTTGAATAACATGTCTTATTTTTAGAATTCAATAAAACTCTAAACTTATTGGATTAGATTATCTAATTTTTAATAAAAATAATTACTAATTCAAAATCCAATATAATTACTAATTATAAACTCAATAGAATTACAAAATCACAAATTCAATAAAAAAAATTAGTTTAATTCTACCATACTAATTAATTTGTTGGAAGCCAAAAAGAAATATTCAATGGATGAGGAATTCCATTGGATTTGAAACTTGGGATTAGGCTGAGTAATGCCGAGCTTGACCCATCCACATTAGCTATACACTGCACATTTAGTCCAATCTTGATTGGGCTAAACATGCTGGCCCTTCGTAAGTATCAATCCATCTAGTTATGTCGATTTTCTTTCTTTCCCTTTCACATTTGAAAATCACATTTTGGGACTTACCATTTCTTTTGCAGTAATTACCTTAAAATCGACCTTGCAAATTGAATGGATGGAAACCATAAATAAATTTGTAAATTTTTGTTTATGCCAATTGATTATAAATCTCATCGATATGTACATGAACTTTATTTTTTGTTTTTTCTTTCTTGTCCTTATGGAAACTTCATATTGAAATATGAGATTTTATTTTCTTTGTGTATAATTTAAAAATTAATTAAAATATTCTCATTCAATTTTTTCCCTCTTTAAATTCTCACTTTACATTCTGAATGTACAAAATTTCATAATTACAGCAATTAAAAGTTTTCTAATTTTTCAATGATGTTTTCTAAAAATTCAACTATACATTAGAAGTACTAAATTATTAATCGTTAGTTGGTTAGAAGAAAACGGATGGCTAAGTAAAAACAAATAAACATCTCAAACAAAGAGTACATGATGTCTAACAATTTCAGAGCATAACATGCATGAGAAAGAGACATTAGTCTAATTAATTAGAATATAATAAAGTGAAGATATAGGGAGTGAAAAATATTAATGACATAGTTTTATGTGATAGAAATCACTAAACGATCAATTTTCTTTCATTTAAAATAGCATTTCAGTTATTGTGAAATTTGAATATAAATTTTTTTTTATATAAATATCATTACTAATGAGCCACCAAGAATAAGAAGCCTCAAGTTGATCAAGTTCTTACCATTGCTTAAGTAGGGCTAGCTCAGAAGTTGCTAGTTTCTAAAAACCAGGGAATCCCTTTCACAGAATGTCCATTTGTTGCTGGATTTGCGGGATTCATCTGTCCCGGACGTGGCCAATATGCATATGTGAATGTGTGACATGTCGACGATAATTGCATTCCACCCTAGCATCCATGTTATCCAGAAACTAGTAGTATTACATCTTAAAATAAATGCATGGAAATATCCAACACAAATTCATTTCATGATTCACCATAATTTGTTTACCCATCTTTTTTTTTCTTCCAGTTATGATTAGGGCTTTTATTTTTACAAAAATAAACTTTTGGTTTCTTATTCTTCCAGCTCAAAAGGGTGGCTATTGGGTTCAAAAATTATTGGAAAAAGCCCAAATGTCTCTTTCATCTTTGCACCCGTGCTCTTTGAGAGGTCTATTTTCTGCCACAGTAAGCTTTAGGATGGTGAAAACTGTTAGCTTTGTGTGTTGTGGGTAGTGGGATATGGTTTCAATGTGTTTGTTGAGAGACGTTTGTTGAGAGACTGAAGACTACAGACTACAGTTACTGTCGTCTGAATTTTGTCCATAAAGTGTTGTCCTTTGGAATTTCCTGCAATGGTTGAGACAGCACAAACAACACTATATATCCCTTTCTTTTGCTTACACTAGGCACATGCTTTTCTGCATGGCTTTGAAGTTTTAATTAAGGCCACTTTTATGTTCCGAAGACTCCTATGACCAGAAAGAGAGAGTACATGTATATCATGCATTAGGCATTTTTGTCAAAAGAATTTAACGACCAATATTTTATATATACACACACATGCTACCTCTATACCATTTTGACTGTGGATGTTAATCGGCTCGCCAGTCAATTAAATTATTATATATAAAAAAAATTCCCCCATCCCAAAAAAAAGTCAATTTTTTGTTAAAAATCTTATATCATTCCTACTAATAATAATTACATATGATTCACACATAAAAAATTAAGAATAGAAAAAGAAAAATTATGCATTTCATATTATTTAACTGTGTTATATCTTATCACCCAAAAAAGTTGAACTTTTTTTTTTCTTTTTTATTGATTAAAGAACCCACAGCCACTACTAAAGGTGCGTACTAGGTAAATCTTACCCCTGTGTAATAGCTTGCAAACCGCACACAAGATATAAACTGCACTAGGCAAGCCCCGTGCAACAGGCTCAACAAAAAATGTGTTAGCAGTGGGATTTAAACTTGTGGCCTTACAGTTACGCGTTCGTTGACCACACCAACTTGACTACCCCAATGGGGCAAAGTTGAACTCTTTTTGTTTAAACGAACGGAGTATTTGACTATATTTTGGATGAAAATTAGTGAATAACTAACCCAATAACTTCTTAACTTGGTCATTGAATTTGATTTGATCCTCAATATTTAAAAGGTTCTAATTAAGTTATCCGATTTACCAATTTGGTTTTATTTTGTCTTTTGACTAAAATCAATCTAATTCAAAAGGTTCTGATCTTTACTAAATCACACGAAAATCAGCAGACTTTTTAAGCATGATATTTATTTAATTACGGCATCTAAAAACTTCTTTGATTTCATATGACTTGGTAAAGCATTAGACTTTTTACATACATTTTGCCCTCAGGAGCATAGGTGAGTTGGTAAGCTTGAGATGACGTGGGGAGAAATCTTCTGGCAACGCAGGTTCAAATCTCAGGTGGAACAGTTTTCTACTGAAATATTATGGGGTCTATCCTGGGGTTGTGGTCTGTTGGCACTCTCCCTCAGGTTTCTGCCGTTTCTCCTTCGCAATGGGACTTTCTCCTAAAACAAAGCATTAGACTTCCTATTTCAGTCTGTTTTGATGGGCCAGGATGAAATAAAACTAAATTATTAAGTTTGAAAATTTAATTAAAACTTTTTAAACATTCAAAAGCAAATGGAATTTGGGGACCAAGATAAAAAAACTATTGACGTTATTTACCTACAATTAGTAGATGTAAATTTAAACATTTAAAAATATTCTACCCTAAAGTTTACAAATTTAGCAAACTAAACGAACAAGAACGACAATTTCAATAAGATGGACGGAGTTATTGTCGCATGTATCATTGTGCACGCGAACAATGGTAAACAAGAACAATGTTTTTGAAGATTTTGTGCAATGGTGACTATGTTGACTATCACGCTCAAATGCAACCATATTGGCGCATTTAATATTTTCCAGACAAAATGCAGGTCATTTGGTGGGAGTACTTAGGACCCCCACCACTGTTTTAGTCTAAAAAAGGTGCAGGTTTAATCATCTATGCAGGGAACAATGGTGGGTTACTAGCTCTACCCATCCATAAACTCTTATGGGATGGGGTGAAAATATCTTGATACGGAGAAGTGAATCAATTTATGAAATGCTAGTATTGAGAAGTGGATTATAAGGGCTTTTTTTTTTTTTTTTAATCAAAAGAAGAAAAACTAGTGCTAATGCATTACATCTGAATAAGGAAATTAAACAAGATCTGGTCACCAAACCTTTCGTATTCTGGGGTAGAGAAAATTTTGAGAAATATATTTGGTTTGAATTCATCAAACTGGTTGAAAAATAAATAAATAAACCATCGTACATACATAGTATTAAACAACAAATTCACCCTAGATGACACCTCAAGTGAGATAAATTGCATATCATACATATTAGTAATAATGGAGTTAAGGATGAATTACCAAAATCGTACAAATCAATTCGAAAAAAATATTCATATGGTCACTCACATTTAAAATATGGTAAATTGGTTCCTCACATATTCCTAAAAGTATCAAAATACCACTGAACTCAATTTTTTAGTATTTTCCACCTTATTTCTTCTCCTCTCTCTTGAAACCATGCTGAAAAGTGAGGGATCAATTAGAAAAAAACTGAAACCATATTAAGGATTAATTTAATTTCCTACGTTTAAACACATTAGAGATCAATTTACACCATTTTAAATGTGGGAAAGGATAATTCTTCGCAATTTTCCCAGAACAAAAATTTAGCAAAACAAGACAAATCAAGAAAAGAAGGGTCACCATCTCATTAGATGGCACTTATGCTAAGTGACAGTGAATGAAAGGTTTGGATTTCTCAAGAATTTTCAAACTGATAGTTATGCTTTACTTTGTCATGCGTCATGTTGTCTCCTGTCGGCACCATCTATTAGTACTCCATGCTGGCAAGAGCCCATCATCATCTTCTTCTTTCTTCTTCTTCAATCTGCCCAAAATTTTAAGAGAGGAAGGAACATGCTTAGATATATATTTTATTAAAAAAAAAAAAAAGAGAGAAAAGAAATAAGTTCATCCATCCCTTTCAATTTGCAAAAAAAAAAAGAAATGCAAATTAAGTTATATGTGACATCACATTTGCACGTGAACAGTGACTTCCAATCATTGCATGCATCTTTTCCCTTGCAATTCTGCCATTGAATTTTAGCCCAGTAAATTGTTACACTGTTTTCGGGGCATTGTGTGTATAAATGTGTCTGGATGCATCATGATTCATGCCTCAATGAGAACGACTGGTGATGAAGTTCCATTTCTCACTTCTGTGTATGCTTTGCGATTCATAATAACCTACCTGCCTGCCTGCCTTCAGCACTGCCGCTTGTTGGACCAGTTGAAGAGAGAGCCTCATATCTGTCATTTTCATTTCAGGTGCGGAGGACCCGGGGAAGATGAGACTTTTTGTTCTCAAATTTCATTTAACTTCTTGGGTATGGCTAGTATTTTTCGAAAAGGAAACAGTTTAAAAAAAAAAAAAAAAAGAAGAAGAGAGAGATGGGTATAATTTAATATGAGCTTCTAAGTCGTCATCATCATTACCATCACCTTTATCCAGGTCGATGAACCCAAAAATATAAATTTATAAAATAAAAAAAATATAATAAAATAAATAGATAAAAAATAAATAAAAATGTTAAGATGAGCTTCTAAGTAAAAATAAAAAAATAAATTTGTGGATAAAATTTAATAATTCTTTGTAAATTGAAGTTTTTATATGAAGGACTAGAACCAAATACTAATGAAATATGAAGAAATAATATTTGCACTTTAAATGTGAAAGGCTAAACAAAATATTAGTTTAAATGTAAATGATGAAAACTTAACATTAATGAAATATTTTTTAAAAAAATATCGTTCTAATTGCAAAATTCCAATACGAAACTACTAGCTAATAAATTATATTATAATAATTTTTTATTTTAAATATATATGAAAAGTGAAAAAAAATATATTATCCCAAACCAAGCAAACTAAATCTACAACTTACTAAAAAGAACATCTAATATCTCAATTATAAAACCTAGTACTAGGTCGTCCACTTCATATGGTGGATTGTAGAAGAACGTTGACATGAACATGCATGTAACTGGAATTTCACAAAGCCAGCACGATAAATAGTTCAAGTCCACAAAGGAGAAACACGACCAATTTCATGATTAGCTTGACATACTCACATTACCATAAAATTCCCAACTGCATATCTATCTCATCTATTCTTTTAATCTTTAATATTTATATTAATATACTTTATAACAAAGATTCTAATTAAACTATTTAACCATTTTAATTGGTGAATCGTCAAATTGTTTTGAACATTTTAGATTCTACTCCTTCTCTCTCGTTCAAGAAAAAGGTCAATTTCAAATATATATATATATATATATTTCTAAAAAAAAAGTCTACTTTTATGTTAAATTCTTGTATTACCTTTATTACTAATGACAATATATAATTTTAATTAAAAAGTAAGAATAAAAATAAAAAATATATATATGTATATTTAATTGTACATTAAATATATTGTATTTTATAATTTAAAAAAAATTATATTAAATCAAAAGTAAATTGAGCAACAAAATAAATTATAAATATCAAGTTCAACAAAACCTTCTATCTGCCAACTTGCTTATGGATGGTACATTTAAGATATTGGGTTTTGTTCACTAAAACTTTTTGCCTTGCTCTCCAAATAATGTTCATCTCGATATATTTGTCTATGCAATACCCAAATCCCCACTCTCCTGCTGTCCACTTTTAGGTTCCAACCAAAGTGTTAAACACTTTATTAGTAGTATTTATCTGCAAAGAGACAACATTATTACTAGCAATGCACACTCAATTTTCTTCTAGTCAATTGGCACTCCAAATGTTAATTAATTAATCACCAACCCTTCATTAATTGGAACAAACAAAGAAGAGGGTCAAACTTTTTAGTCCTAGGACTTACAAATAGGGAGGCAAAGATGTTGCAAATCCACCAAAGCCAATTCTGGAACGCGGGGACTTGAAGACCTATACAAATGCTAAGCTTGCACACGCTCGTGCACTCTTGAGAATGGCAAAAGCTACAGTCTCAGTCAAAGGAACGACCATTGGTTTTTGCAACAAATAAAATCTTTGGCAATTTTCTAGGGAGGGAGATCATGGCATTAAAATAAAATGTCTCTTATCCCAAGAGAAATCGTGCAACTATTATTATTTTTTGGTAATATTTTTTGGGAAAGGGAATTTCTTAGTACCACTAAATTTGGTACTGTAAACTAGGTGATATTAATTAGTCAAACAAATCTGCTTCGTTGAACACTAAATGAAATGAACGTTCCATTTCGTATGATTAATGTCTGTAGTGGAAAATATTAATTAGCTCAACGGCAATATAATTTAACAATTAGAATAATTAATTAATTACCCAAAATTATGAGCTAATTAGGTTTTCTGGAGGATACAAAAACTTGTATATACTTGCTCTATTGGGTTTCACTCTTTTTTGCTTCGATTATAAAGCACAATGTAATTACATTATATATGGCTTGGTGGGGAACAAATCGATAACGTTCCTATTACGTTTTCTGTTTTTTATTTTTTTTAAAAATTACAAATATTTTTCTTGAAATTAGTTAAATTTATATCTATTCGTTGATCCCTTGTCAAATACTAAGAGACTATCACCTGCACCTAATGTTAAGCAAGTAGTCTAAATAATGCACTTTTGAAGATTGAATACAGTCCGATAACTAAACGATTTTTGTTCTCGTCAGAGGTTAAATTTTATTTCTGGACTATATAATTCTCTGTTTTTTTTTTTCAAAACAAAAAAAGCCTGAATAATAATACCTCAATTTTGAAAGATATCTTAACTTATAGCCATCTCTTGCCACAAGCATTGGATTCATCATAAATTTTCTACAATCCATAGCACTGTTCATTTGCATTATTGCTCTGGTATCACATGATAATACTAATGATTTGGTGTGTTTCTTGTTACCCTTTGTCAGGACGAATATACATATATATATAGACACACACATATATGCATATATACACGCATATATATGGACATGCACTGGTACTTTAACTCTATGCGAGACATGGGTGGATTAGTAATAATTTAAAATTTAAAATTTAAAATTTAATAAATATTAATTTTTAAAAAAATATTTGTGTTTGAAATATATAATTCACATTTTATTATATTGTGTGAATTATAAAGTTCTTTTTTAATTAATTTAATAGTATTTTATATAATCACATTACTAATTAACGTATAATTCTTTTTATGTTAAAAAAATCTTATTAAGGACATTTTAAAATTTATTTACTATGTAAATTTTAAATAGTAGATATAAAGTTAATTCGAATCAACTATTTAATTAATACTTACATATTGAAATAAAAATATATTAAAATTTTAGATATATGCGACTATTTGTTTATTATAACTATGTAAATTAATATATATAAAAGTATATTTAGTTTAATAAATATAAATAATTGAAGGTAATAATTATAAAACATTTAAATAAGGATGTACAAATGTAGATTATGACTTTTTTTCTTCTATGGATAATTATGCTTTTAAATTAAAATATTTTTAAATAATATTTTGAATTAGTATTGATATTTTTAGTCAAAATATTTAAAATGATAAATGACAAACAAATTAAGTTATTTTTAATATTTATTTATATAAATTTTGATATATATTACTGAGAATTTTTTTAATATGAAAAATAAAAATTTTAAGAACATATATAAAAAAATATGCACGAGTATGTGAGTTACAAAATTTTTGGATGGTAATACAAATTGAAAAAAAAAATCCTATATGTGACAAAAGTTTTGATTAATTCTAGGTCTTTACAATTGATAGCATTTGAAAATAAAATTTAGACAATTCATAATAATTTTTTAATAATAAAAAAATTACAATAAAAAGTTTTTTTTAAAGTGAATCAATATAATAAATATGATACAAAAATAATTTCAAAATTTCACAAAATATACTTATGCTAAAATAAATCTTGCAACCTAAATGAAACCAAACGATAAAAAAGTAATTTCAAAATACACTTATACAAAAATAGTACCCACTCTTTCTTTTGTAGTAATAGACACATGAAATTTTCAGAACATCTCACATGTGCTTCCTTAGCATCATCAGATTCATCACAAATTCCCTTTGTCCATCTATACTTAAAAATGTATATACACAATCCAGTCTACACCCCCATTCCATATGAAAGAGAACAAAAATTGACATTTGTTGCCTCTCTTTGTCTCTTGTCATAATGATGAAGATTCAAGAAGACAAGTAGTCAGAAAGATCAAGGCACCATAAGTGTGAGATATTGATCACTAAGGTACGAAAAAACTATTTAAAGCTGGATCAAGGAAATGCTAAAAATTTCAATTATTCCCTAGAATTGAAGGAAATATCTATATATATATATGTGTGTGTGTGTGTGTGTCTCAATTTTAATAATAATTTGTTGACACTTAAAGCTGGAAGCACATGAAAAATTTTAATGCAATTTGTTGGTACTTTTTACTCGCTGATAAAAAAATCAATAATTGTCCTTATTTTTAATGGCGGACGAGGAATATCATTATTCTACCCTATGTACATTATGACTTATTTTATTAGTGAATTTTCGTACAATGATAATTGGAGTCTATCCACCTGCATTTTTCAGGTTCAATTAAAATTTTCGTTTGACTTCATTTTAACATTTTGTAGATTAACTTCCACGTAACAGAAAGGCAAATATTGGCAACCATCAACATAAACTTGCAAATTAAGCAAAAATTAAATTCAAAACAACCAGTTTTATAAAATGATCGACTACATAGGTGAAAAAAGAAAAAGAATTGAAATTTACTCCAGAAGAGTTGGTAAATGGATTTATTTCTTATATTCAATATTTTTGGGTTCCTATCAATTATAACAATCTCGCGCCGCCCCCACATCCCCCCCCCCCCCCCCCCCTCCTTCCAACCAAAAAAATCCACACACACACATAAAAACACTAACGGCATGTTTGGTTGAAGGGAATTGGCAGCGATCTTTTACACTTTCGAGTCGATTTAGTCAGCCAAATTCGCTGTTTGGTTGAAAGATTCCTTTAGAAGAATTGACCAATTTAGTTTAGTCTGAATTGCAATTCCTTACCAAGGAATTTGCCAAAAATTTTTTGCCCTTCTAATTTTGCCTATTTAAAATTACAATTCTCACTCTACTTTCTTCTCATTTCTCACTCTACTTTCTCTCTCTCATCATTTTTCACTCTACTTTCTCTCTCATCATTTTTCTCACTCTATTTTCTCTCTTATCATTTTCTCACTCTACTTTCTCTCTCTCATTATTTTCTCCTCTACTTTCTCTCTCATCATTTTTCTCACACTTTCTCTCTCTCATCATTTTCTCACTCTCTTTCTCTCTCATCATTTTTTCTCACTACTTTCTCTCTCATCATTTTTCTCACACTACTTTCTCTCTCATCATTTTCTCACTCTTCTTTCTCTCTCATCATTTTCTCACTCTACTTTCTCTCTCATCATCTTTCTCACTCTACTTTATCTCTCTCATCATTTTCTGACTCTTCTTTCTCTCCCCTCATTTTCTCTCTCTTCTTTCTCTCTCATCATTTCTTCTCACTCTACTTTCTCTCTCATTTTTCTCACTCTACTTTCTCTCTCATCATTCTCTCACTCTTCTTTCTCTCTCATCATTTTCTCACTCTTCTTTCTCTCTCATCATTTTCTCACTCTACTTTCTCTCTCATCATTTTCTCACTCTTCTTTCTCTCTCATCATTTTTTCTCACACTACTTTCTCTCTCATCATTTCTTCTCACTCTACTTTCTCTCTCATCATTTCTTCTCACTCTACTTTCTCTCTCATCATTTTTTCTCACTCTACTTTCTCTCTCATCATTTTCTCACTCTACTTTCTCTCTCATCATTTTTCTCACTCTACTTTCTCTCTCATCATTTTTCTCACTCTACTTTCTCTCTCATCATTTTCTCACTCTTCTTTCTCTCTCTCATCATTTTCTTACTTAGTAATAAAATATTTAAGATAAGGGTATTTTAGTCATTTAACACAATTCATTAGTTCTATTCATCCCAACCAAACACAAGAATAATGATTCCAACCTTATTCAATTCCTTTGAACCAAACTCATTCATTTCAATTCCAGCCTAATTCATTACAGCCTAATTCCCACCGAATTGAAATTCAATTACAGCCTTATTCATTACAGCGATCAAACATGCCGTAATTTGTTAAACAATAGCATTTGCTTTATAATTGTAAGATATATAGAAAGAAACAAATAAATATACACTACTCATTTGTCCCATTAAAACTATCATTTTGTACCCTTTTTTGTTAAGTTTATTAACTTTAGGATTTTTATTTTATGCATATTTTTTAAAGTATTTTTCAATTCTCAAATTTATTGTATTTTGTAATTTTTATCCGAATTTCAATGTGGTGTAAATATATTTTTCAAAAGGAAAGCAAATTGACTTGAACTATTGAGTCACATAATGTTACTCACCCTAGTGCTAATAAATAAATTTGAGCTTAACTTGAAGTAAAAGATTTTAGTAAGTTACTCCCTCAGCCCCAAAATAAAAGTCCACTTTTAAAATTTTTTTATCCCAAAAAAAAATTACTTTTAATTCAAATTTTTAAAATATTCTTATTAATAATAATGATTAATTATGTATATCCACAATTAAAAATAAAGATAAAAATATACAATTATGCATTTAGTTAGTATATTAAATGTGTTGAAACTAATAACTAATAAAAAATTATATTTGAATCAAAGTAGACTTTTTTCTAGATCGGATGGAGTATTTATTTTATTTATTTTATTTTTGGCTCATTTCACTTATTAAGAATACTGATTCATACAGCATATTCAATAACTGCTAAACCACTAATCAATTTTATTTCATTTAAGCTAAATTACAGGGAGTGACACCCCACCACTCACGTGTTATCAACATGAAATTTCTCCATGTTAGAATTTCTCCCGGGGTAATTAAAACATATAGAGAACCCTCTGACTGAAGTCTTTGGCTTTTCGTTCTACCTCTTTTGGTATCTTTATCTCAATTTCTCGCCTACATTTTCTCCATGGTTTGCAGCCTTTTAAAGAGGGTAAAAATTCTTGATTTCCAGGACATCATTGGAACCCTTCTGTTCTTTCACTATCACAAGTTATCTTTCCTACTCAGTCTCTCCTCCTCACACTTGTTCCCTCTCTTCCCTGATCCTCATTTCTACAGTGTTTTATATGTGTTAAAGAGACTGAAATTCTTCCAGCCAAACAAAGTTATAAATCATCAGCTCCATCCTTTACTTGATAAATCTTTCACTATGACAGAACCCTGCTTCTACAATTTCTTAACTGGTTGGTGTCACTTCATCCCACTTCATCCTCACTTCTCTTCATCATCCCACATTAATTCTTCCTCTCCTGCTCTTCATGACTCAATGAGCAGTACTATATCTTCAACTCAAGAAATTGAATTCTCACTTTCCGCTGCTTCGCCTCCAAGGAAAGAAGCACTTCCTCTTCTAAATAGCCTAAGTTTTTGTAGGAAAGAAGAGCATATTGATGAGTATTCCTCCTCATGCAATGTCATTAATGATGACAGGAGCAGCTCTAGAACTGAAGATAATGACTGTGTGACTGTTGCCCTAAGCATAGGGCTTTCAAGCCCTAGTTCTGATTTCTCTTCTGGACTTTCCACTAGTAGGGAAAAAATGGAAAACAATGGCGGTGCACTTTCAGGGATGCCCTCGAACAAGCTCAACAAGGGCCAGTATTGGATTCCTTCCCCATCACAGATTCTCGTTGGTCCAACACAGTTCTCATGTTCTGTGTGCCTCAAGACTTTCAACAGATACAACAACTTGCAGGTGCGCTACTTTTGCTAATTTCAATCCTCTTGGTTTGGGTATATGTTCAGCTTTATATCATTCTTTTCTGTCAAGGGGGAACCAAAGAGAAGGGGACAAATGGAGAGAATCTTAAATCCTTCCCTTCAAGCTTTTACTGCTCTACCAGTGGCACTATATGAGTGCTGGTGATTGTTTGGCGTTCTGAATTCCAAGTGTTCCGGCCCTTTACTTTGCTCTTATCTTTGCTAAATTTCCTTCATTAGACGAATTTGAAGATTTTCTTTTTTTCTTTTTTCTTTTTGGACAAAAATTACATATAGGACTATTTCAACTTTTTAAATTATCACATCTTAAAAAAACGAAAAAATCCAGCCATAATCAAAATCAATCCTAGAGAATACTGTGTTGTTTAATTTTACTGAGGAATGAAACCTTGATATTTGTGATTTTACTATTCTCAGTCAAATAACTGTTTAGAACTAATAAGTTGACCAGTATCCTATGTACAAAATACTATTGAAGGGTTTGGGATTCCAAAACCAGATTTGTATTTGGAAATGGCATACTGCAGAATATACTGTCTTTACTCAAATATTGAAACAACATGCCTTTTAGCTTGGAGAAGAAAATGAAAACTTTAGCGTGTACACTCCGTGTTTGTCCTCATGGTTTGGATATTCAGTTCTACTTTATGCATGAAATTTCTCCTCAAACAAACCTTCACTCTTAAATTTCTGCATAAATTTCATACTTTGTAATGGACTTTACCAGCCACTCAGATTCAGTCCATTTTTCTTCTTTATGTTTGTGGGTATATATGTATAAGGGGATATATTTTGTTTTTCCCTCCTTTCTTCTTTCCTTCTTTCGTTGTCTCCTACTCCCTCCCTTCCCCATTTATTAAATTTGAGGGACAATAGAAGCTTTGAAGTTTGCGCTTGACTGTGTATCATCATGTCGTTCAACGCAACTGTGCTAACTGATCGATCAGTGATCAGCAGTGCATAGTGGTTCATGGTTCGGATGACTTTCACTTGAGCCGTAGTTCCATAAAATTGAGCATTAAATTCGTGTCTAAGACAATCATCATGGTTCAGATGAGTACAATATATAGCTGGCTGCGGTCACGCTTTCACTTACATAAATGCAACAATTTAAAACCAACTCCTTTTGGAAATCAAGATTCCGTCCTACCATTTATTGTCTAAATATTTACGTTTAATTGTCTTATCAATATGGATTTGATGATATTATTAACTAACAAAGATATATACAGTGATTTTGCTTAGTTACAGATATGATATTCAGTTACAATTTTGATATCTGCAACACTACTATTATGACAAGTTTGAAAACTCATGAGGGATGCTACATTTATTATTAACTAATTTCACTATGAATTTGTTCCTATCTCTAATTTATAATTCTATATAAATCTTTCAATCTCTCATGCCTATGGGGTACTTGAAATATTTTTTCAACCAAAGAAAGGGGGAAGGAAGGAGGAGGAAGAGTGATGTGAATAATCTATCCGTTCAAAAAATTAAAAAAAAAAGGTTCAGTTTTTGTTTGATACAATTTTTTAGTTATAAATTATAACACATTTAATATATTATGAAATGTACAATTTTCTAACTTTACTCTTACTTTTTAATCTTATACAATACATAACATAGGAAAAAGTTTAAAAATTAAATATATTTTTTTTAGTACCAAAAAAATGAAGGAATACTCTTTTCTGTGTGGAGGAAGTATAATATAAAACCTTCATTCTATTACGAAAGAAATAAAACCCCTAATTGCTAGAGGTACGGTATAAAATTGTCCCCTAAATATTTTTGAAGTCAGCAAATTGCTTTTTAGGAGCTATTAATGCACTAGGTAGTGTTCATCAAAACAAATTTAGCTATACTAATATACAATTTTAAACCCTTAGCATTAAAGATCAAAGCAACATTTGACAAGAGGAAAATTTTGTTTTCATAGAGTATTTTCACTCAAATTTGTGATGCATGATTAATTTGTACTCAATCATCATATGATCTCAATCTAGTTAAATATTCTAGTTATATATGATTTTGTTATGATGACTGAGTTTTGTGAATTAACAATGTAGATGCATATGTGGGGACATGGATCACAATACAGAAAAGGGCCAGAATCATTAAGGGGAACTCAACCAACAGCAATGCTGAAGCTGCCTTGCTATTGTTGTGCGCCAGGATGCAAGCACAACATTGACCATCCACGATCAAGACCACTGAAGGACTTCAGAACCCTTCAAACACATTACAAAAGGAAGCATGGGATCAAACCCTTCATGTGTAGAAAATGTGGTAAGCACTTTGCTGTTAAGGGTGATTGGAGAACTCATGAGAAAAATTGTGGGAAAATTTGGTATTGCATTTGCGGTTCTGATTTTAAGCATAAAAGGTCCCTTAAGGATCACATTAGGGCTTTTGGCTCTGGTCATGGTGCTTTTGGTATTCATATTTCTGAAGAAGAGGATGAATCAGCATCTGATCTTGACCACGAAAGGGAATATCCACTTTAATATTTATGTGAAAGTGAATTTGATGAAATTTCTATCTTCAAAGTATTAAAGAATTCTTGAAAATTTGTAATCTCTTTTTTTTTTTTTTCTCTTTATGTGGGTAGTGCTATTGCTATTATTATTATTATTATTATTATTATTATAAAAAGAACATGGTTTGGATTTGTAAATCACTTCATCCGCTTTTGATGAATGTGCATGGAATGGAATCGCCATTGATATGTATGTGAATGAAAATATTCCTCATTTTGCCTTTGATGTTATTCTGGCGGAGAAAACTAGAATGATGGCAGCAAGCTATTGGGAATATTATGGTTGACATGATGGTTCATCAAAGGCAATGCAAATCAAATCAATCAAATCAATTTGCCCATTAATTATAAGGAATCTTTTACGATGATTCATGCTTCCGTATCTCCCAGATGCTTTTCTTTCTGTTTATAGACCTCTATGTGTTGTCTTATTTTAATTTTTTTTAAAACGACAGAAATTTTATATTAATATAATATTATATAAGATTTAATCAAAAAGAAACTTATTGATTTTCATAATTTTACAACTAAGAGGTTAATCAGAAAAAAAAAGTGCACAATTGATAAGATAAATAAAAAAAGATTGCGTAAAACATTAATGTGATTAGCGCATATTAACTATAATCAATAATCAATAATAATTTAGACGCTTACAGATTTTAATTAGTTGGACACAACTGAAAAAACGCAAAAACATTTATGTTTGTTGTGTCTTATTAACATGGGACTTTAGATTGAAAATTCCACTTTTGCATCCAAGGGCAACCCCAATTCGGGTTTTGATGAAATTTTGAAAGGTTCCTTTCAACAGGATCTACAAATATACAGGCTTCAATTTTCAATTCAAATCCTTTGATTGCTTTTGTGAAGTGACAGTGTGACACTACACTCAGTCATCGTTGTCTCGAAATATGGCCATTAGCTAACGTCTCCTTTATTTCGTACGTGGATAAGATCAGGGTAAATTGTGGTTTCGTGCAGTTTGATAAACACTCAAATTCATGTCTTTGAAACGTGAACTTTGAGTGTTTGATTGTTATAGTTATTAACGTTTTAGTGATAATTTGATGTCTTTTTCACCTAAGATGCGACCAAGTAAACTTTTGTTCCTAATAGCTTTCTGATGAAGATGGTTTGCATGCCTGGACTAGATTAAAGCCTTTGGTGCAGTTCAATCTTTCAGGTAAAAAATTTGATGTCCTATGCTTGGTGTTTTAATAGTTTTATTATTGCTTATTAGGTTTTTTTTTTTTTTTTGCTTGTTAATTTTCCCTCCCTTATCAATAATTTGGACAGAAAAAATTTGGTCCTGTCTTCTCATACTGTAATGCTTATTACAATCCATTATTTGATATGATCATTAACCAAAAGTTAAAAAGGAAAAAAAGATAATGAAAATTGAAAAACTGTGGGCAATATTATAAAGTAGATGTATCAAATCATTTTTCAACGTTTTTCTTATCTGAGGTTCTTTTAGCGAAAATTGAAAAATATATACTTGATGAGGATTGGACTTTAACCTATAATGTAGGATCAGAAATCCAGACTCATGACAAGTAGGATATATAGGTTTAAACACATGGGAAATTTGTGTGTAAATTGACTGTGATATCTATTATCTAAAATGGAGAATGAGATGTTACATTTTGTCAATAGATTTTCTGATTGTAAGTTTTACTTAATTTTGTGAAATTTTGAAACTATTTTTTATATTTTTAATATATTAATTCACCTTAAAAAGTTTTTATCGTATTTTCTTTATTATCAAGTTAAAAAAACTATTATTACTCATTTAAATTTACTTTCAAATACAAATAGTTGCAAAAATCTAAAATTAATGAAAATTTTTATCACATATGGAATTTTTTTCAATTTTTGTTACCACAAAAATTTTATAACTCATATACACTTACATATTTGTTATATATTTTTCTTTAAAAGTTTTATTTTTCATATTAAAAAATTGCTTAGTAATTCAAAAAAAATATTTTAAAATATTATAATGTATAATTATTTAAGTAAATTATGAATACCATGATCATAAATAATTGGCATATTTATCTATAGAAAACAATTCATACTCTACATCTACTATTCTTATTTAAATATTTAATAACTATTACCTTCAATTATTTATATATATTAAACTAAATATACTTTTATATAAATTAATTTACATGATAATAATAAATATATAGTCATATATATTTAAGGTTAATATGTTTTAGTTTCAATATGAGTATTGATTAAATAATTAATCGAATTAACTTATCTACTATTTAAAATTACACATATAAATAAATTTGTATATTCCCTCAATAGAATTAAAAATATATATATATGATACTTTAACTAGCAATATAATTATATAAAGTAGTATTAAACTAATTAAAATAACTTTATAGTTCACAAAATATGTTAAAAGCATAAATTATATATTTCAAAAACTACACAAAATTTTTCTTGAAAAATTCATATTCACACTATACGCCTTCAAGATTATATACTCTCACTAGTTTTAAACTCAGTCTAGTATAGAGATATCATAATTAACAATTTAAAAAAATATAGCATCTAAGAGAACGTTGCAACACAGTATAAGTCTGCACCCAGATAGGAGGGAATGATCAACGCAGCGCCGCACTACACAGAGGGTTGCGGTCTGTTTGTCCTGTTCGGGATAAGGAGGTTATGCAGGTAGAGGTCGACAAGTTAGGAGTTAGGTTTCTTTTGGTCTCTTAGTTAGGTTGTAACTAGGAGGCGCCGGTCCCACTGAGTGAGGTTATGCCGGTCCTATTCTAATAAAGTACTGTCTTAACCAACCGTTACTAGGTTAGGTTAGTTGGGTTAGAACCTGTCTGTCTTAGTGATCGACCACCTTTGTATTGTATTAATTGGGATTTTCCCACTTAATATAAGCAGCTCTCTTTCGGACAAAAAAACTATAAAAATGCATATTTTTAAATTGCATTAACTTGATAAAATCACAAATATGTTTAAAAGTTTTGTATTTAGTATATTAATTCACTTTTAAAAAAAATTATTATATTTTATTTATTATCAAGTTAAACAAATTCCTATTAGTTGTTTAAATTTTACTTTTAAATACAATAAATTGTAAAAATCTAAAATTAATTCAAAATTTTTATCATACATGGGATGTTTTTAAATTTTTATTACCACATAAATTTTATAACTCATGTACACTTACATATTTCTTTTATATACATTTTAAAATTTTTATTTTTCATATTAAAAAAATTTGCTTAGTAATATATATTAAAAATTATAGAAATAAAATTTTAAAATAACTTAACTTGATGGCCATTTATTGTTTTAAATATTTTGACTAAAAAATATAAATAGTAATTCAAAAAATTATTTAAAAATATTATAATGTATAATTATTTAAGTAAATTATGAAAACTATGATCATAAATAATTGGCATATTTATCTATAGAATAAAATTCATACTCTACATTTACATATTCTTATTTAAATATTTTATAACTATTACCATCAATTATTTATGTTTATTCAACTAACTATAGTTATAAAAATTAATTTACATAGTAATAATATATAAATAGTCATATATATTTAAATTTAATATGTTTTAATTTCAATATGGGCGTTAATTAATTGAATTAACTTTTTATCTACTATTTAAAATTTCACATACTAGGTAAATTTTTATATGCTCTACATAGATTTTTTTTTTAAGAAAAGAAAATATGATACTTTAACTAATAATATAATTATATAAAGTAGTATTAAATAACTAAAAAAGAACTTTATAGTTCATAAAATACAATAAAATAGTTTAAAATATAAACTATATATTTCAAAAATACACAAATTTTTTCTTTTCATATTTATTTAATTTTAAATTATTATTAGACACACCAACCGCCTACTAGATTATATAAATCTAACTGGATTTAAACTCAGTCGAGTATAGAGATATCATAATTAACAATTTAAAACAATGAATTATAAAAATGTATATTTTTGAATTGCATGGACCTGAAAAAAGTCACAAATACATGTAAAAGGATAAAATGAAAGACAAAACTCCACAACTAATCGACTATGTTGAGTTTTTATACCTCAATAACAAAACCTAAACTTTGCTTAGAAGATTTAAATGGTGTGGAATTAACAATAGACAAAGAGCATTTAATCATTGGAAGTTAATTAATAACTTTACTGAACAAACTAAACAAACTAATAACAAAATTAGAAATCTTTTTAACTACTGAACTCATTGAATAATTAGAGTTTCTAATATTCAAACTCGAGGAATTAAACATTTATATCTCACTAAAAACTTAGATCTGAAAACGTTCTATTTCGTCTATTTTCTTTAGGTAGAGTTTGTTGCCTTACCAATTCTATTAAGTCTCTAAAATTTGTCTATTGGCTAAGAAAATGTATATTACAAAAGTTTCAAGTTGATCATTCTAATATTTCAATTCATAGATGTAGCTTTCAAATTTATAAGTAACGATATTTATAGAAAATAAATAAAACGAGTTAGACAAAAAAAAAAAGCAACTTGAAAAAAAAGAAATAAAGTGATTGGACAAATTCTTTATCGATGATCTCAGACTCTCAGTGCCAAATTTCATTTGCAGTTATTGATAAAAATTTGCCGACACATGCACATTAAACAACATGGGCAAAAAAGTTATGAAATTCATTGGATGGTCGTAGACTCGTAGGTCGTAGGGCCAAGCCACTACTGTACAATAACGTTGATTTTGGAATAGTTTAGCCAACAATTGGACAAAAATAATGAATATTAGTTTGCATTGATGTTACTTTTAGCAGGCCCCATTTCCACAGCTCGCGCTGCAAATTTTATTCTTGAATGCAAGTGATCGTAGAATTTCAATTTTGGAAAAAGATGTTTCCTTTGTCCCATTAACCCGTTTGTTACTTAAAAAAGGTACGTTTTCTTACGTTTTAAAATCTGATTTTGTAATTTGTAATGTAAAAGTTATGAGATACGAATTATTTAAAAAAATATAAAAATATGTTTTGAAATTCATAAGTAATCTACTATTGAAAAAACTCTTTCCGTCTAAAAAAAAGATTTCACTTTAAAAAAAAATTCTTGTCCAAAAAAAATTCACTTTTAAACCAAAATTTTAAAATATCTTTACTAATAATAATTGTGTATACTGACAATTAAAAAGTAAAACTAAAAATGTAAAATTATACATTTAGTTAATTATTAAATGTGTTGTACCAATAACTAATAAAAAATTGTATCCAAACCAAAATTGACTCTCTGTTTAGGACAGAGGGAGTATTACTTTTTGCATATTTTTAGTTTTTGGTGAAAGTTTCAAGTTTTGATGTAGTAAAATTTCATACAAGATTAATTAATATGGCATAATCATATTTTCAGAAAATCAACATGCATAATTAAGTTAATTATGATAATTGAATAGAAATTAAAATGGAACTAAGGGAATATTAATTTTCCTTTTCTTCTTCTTTTTTTTTTCCAACTTGGAAGTGAAATCTTTTAATTACAATCCTTCTTCTCTTACCACAAATTTTAGGGATTATTAGTTCTTTTGCACACTTTGCCTATCATCTTATGCAACTTCTCATAAAATCCAAATCAATTACGTCATAAAAAAATTAATTTTATTCATCAATCTAACAAATATAGTTTGAATTATAAAAGACCCAACACAAATTCTTTTAATACCAATTTTATTTTGTAATAGTGATAACAATAGTACTAAACATAGTTATGTTTCATGACAAGATGAAAACCGTGGTCATTTCAATAGAAAAGCACAACCATTTTGCTCTATAACATGAAGGTCCTCCTTTTAGCCAATTGCCTCCCAACCCTCATGTGCCCCTAAATTTCTCTCACACTTTCCCCAACTGAATTAGTCCTGCATTTTGATTTTGGCAGCCACGATAAAGCTTCTGGTCATCTTATATTTTAGTGTGTTTCTTGCCATAACCCTAAAAGAAGCATAATCGTGCTATGCTTCCAAAGACACAAGCATTAATCAATAGAGTAAACCGCATTCCAAACTTATTTGAAATGAATCCCTTACTCCAACATCAAAGTTTCATTCCCAATCCATTAATTGTAAGGAAATCAACTGATATACATGCAGAATAGATACAACAATTGATCACGTATTACGATTTCTTTGTAATTCATGTATAATATAAGGAACGTTACATTAGCAACAAATTTACCAATATCAACTATCATAAGTGAGATTTGATCACTAGTCGCACAATTATCTGATCTCCAACAATATCCATATAGACAATTTTTTAAAATCTTTATAAAATTGACCAACCATGAAATGTTAACGGCTAATTCTCTTAAGAATAAATTTGAATATTATGAACTAGGGTTTTGAAAACACTAATGTTTTATAGGTACCATATGTAACAAAATTCAAGCATACCAAAAACTCATGGTTGGCATTTATTTATAAATTAGGTTAATGGACTTGGACTGAACTCCAAGTAACCCATTGGTTTAGTTATCAATAATTTTTCAAGCTTAATTTATTTCATAAATTAATCTCATAATTATAATACCATTTTAACCCAAAAAATTATCCTTATTGTGTGTGGACTATTAGGTTCCTAACCATGTTGGCAATAAATATAAATTATAATCCCAATACCAATTTGTTTTAGGACATAAAACTAACAAACTCCCACATGAATTAAAAACAATTAGTCGTGAGATTTTTGGGATTAAATAAATTTAAAAATTTTTGTTTATCATTTTTTTACCAATTAATTAATTAAATTTATAATCAAGATTAGTTTCTAGTTAGGCATCATGAGCACCTAAGTATTAAGGAAAATCATGTGATTGACTTCATTTTTTTATGAGCTAGATTTTGTGTATTTGTTTTCCTTTTACCATACTATATCCCAATTAAATCAAGAGTAAAAAATAGAGCCAACTATTAATGAACTAATTATTCCTTTATTGTTCTCAAAATATAACGCCCTTAAAAATGAATTTAGAACTTTTCTAAAACCATTTTCAATAAGTGTAATAATTTCCCGAGTCATATTTCAATAAGTGGTTATAAATGGAATATATTCTTCTTCCTATTGGAAGTGATGAATCCTTCACCGATCATAAACTATCTATCTAGATTTCATACTATATGCAACACTTAAAGTATACATAACCAACTAAGGTTAAGGACTAAAAAAGTTAAAGTATAATAATCTACACTCTAGATACTTTTATGACTTCAAATCAAATGTTCACTTATACTATCGTCACATACAGATTAATTCTATTGGCAATCAAATAAATTGTCTTAAGGAAATTTCGAAGTAGGTCAATCTAGTTAACTTGTTTTCTAACAAGCATTTACGTATTTCCTTTTTTATCACTATACAATAGTTTATGCAATCAACTACTTCTTACATAGAAAAAAACACAACATTTGCTAGTCTATCTTTATTAATAATGTCCCATCTTATTAATACTATGATAGGGATGATTCAAAAATAATATTATATGTGAAGAATCTCATTATCATAACTTTTATGAATTCTTCCATACAAATATATATTATTATAAGAACTTTATCATTTAATAAACAATAACATAAATTATAAATAGACTAAAAGTTTCCTTTGTTTGCTTTCTTTAGCTAATGCCCTGCAAGTCTTTTCAATCTCAGGATTATATGGTACTAAATCACGTGTTCTCCTGGGCATAAAAAACAACAATAATTAATTACAACAGTAAACAAATACAATCTAAATTAATAGGAAAAATATTACTAATTCGATATTGAATACGCCTCCCCGGCAACGGCGCCAAAATTTGACTCGTGTTACTTTTAACCACTCAATTCAAGTCATGCAATTATAGTATAATTACGAGTATCGTCCCACAGGGAGGTGAACAACTACCGGTTAAGCAATATTAATACCTATTATCTAGATCAACATATAAAAGAAAAGTGGATGTAGTAATAAAAATCAAGCAATATTAAAAATGTTCAACTAAAAGAATTCAGATTAACAAACTTTAGGACTCGGGATTTCACCAACCATTAACTATAAATTCCATTCATATAATTATTTTGTGATAAACCCTCACAACTATTCACCTAATTAAATATTATCTCCTCTCAGAGTATAATATTACTATTCAAATAATAATTATGGGACTACTTTCGTGACTCCAAAATTACTATGAATGCATGATGAACAACAGAATATTATGCTGCAGAAATTGAGAATCTACTATCGTGATTCACAATTAAAGTCTGAAGAATTCACGAACTAATATTGATGTCAGCTGTCGCCTCTTCACCAATACCTTAAACATGCAAATGGTGATCAAGCATTTACAAGAAATAATACCGAATAAATCAGATATTGGATAATACCACAATTATATAAATGAAAATTAAGTAATGATGGCTACATCCCAGTCCTAAAGACAGAAATTCAGCCACTAAACATGGCTTGCATGGAAAATAAAACTATGTCTAACTATCTCTATTCTATCGTTGTCTACGGGTTTGTTGTGTTCTGTTGCCTCCTCTGTTTTTCTAAAGCTAGTCTCTTCCATTTGTAGTTGTTGTCGTCCACGAAGACTAGCAGTCCAAGTTGTGTAGAAGTCATTTGTCTCAACTGGATAATCTGATTTGCATAAATCTCTCAAATTCCGTGATTCTGCCGACTTCCTCAATGCTGTGGCATGTAAATTTACATGCTATGGCATCAGTATCCCAGTCCTCTTTTCTTTAACAAAATTGCAGCTTTCTTTTTATGCAAGCAATCTTTCGGTCTTGTCTTTCTCCCAACAGTTTTCTTCCTACAAAATTGCAAATCAAGCTGGATAAGGCTAAATACTCCCATTATTAGATAAGATAATAAAGATATCTTATCCTAAAATTTATCATTATATTCACTTATCAGGAGTATTTTATGATCAAACCACAAAAATCTTGGTCCATTCCCTACATTAATTCGATTAGGTTTGTACAATCTGATTGGACCTGAATTTCCTTCCATCCCCGACGGGAACTGATAGATGAGCAGGGAAACACGTAGGAAGGGGGACGCCTGCCAAATTCACATCAGAAATGGCGGTGACTAATATTAACATAATAGGGATTAATATTTACTTAGTAAGGATAATGTTTTGCCAACCACATTGAGCTGTTCATATGGTTACAGCCGTGTTTGTTTGACTATCTTAAACAGATTTGAATCTACATTACGTTATTATAAAGAGAGTGACAGGCAGTGCCTGATCCTTCAACGCTCACAGATCACGTCCTTGCCATGTTCCCCTCGTGTGTCACAACTTTCTAAGCAATCTTTTTCTTTCTTTTCCTCTTTTGTTTGACTGTCATATTTTTTCTCCTATAAATCTGTCGGTTCTTTAAAAAGATTAGAAATAACCTCTCGATTTCTATTTATAACCAACGCAACAATAACTAATTTCTACTTTATAATAATAATCTATTTAGTGATATAACAAATTAATGATGCACATTTAATATCTGAATTATAAATCTATTAAAACTAGTTTAATATGCAAGTAATGCCTTCTTTAAACTAAATTTAGTGGAGTTAGAGTTGCATGTTGGCATATTAAACTGAATTTAATGGATTTAGAAATAAGTTTGTTGATGGTTGATAAAATATTGAATTTGTTTCTGTCTTTCCCACTTGTCTATAAATTCAATTTCCGTGTGAATGGAGTGCGAATTGAATCGCAGGCTGTGCTTCAGGGATCAGGAGGAATGGAGAACAGTACAGTAATGGTCGGTGGAGAAGGCCCAGATAGCTACTTCAGAAATTCCAAGTTGCAGGTCCTGGATTATTTCCCGAACCCGAGTTATCACCATCTTAAGTTTCATTTCAAAAATATTATTGTTATTGTTTCAATTGCAAAGAATAATTTTGTTGATTACAGGGACAAGCTTTAGATACGGCAAAGAGTCTCTTCGTCAATGGTATTGTGGAGACGCTCGAAATAAAAAGAGATTTGCGAGTCTTCTCCATTGCAGATCTTGGATGTTCGGTTGGTCCCAACACATTTTCATCTGTGAAGACTACAATAGAAGCAGTGAAAAGAAAGTACCGAACTCGATACCCAGAAGAAGAAATCCCGGAATTCCATGTCTTCTTCAATGATCAAGTCACCAACGACTTCAATACTCTGTTCAAAGCACTTCCCAAGGACAGAGAATACATGTCAGCTGGAGTTCCAGGCTCTTTCCATGGTCGACTTTTCCCTAAATCATCAATCAGCTTGATGAGTTCTACTATGGCTCTTCCCTGGCTGACAAAAGTCCCTGATGGTTTGACAAAGAGGGATTCTCCACTGTGGAATAAAGAGAAAATCACTTATGCAAGGAGCTCCAAGCAAGTCGTAGAAGCTTTCAGAGCTCAGTTTTTCAGTGACATGAAAAACTTCCTCAATGCAAGGTCAGAAGAACTTGCCCCAGGTGGATTATTAACAATTCTCGTACCTTGCAGGCCAGAAGGGACTTCACCTTCTCAGGCAATTTCAATCCATGTCATTGAGTATTTAGCGGATGCACTCGGTGATATGGTAAACGAGGTATGGGCTATCATATACTGTCTGTTCTTGTACCATATATGTAACATTTTTTATCATTTAAATCGTATGCATTGCATAAGCTGATGCAGAGTACGGAGTGCAGATTGCATCAGTTTGAAAAAGGTAAATTAAAAAACAGGATTTGTTAAATAGAAAGCCACACAAAATGGATTTAAATAACTCTCCCCTCTATTGCTTCCATCATTTAGATGACCAAATGGATTATGGGACATTTTTGTATCCAATACACAAAGGGTCCTGAATCAGGTTCTCATTTCTGTTTTTTGGGATGCTCACAGCGTTTACCTTTCAGATTTAAAAAATTAAGTACTTATTGGGAAACAGACATTGTAAGTGCAGTTGGCGTATCAAATTTGTGAGGGTACTTATTAATAATCTACCGGGTCGCTGACTTTGGAGTGATGGAAAAAAAAATGAAAGAAATTTGTAGGTTAACAGTGGGGATCGTGACAGAGAAGGTGATGTTCGCATTTGCTGAATGCGCCCAAGCTTTGGGTGCATTCATCAAATGCGCCCAAGCCGCTAAATGCGCCCAAACCCTTTGAGCGCATTTCCTAAATGCGAACATCACCTTTTTTGAACCCAATCAACTGTCAACTTACAAATTTCCTTCTTTTTTTTTCAACTTAGAAGGGGAATTCTTTCATAATCTACCTTCCGTTCAAAGAATTCCAACCAGGTTTTCATTTTGCACTGGTCCTGGAAAAATGAGAACTATCGCTCAACCCGAAATGCTATTTTTCCATTCATTCCCTTTTAAGCTCAGTCTCTTTTCTCTAAAACAATGCAGAACACTTTTTTTGTTTATCTTGATTCTCACAAAAAAGGCCTTCGTGATGTTTAAGTTTCTGCAAATTTAATAAAGCCCGCAAATATAAGACCATGTGGTCTATTGTAAAAGGAGAGAAAAAGTTTCGGTTCCAATCGTCATGGAAGGAGTGAATGCTGCATCTTCAAGATTAATGTGTAATAATACACCTTAATTAGTCGATTGTTTTGCTGCAGAGCATAACAAGTGAAGATCTTGTCGACTCTTTCAACATGCCCGTGTTCTTTCCAATGGCCTCTGAAATGAACGAAATTGTGACTTCAGGTAATAACCATTTTACCATCGAAAGACTGGAAGAGATGTACAGTGCAATAAGGTTGCAAACCCCTGAAGAAATCCAGCTTTTAAGCGCGCATGTAAGAGCTGCAATGGAGTGCATCTTTTGTGGACACTTTGGTCAGAAGGTGGTGGATGAACTCTTCAACAGGTTCCCCAAGAAGCTGGAAAATTTCACAAACACACCATTTTTCAGTCCTCGCGAAAGGGCGCAAGGCCTGTTTATGCTGCTCAAGCGCAATGGTGCTTCTTAGATTAAAGCTGAATTTTGTTTGAACAAGCCGTTGGAATGTTGGATCTCATCTCTCAATGCAATGCAGCACTCTGACAAAGGATCCGTGTTCTGTCAAATTGTCAAAATTTAGACTTTCGTATTTGTTATTTAGTCACTCCATTTCACGACTTCCAACATTTAGGCGTTAATTTATTTAGGAAGATGAGGTAAGGTAATATTGTACAATGGTAATCCCATTTTAACCAGAGAATTAAAAAAAATCACTTAATTAGTGGTAATATTTGATTTGCTATTTTATTTTTTCTCTCAACATTAACGAATCAAAAATTATTTTAGAAATGTCGTATAATCTTGGTACAAATATGAGTACCCAAATCATTCCACCTTCTCAATCACAAGGCACGAAGAGGTGAGAGTGATTTCTTATCAATTCATCATATTAATAATATAGCTAACTTTCTGATAGTTTTTTTAAGTAAATTAGAGGATTTTTTAATTTTTTGTAAAAAAAATTATATTATTATAATTGATCAAATATGTTTTTTCTATTAACAATTTATCATTTTCTGTGTATATATAGCCTATGGGTTGATAATTACCTTGAGTTATACAAATTTTATTTGACTTCAGTAAATACTCCCTTCGTTCTTTAAAAAGAAAAAAAAAGTTTACTTCATAAATTTCTTTTGTTTGAAAAAAAAGAGTCTAATTTTAATTTTAATTTCTAAAATATCCTTAACATACTTAGGCCCATAATTGAAAAATAAGAATAAACATAAAAAGATTTAATTACATTCACATCTTTTGAGCTTTAGGCTCTGCTTGATAAAATTGAAATAAAGTTTAAAATCTCAACTTATTAAGTTACTTTGACGAAAATTGATATAAAATATGAAATTTGTAGTTTGAAGTCTGAAATCTGAATCTAAATTTATTAAGTTAAGGAAATTGAACTGGTGATTAAATCACATTTCATATGACATATATGAAATTATAATTATAGAAAACTTAATTATTTTACTCTAAATCTATATGGTGTAAAATATATAATTTTTGCAATGTGTTTTTTGGTGTCACTAATAATGAAATAAATAGTAATTGACAAATGTTTTAAGGAGTATTTGAATAAAAAAATAATTGTATTATGACTTTTATAGAAAAATTGTTAATACAAAATAAAAATAGCAAAATATGACTAAATAAAACTTAAGAAAGTTAAAGAAGTCATACAAATATCTTTTATATATTTATTAAATTACATACTTTATGTTACAATATTTAAGTAAATAAAAAAAAATTAAGAAGATTAAAAATCATGAAATAAATGGACAATTAATGGATATTTTATTTCAATGATAAGTGAAAGACTTAAAACTTATGTTTAAGGCAAAATTTTTACTAGTTTTTTAAACCCACTTAATTATTAAGACATTCAAATTTTAGTTAGCAAACGAACTAAATTAATAAAGTACTTGTTTTAAAATTACTTAAGCCGTTAAGACATTTTGGCTTTCAAATACCAAACACACTTAATTAATTAAGTACTTATTCAATTAAATTTTAGTGTTGAATCAAGTTATCAAACAAAGCTTTAATTTATTAAGTACTTACTCAATTAAGTTTAAATGCTAAATCAAGTTATTAAATAAAGTGATGGGTGTCGAATCTAACAAAGTAAATATTCCTATTCAAAATTATTTTAGTGTACAATAGTGAGTTTTTGTGTCTCAACAGGGATTGATGGATTTATTTCCTATAAACGGAAACTATAAATAAATGGGGGATGTTTTGAAAGCTAAAAGTAAAACAATTCAAATTGAAAATTAAAAATATCAATCAATTAAATAAGAAGGGAACAATTGGCGGAAAGCTTTTAGTGAAAGAATGAATCTTAACCTTGGCTTAATTAACTTATCATTGATATAAAAATAAGTTACCCGGTTGGTGTGGTAGAGAGCGCAAGGCCATAAGATCACGAGTTCGAATTCTCTGTCAATACCTTCTCGGTCGAACCCTTCGTACAGGGCTTGTCCAGTGCAGTTTACATTTTTTACGTAATTTGTGGACTATTACACAGGAGCCGGGTTTACCTAGTGCGCACCCTTGGTGTGGCTGCGGGTTCCTTACTCAAGAAAAAAAAAAGTTCATACATTCATAAATAAATTAGTTATAATTGTCAAAAATACAATGATGACTAATCTCTCCTTAATTTTTTATTAAGCAAGAGATGCTCATTGAATTATTTTCCTAATTAATAAACAACTCTAAAAACGATTATAAGATTTAATCTATCAATAACATTAAACACTAGAGAGACCCAACTTTAACCACTAAACTTCCTATGACATATATTAGACTATTATTAGGAATGTAATCATGTCATTCACCAAAAATATTAAAACAATCAAACAATTACTGATTTGATATTTTAATTGGCAATAAACTATTCTGATGATTAAATAGTGGCCAATTATTTAACTAAACAAAATAATCATAAGCATTAAAGTGTAGACAATAAATAAATACCCATAAATGAAATAAACACAAATAAAGCAAATTAGACCTTGATGTAGAACCAAAACCTAGATTATCCTTTAATTAGAAAAGAGAATTTAATCGCTAGCCATGAAGAAAACTACACTAAAAAATTAAAAGAAAATAGTAGCGCTTGCCCTAAATGTTTAAAAACTCTCCCATTTATAAAAATAGTTAGCCGAAAATAGGTTTCTTAAAAATTAAGAAAAAACTCAAACCCTAACTCTATTATATTTTCTTAAAAGTAATAGTTCCCTATAACGATATGGCGACCGATTATTACTAATAATAACAATAATAAAAATATAGTTTTAGAATATTTCCTTAAGTTTTATATCTAAGTTACACCACTTCTAATAGCACGAGCCCACGTTGATCTCCTGATCTTTTAACTTCCATTCAATTTAACGAGATGCGTTCACATCTTGTGCAAATTGATCTATTATTTTTCTGAGCCGTCTTTGGAGAAGGGTATGGAGCTTAGGAATCAAAGGAAAACTTAAGCACTTCATTTGGAGATATTGGAATGGCCTTCTTCCTACAAAGGATTAACTTATCAAGAGAGGTATTAAAGAGGATCCAGTGTGCAACATGTGTGGGGAGCAATTTGAAACCTTGGAGCACGTGCTACTTCACTGTAGATGTGCAAAAAATGTTTAGAAAATCGCTTCAGTACAGTGGGTAGATGTTAACTCAAAAGAGCAATCCCTTTAGGATTGGTGGTTTCAAATCAATATGGGGGCTAAGGAAGGCAACTGGCAGAATAATATTCAACTGGTGGTTTATATCTTGTGGATGTTATGAAAGTCCAGAAATCTCTGGCTTTTCCAAAACGAATGGAGAGAGAAAAGAGTTAATGTGGACATGGCCTTTGCTGAATGGAGGGAATTCCAAGAGGCTAAGGAGCGAACCTAGTCAATCCGATGCTCCATGGGAGGAAATTAGTACTATATATAGTTGATAGAGTTATGGTCCTAGGAATAGAACTGTTATACTATCAATTATATATGTAGTATGTTTAGATTATTTAGTTTTGAGTAAACTGCTAGATGTAGTTTATTCTTGGGCTGAGACTTGCATAAAGTATTTAGTTGATCTTTACCATTTGGTAGTATTGTTTTATTGAACATTTTGATTATATCAATACAGCTATCGTTGTAAGTTAAAAAAAAAAGATGTATTATTTTTCCTTTATAAAGTCAAAATTGCTCTTTAAACATCAATAATTCCAAAGTCCCCTCTAATGTGCATATAATAAAAATATATTCAAAATCAATTAATTAGTGCAATATTTTATTATTATAAGAGAAAAATACTTACAAGAATTATAAATGTTAATCATCACATCGCAAAGGCTTAGTAAAACTATAAAATAAACTTTGTTATTTGAGACCTACATATAGTTCTCTTGTCTGCTCAATCCCATAATATCTAATCCTTAAAAATTTGGTAAAGTTACAAAATGAACCCCGTTAGTCAAAATAGTTATGTATTTAAACAAGTTTACCCTTTAACTTTGTTATTAATTATTTTATATAAAACTCTCTTGTAAATCTTATTATTAAAAAATACAAAATATTCCATATATATAATTAAATAAATAGGTGTGTGTTTTTTGTATATCTAAATTTGAGTTTGATGGTGCAGCAATAAAATTAAATTTTAAGGGTTAAATTTCAATCAAATTCTAAAAAAAAAAAAATCCCAATTTAAGAACAAAGTGTAAAATTTCAATCAAATTTTAAAACTGTAATATTATATAATATTTATAGTCAAACATCATCCATCCTACAAAGATGAATGGGTTAATTGAAATAATAAAAATGGTTTCTGGGCTGATCTGAAGCACGGAAAAATCTTGCGGGCGTCACACTGTAAATATATATTCTGCCAGCTCTCCTTCCCGTCCCAGCTCTGCTTTTCTGCCACAGAAGCAGTTCATTCATGAAATCAAAGGCCATCCATTGCTACGAAGTCCCACATGGTTTTGGCTTATAATCTTCCTCCAAATTTATCGTGGAATCTTTCAAATATTCAGAAAATAAAAACAGCCTCTGGCTCAGATGTGCACTTTAGACCAGCACAGAAATCACGAATTGTTTGTGCGGAAAACAAGAAGAAATGTTTGAGGTGCAACACCATCTATGAAGATAAAAGTAACTCTCCAACTGCTTGCTACTTCCATGGCCACGCCACTGGTATGAAGGAACTAGTGTTGTTTAATTCATATGACATATTGTTATGCGTGACAACAGAAATGGAATAGGAAAGAGAACAAAAATCGGAATCCTCCAGAGCTTTTCCTGAGCCAATTTTTTGTGGAGTAGTGCCGATTTCATGATTGTTTGGCACCTATTACAATTGCTAGTCTTTTCTGTAGTAATATTGGAACTGGGCTGTAATGGGATTTGAAAATGATGGAAACTAGCAACTTTGAATTCTGTCAGTAATTGTATATCAACCAAAATAAACCACTAGTGATTTTGTTACACTATTGTAGCAATTTAATATCAGACTTCAGGTTTTCTGTGCATCTTCATATCAAATGAATAAACCCAGTGAATGAAAGAACATTTTCTGGGCAGATGGTGAGTGCATAGCATAGGAGAATTAGTACGTAAGTTCTTCGTTTTAGCTTATTTTACAATCGACCTTGCATTGTCGCTTAATTGGGTGCACCCTAGTATGAATAAGCAAAGTCAGAGAACATAACTTTCCTTGCTTGATATCTTTCTTCTCTTTCTCACATTCAAACTACTTGGATTATATCCTTGAGGCAGCAGCTCACCGTCCTCCAACTGATCACTAAAAGCAAGTCATTGCTATTATGTTCAATTTAATTTCCTAAAACATCGGCATTTCTTCAAATTCATACTAGGATCTTTTACTTATTTGTTCTTCTTGTCCTTTTCTGCTTCATCCCTTTTAAAATTGATATGCAACTTGTGATGATGTACACTTTGTGTAAACCGTTTTGATGTAATCTTAACTATAGTGCTTGGTTTTTTCCCATGTGATTTTGTGCAGTTGTGAAAAGGTCAAAAAGAGATTAAGATAAGGAGAGGGAGCAAATTCAGGATTCAGAAAGAGCAATGTAGATACTGTTTTAGGTTGAATAGTTACATAGATTAGAGGGAAAACAGTTTGGTAACCTTAAAGGCTTCAAGAATTATGTCAATTTAAGAGCAAGGCTGCTTCTCTTTGATTCATTTATAAATAGAATATTCTTTGATTTTTTGGTATTTTAATGTAGTCAAGCCCTCTGCAAGGAATAAGAAAGTGAATGAAATTTTCATATGTTCTCCATTAACAGCTTTGCAAGCGGAATTTCACCATTGCAGTTTTGTCAGAGGTGTATCTACAAATGTCAATTTATTAGAAGTCCTTTCCCCTTTCCCTCATGGATTGGAAATTAGAATTTGTTGTGTTATACACTGAAGATGATTATTTACTCAAACACATAGGCCGTATGCATTCTCTATCTCAAAAAAGTGTCCGCAAACCTTGCTGGAAAAATAATCTAATGAACTTGTTAAGATGCACCGAGGCTGTTTGATTTGATTCTTAACTTTAGGAATATCATTACTAGTGTAAAACCAGGGTATTTTGTCAAATTGACAGCAGTGCGTCGAGATGTTTTGTTGTGGTAATAGAATTCTATGGTATTCAGCACTGTTTCAAAAATGGAGCAAGATATGTTTTTGGATGTTTGGCAACTTCTCATACACATTGAAGTTAACAAGCAACTTGATGGTGTTTGATCTTAGGTTTTCCTCACCTGAAGTAACTGAAAATGATCAGTAGGTACTCTAGATATCTGTATAAGGAAATTTTGACGAGCTTTTAATTTCTGCAACTGCAACCAAAATAGTCTCTAGAATCTTTTTATTACCTCCTGTATGTAAAAAATTGTGAATTTCTAGTTCATTACAGCTTAAGATTCGAAAGATTCACTCTCTTGTATTGACTGGTACAAAATTTATTCATCTCTATTGATCTTCAAATTTTCAAACATTTGCAGGAGAGAAGGGATTATTTGCATTTGCCCCACCTCACCAAGGCATTGATGGAGAGTGGAGTGATAAATCTGGTGTAATTGTGTACAGATGGAATCCTAAGGATAATAGACCAAATACTGGGATATCAAACTGGAAAAAGCGATGGAGCTGTTGTGCTGAGTATGATGAAAATGCCCCACCTTGCCGGCAAGGATGGCATGTCTCCTATGATGATGGCTTCACTTTGTACTAATGGTATCTTAATTGACTTCATCCGAATACACGGTTGTGTTTGTTATATTCACATTATACTATAATGACTGACAAGACCAAATTATTTTGTAACCTGTGTTATTACTCATATTCAATGGCTGTTTATATAGCATACATTTCTTGTTAAAATTCACTTTGTTGTGTGAAAAACTGATCTTTCCATCTAAATGCACAGCCATTGAAGAACACTAATAATGTTTATTGTTCGATGTTGAACTTCCATGTTCTGGGAATGGTTTCATTCCTGCATTGTTTATAGTGATTGAATATAACACGTTACAACCTTAAGCTACTACATACATTGACAAACAGTGAAGCTTTTTGGCTGGCTTATTTACTTCTATCATCATTTTTCTAGTTAGACAATAATCATCGGATACAAATATATTTTAGCTGATACAGATTCAAAAGTTTTATCCTCCTTCATGGAGAAGATTTGCATCAATAAATCTTTCCACCAGTAATTGGAACTTCATCAAAGAAGTAAGGAATACAATGCCTCCAACAGAAACAAAACAGACTATTAAACTAGCAATAAAAATCCTCCGTGGACAAAATTATACAATGACATTTATACTAGCTTTCTATCCCACTGTTTTAAAGGACTGATGAAGGTGTCTCAATGCGTCTTGGTCCCTATTCCATTCTGGTGTGGGAGCATTAACAAAATGAGCATATAACTTATTCTTTGCACAAGTTACTGATATCAAGCTATGAGCACCAAGTCCATCAACCTCATACTCATAGTATACTTGTCCATTCTCATCTTGCCTCTCGTTTGATGTGACACTGTCTGCATTAGCAATCAGGTCTTGCAAGTTAACATCTGATAATGCCAAGTTGTTTAGCACAACGTCTTTTGGCGCAAGCTGCCGAAAACCAGCAAGATAAGTCAAGTATTCTTTCTCTGCCTTTTTCTTTGGATTGTAAAATTCACTGTCTGTTCCATTAGTCCCCTTCTCGACCTTTGATACTTGTCTCTCTTTCCATCCATCCGGAACATCATAAACGTACTCTGCTGATGCTTTCTTGTCTGAGTTACCGCCGTAGCCCCCATAGTTGGCTGCACTAGCTGCAGTGCCATAGTATATGGAGTAAACTGAGGGTGAGTCTGCTGCCAGTGAAGGTGGTATTGAGGAGGTTAGGATTGTTGTGGCTAAAGCAGTGGCAGTCAGAGTGGTGGTTAAACTAGTCAAGGCAGATTTGGGAGGTGGAATTGTGAGGTGGGATTTTGATGGTGGTGGAGGAATTGTTGGTTTTGAAGAGGATTGGGTGGTGTTGGAAGAGGAAGAGAGAATGGCTGAAGGCGAGAAAATGGTGGCCATGGAATGGATGGGATTGGCAGGGAAATTGAACAAGCGGATATGATTGTTTTGTACCTCGCGACTTTGGAGAGGATTTTTATGTCTATGTGGATGAAACTATTGATACTCTTATCCAGAAGAAATTTGGCTACTTGCTGAGGCTGAGATTTGTCATGTCCAAAGTCCAGCACTTGCGGGTGGATGTGGCTGCCAGGGTCTCAGAAGTCCTGTTTGCTGGTTCATCATCATCATAATCATCATCATCGTCACTTTTATCCCAAACTAATTGGGATCGACGGCCGATGAACCCAAAATATAAATTTATAAAATAAAATAAATATAATAAAATAAATAGATATATAAATAATTAAAGAAATAAATAAAAATGTTAAAACTATAAAGTGATGATGCTCCTATTTGCTGGTTCTTGTGTAAAAATGTAGTATAATCTGCACTCAAGTTGCTTTTGATTTTGCAGTTCAAACAACCATTTCTTAGAACACAAATTTCCTTTACAAGCGTCTAATACAAATGAGAAGGCAAACAGTTCAATTAATGCTCCTTTTAAATGTGGTGTTAACCACATGTTGTATTATATGAATTGCATCTAACCATGATTAACTCTTCTAAGAATAGTGCATGTCCTTCAAAAGTTGCCTCAAGAAAGCCAACTCTAATTTCTAATTAATTGACGTTTTATTCATAGTTTATGAAGGAGATGTAATTTCCTTTACATGCATGCTTCACTACAAAAAACCAAATGGAAAGAACAAAAGCTATGTTTGGATTGTGGTTTATTTGAGAAATTTTGTATTAGAATGCGTGAAAATTTTGATGGGATTTTTTTGTAAGAAAAAGTATTTTGGAGGGAGGATAAAATTTGTATTGGAGGGAATTTTTTTTTTAAAAATTATGTAAGAAGAATTTGGAAAAGAAATTTTAAACTAAAAATGTATTTGAATGTTTTATTTGTTTTGTGAGAAAAAATAACTTTTTGTATGTAAATCACAATCCAAACCTAAAAATTGTAAAAAAATATCCATAAAGTGCTATATTCAAGTTCCTCCTATGTAATTTTTGCAAACACAAAATATCGTTCAAATTGATTGGCAAATTGCTTATTAAATTCTTTTTTTTTTGAGAGAATTACATTTTTATTACTTAATATTTTATTAATTATCACTTTTAGTCCCTAATATTTTAAATCTGACACATTTAATAATCAAACTTTCATATTTTGACGAATTTGGTACAATTGATGGCTATTAAAGTAAGAAATGACAAAATTTGTTTCAAAATTTGTTATCAAATTTTTTAATTTATAAATTTTGAAAACTACCTTCTTTTTCTTTTGTTTTCATTCAAAACCCTCATTCTTTAGTTAATTTATCTCACAAACTTTTAATGTTTAAACATTAAAAGATATTGGTTTTGAACCAAAAAAAAAAAAAGAACTAATTAAATTTGTGAAATAAAAAATTTGATAAAAATTATAACGAAAAAATAATGTAATTTTCCAATTTGTAAATTAAAAATTTTGATAGCAAATTTGTTATTTCCTACTTTAGTAGCCATCAATTGTACCAAATTCATCAAAATATGGAAGTTCGATAACTAAATATGTCAGATTTAAAACATTGGGACTAAAAGTAATATTAAATAAAACATTAAAAGCTAAAGGTGTAATTCTCCCTTTTCTTTTAATAGGCAATGTTTATTCAAACTTATTTATAAAATTTTGAAAAGTTTAACATTTAAAAATTTAAACAAAATCAAAATCAAATTTATTATATATTGTTCCCCGTGTTAGAATGGATGTAAGAAATATTTTGTTTAAATCAACATATTCTATAACATAATTAAATTTAAGACATTAATTTAATTTATCATCATCCAAGTTAGTTTATTGGCCAAAAAAAAAAAGGAAAAAAAACTTGATTGGGCAGGTATTGAAATATTAAGGTTGCGTGTGAACAAGCAGTTTTTATTTGCAAATAAGAATATTCTCAACAAAAACAAACTATCCAAACACATTTTTATTTTAAAATATAGAATTCAAATTTTTCCACTCAAATTCCTCTCACATAATTCTAAAAAATTTTCCTTTCCTCCAAAACACTTTTTTTATTAAAAAATACTTATCAAAATTTTCACACATTTCAATATAATTTTTTTCATTTGTAAATAAAAACTGTTTATTCACACGCATCAGTTTAGTTGAGGCCAATGATTCGTTGACTAGCAAACCACCACCCAATCACCAACATAACGCCATCGGTAATCTCGTGGCCATGGTTGTCAAAATCGCGATCCGGATCGTAGAATCGTACGATTCTACGATCCCACCTAGCAAAATCGATTCTGGATCGTACTAAATCGTTCAGGAGGTAGACTCGCACATAGAATCGGTAGAATCGCGTGGAATCGGTAAAATCGTACGATTTTAACGATTTAACGCGATTCCAGAAAAATTTGCAAAACAGCGCTGTTTTGCAGAAAACGACGCCGTTTTCTGCTTCTTATTCAAGTCAGCCGGCTCAGCCCTAACAAAATTCACAAATTCGTCTTCGCTTCTCATCTTCTGCAGTCGGCTTTTCGCCTTCGCAAATTCCCTCATCAATCCACCAATCCAACTTTCAAATCCAGCAGCTGCAGTTCACATTCTCGGCAGTCTTCGCCTTCGTTCGCTTATATTTGAAGCCAAGCTCAGATTCAAGAATGTGATGGTCCGTGGTCGCTCTTGGTTCAAACTTCAAACTTCAAAGTAATATCAGAGGTGAGGTTGAATTGATGTTAGACTTTGTCATCATCATCGGAATGCTGTAACTGCGTCATCCTAAATCAATACGCAATCTGTCATCATCATAGTTTATGCACTGAAGGCTTTGGGTGAAGATTCTGAGAAATTGGATAGCCTCCTGGAAGTTTTTCTATTGCCAAATCTTGTTGATTCTTTCATACTCTTCTTAGTTCTTTTTGCGAAATGAACTGTATCTTATTCGTGTGGTTAAATGAGAAAAAATAAATAAACAAATTTGGTTTTAATTTTATTTTTTATCATTTTGCAGGTACTTGTTCCATCTGAGTATAAAAAACTCCATTTGTACGAAGCAAGATATCTAGCCTTACTGGAAGAGGTATCCCATTATGTCATTTCTCTTGGCCCTTTTTTGGCATTATGGAAAGTAGCAGAGCATCTTTTATGAAAGTCTTGCTTAATGGAATTGCCATGATGAAAGTAGCAGAGCATCCTTTATGAAAGTCTTGCTTATTTGTCCAATATCTTATTCTTAGTCTTGCTTAATGGAATTGCCATGATGAAAGTAGCAGAGCATCTTTTATGAAAGTCTTGTTTATTTGTCCAATATCTTATTCTTAGTCTTGCTTAATGGAATTGCCATGATGGAATAATTTTTTATTTGGATCAATTCCTACGGATCATGGTTGCAGTGGATGTATGTGATTATTTGTCCAATATCTTATTCTTAGTCTTGCTCAATGGAATTGCCATGATGGAATAATTTTTTATTTGGATCAATTCCTACGGATCATGGTTGCAGTCCTTGTTTAAGAACAAAAGCTTGTTTGTGCATTTCGTGTTGGACCCTATTGCTGTTAATGAAACATTTACAGAAGCATCCTTTCTTGCTCGATATGCCTGCTTGGTCTCCATTGAGAAAGTAGTAAGCTCCCATCTCTGTTTCAAATAAAAAAGTACGTTCATCTTATGTATTTTCCAACAAAGTTCTTGATACCGAGCAGGTCGAGCGGCTAAGTACGTTCTTATGTATTCTAATAAAAAAATATGTTCATCTTTTCCTGGTTTTTCTGAACTGAAAGTTTGAAATACATTGTGCCGTTTTCTGTTTTTTTTTTCTGCTTTCTAGTTCTATTTTTCTGGTTTTTTCCTAACTTTGCAATTTCAGAATGTCTTCTTCTAATTCAAACGCAAAAGGTAGAAAAAATGCCCCCGGTGCTCGACTTGATCCTGCTTGGGAACATGGAATTGATGTTGATGCTAAAGGAAAAAGAGTACAATGCAAGTTCTGTAACATCATTCGGGCAGGAGGTATATATAGATTGAAGCATCACTTGGCTTGCACACGTCAAAATGTTGAACCTTGCCCGCAAGTTTCAGATGAAGTTAGGAACGACATGCTTGAGATGCTTAGTGCAAATACGGAAGAATCAAAGAAAAAAAAGAGAATGAAATTCGGTACTTGGTATGATTCTATGGAGGAAGAAAATGATGGCAGCAAACAAAGAGGCCCCATGGATCAATTTTTTGTTAAAAAAGGTGGGGAACAAAAGGGAAAACAATCAACCATGAATGAAAAGTGGAAGAAAAAAGAAAGAGATGAAGTTTGTCAACTCATGGCGCGTTGGTTCTATACTAGCGCTATTCCTTTCAATGCGGTGAATAATCCATTTTTTGATCAAATGATGCAAAAATTGGGAGAATATGGAAAGGGTTTAAAGCCACCTTCATATCATGAGTTGAGGGAAACACTTTTGAAGAAAGAAGTCCAATCAACATTAAATTAAGCTTCAAAGGTACAAGGAGCAATGGAAATCAACCGGTTGTACCATTATGTCGGATGGATGGACAGATCAAAGAAAGAGAACAATGTGCAATTTTTTGGTAAATAGTCAAATTTGATCGTCTTCCTATGTTCGGTGGATACTACCTGACATATCCAAGACAACGACACAAAAATATTTGAAATGTTAGATGACATTGTAGAGAAGGTGGGAGAGGAAAATGTTGTACAAGTTGTTATCGACAATGCACCAATTATAAATCAATTTGGAAGATTGTTAATGGATAAGAGGAAAAATCTTTTTGGACTCCTTGTGCATACATTGCATTGATTTGATGCTAGAAGATTTTGAGAAGCACGATCCTATCCAAAGGGCCACTATACATAAAGCTAAATCTGTGGTTTCTTACATTTATTCATAGAATGCAGTTGTAAATTGGATGAAAGAATTTACAGGTGGCAAAGAGTTGGTTAGACCTGGGATTACACGATTTGCTACTTCTTATTTAACCATGAGACGACTAAATGAACTAAGAGGAGCTTTGTTCACTTTTTTTTCATCTGAAAAGTGGGCAGGGAGTGTGTATGCTAAAAAAAAGAACCGAAAAGATCAGTGTGCCATTATTTTTGATAGCGGTGAATTTTGGCCAAATATTGACTTATGCTTGAAGATTCCAACACCGCTTATTAAGGTTTTGAGAATGGTTGATTCCGATGACACCTGGCTATGGGTTTTTAGTATAAAGCAGTGGAGCAAGCAAAGGAAGAAATCAAGACAAAGCTGAACAACATTAAGAAGAGGTAAATTCTTAATCTTTGTTTCGTAGTAACTTATAAATCTCTATTACATTTTATATGTGGTTTTTTAATGTTTACTTAATTATTCAACCTATAATTTGTGGTAGCTATGAGTCTGTTTTGCTATAATTGACAAGCGATGGGATGGAATGCTTAGTCAACCTCTCCATGTCTGGGATATTTTTGAACCCTCGTTTTGGTATAGTTCAAACTTTCAAGATGTGAATGTTAAGCGTGGTTTGTATGAGTGTGTTTATAAAATGATTTCGGTCGGATGAAAAAACAAAAATTGAGTTGCAACTCAATAAATTTAGACATGCACATGGAGGGTTTGGAATCGATGGTGCGATTCGAACAAGAGAAAATGTCCCAGTTAATAGCTTAATATATTGAAAATATGTTTTTCGTATTATTGAATTTATTTGATAGTTGTTTTATTTGGTTATAGTGATTGGTGGTTCTCTTACGGAGATGATTGTCGAGTTACAAAAATTTGCTATTCGAGTGCTAAGTTTGACTTGTAGCTCTTACGGTTGTGAAGCGTAATTGGAGAGCATTTGAATTGGTAATTCTGATAAGATTTATAAATTCATTTATTTAAGCATTCTTATTGAAGGCATTTAGTTTGTTTAACTATTTTTAACATCGAATTTTAGGTACATTCAAAAAGAAGGAACCGCTTGGCACAAAAAAGAATGAATGATTTGGTTTTTGTCATGTACAATTTGAAATTGCAAGAGAGACAAAGGAAGAGAGAATCTACCAAATCATTTTTAATTGAAGATTCATGTGAAAACCTTCCTTCTGATGATGAGTGGATAACAGAGAAAGAGAATCCAACGCTACCAATGGAAAACAACTGGCTGAGAGTTTTGGATGAAAATCCAAATCATGACACTTCAGAAGAAGAAGGAAGTGAGGATGATGAGGTTCATTTTATTACAAGGAATATCATGAGGGCTTGTAAGTAATTTAATTTGTAAGTTTTATTATTACTTATTTAAAATATTTTTAATTTGTAATTTGCTCATATTTGTTTATGTAGCTGATTCTCGAGAATCTCGACCAAGTGGATCTCGTACCAAGAGGCCACATGTCAAAGACATGAACACATTTCGATTAATTGATGAAGATGAAGATAAAGATAAAGATGAAGATAAAGATAAAGATGAAGATAAAGATAATCCAATTATCATTGGTCAAAATGAAATTGAAAATGAAGATTGTTATGACGATGATGATGGGTTTAATAATGATGATATGCTATTTGATAATTATAAATCAAAATCTTTGGATATAGATGAAGATGATGACATTGAGGAGGATGACTGGAAGTTTGCATAAATATTTATATTGTTAAATGTGCTATTATTATTTTGTGTAGAATGTGGTTGAATGATGGAATAAATGATTGAATGATAGCTATTTGTTTTTAAACAGGGTTTGGATAAAATTCAGAATGCATATTCATCGTATACTTTATAATGTTGGTTTTTTACAATTTAACACAAATATACAACTTATTTTTATGACAAAATTAGTGTATGTGATAAAATATGAATAATTATAATTATTTTTATCATTTTTTGTAGAATCTTACGATTCTACGATCCGATTCTACCGATCCGATTCTACTACCCCAAATCGATTCTACGTAGAATCCCGATTTTACGAACCATGCTCGTGGCCCATCATTATGCCTTAAATTTTAATAGCAATATTTTCATCCTCCATTTCTTAAAATCACAAAACCATCCCCGTCATTTAGAAGATTATCCAAAACACCCAGCACTAATACAGTGACATTTCTGCCTTTTTATTTTTAAGGTGAAAAGCACCTTGCACAGTTAGCAGGTCAATTGGATGTGATGATAAGTTTTTTTTTACTTCCCCTCCCCCCTCCTTAAAAAAAAAAATTACTCTTTTTTTTTAAAAAAAAGTTTACTTTTAATTTAATATAATTATTTTTAAATTACAAGATATAATACACTTAATATAAAGTTTACTTTTAATTTAATACAATTATTTTTAAATTACAGGATATAATACACTTAATATATAATTAAATGTATAATTTTATATTTATTTATTTATTTATTTAGATTATATATTATGATGATTAATAAGGATAATAAAAGAATTTCACACTAAAAATAGGCTATTTTTTAGTATAAAGAAAAATTTTAAATTGGACTCTTTTTTAAGACAGAAGTAGTATTAATTATTAGTAATTATCAAATTATTAAATTGTGGAATTGATCTAGCTTAATTAGCAAAAATCATGTTCTTGTTAATACAAACATAACTTAGGTATCCAATAAAGATGAAAACAAAGATACTATAAATTCATTATATGAATGCTTAATTCCATGTCATGTAACTTGATCAGTTTTAGAACCACTAAATAATATGTTAAGTAGAATTTTTCTTTTTCTTTTTTTTTTTTTTGTTGAGAAATAATTCAAGCAAGTATGCTTTAAAAAAACTAAATTAACTACTTGTTTTGACTTTGTGGAAAACATCTCTAGTTTTGGCTAAAGATTTTACGTTTGTTAATGGTTCTTTGTTCTTCCTTTATATTGTATGTTTTATTTTTGGTGTCAAAAGATAAAAGTTCAATTTTAACATTGAATGACCTTTTTTTCTCTTTAAATATGCTTATAATAGTATAATTACTTTTATCCCATGACTAGATTTCAAGCTTTGAACTTGTTGAGAGATATTATTTTAGTTTTCACTTATAGTATACATTGATAATACAGTAAATGCAAATAAAACAAAAGTAATAATACTTTTATTACAAATTTATAGTGATTGATATGATATATTGAAATTGATAAATTACTCATTACACTCTTCGTTACGGATTTTAACTATTAATTTTCACTAAAAGTTTGATAAATTATAAAATAATACCAATATTCCTTTTTAAAAAATTATTTTTTTATAAAATAGAAGTGATTACAATATTATTAGAGATCCTTTCTTATAAGTAGGCTAGAGGGATCACTTAGATCCCCCAAAGTTTGTTAGCATGGAATGATACTTACGTACCAAATGGGTTGATTTAAGTTAAAAAAAAAATTACAAATTTTTAAATCTTAACTTATTATGAGGAATGATTGGTTTGACGGTAACGTGAAAGAATAATCGATGAATATTAAATTTCGACTCACATTGATTGGATGTAAGAGTTGACATCCATAAAAAGTTTGTGATTAATTAGATAATAATATTAATATTTGTGGTGAATTTAGAATCTCTTCGGATTTTGAGGACATGTCTCTGTAATTTTAGATGAACTTTAATAATTTTTTCTTGGCTGTTTTGATTCTAATGGCTTACTTGAATATCGGAAAATCTATTTAGGAGTTGCTCCTAAAATATTGTTTTGCAAGTACATATTTCATATTATTATTTGTACTGATATCCTCCAATTCTCTATTTTGAATTAAGTGGCACGTTGCAAGTTTGTGGATTGAAAGTTGAAACTTCATTAACGTTGTCATGAGGTCGTGGACTAAGACCTGCCAGTTGCCCCAAAAACATTACCATGGGGAATTGTAACAATGCATTGTAAGTTTGAGGACCAATATAGCAAATTTGAGGACCATTAATTTTCAGCAATTCAAACCGCCAAAAGCCCTATATTTGCTCGCTTGTTGTTGGAGCATCAATTCATATTCACCTGGAGCCGAAGCAATTTCCACAACAGGAACTATGTCTAAAAAGAGGTAAAATTATCTCCCTCTAAATTTCTTCTGTCGTTTCTATCTTTAGTCGACCTATTCAAATTTCGAAGCATTTAAATGGGTTGGATTTCATTTTTCCATTTTCATTTTGAAGCATTCTTGTTGGGGATCTTGCTTGTGACAACTTTAGAAAATCTTCTGCTTCCTTGGTTATGAAAGGGTAGTTCCATTTTTTTTCTTCTTGTTGGTTAAATTGGAATTCATGATGCTTTTTATTCTTTTTTAGATTGATTTGGAATAAAATCTTGAATTTAAGTTGCTTCCGTGAATTGGATTATTAAAAGATTATAGGTGTTCTGAATTTTTTGACTTTAATCGGATCCCAGTAACAAAGTTGAAATTTTCTGTGTCATCTTCCAAAATTTCAGATTTTGATTGTTTTTTCTTTTAAGAGTCCAGCCATCCATTGGCTAATAGGTCTTTTTACAATGGCTAATGATTGAAAGTGCTTAGCTGTGGTTGAATCGAATTGCTAGAGGTCAAAACAAAGAAGAACCTAGTTTGATCATTTTAAATGTAAGAAATGAATAAGAATGGTGAATAGCTACGAACTTTCTTGATGAATAATGTTACTATAGACCGGAGAATGAACTTTGTTTAATTCTGATTCTGATGGTGATAGATTCACTTGCTCTTGCTCGTTCAATGTGTTGTCATTCAGTATTACAAACTTAATTTTTTTTTTTTGGTGCTTTGACTGAAACTGTTAATGACTTTTTGAGTTTATGGAATACTGATATTATTGATAAGTCCTATTGCCCTCCACAAATTTTTTGGTAACCTAAATATTATATGGGATTAACCCTCATGTCGGTTTTTTGTCAGTTTGTTTGCAATTCTGTTTTGACTTGGTATCAAGTACTTCAATACTCCTGATTTTCATTTTCTTTCGAGTTTGGTGGTTATAACTATAAAACCATATTTATCATTTTGTTGAGTGTTTCTTGAAAAAAAAAAATAAAAAAATTCCCAGTTCTTTGAGTATGGTAATTTTAAGAAGAAAATCTTACATTTTCTCATATCCCATGGTTTGAATTTTTTCAGGATTCTTTGCAAGTTCTTTGCACATGGAGCATGTCTAAAGGGTGATCATTGTGAGTTTTCGCATGACTGGAAGGACCCTCAGAATAATGTAATACTTTCTTTTTGTGCTGTTGCTGTTGCTGAACCATCAATTAGTTATGTGGACTATTGTATCATATAGTGTTTAATTAGATTATTGTTGCAGATATGCACTTTTTACCAAAAAGGAGCTTGTGCTTATGGGAGCCGATGTAGATATGAACATGTTAAAGTTTCTCGCTCACTGTCTTCAGCTTCATCTTCATCTTCATCAGCAAATCCTCCTCAATACTTAGCATCAGAACCTATTTTGGCTGCACATTCTTCTGGAGCTCCTTCCGTTCTTGCAGGCCATGTTGCAGGTGTTACTGCTGATGTATCATCTTTTAGCAGATCTTTAGCTAATGAACCAGCATGGGGCAAAATGGTTGGTCAAGAGGTTGTATCAGATGGTATGGAGATAGGAGACAAAAGAAGTCTTAATCCAGCTGATCAGCCCATCTGTTCATTTGCTGCTGCTGGCCATTGTCCTCATGGTGAAATGTGCCCACACATTCACGGAGATCTATGTCCAACTTGCGGGAAACATTGCCTACATCCTTTTAGGCCTCAGGAGAGAAAAGATCATTATCAATCATGTGAGAGAAGGCAAAAGAACCTGGAGTCATTAAAGCATAGTCAAGAAATAGAGTGTAGTGTCTGCCTTGAACGTGTACTGTCAAAGCCCACTGCAGCTGAAAGGAAGTTTGGAATACTTTCAGAGTGTGATCATCCATTCTGTATAGCTTGCATTAGGAATTGGCGCAGTAGTTCTCCAACATCTGGAATGGATGTGAATTCTGCTCTGAGGGCCTGCCCCATATGCCGAAAACTCTCTTACTTTGTCATTCCTAGTGTTATTTGGTATTCCACTAAGGAAGAAAAGCAGGAGATTATTGACAGCTATAAAGGAAAACTCAGGTACCACTGAATGGTTTAAAGTGTTCCTTGTTTACTTGAACCTATTCTCGTATTATTAAATATATGTTTTTTTTTTTTGTGAATTTCCTGTTTTGTGTCTTATTGAACTTTGTTCGTAGTTGAATAACTGCTACATAGGTTGGACACATAAATTAGATTGAAAAAGACATGTTTGTCCACTTTTGTCATTTCATTTTGATATCTTTCGAAATCAGATATTGATTTTTTTCCCTAGGAGTTCTTATGCATTGAAAATGGATGTCTTGTTTATTAGGGAAAGCTAATTTAATGTTATGGCTTTCTTAGGTTTTTGAGCATGAGAATTATTTGAGCTGAGATTGTTTTGCTAGAGTTTCTTTGCATTTACTTTTGCTGAATTTTTATGATTTTGGTTGGCGTTTGATGCTAATGTTTACCACTTTACCTTTTCTTGCTTTACCACTTTATTTGAGCTGAGGTTATGGCTTTGTTAGTTTTCTGAGCATGAGATAATTATTTGAGCAGAGGTTACTTTTATGATTGTGCTTGGCCTTTTGCTTAATTATTAGTCTTATTTGACAGTTAAACATCTTTATGTTATCATAAATATAATCGGGATGTGCAAGTATGCACTTAAATGTATAACTGCTGTTTTCTCTTAAATGTGCCCCCTTTATGTACTCAAGTCTTCATTAAACTGTTGAGATGTCACCTACATATTGGAGTGTTGGGATTTGCAACCTCCATTTGTTGTCCTCTAAATGGATACTAGACTTGTTAAATATATGTGATTCACCATCCTTGTAACTGTTCATACTTCAGATTAGTAAGTGCCATGGATGCAGTTGTCAACATTGTATCATTTTCGGTGTGTAGAAAGATATTTCATATTGGAATATTAGCATTAATTTGATGGTGTAACCAGGGAAATATTCCATTTTGATTTGAGATTATAGTATATGGTTTTCTGCTTGAAATGTTGTTACAGGGTTTTTCTATGAATCCCACTTTTTTGTTTTCAGTTTGTTTGTTTGTTCTTCTGCTCACTTCCCCCCTTCTCTTCTGATTGAGTGTTTTTTTTTCCCTTCAGGTCCATCAATTGCAAGCACTTTGACTTTGGAAATGGTACTTGCCCATTTGGGACTAGTTGTTTCTATAAGGTAGCTGCTTTGATTCTCTTGTTGTCTGTTGAATGCATTTACTATACTAATGTGACTGTTTATGTAAATATATTCTCCTCTTAGAATGTATTCTTTTTCAATTTCTAGATAACACCAATACATGATGATACTTTAATTTTCAATATTATTGTTGTTCATCCTTGAATCTGCTGAAGGAACCTTGTTTACTATACTTGATGTGGAGATTGATACTTGCCAGCTGTTTTAGAAAATGCAAAAGCTATAAACCATTAGGGACACATAGTTGATAGGTGGATGTGATGGTATGACACAGCATCTGAAGTTTGGTTTTATTAGTTTTCTTGGCTACTGATCTACATAAATTAAATGATCTCCTTGATGCAGATGTTGACAAATGATTGAACAAGGAAGTTCGTTATCTTGTTTAGCATTTTTGAATTGTTAAATAGGCAATAAGTACACAGCTCATGTAAAGAAGAGAAAAAAGGGGAAGAAAATAAAGAAAATATCTAGGAATTCCATATAAAATAGGGGTGGCAATTTGTGACACGACAAGGAAATACGACACGAATCTAACACGTATTTAGCAGGCATGCATTGTATAAGATATGTTTTTAGGTATTTTTGGTGTTTTAATCTTTCATAAGTATATAATTATTTTTTTTAAAATTGTGTTACCCATGAAATAAATAAGTAATTAAATTTTCATAAATTTCACATGTATGTAGGTATTTTCATGTCGTGTCATGTTACCTGTGAAATAAATAGGTTGTGTTTAGGTTATGTTACTTGACACGTATAATTAAACGGGTCGTGTTCGGGTTCGGGTTTGGGTTTGTGTCAAACCTATAATACCTACGTCTAAACACAACATGCGAACCCGAAACAAGACTTGGTTGCCACCCCTAAATTATAAAATGCTAAATGTTGATTCACTAAGCTTTTGAGCTTTTCAATTTAATGGGTATTGACGCACAGATAAAGTTGTTTACGTGCTATTTCGTGTCCATATTGTTAGTGAGGGTTGCTTATGATAGAGCTTTATTTTGTTTAGTATTACATTATTACTGATTTTTAAGGTTAAAGCCTCAAAGGTTGATTTTAGATGCTCTGCTTTCCTTGTAACTTCTACTCTTATCTTATTCTAGGCTTATAGGAGCTTCTATTGAGAGGCAGCTGTCAAGATGCTTCTGATATTAACTTTTGGCTTTTCAAAGCCTTCTGAAATGAAAGCACATTTAATTTTTTTAAACAAATTTTGAAGACTCAATTTAATTGATCAGTTTCAAAAAAAAGCAATGGAACAGGCCATCGATTCTTTAGAAACAAAAATTTGTTTTTGGGCACACTATCCAAAACCTTGAAATGGCCTTTCTGTCTTATGATTTTGAGTAGTGGAAATGAAAAAGATTATCTGAAATTACTAAATTGACTCTTATTTCAAAATATCTACTATAGTCAGAAAAGGAAAGAAGTACTCTTGTATTTGGCAATTTTGTTATAACTGATAGCTGGCTTTTAGTGCCTAATTTCTTCTTCTTCTTGGCCATATGTACCTGCTCTCCACAGGAAAATATTAAGAAAATGGATGTGTGAGTTGCAGGTGGCCATAATATATATGTTATGTGGCAAAATAATGTAGTTATTTTTGTCTCTTTATCTGATTTACTCACAGTAATGGCTTTTTGTATCACAAGATATTACATTGCATACATATGCACATTTAGTGGAGCTTGCTGCGTGGGTTTTTTCTGGATATTTCTTTTGGTCTAACTTAAAAAGTTTGATTCAAGCTTATTGGTGATCAGATTCGCATTGAGCTTAAATAAATGCAAATGTTCATCTTGAACAATTTGATTGGAGCTATGTTCCCGCTGCACCCTTGCCTTTTTAATCATTTCTATAGTTCTTAGAGTTAGAACGCTTTGTATATAGTAAACACAATGAAGAAAAAGTAGCGTGGTAAAATCTGGTTATTCTGCTGTAGCAGTTCTCCTTAAATTTTGTTTGAGGCACATTTTATAGTTGTTAGAAGTAGTATTACGGGTAAAGTTGTCTTTTGGGTTTATTAGGGTTTACTAAACCTTTGGGTAATGGAAGGATAGCTTATATTTGTAACAAGTTGGGCATGATTAATATCTATGCTCCAACTTGAGGTCCAGTGTTAGAAGTAGTATTACGGGTAAAGTTGTCTTTTGGGTTTATTAGGGTTATTAGTGTATATATATATCATACTTTACTGAATAAAAAAGTATATCTTTTTCCCTTTAACAATAGTCATTTATTGTTGAAGTGAAACTCAATGTTGTGTGGGCTGGAAGGCTGTTGAAGGACAAGAATTTCTGAAATTTGAGAGGCACTACTGCTGCATTTTTTTAGGTATTAGTTTTTTCCAATCTGTTAGATTTAGGATCTTATCTATTCCTTAGCAGTTATAAGAATTTAGTTTGATTTTTATGCCTCTGAACTGCTAGGAGGGGAAACACTTGAAGTCCATTCTGCAGAAAAGTCTTGTTGTTTTTCTACTGCATTTATTTCTCTAAATTTTTTTTCCTTTTTCCATGCGTCCAGGAATTGTAGTATTTTTTATTAAGACCTTCAAATACTAAAGAGAGTATGTTCTGTCTGTCTAAAATTACTGTAGCCAAGTTCTGCAACTGATACAGCTAGAATTTTCAGTGACTCGTTTCAAATTATTTGGATCTTCCAAGGATCAAGATGCTTAATTCTTCGCTATGAGCTTGCTTTACAGATTTATTAACCCTGGCCAATGCCAAGACCTTATTTGATTGTGTCTTTTCATACCTAGTCCAGTTTCTGTTATCTTTCTAAAATGCTTTCACCAGTCATGGCCGAAATCAGAATGCAATGAATAGTATTTTAGGTTATATTCCACATTCTACAGCCTTGGTTTTGGTATGTACTGTTATATCTATTTTGATTGATACTCAGAGAAAAGGTTGAAAAAGGTTAAGTATTTATCATACTGTATTTAAGTCTAAAATCATGTTCAGCCGATCTGTAGGAATTTCCTTAGAGATGTGCTGCATCCCTTTCCCCTATAAATTTGTTGGATTTTCAAGCAAGACACTAGGAACTGTATCTACTGCATTTCTATTATGTTACAGCCAAGTATTAGCATCCTGGTTGAGAGTAAGCTACTTCCGTGAAGCAGGGGTAAAATGGATGTTTCCTGAGTATAATAGTCAAATTTATGGAGAAGATATTTTATTCCTCCTTTTATTGTTGGACATTATAAGAAAGAAAGAAACACACAGTTCCTTGTTACCCAGGTGTTACCATGGTTTGGAGGAGTAAGAATAAAATAGATAGGTTGGATTATATTCTTAGCATTGCAACTGTAGATGTCCTTCATTAATTTCCACGGGCTTGGTTAGTTGGCTTAACGGATGCCTGTTTGTTTTAACAGCATACTGTGAAGCCAGGCTCCTATCTATGGAATTCTACTCTGATGCCTGATCTATACAGCTCAAATTTTATGGATTCGGATGAAGAAGAATGTAGCTGGCTGGCAGTGAATAAAAATGCATGGCTATATTTGTTTGAGCACTTTTACAGTCCACACATGTCAGTAGGTTTAGAAGAAGAAGATGAATCTGACTCCGAAGATTCAGAAAATGATATGGTTGAAGCACTAGCTTTTATGCTAGCCATGGGATTATAGATTCAAGTGACTCGTCAAGTGATTAGCATATCATGCCTTGAGCTGCATTTTTTGGTGAATTGTTGGTGCATTTAAATATCAATTGCTATTCACTTGCTCTAGCCTTTAGCCAGACATTTTTGTTTGTTGAAGTTTTGATTCTGATGCTCCCGTCAAGACAGTACAACTCATGGTCATTGTTGTGCTTGGAACGGCTTCAGTATCATTCATTGTAATACAGGGTGTAAAGTGCGAATATGTTTTGGAGGATGTTTTCATTTGTTTTCTCTAACTCATATTTAGTATTTTGTCTTCCCTTTTGTTTGGGTTCTGAACTGATGACCCCTTTTTTGTCCTTTTAGCTATGCATATTGGGTTTTGTTTTTTATTATTTGATTCTTTTAAAGTTTATTTACTTCTTTTATTGCTTAATGACTGCTTTTCCTTGTTACTGTTGGCTTTTCTTTTCCTTATCCTGCACTAGTATTTGCCTGGTTAGTTGATGGGTAGGATGTCCCTTATTACAGCATGCTCATCGAGATGGCCGTCTGGAGGAAGTAGTTCTACGTCATCTTGGGGCTGAAGATGGTGAAACTGTGATAGCTAAACATATCAGGTTTGAATTTTCTGACTGGTAATTTGTGTTTTGTTGAAAAAAATCCCTGCTTTGTTTGCATGACACCCCTTGCCCCTTCCCCACAAAATACGTGTTATAGTCTTTTCATTGGTTTGTTTCACAGGCTCTCAGATTTCCTCAGTGATTTGCAAATAAGGTGAACCATGCTTTGGAGATTTCAGGGTATGTTTTTAGTGTGTATATCTGCTTCTGTAAAAAATTTGCCTACTTTTATTCCTGCAATTCTTATTTATTAAATAGAAAACTATTCCATAGTATAGTTCTTTAATTTCTTCAAATTCCCTATTCATGTGATTCAATTGTTAGTCGTTTCTGCTGCCCTTATGTTCTTCTATATGTATTTTATATGAAAATTATCAAATTTTGAGGAAGCTTTGACACTTAAATTCTTACGGGTAGCTATTTTGATGGTAAAGACTAAGCCCTTATACCCACTCACATACCTTTTCTATTCATTCCTTTAGCTGTTCACTGTATGTTATACTGCAATTTGTAATTGCCTAGTGGAGCAACGCTTAACTGGGTTTGAAGTGCTCCAAAAAGTGAGTAGTAACCTTGTCTATCTACTTTCATTGTAAAACAGTGTCCCTGCATGCCTTACAGGTCTTTTATTAAGGACATAATCTAAAAACAGCTAAGTGCTACTGGAGAGAGACCATTTTTCGCTTCGTGCGGTGAGTCACTTGTGTCCTATGTGTCAGCAGACTTTTAGCTGCGAATTGCTCTGAATTGTGTCTTTTGGAATTCTTGGAAGAATTCTCTCTCTATTAAGTAACGAATGACCTCTTCCATCAATTTTTTGTTCAATAAATTGCAAGTGCAATTCTGTTAGCAATCTTTCTTTCAGCATCAATCTTTTTGTGCCAAGGTTTAATCTTTGGTTAACTCAAATAAGCTTGAAGAGAGCCCCCAAACCCATTTTGGAGGAGGATTGAAGAGTATCTCCTCCAATCATATTGACTATCCTTCTAAAGAACTTCAAAATGGTATGGCAGTCCTGTATTGATGTTTTCTTGCTCTTACCAATCTCTCTCTAGGAACAATGGAAAATTCTAAAAGTAATTTGCCCCATGCAATCGAATTGCTTTGGAATTCATTGATATTGACTTCATCTTCTTCTTTTAGGCACCAAACATCTCCTCCCTCTTTCCCAAGCAATATCTCTAAATCCTTGTACGGAAAGGGTGAGAGACCGTAGAGCGTTTAAAGTTGATTTGGAGTAGTCTGATCAGAGTTTATTATTTAATGACATTTTCTGGAAAAAGAAAAAAATTTTCAAGTTTGGATTTGTTCTTTTTTAATCCAGATGGATTTTGGGGCCGAAAGTTGGGATGGATAAATTATTCAATCATATAGGGGGACTCTTATCATCTAGTTGATCATCTCTTTTGTTTGCCCTTTTTCTTCTTGTTTCAGGTGTGTAAAACTATAGGTGGATATTGCTATCAGTTGAAGGCAGGAATATTCATTATTATGTGATCAAGTTGCATGATGTGTTAAAGTATATGTGTGAAGCGGCTTTTATTGGGTGCCCTGACAAAATTTTATAGCATAATGAAACAGTGAGCCCTGGGAAGTAAAAGCAGAATAAGGACTTGTGGTGCTTGCTTGTCCACCTTCATCGTATGTATTATATCTGTAACTTCGTATTTTTAGGTACAGGTTTTGGGATGAAGTCGTCATTTTTGGGTGATTTTGTGCTTGCTATTGGCTTAAGCACACCCTACTAAAATTTCCGTAAATAAAAATGACTGCGAGTGTTTAAGACTCTTCATTTGGATTGTTTTGTGGTGAACGAGAAGACTGTCAGAAGGTATAGAAATCATCTGCGCGAGAACATTGGACACAAGTCCTAAAATAGGACAAAAACATAGAGAACTCTTCTTGAAAGTAAAAGTCTCTGAGAAGTGCGGGGGAACTCCTCTATAGATAAAGTTGTAACTATAGTTTTTAAAATCTCAATTCGATTTCATTGATTTTATAGTTTTATAATTTAAATTTATTAAAATAATTTTAATTTTGAGTAAGATTTTATATTTATTATGTAAATAAAATGTAGTTAAATTTATTCAATTTTTTTTTCATATTTAAGTAAAATTAAAAAAATATTATTATATAAATAATTTAATTAGTTTAATTATATTTTTATTAATTTTTAATAATAAATAAATAAATTAGATATAATATTTTTTGATTGTGATGGTAATTGAAATATTGAGAAAATTAAATAAAATATTATAAAAAATAAAAATAAAAATAAAATTATTTAATTATAAATTATACATAAATTTTTTATATATTTATTGATATATTGATTAATAATTTTTTTAAAAATAATTTATAAATTATATTTTTTTAACTTTTTCATAATCTTATAAGTCGATTCAATCTTACTACTCGTCGATGCTATACTATAAATTAGTTGTAACACAAAAAAAGTGTACGAAGCCTCCAAAATTCTACCATTTCTTTTGCGAAAATTTGGGCCTCTTAAATAGTGGAGTTTGGCTTTTACCTTAAGTAGGTAGGAAAGTTATTACGGTTATAAAGGAGACAATTTGAAAGCGAAAAAACTCTAGAATTCGAAGGACTTGTGCATCATTCCCGGTCTTTGTTTTCAAATATAAATTTCCTATCTTGGGAAAAATTAGGGTGCATTTGAATAAGGCATTTCTATTTGCAAATAGAAAAAGTTATATTGGAATGTGTGAAAGTTTTGGTGGGTATTTTTTATAGAAAAAGTATTTTGGAGGGAAAATATAAGAGGGAAAATTTTTAAAAATTATGTAAGCGGAATTTGAGTGGAAAAATTTGAATTCTAAATTTTGAAATAAAAATGTGTTTGGATAGTTTATTTTTATTCGAGAATTTTCTTATTTGCAAATGGGAGTAGCTTGTCGAAACGCAGCCTTAACTTTTGGGTTATGAATGGTAAATCCACACAAAAAACCATGCTTGCATAAAAAAATTTATTGTTGTCGAGGGAGCATATATTTTGAAACACATCAGGGGAAGGGGAGGGAGCATATATAAGTAGCAAAAGGTTGGTAGGTAGCTAGCACCATGCATGATTGTTTCGCATGAAATTATATGCTTAAGTTTTACCTTCCTACACACAGTTTTAGCACAGCGGCATGGTGGCTAAAGCCCATCATATTATCCTATATCAATTTACATGTTTGAGCTTTGGAGCTTTATCCCCTTCCCTTCTCCTCGGCAAAAAAATAACTGTTGGTTTCTCTCAAATGGTAGCATTGTGGAAAAGGAGAAAAATCAAGATAGACAACAAAATTCTTCTTTCGAATTTATTCAATAAAAAATTCTCCAATTTGTAAAAGAAAATAGAAAAAATCGTATTTTCATATAATATTTTAATTCATACTTTTATACAATATCTTAATTAAATTATATCTAATAATCAATAAAGTTAAATTCTAAATTAAATACACAAATAATGAAATTAATGATATTTAGAATGAATTTTTATAATAATTAATATAGTATTTACGAGTTAAAATAATACAGAATGATCGGTATTGATATATTAATTATGATCCAAGTTGTCTTATTGAATTGTTCAATAAATATTTTGATATTACACCTTAAAAAAACTTGAGCCTTCACTTTTTTTGAGTAAACATTAATTAGTAATTTCTGCTAGCAATTAAATTTTTTTTGTATCATGATTCAAATAATAAATAATATAATAACACGAATAAATATATAGAATAACACGAATAAGTATACAAATAAATAATAGTATGAGCAAGTCCTGGTACATGAGCAAATACTAGGATAGGATATAGCCTGAAATACACAAACTCAAATTCTAAACTAGATATATGCCACAAACAATCCGTAAGTCTCGCACTATCCACAAAACGAAGTCCTAAAATCTCTAGTATAGATCCACATGTCCATATCGAGAATAAAAATAAATAAATCCTCAGGAGAAAGAAATCTCAAGAATCGACGGAGGCCAATGCTCCAATGAATCTAGTGCTTCATGAGGGCCAGCAGAGACATAATCAATGAAGAGCACAACATTGCTGCAGAACACGGCAAGAAGGCAGCCCCCGAGCCCTGGTTAGGGGCTGGTGCTGGAGAAAATTCCCCATTTATTTCTTGAGCCATTACAGCTGAGCAAAGAAAAGCCATAGCAAGAAGCATGGCCAAACCCTTCATTGATGCAATCCCAAGTTGAGCCATAGAGAAAGATACCCAAACGTTTCAAGTAAAGAAAATTAGCCCTTCAAGAGTGAAGAAATTTATGATTTCTCTTAATTGTGGAGTGCTATGAAGCAATCAATGAGTTTGGACTTCAAGGTGTTTGTGGGTATTTATAGGGGGAAAGGAAGGAAAAAGTGTTTGGTAAAGACGCGTAGACCAAATAGAAAAGGTGGCCAGCTGTTTGGGAAAAAACAATGACAAACAAGCCACGTTTACTACGCGATAAAGGGTTGAAGGTTTGAGTCCAACAAGTAACTTTGAGTCTAAGGTTAGACTAAGGTAGAACCATTTGGCAAAGGTTGGTTTAACGAACAATTGTAGTGTCATCATTTTAGAATGATCTGGAATTTGGCTTCACTTAGTGCCGAAGTATTTTATTTGGACGGCACGGCAATGCAAGATTTTGTGTTTTGTCTTTTTGGGTTGTTGGATTGGATGTTTTGGGATTTCTAATTTTTGTTGACATCACCGTTTGCCTCTCGATCGAACGTTGGGTAATCAACACATATTAGATTTCAACGATTCACAGAATTGATCTGAATCTTGGTTGCAGATGGGAAGGAAATCAAGAACAAGCTAGAAGGAGAAAAAAGAAATTAAGAATATCTCTTTCAAATGTGACTCCCGGTTGAATTAGGAATAATATCTCTTTTAAATATGACTTGAATTAAAAACCATATCTCTTTATTCTTTCAAATAAAGAATATCTCTTCAAAACAATGCTCGCAGTTGAATTAAAAACAATATCTCTTTCCAATATGACTTGAATTTTGTTAAAGTTCAACTTTTACTTTTTAACTTTTGATTCATTCAAATATAAATGAGTCTGATTGATTTGGGTTTGAAAATCTAATAATTGAGTGATCTAAACCTGTTATAATACCAAGTGAGTAAGGAGTGGAGTGGTCCAGTGATGTTATTTATCGGTCTAAAAGTTTTTACAAAATTAATGTGGGATGTTGATTTTAATACCTCTCTCAAATATAGCTTCTAGTTAAACTTTATTATTATTATTTTTAACACTTCCTCTCAAATGTAATCGGATTGATCTAGACATCGACCCATTTATCAAACCTAATGAATTAATCGATCCGAATCAAGTGTGGATATCCAATAAATTGACTGGTCGTTGGTGGTTGATTAAACCTAATGATTTAATCAATCCGACTTAGGTTTAGAGTGTTCATTTTAATATGCGAATTGGTTGATCCGTTGATCCAATCCGATTTGATTAGAAATTTCGAATCAGATCGGATCAAGAACGAATTGGATCGGATCAATGCAATTTTGTGAATTGGATCGACGGATTGATTCAATCCGATTTGTTTTTTGATTCAAATGAAAAAAAATTATAACTTTTTTTATTTCAGAAATAGCTAACATAAGTTATAAAATATAAATTAGTATTATTTGATAATTCAAATAATTCTTTAATTAAAATTAGTCAATTTGTGACAAAATAAATTAAAATATTTATATGAAAATACACAAATTAATTTACATGAAAAATATACAAATTAAAAATATTTAGATGAAATTTATTTATTATCTTTATATAAAAAAGATAATTTTTAAATATGAAACTATTAATTTCAAATCTAAGTTAAATCACATAATATTATATATGAAGAGAGCAAAAAAAAAAAAAAAGGATCAAATTTGAAAAAACCGATCTAATTTGTCACGATCTGCTCAAATACGAATCATATTAGATCATTAATTTTGAACACCCTTAATTAAGTTTGGAAATATGATATATTGAATGCTTGTTGACTGATTTATTACAGCCAATGAATTGATTGATTTGTCAAACCAATGAATTAACTTGCCTTGCCCAAGTTATGTTTGGGAATCCAATAAATTGAACTCTATTTTTTAATATCCTCCTTTAATGGGTATATATATATATACACACACACACACACACACACACACATACCAGTGAGAAGAGGGACCCCTAAAGGAACAGAAAAGAAAAGGAGAAGTGAGTCACAGACGGATTGCCACTAAAGGAAAGGGATAGGTGGCTTAGCTAACCATAGACAACATATAAACAACATAATTAAATAAACAAAAATTTAAGTAGATGGTTTAATCGACCATGCAGTAATATAAATATAAATTGAATAAAATTAAACTGTAAATAAACAATAATAAAAGGAGAACTAGCCAATCATTTGGATTAGAACCCCTTGGTTGTATGGAATTTCGAGTATATTAAAAATTCACAAGTACAAAAGTTTATACCTTGATACTAGACCAAGGTTATGTTTGAGTAAGAAAAGGATACAAAAGAGAGAGAGAAAGACCTATCTAAGTTTGGGAGAGGAAAATTTAGATACAAGAATTGATGGTTGGAAAATTCTGCCTTAGGTTGAGATTTAAGTGGTTTTTATAGAATTTTTTTTCGTTGCTATAGTAGCTTTATTACGATTATGATGATGGCTGCTTTTGCTATGTAAGAACGATGTCTGGTGCTCTGATTTTCCACTATAGTACCGTGTACAATGTTTTCAAAATGCTCTGATCTGATTTACTCTGATTTTTCTCCGTGAATTTAAATAAAAATTCTGTAATAATTGTCTTCATTTTAGTAGAAGGGGTCTTCTTGATCTTCTACTTCTTCTTTTAAGTTGACTTTTATTTGGGGAGAAGTGGAACTTTTGAGAGGCTCTTGTTTCTGAGTTTGGACTGTGGACTCCTCTTAGGCTTCATCAACGGACTGTTTTTGGATTTTTGGGGATTCCTATTTAAATTGAGAAAGCAAGCTTTCTAAATGTTTGACATAGTTTTCTTTGTTGGCAATTGCTGCTAACTTGGACTGGGCTAAAGTTTTTGTTGTAAAAACCCAGTTATTTGTGGATCGGCAGCAGGTAAAAATTGTAGGTTCTTTTCAAACCAGGCTAAAATTTGGTTGGGTTGGACTGATTCAGTCTTGAATTCTTTCCACTATTTGGAGTACCTTTGCCTGATAAGAAGTGGGGGAATATTAGGGTTTTGTTTGAGGAATTTGTACTTCCATGAATAAACCCATGAAAGAGAAAATTAGGAAAAGAATTTGAGTAATTTTGGAACGAAAGGTTTTGGAGATTGAAATTTCTGATTAAAAATTTGAAAACCTTGGCTAACTATTTTTGGCAAGATTTTCTGGTTTGGGCCATGGATTCCCACCATTGAATGAACCAAATTGGGAAATCATATTTGTTAGTTCTTTTAAAATAAAAGAACCAAGAATGTTTATTTTGTGGGTTTTGAAAACTAAAAGTATTGAACCAGGCTGTTTGATAATCCCAATAATTATAATCCTGAGGTTGAAATAATAGGGAGAAATTTTTGGGTTTATTTAAATCATTACCCCATTTTGATGGTTTAATGACTTTGAGGATTTGGATTGTAGAATGGGTACATAATGTAGGTCTTATTTTTGTCTTCATAGTGTTTGAAAGATACGGATTCAAAGTCCAACAAGATGAACTTATAGTATATTTGGGTCTTGGCTACAAAGGTTGGAAGGAAATGGAACCCTTTGGGGAGAATTTTTTGAGCCATCTGTAATGGGCTATTTTGGAAAATATCTGATTCCATTTAAAGAATATTGGTTGGGTAGTCATTTTTGTAATATGGCTCTTGGGTTTTTTGAGAAGAGGTAGTTGGGACTACTACTTGGGAAGTAGTCGGGACCACTACTTGGTTTTGCAGAGTTTGACCCACAATTGTTTTGGGAAGAGAGAGTGGGGCTAAGAGCCACCATTCGACATAGTGCTCGACATGGTACTCAACAATGCTTGACTATTGAAGACACGAAGCTCGACATGGTGTTCGACCACAACTAACTGATCGATTAAATGCTCAACAAGTATTCATCATTCAATCGTGCTTGATTGTTTTGTGCACATGCTCGACATTGTGCTCAAGATAAGATGTCAAATTTTCAACTATTTTTTGACATATGCTTGACAAATTTTGAATGCAAACCCATTTCAAATATTAACAACAAACACTCTCAGTTGTAGGATATGCCCAATTTTAATGTGTTCAAACTTATCATAATCGTGACTACATCAAAAAACACTCAAAACCCTAGCGCAAAAACCCTATCGTAATCGCAATCATAATCATATTTATGCTAAAATCCATAATCAACATGTAGGTTAATCAGTAAACAAAGCATATCTTATGTATGTCAGGTTTATGCCTGCCTCCATAGCAAATACGAAATTTAAAATTTCTTGGCAAATTTCCACTAACCTTGTTCTTGTTTGTTAGTTTTTGCAATTTCTTCTCTATAGTAGTAGACTTTTTGTTCAAAGACGTCGCAGCTCCTCGTGTTCGTGCCATTGATTCAGACGATATACGAGATTAGATTTCGTGAAAACAAATGTTGAATCAATGAAGAAGGAAGAAGAAGGGATAGGAAATTCTAATTGTTGCTTGAAGGACATTGTGTGAAGCAAAGAAACTTGAAACAATGCTTTCGGCATGACAGTTCTTATCTTTTGTAAATGGAGGGATAGTTAGGTCTTTTCACAGGGTCAAACTGCATTGACTTGCTATTTTGGCCAAAAAATTTTAGCAAGTGCTATATATCAACTATACTATTGGAAAGGTGCTATTTTTGCAAATTTCACTAGTTTTAGACAACCTCTTCCTATGGATTGGAAGACAACTAGGAAGACCAAATTGGTCACAAAAAGATCCTAAATCTTTCAATTGTTGGGCTCTATCTTTTGCTAATTGCCTACTGATTTTATCTTGTCTACAAATTTTTAAAACGACTTGTTGTATTTGACTTGTTAATTGACCATACGTAATTTGGTCATAAGGAACTACGCTATTGTATTAGACTCGTAGTTCGTCACGAACCATATCACGCAAAGATTTTGGAAGACCATCCAAAAACTTTTCTTTCCAGTAGGCTTGATTACCATCAGGTCTAGAATAAATTCTAGTAAAAAATGTATCTTTGTACTATCTAAAATCAGATAGTTTTTGACATTTGAAATTATTAAGGAGTTTAGATGATCTATCTCTGAAGATCCACAGTGCGAGGATCCGTAGGTCTCCAATAAAAGTTTTTGCAATTGTAAAAAGAAGAGTAGAAACAGCATAAAAAATAGTTTGACCATTAATTAAAATGGGTTCACTATCTTCATGTAATTTAATAGAATTTAAAATTTTATTTTTTATCTTCAGTTGATAGGTGTTCATTCCACCAACCTTTTAATTGACCTGTAAAATCAACAATTAAAACATGAGCTACTAATCGATCAGGATAATTATGCAGTGTTTGGTATGCCTTAGCAACTAGGGTCATTTGCTGTAGTATTGTTAGAATATTGTATTCGGACTGGTTGTCAATACACCATTCATAAATACTATTTGCAGTATAACTATTTTAAATAATATTTTGTTTTTCTTCTAAGGCTAAGTCAGCCCTAGGGTAATAAAGGTTTTGTGAATTTTTCCAAGTGGAACTAGACATGTCTTGACTAGACCTACCGGGTCCAAAACTCCTACGTTTGGCAACTTCAAGTTTGGATGACTCATCATTATCAGTATCTTTTTCTAAAACACAGACCAACTGGTTGATCGAGGCTGAAACTGGCTCATTTGATTTTGATTGATGAGTAGAAATTGAAGATGACCTCATCTCCAATTTCTGCTTAGGCTTAGAAGTCTGAAACGACTCTTCTATTTTGGCTAACCATTTCTCAAATTTGGACAAAGGTTTTTCCTAAATAGGATTAGTCAATTGACTAGGGATTTCATATGGTTTGAATAAATAAACATTTGGAAAAGAAGTAGCGGAAAGAATAGTTACAATTTGTAAATTTGAAGTAGGAGCAGGAGGAACATAAAAAGATTGAGAAGTAGTTTTATTATTTGTAATTAAGTATTCTCCAATGGTTTGCAAATACTTATTGGTATAATTGTTTTGTTCAAAAACACTTTGTATATCTTTACCATTTATTGGTTCTATTTTAGTCATTTGTTTAAAAGCAATAGCTTTTAAATCAACAAATTTGTAGGAAATCTTTACTGGTTTATTTGGAGGAAATTCAGATGGAACTTCTCTATCCAAAGTTTTTCATTTTTCCAAAACAGAAATAGTTTTATCAAAAGGAAAATCAATTGAATTCTTTTCTGCATAAATAATGAACCACTCAAAGAAGAAAATATGGTTTTTAATTTTATTAAGAAAATTATAGTAATTTTCTTGGACTTGTTTTCGAGAATCACCTTTGAAATTGTCCAAAAACCATGTTCTTTTAGTTTTTTTTTTCTGAATAAAAATCCTTTCTAAGACATTCTTTATCAATTTGAAAATCAATTTGAGTATCTAAAGTCAAAGTTCTTAATTCACTAATTGGAGTATTACCAGTGATAGTGGAATATGTTGGAGATTTTGGTAAATCCCCTTGATCTGAAGAAAATTCTTCAGTTTGAACTGTATACCTTGCTTGAGAGGCAGTTAGGTCTTTTCACAGGGTCAAATTACCTTGATTTGCTATTTTGGCAAGAAAGTTTTAGCAAGTGCTATATATCAATTACACTATTGGAAAGGTACTATTTTTGCTAATTTTTGCTAAAACTAAGTATTGGAAGTATAGACTCAGCTTTTCTTCCAAACCCAAAAAGAATTTTTTTAAAGGATATTCTAGTCAACCCAAATCGATTTCACGAAAAACAAAAGATTTTGTTTGTTATAAATGTAAAAAGCCAGGACATATAGCCCAATATTGTAAAAAAGAAAATTCATGAATTAAATTTAGAAGAAACAATGTTGGATCAAATAGTTAAACTGTTTGTTGATTCTGTCAATTCTAACAACTCAAAACATGAGTCTAATGATCTTTTAAATCAATTAGAAGATCAAGACGATTATTACAGCTATAGTTCAGAAGATTCTGAACAAGAACATTCAATTAATGTTCTTACCAAAGAACAAGATATTTTAGTTGATCTTCTTGAAGAAATTTTAGATTCTGAAAAGAAGAAAAAATATTTTGAAAAATTAAAACAAGTTTTTTGTAGAAAAAGAGCCTAAAAACTAATTTTCCAAAGATCCCCAATTTTCAAATATTTATAATTTCAATAATATTTTAAATCATTTTCCAAAAATTCCTAAACGAGTTTCTTTACAAGATCTTCAATCAGAAGTCTCATTTCTAAAAGAAGAAATTAAGAAAATCAAAGCACAATAAAAATTAGATCGTCTTGTTATTGACTCATTAATCTCTGAAAAAGAAAAGTTCTTAGAACCTTCCACCTTTTCAAAGCCTTCTTTTTCAAATTCATCTTCTTCAGAAAAAATTGAAGAAACAAACCAATTTTTTAATCATATTTCTTTGGTTCAACATAAGTATGAAATTTTAATTACTTTAGTTATAAAAGATAATTTTAAACTTGAAATTCCTACTTTATGGGACATAGGTGTGAATATGTGCTGTATTCAAGAAGGAATTATCTCTTAAACTTATTTTGAGAAAACAAAAGAATGACTTTGTTCCGCAAATGGTTCTAAACTACAAATAAAGTATAAACTTCCTAAAGTTGAAGTTCATTTTCAAAATGGTTTTGTAAAAACATCTTTTCTTTTAGCAAAAGATTTAAATGGATTAGCTTATTTAGGTACTTCATTTATTTATCAAGTTACTCCCTATTTGACTAATTTTAAAGGGATTTACCCTCAAAAAACTCCAAATTCTTTTATTCCTTTTGCCAAACCTCATTTGGAAATAAAATTAGTACTTTATTTTCAAATGATTCTCAAATAAATGTTTTAGTTTTAAAGCAAAATAAAATTAATTTTCTTATTCAAGAAATATCTTTCAAAGGAATTGACAAACAACTTCAACAACCTTTAATTCAAAATAGGATTAAAGATCTTGAGTTTAGAATCCAAAATGAAGTTTGTGCTGAAATTCCAACAGCATTTTGGAATAAAAAAAGCATGTTGTCTACCTTCCTTATGAAAAGAATTTTGACGAACTTCAAATTCCTACAGAAGTTAGGGCAATTCAGATTCAAGAACTTCTTCAGCATTGTGAATAAGAAATAAATGATCTTCTGGAAAAGAAGATTATATAAAAGAGTCAGTCTTCTTGGAGCTGTCTTGCTTTCTATGTCAATAAAAATTTTGAATAGAAAGAGGTGTCCCAAGACTTGTAATTAATTATAAGGCTTTGAACAAAGCCCTTTAGTGGATTCGATATCCAATTCCAAACAAAAAAGATCTTCCTAAAAATTATATGCTGCAAAAATATTTTCGAAATTTGATATGAAATCTGGTTTTTGGTAGATTCAAATTCATTATTCTGATAGGTATAAAACTGCATTTACTGTATCTTTGGACATTACGAGCGGAATGTAATGCCTTCTGGTCTGAAAAATGCATCTTCAGAATTCCAAGGGATTATGAATGATATTTTTAATCCTTATTCAAATTTTATTATTGTTTATATTGGCGATGTTTTAGTTTTCTCTGAAAATATTTACCAGCATTTTAAACATGTTAAAACATTTTTGCATGTTATTAAATAAAATGGTTTAGCTATTTCTCAGAAAAATGTTAATCTTTTTAGTCAAAAATTAGATTCCTAGGTTATCACATTCACTTAGAAACTATTATTCCGATTGAAAGATCAATTCAATTTGTTGACAAATTCCTTGATCAAATTCTAGATAAACAACAACTTCAAAGGATTTTAGGATGTTTAAATTATGTTTCTAACTTTATTCCAGGCTTTGATTTTAGGATGTTTAAATTATGTTTCTGACTTTATTCCAGAGCATAGTAATTTGATTAAGCCTTTGCATGATCGGTTTAAGAAAACTCCTCAAACCTAGATTGATATTCATACAAATGTAGTTAGACAAATTAAAACTCAGGTTAAAACACTTCCTTGTCTTGCACTATCAGATCCATCAGCTCAAAAAATTGTTGGCCGATGCTTACGATATTAGCTCTGATGGCATCTTAAAACAAGTTCAAAACGGTAAAGAACAAATTGTAGCATTTGCATCTAAACATTAGAATAATTCACAGCAGAATTATTCTACAATTAAAAAAGAAATACTTGCAATTGTTTTATGTATTTCTAAATTTCAATTTGATTTATTAAAGAATTTTTTTTTATTATGTGTTGATTGTAAATCTGTAAAAGAAGTTTTGCACAAAGATGTTAAACATCTTGCTTCTAAGCAAATTTTTGCCAGGTGACAAGCTATTTTATTCGTTTTCAATTTTGACATTGAATATATCAAAGGAGAAAATAATTCTCTTCTTGACTATTTGACTCGCAAATTTTTGCAGGGAATATAGCAATGCCTCCTAAAAAGAAAAAGGAAGAGCAACCTTCAACCAAGCTTAGTTCTTCCCAAACTTCTAAACCTGAATCTTCTGATTCTAACAAAACAATCCAAGCTCCTACAAAAGTTCAAACCGCTGCAAACTATGCTTTTACATCAACCCAGATTCAAGCCTTTGAATATTTAGAAAATATTAAACCAATTTCCATCCTTGCACCAAAATCATGGACCAACATTGTTGAAGAGGAAGAAGCTCAAGTCCAACTGTTAGCTCTACACCGGCTGGCAACCCAATCCGGATTTCAACTGATGAAATCTCTTCAAACCCTGGTGGTGGCTTCATCTTGTTGGACTTTGGATCCGTATCCTTCAAAACTATGAAGACAAAAATAAGACCTACATTACCCATTCTATAGTCCAAATCCTCAAAGTCATTATACCATCAGAATGAGGTAATGATTTAAATAAACCCAAAAATTTCTTCCAATTATTTCAACCTCAGGGTTATAATTGTTGGGATTATTGTACCGCCTGCTTCAATACTTTTACTTTTCAAAGCCCACAAAATAAATATTCTTGGTTCTTTTATTTTAAAAAAACTAACAAATATGATTTCCAATTTGGTTTATTCAATGGTGGGGAATCCATTGCCCAAACTAGAAAATCTTGCCAAAAATAATTAGCCAAGTTTTTCAAAATTTTAACCAGAAATTTTAATCTCCAAAACCTTTCGTTCCAAAACTAATCAGTCTTTTTCCCAATTTTCTCTTTCATGAAAGAAAACCCTAATATTCCCCCACTCCTTGTCAGACAAGGATATTCAAAATGGTGGAAAGAATTCAAGATTGAATCAGTCCAACCCAACCAAATTTAGCTTGGTTTGAAAAGAACCCATAATTTTTACCTACTGCCTATCCACAAATAAATGGGTTTTTACAACAAAAAACTTTAGCCCAATCCAAGTTAGCAGCAATTACCAACAAGGAAGACTATGTTAAACATTTAGAAAGCTTGCTTTCTCAGTTTAAATAGGAGTCCCCGAAGGTCCAAAAACAATCCGTTGATGAAGTCCAAGAACAGTCCATAGTCCAAATTCAGAAGCAGGAGCCTCCCGAAAGTTCCACTTCTCCCCAAATAAAAGTCTGCTTAAAAGAAGAAGTAGAAGATCAAGAAGACACCTCCACTTAAATGAAAATGACTGTTACGGAATTTTTATTTAAATTCACAGGAAAAAGACTATAGCAGCAATATTGTAGCAACGGAAAACACTGTACACAATATTGTAGCAGAAGCACTATAGTGCGGAATCTTTATTCTTACACGACGGTTTATTGTATACTGTAGCTTGTTATTGTTCACTGACACTGTAACAAACTATTGTAGCAGCGAAAAATTTTTGTATAAAAACCCCTTAGATCTCAACCTAAGGTAGAATTTTCCAACCAACAATTCTTGTATATAAATTTTCCTTTCCCAAACTTAGACAGGTCTGTCTCTCTCTCTTTTGTATCCTTTTCTTACTCAAACATAACCTTGGTCTAGTATCAAGGTATAAACCGTTGTACTTGTGAATTTTTAATGTACTCTAAGTTCCATACAACCAAGGGGTTAGCTAGTCCAAATGATTGGCTAGTTCTGCTCTTAAGATTGTTTATTTACAGTTTAATTTTGTTCAGTTTATATTTTATTACTGCATGGTCGGTTAAACCGCCTACTTTAATTTCTGTTTATTTAATTTTGTTATTTATATTTTGTCTATGGTTAGCGAAGTTACTTATCCCTTTACTCTAGTAGCAGTTCGTCTGTGACCCACTTCTCCTTTTCTTTTCTATTCCTTTAGAGGTCCCTCTTCTCCCAAATCAAGTTTGAAAGGTCTTTTAGCCATAGGATCTCTTCTTCTACTCCTAATTATTCTCAACCTAGACATTCCGTGCCTGACTTAAGACCAATATCTTCATCCTCAACCAGGTCTTCATTCTCTCTCTCTTTTGTATCATTTTCTTACTCAAGCATAACCTTGGTCTAGTATCAAGATATAAAACTTTGTACTTGTGAATTTTTAATATACTCCAAATTCCATACAACCAAGGGGTTAGATAGTCTAAATGATTGGCTAGTTTTCCTCTTATTGCTGTTTATTTACAGTTTAATTTTATTCAGTTTATATGCTGCATGGTCAGTTAAACCGCCTACTTTACTTTTTGTTTATTTAATTTTGTTATTTATATTCTGTCTATGGTTGGCTAAGCCACCTTATATATCCTCGATTGATATTAAATCGATATTCTTTCCTTAATTCTTCTTAAATTGTATTGGTTTATCCTACAATCATTTCAATTGGAAATGGGTCAAGAACAAACATGTATATCCTCAATGAAAACAAAAAAGGGAGAGAGAGAGAGAAAATTTTCACTTTATTTTAGTTCAAATATATGCATGCATGCATAACGTCATAGAAAACTTATAACTGGAGTATCAAATTGGATTCAAATAACCATTTCAAGAACTTATAAAAGCATCAGCCAATATCTGTCCCAGCTTCACTTGGGAAGCAGTTGTGAGATGCAGATTATCTTTCTGCAATGCAAAACCTTGGCGTCAACAGTCACAGTGGAATCCCCAGTATGCAGCTGAGCTTGCCTCACTTCCTCGGTAAAATTTCCTATCCCTGAGGCCAAAGCCACCTGTTAAAAAAAAAATTGCAAAATAGGCAACTGATAGGGTGAATTTTGTGAATTTTATGTATGGTAAACTTGCAACAGTGTTATATACTAAATGTAGTTCTGCAAATCAATGTACTTATAGAACCAAATTGGAGTTTTGTTCTCTTTAATGTAAAAGTAAGTTTAATATTGGTCAGTTAAATGTGACAAATGATTGAGGGCATTATTATACATTGGCACGAAAAGAAAGGTTTCATTAGAGTGCCGTAATACAATAATCCTTTCGCACCAATTTTAATGTCGATCTATAAGAATTTTTTTTTTCTTTAAAGAGAACATATAATGATTGTGTCTACATAACTTGAATTGGGATAAATTGACATTATCATCTTTAAATTTAAAAAGTATGACTTTAGATGGTATTAGTGTTACACTTAATTTAAATTTAGTAATATTTTCACAATAAAGAATTGTTTTAGTGGAACCAAAAAAATTAAGAAAAAATGAAAATAAAAAAGAACAAGTTATAAAACTTTACATGTTTGTAAGAATGATAAAAATATTGAAAGATATAAAATTGTTAAGAATGAAGAAAAGTAACAAATAAGGAAAAAACAAAGACTCTCGAAGTTTTTTGTTTTTTAAATAAAAGATGAGATACTAAGGAAAGAAATATAAATAAATAAATAAATAAATAAATATATATATATATATATATATATATATGTATGTATGTATGTATGTATGTATGTATGTATGTATGTATGTATGAATGAAAATGTATAAAAGATAAAAATGAAAATATTTTAATTAATAACAAACTACTAAAAGATTACTGAAAGAGATACTTTTATACTAAACAAAAACATCTTTTTGTTTAGTTTATGAGAGAAAAAGAACCTCTGGATACTGGGATATAATAGACCCCCTCAGTTGGGAAATTGTAAAAGCTACACCCAAATCTCGACAATTACACACCCCAATCTTCATTGAAAAGCTTGGAATCGATGAGGGCCGGTCCCTTGTACCCCTTGGATTGGAGCTCCTTGCCTAAGTTTCTTCCCATCTTGATATCATCCCAACACACCTCATCATCACACTCAATGGCAAAGTCATCTACCAAATGCCATTCACGCTTCTCCCCTACACACGGCTCACTACGCAATTCTTCACCCGACATGGACCGTAAACGGCCATCGAGCCTCCTCCATTTTGGCTGTTTATGATCCAACAAAACAATGCCACCTTGATCTTCCACTTGCCAAGGCGTGGCAGAACCAGAAATGCGCAAAGCAGCCAAAGTAGGCTGCTCATTAATCCCGTCCAATGAAGCAAAAGCAGCATCGTCCAACTCGGACAAAGGAACAAGTGGTGCTTGCTGGTCCAATAACGAGACTCCCTCATGTGCAACCACTCGAGTTTTTGGAGCATGTAGGTCACCATCCAAAGCCGAAGGAGAAGGATGATTCAGCAGCTTGCTTGTCGGCGCATTATCATAAGTGTTAACGTTGCTTGGCTGCTGCCCGCGACTTCGTGACACCGCTGAAGAATCTAGCTTTGCCTCCACTTCCAAATGCAGGACTTGCAATCCTGTATCAACCTCCATATCCAATCGCTGCAACGCCTCCTTTCTCCCAGCAAGGGCCGTCATTTCATGAGGAAGCAACGGCGCCGAGAGAGAACCCAAACCAGAAAGTTGTACGTGCGACCCCAAATTCTCTCCAGCACCCCCCTGAACACCCTCCCTCACAGTTTGGTTAGGCAAATACACCCCACTCCGTTTCTTCAGCACCTCCTTTGCCACAGCATCTACCCCTCCCGTCAGACCAAACCCCGCTAGAAGCCACTCCCCAAATTGCCCAACACAAAGACGATTACACCGTTCATCCTCCCCTCTCTGCACATACAAATGTTGCACATGCCCCACCCTCCCACAATAAACACAAAACGCAGGAAGATATTCATATTGGAACAGCACCCAACTCGAAAAATTCTGAAGACAAACCTTTGTACCTCTGAGAAGGGGCTGCTGCAAATCAATGGAAACTAGAAGTTTCAAGTGTCGGCCATGCACACTACCCTCTTCCGGAATGAACACCTCATGTAGCTGAGGAAATAAACCCCCAATCCGATGCCCAGTCGCTGCACTTATCCAATGTTCAGCCTGAAGGCACTCGAGGGGGGTTGTTAATATGTTGGGCGCCTCAGGTTTCGGTTATGAATATTGTGACTACTTCCTTTTGTGTACAGTTGCAATACAAACTTGAGGGTGATGTAAGGATGGAGTGGGGTATTTTTGTTTATGCAAGTACGGATGTGTTGCTCAGGGAGCTTCAATGGAGTTACTTGGAAAATGAGAAGAAAAATTGGGGAATTGGTGGGTTATTGGGGGGGGGGGGTGGGGACTTTAATGATATCGTTTATCCAACTGAGAAGAGGGGGGGCCAATCTAGAACTGAACATAGTTGTGCTTCATTTCAAGGCTTTATACATCGGATGGGGATGGTGGATCTTGGGTATGTTGGGCGTCCATACACTTGAAGTAATAATAGGGTTGGAGAGGGTTTTGTGGAGGAACGGTTAGATAGGTTTTTTGCTTCCCCATTGTGGCGGTTGGAGTTTCCAAATGCTAAGGTGCTTCATTGTGAAAAGCAGGCTTCGGATCATTCGTTCCTTCTGTTGGACAGGGATCCTAAGCAGCAAAAAGGTCGGGGGAGGTTTGTGTTTGATAAGAGATGGGTTAAAAAAACGGATCTCCAGGACACAGTGGTGCAGGCATGGACTAGAGACAAGTGGGGTACGCGACAATATATATTAAGCTCCAAGATTACGGAATGCTGACTAGAGCTAATGAAATGGAGCTTTACTTCAGGGAATAATTCTGCTCGGAGGTTCAAAGTTCTTAAAGCTCAAATGGAGGCTTTGGGTAGGGCCAGCAGAGGTAGGGACTGGAGCTTATGGAGTGGTTTTCTGAATCAACTCCGACATGAGTATACGGAGGAGGAACGTTATTGGCAGTAGAAGTCGACAATTCAGTGGTTGAGGGACGGGGATAGCAATTCTCACTTTTTCCATGCTTCTACAATTCAAAGGAGAAAGAGGAATAGTATTGCAATTTGATAACTAAGGAGGGGAGGGTGTGTGTAACTAAAAGGGAGGTCAAAAAAGAGATTGTCGGGGTACTTTAACCAGTTATATACTTCTAGTCAACCAACTAATTCTCATTCTTTGCTGGAAGGGTTTTCTCGATCTATCACTCAAGCTATGAATAGGAGACTGATGAGGCCGGTGGAGGAAGATGAGGTGAAAGAGGCCCTGTTTCAAATGAATCCCAATACAGCTCCGGGATCGGATGGTATGACTCCTTTATTTTTCCAAACTTATTGGACTGAGGTTAAATCTGATATTATCAATGCTGTGAAAGAGTTTTTTCATAGTAAGAAATTGCTTAGGAAACTCAATCATACTTTGATTACTTTGATCCTTAAAGTCCAATCTCCAGTGTTGGTAACACAATATAGGCCCATTAGCTTGTGTAATGTGCTCTATAAGATAGTGTCTAAGATCTTGGTAGATTGACTTAAGCTGTGTCTCCATAAGTGTATTAGTCAAAATCAATCCGCTTTTATTCCTGGCCGTCAAATTCTTGATAATGTGGTTGTAGCTCATGAGTTGTTCATACTTTGAATTCGATGAGACAAGGCAGAAAGGGGTATATGGCAGTGAAAATCGATATGGCTAAAGCTTATGACAGGATGGAGTGGCGATTTTTGGAACAGGTCATGAAGAAGATGGGGTTTGCTTGGGGAGTGCTTTGGTGGATTAGGCAATGCCTTTGTACTAGCACTCTGTCCATTAATATTAATAGGGAGTCATGTGAGTACATTAGGCCATCTCAAGATATTCGCCAGGGAGATCCTTTCTCACCTTATCTGTTTCTTATCGTGTCGGAGGGTTGTCTCATCTTATTACACGGGCTAGTGACCGTGGGGACTATAAAGGGATGCGGGCTAGTAGGAATGGGTCGATCATTACACATTTTCTTTTTGCTGATGATTCGTTGCTATTTTGTGAGGCAGAGGTGGGTCAGGCACAGGTGTTGCAGGATGTTCTTTATCAGTATAGTCAATGTTTGGGCCAAGCAATCAATTTGGATAAGTCATCCGTGTTCTTTAGTCACAATGTCTCTAGGGCGGTCCGAGCTGAGATTTGTCAATTGATGGGGGGGGGGGGGGAGGGGGTGGGTGAAGGAACAAGTTAATGCTCACAATTTAGGGTTGCCTATGAGGATTGGCCACTCGAAAAGGGAGGTGTTTAATTTTCTCATTTAGAAAGTGCAGCACCGAATCCAGAATTGGAGGACTTAGTTCTTGAGCTTGGCGGGCAAGGAGGTACTCATTAAATCGGTGATCAATGCTCTACCAACATATGTGATGGGCTGTTTCAAACTTCCAATGGGAGCATGTAAGGAGATTGGTCCCCTCACGGCTAATTTTTGGTGGGGTGTGCATTAGGATGCAAGAGCGAAAATCCATTAGAAAAAGTGGCAAGAGCTTACTAAAGAGAAGGAGGATGGAGGGTTGGGGTTTCAGGATCTTCAACTGTTCAATGATGCTTTACTGGCTAAACAGCTCTTGCGAGTTACATTCCAACCGGATTTATTGATGAGAAGAGTCATGAAAGCCAAGTATTTCCCTAATGATCAGTTGCAATCCGCAGTGGAGAGGACAAATGTGTCTTGGTTGTGGAAGGGGTGGATGAGAGCCAGAATGGTTTTGCAAGGCATGGAGATGCATACTCGCGATTATGCATATTCGATTAGGTCAGCATATCATCATTTGCAGCAAAAAAGACAACATGCAGATCAGTAACCTGAATGTAGTACTGCGCGAGAGATGAGGCAGGGTATGTAGAATTCAACCTGGAAGCTGAAGGTGACAGGTAAAGTGAAGCATTTTGTCTGGCAGTGTTGTCACAATATTTTGCCATTAAATGCCAAGCTATACCAAAGGAAAATGCAGGTGGAGCCTTCATGTCCATTGTGTGGAGAAGAGGGTGAGACGATTGAGCATATGATGTTCAATTGTTCTCGCGCGAAAACCGTTTGGCGGTTGGCTAATATAGACTGGGCTAAGTTGGACCAGCACTAGGCCACTTTTCACCAATGGTGGCAAGATTTATGCTCTCGGCGACGAGAGGATACATGGATGGAACGAGCTCAGTTTACAGCCTACATCTTATGGATGCTATGGAAGAGCAGGAATGTGTGGGTTTTCCAGCATGAGTGGATGGAGGAGAGGGAAATAGTAGAGCTGGCGCGGCATGCTTGGTTGGAGTTTTCAGAAGCAATTAGGAGTTAGCTAGGATCGGCGAGTTGATCAGTGGCTGACGTGTAGATAGTGTGGGTGGTGTATAGGAGATGAACTGAGACGGGCTCTTATCGTTGATAGTTTAGTCAGTAGCTTTATCGTTTTGTTTGATGCTGACTATCTTTTGCCTCTCCTGTCTTTTTGTGGGATGAAGGGTAGCAAGTTGACAAAAAGTCATTTTGTCTTAGCCGCACAAGGAGCTAAGAAGAGTCCAATTGTGGAGGACATTGCTTGTAAAGGTTAACTTTTAAAAGTTAATAACATTATCGATCTTTGGAAAAAAAAAATTCAATGGGAATGAAGTCACAATAGGTGAGTTAGAATAATTTGAACAAACAAGAAATTTTACATATTATCTGCAAAATTCAAACTTTGGGGGATGAAAAGGCACTAAAAGAAAATGTTTGTACATCTAATAAAAAGTCTTGCAGCTGGTCCTAATAATATTTCAATTGACGCATTGAAGCGTCTTAGAAAAATTGGTATTACATGGCTTATAAATATATTTATTTAATTATGAAAAGTAAGAAAATAGATAATAAATGGAGAAGAAATGAATTGGTACCTATAGATAAGAATAAAGGAGATATATAAAATTATGCGAATTATTAGGCTATAAATTAATAAATCACGCTATAAATTTGTGGGAAAAAATAATAGAAAAAATGTTGAGAAAAGAGATTAGTATACCACCAAATCAATTTGGTTTCATATCAGGAAGTCAACAAAAGAAACTATACATATGAGAGAAACATAATATTCCCATATACTATTTATTGATTTTGAAAAGGCATATGATAGAGTTAGTTGGGATATAATATGATGAATATTAGGAAAAAAAGAGGGTGAAAGAGTAGATTATATAGAAATTATACTCATTTCATTTTGAACAAGATACCACTTTCAAATTTTTATTTATCCCAAAAAAAGAGTTCACTTTTGAGAGTAATCCTTATAATATTTTTGCTAATAATGATTATATATTGATGATAATTAAAGAGTAAGAATAAAATTGTAAAATAATGCATTTAATGGTGCATAAATTGTGTTATATCAACTTATCACCTTGGCTTATGTAATAATGATTATATATTGCTGATAACTAAACAGTAAGGATAAAATTGTAAAATATTGCCTTAATGGTGCATAAATTGTGTTATATTAGCTTATCTCCTTGGCTTATATAATAATGATTATATATTGCTGATAATTAAATAGTAAGAATAAAATTGTAAAATATTGCATTTAATGGTGCATAAATTGTGCTATATCAGCTTATATTAGCATAAATTGTCTATTTTCCTTGCTTGAGGGTTGTGCTATCAGCTTCAAAAATGGCAAATTTTGGGTTTAGGGTCGGGGGTCGCAATCCTATCATCGACCTCGAAAATTTAACCCGACCTCAAACTCGATCGGATTTTAGGGGGTTATCCCCATCCACAGCCGTCGAGTTTGAGTTCGGCGGTACTCGAATCCGATGATACTGTTCGGGTAAAGCTCGAACCCGAACGAGCAGAGCAGAGCACGTGCCTAGCCGAACTCGAACACAGAACTTGTAAACCTGAAAACAACTCAATAAAATGTGAAACAACTCAATAAAAGGTCAAAAACCTGAAAACAAGCAACTCAATTGACATACATAAACTGTTCAAGTGTTCACAACAGAAAAAAAAAAGTTAAACACATTAGGATTTAACAAATATTCAACATATTACAAAGCACCAAATAGATAATTCAAAATATTAAAATTATAACTCAATAAAAGCTTTCACTAGCTGGAATAATCAATCTGCAGTGCAGATACTTGATCTGGATCTGGATCTGGTTCTCCATTTTCATAGATTCTTGCATAATCACATGGTACTAGCAAAACATCTAGTTTAAAAAACCGAAAGGAACAAGAAAAAAAAAAGAATATCAAAACTTAAAATCAACCATATAAATGTTAAATTTAAATTACCTTCATTAACATGACTCCACAGCCAACTTTGTCCACACATTAATGCTTCAATTGTATTTGGTTGAAATCGACTCCAATGAGGACTCACAAGTCTGCCACTAGTGTTGAATGCAGACTTAGAACTTAGAAGCAACAGTAGAGACAGGAATAGCAAGTAAATCTCTGGCAATAGCTTGTAGTATTGGAAACTTAATAGACATTGTCTTCCACCAAATAAGAACATCGAAGTGTCCATCAGGCCAACTATTCTCTTTCAAATAAAATTCAAGTTTATTGTTTAGCGAAAAAACAGACCAAGAAACATAAGTAATCCACCACCCACTGATTACCCCAATTTAATTATTGTCCATTCTTAACCCCTAACCACGCCATTACCCACTAATCTTCTATAACGAAAATTATTTCTTTAACTTAAGTTGGCCAATAATCGAAATTCTGTTAGTTTTCTCCCTCCTTTACAAGAATCAATTCAGTGCGAATCTACAGAGATTTTTTGATTTCATTTTTAGACAAATTATGAAGAATATTGGGGTGGCAAAAGGCAAACTTTCTAAAGGGTCAAAATAATTTCCGGTGGTGGTTGTTGTTATAGAGCTTGACTTGCAGGATGGGATGGATGAAGCAGGCGACATAAAATGTGGGACTTGCGAGTTGCGGGAGAAAAGACCAAAGAAGTTGGTGACTTCCAAGCCAAAGGAACCAATGAAATGGGTAATATTGATAGACATAGAGGTAGGGATTGAAGATCTGAGTTATTAATTTCAGATGAACTTCCCATTAAAAAAAATTTCAATTCATGACCCGTGAGCTACAACTATACAGATGTATAATTAAAAATCAAGGCCAACAAAATCTTGCGTTCAGTAAGAAATCAAGGATTACCTTAAAGGGAGTTTCAAAGGTGAACAAATTGACCACGGGAGAAACCGTTTAGAGCTCAATCGACGAAGTAGGAGGAGCTCTCAGCTTTGGTTAGGGCTTTCGGCTTTAGGGAAAAAGTATAAATTATTTTCGCCCTCAATCCGTGAGTAGAATAGAGACAAAGACCCAACAATTTTTTGGTATTTACTTTTATTAATTTTATACAAACACGTATATATTTAATTTTTAAGAAAATTCTTGAACTTTGCTGTGGGTCCTTTAATTAGCTTTATCTTTTTTCTTTGTCCAAAATAATGAGTTGTATTAACTTCATAGAAGTTAATGAGTACATAGAAAGTCCCCAAAGAGGACTATTCTTAGCACTGAAATCGGCTAAAACTAACTGATATTATGTCACAAACTAAACCTACTTGTCCCACAAAAAACACAACAGACCCGTATTGGGGAATGCAGTATTACCACCACTAACCAGAAGAAATTTTGGCAGCATCTCCTCTGGAAACTAAACAAACATGGTTCTGAAACAGCAGAATCCAACCCAAACCTGAATGAAACCCAAGACATAAATACCAACAAAATTACCTATGTACAACAGCAAGACATATATAGCAATACCCACTACAACATCACCTCAGCTGAATTAGATTGTCGAAACTCCAGGCATTCCTGCTGTTTCAACCCAAGCACAAGCTGTTCCGCCATCCATTCCCTCTGAAATACCCATAAGTTTTGCCTTTTCCATACATGCCAAAGAATGTACACTGTAAATTGAGCCTTCTCCGCCCAGAAAGGTACTTGCTGATTAACACAAATGTCTTACCACCACTTCGAAAATTGTCCCCCAAAAAGAGGTAAATGAAGCCACCCCAAAGAAGCAAGACTCCATATTTACTGCACACACCTACAAGACAAGAAGGCATGTTCCACCATTTCAATCTCTTCTCGACACATAGGACAGAAGGAGTCCACTAGAATTCGACGCTGATGTAATTGTGCATTGATCGGCAAAATATCACTACAACAACGCCACATGAAGATCTTCAACTTTGGGCTCACATTCAGCTTCCAGGTGAACCTCCACATTTGTGTCTGTAACCACGAGATAAACTACTCTCAGCCTGTAGCCCAAGAAGGAGTTTGGTATTTTGCAGCTGCATATAAGCCGATTTGACAGTATACTCTTCATCCCTACTAAATTGCCAATTGAATTTATCCTGGCTGCCTTCAGGATCCAAAGGTAACTGCAATATTATCTCCGCATCTTGCTGCAAAAAAATGGAGGAAACCAAGCTGGAGTTCCATTCTCGCCCATCTTTCGTGAGAAGCTCACTAACCCAAGTAATAGGAGGTTGAGCTTGCTGACAACCATGCACTAGAAAATCTTGCCTCCCTGGAATCCACGGGGACTCCCACACCAGAATAGATTTACCATCTCCCACTCTATATCTTGCCTCCACCTGAAGCACATGCTTCGCTACCATCCAACCTTTTCACAACCAAGAAGCATTAGGTTTACATTGTGCTTGCCAAACCTCATCATTGGGAAAGTACTTTGCTTTCATAACTCTACTCATCAACAATTCTGGTTTAGTAAGCACTCGTCAAAGCTGCTTAGCCAATAATGCATCATTGAATTGTTGTATATCTTGGAACCCCATCCCTCATTCACTTTTCAACTTACTTATTTCTGGCTAAGCTTTCCAATGAATTTTCCTCCGACCATCAGCATGCATTCCAAACCAAAAGTTAGCCGACAACTGACAAATCTCTTTACACAATCCCACCGGGAGCTTAAAACAACCTATGACATAAATAGGCAAAGCACTTACCACAGCCTTAATCAGGACTTCCTTACCTGCCTGGCTAAGAAAACAATTCTTCCAACTCTGAATCCTTTGCTGAACTCTCTCAATCACAAAATTAAAGACCTCTTTATTAGATCTTCCAATCCACATCGGTAGGCCCAAATATCTAGCATCATGTTGCTCCTTCACCCCCTGCAACACCTGACATAGCTGACTTCTACGCACCCCGGAGACATTAGCACTAAAGAAGATTGAGGACTTGGTCATGTAATAAGTTGACCTGAACTGCGGCTATAGATGTCCAAGATATCTTGCAAATGCTAAGCTTAGCGTAGATTGGCCTCACAAAATACTAATGAGTCATCTGCAAAAAACAAATGTGCAATGACTGGACCATTGCGACTAGCCTGCATGCCATTAAACACACCTCTCAACCTAGCCTATTTGAGTAAATGAGATAGAGCCTTTGACAGAATAAGAAATAAATAAGGAGAAATAGGATCCCCTTGCCTAATTCCACGGGAAGGTTGGACAAAACCACATTGCTCTCCATTAATATTAACCGACAGAGAAGCTATGCCAATACACTACCTAATCCAACCTATGAAACCCCATTTTCCTCATCACCTTCTCTAAAAAACACCACTCAATCTGGTCATAGGCCTTAGACATATCAAGTTTTAATGCCATAAACCCTTTCTTCCCTTTCCTCCTTGAATTCATAGAATGCAAGCACTCATGTGCAATGATAACATTATCAAGGATTTGTCTACCCAGAATAAAGGCAGATTGCTCTGAACTAATACACCGAGGAAGACAAGCTTTGAGACGATCAGCCAAAATTTTAGATATAATTTTATAGACCACATTACATAAGCTAATTGGTCTATATTGAGATATAGAGATTGGAACTTCCACCTTAGGAATCAAAGTGAGTAAAGTATGATTAAGCTTGCGAAATATACACTTATATAAAAAGAAATCCCTCACAACATTGCAAATATCTAGCCCAACCACATGCCAATAAGTTTGAAAGAAAAGAGGTGTCATACCATCCGTGCCAGGAGCTGAATTTGGATTCATTTGAAAAAGAGCATGCCGAATTTCCTCATCCAGCATAGGCCTCATCAAACTAGCATTCATCTGCCTTGATAGACTTCGGCAAACCCTCAAGGAAAGTCGGAGAATGTATTGGATGGCTAGAAGCATAGAGCTGCTCATAAAAGCCCAAAATCTCCTTCTCTACCTCCTCATTCGTTTGACATTCCTGACCTGTGACTATGATTAAGCGCTCTATACAATTCACCTTCCTCCGTTGCGTAGTGGATGCAAGAAAATATTTAGAATTCCTATCCCCCACCTGCAACCATTGATTTCTCGATTTTTGTCTCCAATATGTTTCTTCTTCCCTATAAGCTTGATGCAACTGCCCCCTAAGGTCATACCATTGCTGCCAATCCCTAGACCCACCTTGAAGACTCATGGCCACCATTTGTTGTTTAAGATCCTGAAGTTGTCTAGTAGAATGAATGCCATGATTCCTGTTCCACTGCTGCAACTCTACCCTGCATTGCCCAATTTTCTCACTCACAATAGATTGCTTACTCCCCCATTGCACCTTTCACCATGCTTGAGACACCCTCTCAAACATACCACCCTTGCTAACCCATCTTTGATAAAAAATAAAACGTCTCCTACGGTGCTGCTGATGAGGATCAATATTCAACAAAAGAAAAGAATGATAAGACATTTGCTTCTCACAGTGATACACTTTGGTAAGAGGAAAATGAAGCCTCCACCAAGGTGAGCAAAAGAAACGATCCAACCTCTCCTCAACAAAGCCCTTCCCCACACGATTATTAGATCATGTGAACCGCTTGCCCACAAACCCCAGATCAACCATTCCCATATCTCTAATGAAGCTATTTAATGTGCTACAACTAGACACCGACCTTTGCCTCCCCTCACATTTCTCCTGCGGCAGTGCAATATCATTAAAATCCCCTTATAGAAGCCACCGTTGACCCCAATGATGTCTTTCATTCACTAGGAACTAACATTGCTGTGCCTTTACCAAACTATCCGTACTAGCATACACAAAAATAGCCCACCACACCTCTAACTTCCCCTTGACTTGATATTGCACTTGAGCATAAAAAGAATTAAAGACCAAACTTAAGACAGAAATGGAATCAGCCCAACATACCAACATACCGCCACTAAAACCCTCAGGTTCCGCATATTGCCAATGATCTGCCATCCCCAAACTCCTAAACACTTTATCTACATAATCTTTCTTCTTCTTAGTCTCCGATAAGAAAACTATATCTGGATGCTGAGACGTGAGAAACTCTCGTAATTGGGAAATTGTAGAGATGGCACCCAATGCTCTACAATTCAACACCCCAATCTTCATAACGTAGCATGGGACCCTAAAAGGCTAGTCCCCTTTACCTCAATTGAATGATTAGCCACAGAATGATGTCTTTTTGCTGGCAGCTCCACATTCATTCCCAGCTCCTTCTCCAACAACCGAGTCCTCGACCTCAGCAAACTAACACCCCCAGAAGACACCTCTTGATGTATCCCACATCGGTTCCGTAGGATGGTCTTGGGTGTTATATGAATGGGTTCACAACCCTCCCCTTATGAGCTAGCTTTTAAGGCGGAGTTAGGCGGGTTCATGTCATCTCTATAATCCCTTCAGGTGCAGAACACATCCTTCTTCCGACCCTCCTCCATTTGCTAAATTTCGGCCCCTCCCAAACTTCATGGCCATTAGCAAAACTTACTTCCTTATTCTCCGCAACAGGCTGGCCTTCCTCACAATCAGCCATAATACAAGCTAGACCCTGGTTTTTAGGTGTAGAACACATCATATTTTGAGCCTCCTGAACATTAGAACCAACTAGAGCAGCTCATCCAGCTACAATCACAGCCCGTTCCTCACACTGAAAACCTAAATGTAAGGGAATAACTCCAGCACAATTAGCATTCAAAAGATTGGGTTGCTGAACTTCAGATTCTGGCGTAACAGAAAAGTGCTAAACTTCAGCTTTAGCTACAACCGGACAAAGCTGCACTCCAGAATCATCATTCTCTAAAGTTTGAATCGCAAATTCAGACATGTCTTCTATCTGCGTATGAGCAGCAATTAGACCTGCATCAGAATCAGCAGCCAAAAAAAGAGCATTCCACTGCACTCCATGAGTTTCAGACGTTGGGGAAAGAACTTCACACAAAGCTGCATGCAGATGACTCGCACTCAGACCATCTGCTTTGGTGTTGTTTTTGTTTTGGGAAATTTTAGTAGATATGTTCTCACTGTTGTTTGGAGGACATTGAATTTCACAAACTTCAGCAGCATTCAGCCCAGCAAAATCTCCAGCAAACAGAACCCGTGAACCATGCGCTGCACTCAGATAGCCCGCTTTCAGACTAATAGCAACATTCAGACCTTCCTGCTGTTGAACCACATCCAGACCTTTATTAGGCTTCATACATTTAGAGTTTCCAGCACGCAGAACACATGAATCAGAGGCAAGAATCACCTGAACCTCAACTGGCAACACCTGAAGCTCAGCTGGCCTGTGCAACATTTCATGTGGAAGAAAAGGTCGCGCACTCCTAGCAAAAATTGGACCAAGCTTCATACCCCTTCCTCTAACCAAAAACCTACTGCCCTCAGCTTTCAACCAATCTCCAAACTGCCCAGCTTTGAATTCACCATGCTCAAGTGCAAGCCGGCGAACAAGACACATTCTCTCCAAATGCCCAACCTTACCACAATAAAAACAAAAGGCAGCCAAATTTTCGTAACGAAAAGAAATCCAGCACACTTGAGAGCCAAGTTTTAGACGTGTACCTCTCAAGAAAGGTTTGAAGAGATCAACAACAGCAAGAATCCTCGTACATCTCCCAGAAACACTTCCAAATTCTGGAATGAGAATATCAAGAACCTGAGGAAACACTTGCTGAAATCTAACGCCGTCTTTCTTGTAAGCCATTGAGTACGCAAGTTACACACCTGAATCCACAACTCTAACTTACTAAAATCTTGCTTCAAATTTTGGACAGAAGCGGACCACTCACGAAGAATAAGGAACTATTGGTCAAACATCCATCCTTTACCTTGCAACACTTGAAACACAAATTGAAACCTATTGGGGCCAAGCTCATGTACCTTAAAAGGAGCCTTAGTTGGCCACAGCCTGAATAATGCACTCTTAAGACCTGTGAAATTTGCCCTCCTATCACCAAGCACACACCCAAGAAGACTCCTTGAGCACTCCTCCAGGCTAGCTTGAACATCCTTCTCTTGAATCACAACACCCTTATTTTCCTCCCCAGTAAGCTCCAACTGCTATAGCAAGTCAGATACAGCCAACAAAGGATCAGGAAGGATCCCACTGTCCATCCTCAACATACCAGTATCAATACACAAATCAGATAGGGAAAAAGGAAGGTAGCAGGCAGACGTAAAGAAAGGAAAAGGCTGGAAAACCACCATCACAAGAAGAAAACCCACCATGAGCAGAAGGAAATCCAAAAAGAAAGAAAAAAACCAGATGATGAAGCATATAGCACAAAGCTGCTGAACAAAACTCAAAAAACAAACCAAAAAGCCTGAGACAGGCACGTGTACCCCTCAAGGAAAGAGACTTCACTCCTAAGAAAGGGAGGCTTTTCCCTTTGTGTGATTGGAAAAAAAACAAAGGAAATTCGTAGGTTGGGAGAGGAAAGAGTTCCAAAAATGTGATGTTTGCATTTGTGAAATGCGCCCAGTTTTTGGGTGCATTTCACAAATGCGCCTTATCAGGCCCGGAAGCCTGGGTGCATTCAAGAAATGCGCCCTTATAGTAGGGCGCATTTCTAAAATGCGCCCATACCATAAGGGCGCATTCCAGGAATGCGCCACAAGGGCTAGCGGCCAAGGTCAGTAGGGCATGGTCCCATGGCACTGCTGAATGCTGATAGGTCAACAAGCGCTTGAGTTTCCAAGCTCGGTTTGGAGTCATGCAAAAATAAGAAGCATGTAAATTAATTCTATTGTTTTTTTCTTTGTTAATAATTATATACTTTCTTTTACTGAAAAAAAAACTTTTGATTTGATATAACATTTTAAAATTAAGAAATACAACATATTTAATCTACAATTAAATATATATTTTTATATTTTTATCATTATTTTTTTATTTAAATTATATATATATTATCATTAATAATAAAAGTAACATAAGAATTTTACACTAAAAGTGAATTCTTTTTTTTTAGACAAAAAAATATTTTAAACTAGACATTTTTGTGGGGTGGAGGTAGTAATATTCACTATGTCATTGTTGATATTTCTTCAAATCTATTTCTAAGTTCATAATACTATTTGTGTTACTTTTAAAAAAAAAAAAATCCAAATTGGAGGAACATACGATCACACCACAACTGAACAAAACGCTGTTGCTACTGAACAGAAAACTGGCAAAAACAAAAAAAAAACTAAAACCTCATCAACTAGCACCTTCATAATGACCAAAATTTTCACAATTATAACACTAGATTTTTTATTTGTCTCACCTTTGAAAACTCTTCTCTTCATCATTGGTCATTGATAGCTTGATATTTTCAGTAATTTTTATACCTAAAACTTATAGATTTTAATTCAATTTAGTAGATTTTACTATGAAGTTAGTGTAGTTTTTACATTTGGTAGGGTTGTTAACTAGTAAATACGTGGTTGGAAATATTAACCGATTAGGAAGATTTTTACTATGAAGTCAATATATGACTTGTCTAAAAATTGAAAGTTTATTTTTCCTCTTTCTGACACACACAATAAAATGGACAACATGACCTATTTGTAAGAATTACTAAAAACCCAACTTAACAAAATTTCTTATCTAATGTAAATCTAATTTAAAATAGAATTTAATCATTAAAACCAAATCTAAATATGAATCATTATCCAAAATCTAAACCCATTTGAAAATTTAGTTTAATTATTCTACAAATCAAATGGGCTCCCAAAAGGAAGCTCTGGCACATAGGGCAGTGGGCAGTTTCCTGAGCCACTTGGTTGGAATTCAACAATGGCAAGCACATGTGAGGTGTTCTGATTCGGACATCAATTAATATACCATCATGTCATCTCCAACTATCCTACTCCCAGCAGATATTGAGAAACACATAATCACACCATCGAGTTCTAGAGACCTTAAAAAAACTCTAACTAATTGTCAATGGCAACGAGCAAAACAGAAGATGAAAAGCCACTAAGTGAGCCAGATCATATTCCAGCCAAAGCATGTGGAAGCTCAGGACAACAGTTGATGAAACTCTTTGACATCCATCAGATCTTCATTTTGGCGATTAAATTCTGGATCTAACATTCACAGGTGAAAAGTGATAACACAATCCTTACGTTTTATATTATGCCATTTTATATCAACTAGATCCAGAAAATACAAGAAGACAAAGAAAGAATTAGTACCATATTGTTACGATTGTTGTACTAGTGCAGCATATCTGAGAACCCGAGTGCAACCTTTCGGCACAAAAACTCCGATCGAAATATTGTTTTCTTTTCTGGCTCTATTGATTTATTTGAAACTAACATAAAGTTGACAACTCGGATTCTTGAAGAAAAAACAAGAGAGATACATGGAGAAGCAACAAGAATGGGCGCAAGCGGTGGTGCTAGTAACATATCCATTCAGGGCACACAAATCCAATGCTTGATCTTGCTAGCATTCTTCATTCCTAGGGCTTCTCTATTACAAGCCCACGCCAATTTCAACCCTCCTAATCTTGCCAACTACCCAGTTTTACATTCCTACCAATTTGGATGGCATCTCCAATTGCGATATATCCCCATCAAGTCTGGTAGATCTTGCATCTGCCATAAAATGTAAACATTGTACATTATACATTATATTATACATTTCAAACCGAATTAAACATAACAAAATTAAATTCATACAATATTTTAATACAATAAAACTTATGCTAAAGAGAAATGTTAATTTGCTAATACAATTCACAAATTCTACCCCCAATGTCTATTTCGAGCGCATTTGGCAAATGCGAACAAACACATTGGCAAAAATCTCACACAAGGACAAAATATATCCTCAACATTCCAAACTTCCCATAATATTTCCACAAATTCATGACTATATAAATTCCAAATAATACACAACAAATCTCAAAAAATTCCAAATACATAAATTAAATTCCACAACCAATCCATCCATAATAGCGGCACATTTCAATTTTATCCACAAATTCATGATCAGATAAATTCCACATAATACACAACCAATACATCTCACAAAATTCCAAATATATACTCATGTCAAATAACATAAATACATTTAATTCCACAACCAATTCATAAAATTAAAATCCATTAACACTCTCTGGTCATTGCAAATAATACACGACCTAAGTGCATAATCAATTTATTTCCGAAATTTAACTATCAAATAATACAAATCATTTTAAACTAAAATTACCTAATTGCTTAATGTCAATATAAATAATTTAAAAATTCATTAAATTTTACCTAATTGCTAAAGCGGCGGCGTCGGTGGCGGCAAGCGGCATCGATGGCGGCGTGGCGTCGATGGCTAGCGGGAGCTTCACTCGGCCGTGCTCCTCAATCGGCATCGGAAAAAATTTCCCAATGCAATCACGGCGGTGGCTTCACTCGACCTGTACGTGAATCCGTGTGCGGACAAAATGGAGGTTGAAATTCTTGCAAGTGCAAGGAGGGCAACCGGAAAAAATGGAGACACTGAAATGTGCAAGAACAAAACTTCAAAGTGAGGGAGAGTCGGCGATGGGAATGGGTGAGGAAGCCGGACGAAATTTCACAGCCTCGTGGGAGAGGAGACCGGCGCCGATGCTGCTATGGAGTCGGAAATGGGTGAGGAAGCTGGCGGATTTGCAGAAGTCTGAAGGATTTGGAGAGGGAGGCTGATGGGCTGATGGATTGCTGAAGAAATTACAGATGGCGGAGGCTGGAGGGCTTGGTTTTATTTCTTCACTCGGGCACATTTTACAAATGCGCCCCAATAAGCCTAAATTATCCCCGCCCGTGACTCCATGGTTCAAAGGGTTCAAATGGTTATGGGCGCATTTGAGAAATGCGCCCATCTGGAATGGCGCATTTGTAAAATGCGCCCAAGCCCGTGCACAGTGTCGGCCCAAAATCTGCGCATTTGGCAAATGCGCCCAAATACGAACAGCATATAATTAGAACACTAACTCCCTCAAACCTACAAATTTCTCTCTTTTTTTTTTCCATCACACTATTAGAAAAAACTCTAAGAAAGGAAACCAATGCGCCCGTAGTCGCACCTTCGCCACACCTCAATCGCACATAGAGACCTAGAGGATGGCACTCACGTCGATGTTTAAACATTAAAAACTCTTTAGTTAGCTTTATCACTTTTTTCTTTCGTATTTTTTTTTCAAAAAAAAAAAAAGAATTTTTCATGATGACTAAAGGTGCATATAAATTATTTTTTAAAATATGTTTTTATATTTTTAAAATAATAATTGTAAAATAAAAAATATATTTAAAATATTTAAAATACATAAAAATAGATTTTAATTTGAAATGCAATATAAACATAGCCTAAGAGTCGAGTGGGTTGTATTTTTATTTAAAAAGTAAAAGTTGTGAGAGAAACTTAGTACAGGGAATGAGTGTGAGATCATTTACTTGGGAATTTAGTGAACACAAATACAAATACATTTTATTTGTTCAAGAAAATTTTTTTTAGTATTAATGGTATTACTCATTCTGTTTTTTTTTTAATGAGTCATTTTTTATTAGATATAAAAATTCTCAACTATAAAATACATCATATTTAATATATTATTAAATATAATTTTTTTCTTTACTTTTCTTTGTATATACAAAAATAAAGTTTTAATATATATGAAAAGATGAAGTACTTTATAAGAAAGGAAATGATATCAAATTGCATGAGGAGTAGGGTTGTGTAATGTTAGTGTTTTAAAATGTTTTTTAATACACTTTTGCAATTTTCGATATATCTACTATTTCACAACTAATATTTTGAAAAATATAAAAAATCATTTTAAAATACAATATATCCACACTATAGGTTAGTTTGAACTTAAATTAAAGGGGCAAAAGAAACTTAAAAATATGCTTGGTTAGAGCGAGCTGTTTATCAAGAAAATATTCATTACACCACGTAAAATTGTGCAATCATATACAAATTAATTGGTCAAATGCTTAAAACACTAGCATTTATTTAATTAGCTCCATAATATATATATATATAACACTTCTTATATGTATAAATATAACTCAATGTAATTTGTATGAATGATGAAACATACACTCTATGAGATATAAATTTAATGATCACTTAATATGTATGTATAAATGTATGGATTATAACTCATAGCTTACAATCTCAAATAGTTAATTAGACTTGCAAAGCATAGTTAGGACATATAAGAGAGAGATTTGAATCTTTTTCCTTCAATCATTTTCCTTCGTTAATCTTTTCTTCTCTCTAATATCTGCTTACCCATATTTATTAATATTGGTATGAGTAAATATATAGGCTTCAAAAAAAAAAAAAAGACTTGGGGGTTGCATTGCATGTTAATCCAATTACAAAGTTGGTGTGAAGGGATTATATTCATGTGTAATACTAGTTGGAATTCAATCATATACTGGTATAGTAAACAACCAATTGTATCAATATAAAATCCAAATATACATGATGCCATGGTGATTCTGTTAGTGACGTTTTAAAGTTGTCACTGTTAGCATAATGGTTTGTGGAAGTCATGATGTATTGTCAACTTCTGTATTGTGCATAAACTTGAGTAGTTGGGCTCACTAGAGCAATTTCTATCAAACATTTCAAGGGTTAAAATCATATTTATCTTATCTCTAAAATTCGACATAAAATAAATAATGGGACTAATTGTTTCCTTTTTAATTTTATGTCAAATAGTAAATTTTCTCTATATGACGATTGAAAGAAAGAGAATAAGATTCGATTTCAATGATTTATGATAGAAAAAAAAATTATAGTACTTCTGCAAATCAAATGCGAAGTAGATTTTTGATCTTTTTGATTGAAAATTCATTTGCATGTAAGTAATGTCTAGCCTTCCAATTTACACTGAATTTTCAGTTATACTTTTTGTATACTATTTTATATTACACACTTTAATAAACTTGTAATAAATCTTGTAATTTATACTAATATATACACTATTACTATCCATTTTCATCCTAATTACTTTTATTATTAATTTTCCTATTTTTAATATCAACTTAATATTTTAATAAAATTTTATAGTATTCTACACTACGAATTTAAAATAAATATAATCTAATAACACAAAAGGGCACTCTTATTATCAAAAAAATTGTCTTAGAAAAATTAATGAGAAAGTCATTTGTGATGTGAAGCTCTATTTTATCAAATTTTTAATTCTCTTTGTGAATTTATAATTGCAACAAATGGAATTCTAAACATAAAAATTAAAATATGAAATAATATTATAAATACACAAAAGGGATCGGAGTTGGGTTTTTTTTTTTTTTTTTTTTTTTTTTTTTTTTTTTTTCCGGGTTTTCCCCAAACCCGAATTAAGGGATTGGAGTTGGGGTTTTTTGGGTTTTCCCCGAACCCGAATTTCGGGGTTCGGGGATCGGGTTTTCCACAAACAGTCCTTGGGGTTAGGTCGGGTTAGCGGGTATAGGTACCCCCATACCTGACACCGGGTTTCATATTACCTCCCGAACCTGAATCTGAACCTCAAAAAAACCCTGTTAATCGGGTTTCGATCAGGTTCGGGTTCGGGGAACTCGTCGGGTCGGGTGTTAATTGCCATCCCTAATTAGCTTATCTCCTTGGATTTGGTCGATTTGTTTTTGACAAGCTTTTGCTTGCATTCTATTGGAAGCCTCTGCTCCTATTTTGATCCCAGGACACTCTTGCACTTGGTGTGACATTATTAGTGTCATCTCAAGTGGAAGTTTTTGCAGTGTTTGGTCCTCTTATTGATGTAAAAATTGGGGCATGGTACAAATTTAATATAATACTTACTTTTACCCAAAAAAAATTGTGTTATATTTAATAACTAAAAAAATTATACTCAATTCAAAAAGAACTTTTTTTTTTTGGGGATAGAGGAAATAGAAAATATGTATAAAGATGTAATATTATATGTAAGGACACTAGTAGAAATATTAAATGGATTTATGATATTATATGTATGCATCAGGAATTATATTTGAATCCATGCTTTTTTGCTTTATTAATAGACGAGTTTACTAAACACTTGTAGAAATTATTTCTTGAATGTATATTATTTGCAAATAATATTGTTTTGATAAATAAAACCAGAGAAGGAGCGACTGCCAAGTTAAAGTTTGGAGTGAAGCATTAGAGTCTAAAGATTTTAAAATAAATACAGTTAAAACCAAATATATGGAGTGTCATTTTAGTAATAATATGAAAAGTAATAAGGTAAGTGTAAAAATTGATGGTCATAAATTAGCCATATTTGAAAATTTTAAATATTTAGAATCTATCCTTCAAGAATGTGATTAAAACTTTCTGTCCATCTTCTAGATTTCCTATAGAGAGGGAGAGAGAGGATTGAGTAGAATTATGCAATTTGATATATTATGGAGATAATTGTTCAAATTTTCAAATAAATTACCTAAGATTGAGTAATAAAACTAGTAAAATTTTATTATAAGCTAATTTTATTACAAGAAAGGGAGAATAGAATAGCAAGAAAAACTAGAATGTTTGAGTCCTAAAAAATTATTTGAATTTAGAAATATTATCCCAAATTTAAACAAGTCTTCCTTAATATGTAGAGGGAATAGAAACAATAAGTTGATTAGAACAGCAAGAGAGGGAGAAAGAGAAGGAAGATTTTGTAGAAAATTGGCTTATGTAGCTTGCATCTAAAGTATTGATAAGAGCTATATTTATAGGTATAAAGGGACACTTGAACATTTGAGACTATGAAAAAAAGTTATGTTAAAAGACTCGAAGTGTGGTAAAACAACAGGGCAAAACTTGGTAAAAGTTATATATGTTTGCCAAATGAATGAGTAAAATGTTAAAATTTAATTGTGCTAAAATAACATGATCAACACTTCGAAAGACCAAATTGGTTGAGTAAAAATTTATTTTCAGTCTGGTAAACCCAAACTAGAAAAAAAAATAAAATTGAAGTAGGCTTTGTCTAGCTCACATGTAGGTTAGGGAGGGGGGGGGGGGAGGGGGGAGATCTGTTAGGCCTTGGGTCTTGTGTCCAGCCCATATAGGGATTTGTATAAAACTGGAAGGAAGCATAAAAAAGAGTTGGATTATGCCTTGTTTCCAAATTGGAATGAGATTAGATAATTTTATCTAATTTTCTAATTTGGTGTTTTTCATAATTCAATTAGGATTTGGAACCTTTATATAATCCTATTGTGTTTTTGTAACACTAATCTAAATGAGATTAGAATTGAATCTCTATCAGATTAGGATTAGGTCTCTACTTGATGTCTATAAATATAGATGTAGTAGGGTCTTTTAAAAAGTACAGAGAGACACAGAGTGTGAGAGGTTTGGGTGACATTTCACCATCTTCTTCTTTTCTTTCTTGGGTTTGCATTGATATAGCTTGTTTTTGCTATATTGTTGATTCCATTATTTCTGGAATTGTGGTGTTCATTTGTTGAGTTGGAATTAGGTTTTGTACTTAAAATTATATAGTGAAAATTTGGATGGACTCCGAGATCGGTCCTGTGGTTTTTTATCCTTCATATTGAGGGAGTTTTTCCACGTTAAAATTGTGTTGTGTTGCTATTTTTAATTCTTGATATATTTTTTATTGGGGTTTGGATTGCTATTTTGTTCGTGTTTAATTGCTTCCTCGCACGTTCACAAGATTGTGATATCGTTTTTTCCCAACAAGATCTACTAGTTTGTATTTGTAGTGGTCCGAGTCTTTTCATGGTGCACGGCCTATCATTAATTCTTTTGTCATTTCAAATCTGCTAAAAAAATCAAATAATATAAAGTGATGCTAAAAGTTATAGTCTTTCTAATGTGAAATAAGAAATCTTTTGAAATGATTAATAAATTCCAACATTATTATTCATCACCATCACCATCACCATCACCATCATTATCATCATCATCATTATTGTTATTATTATTTGTGATCGCTGTAATATAAATATTGTGCAATCCAGAAGCAAAAGTATTGCTTATCTATTGCAGAGAGTAGATAACAAAACAAACTAAGCTTTTCGATTGTTTAATGTAAGGACTAAATGAATAGATCTTAGTACAAACCTGAATTACCACAATGTTAGGCGTTTTTAAGTCAGCCTTGAGGTCTGATACAAACCGCTCAAACCTTTCTTTGTATGCATCAGCGTCTGATTTTGTCACTGTATTGCTTTCTCCTTGAAACCAAAGAAGCGCCAGAATCTGCCTATCCGAAGCATAAGTCGAAACCTTCGCTCTGTTGACTAAATTTTTTTTCCCGAAGATCGGTAATTGTATTAACTTTTGAAAGTTAACCTGCACAATCAATGTCTTCACAAAATTGGACTCTTCTTAGCTCCAAGTATGGCTAAGACTAATTGACCATAAGTCAACGTAGCATCCACCCTCCCACAAAATACAAGACAGGTAAAAAAGAAGCGACAGTAATCAAAGGAATAAATCCCTCGACCTAACTATCAGCTCTCTTACTGTCATGTTCCACCTTCTATACATTAGCACCCTCTAATTACAAGTTAGCCACTAATCTACCACGTGATCCTAACTAACTCCTATGTGCTTCATAGAACTTCAACCAAGCATGCCTCGCCATCTCTACTATTTCCTTCGGCTCCCACCATTCTCTCTGAAAAACTCAAACATTCCTACTCTTCCATATCATCCACATAATGTAGGCTGTAAACTGTGCTCGTTCCTTTCAATTATTCTCGCTTTGCCTAAAGCACAAATCTTACCACCACTGCTGAAATGTATCCTGTTGCAGCCCAGGCTTAGCCCACCCTAGCCAAGCCAAGTTCCAAACCATCTTGGCACAAGAACAATTGAACACCATATGCTCCATTGTATCCTCCTATTCTCCACACAATGGGCAAGAAGGTTCCACCTACACTTTCTTTTGGTATAGCTTGGCATTTAGTGGCAAAATATTGTGACAACATCTCCATACAAAATGCTTTATCTTACCTGTCACCTTCAGCTTCCAAATAGCCATCAACATACGGTGCCTTCGCTCTCTCCATTACTGCATTCAAGTTGTTGTTCTGCATGTTGCCCCTCCTGCAGCAGTTGATGATAAGCTGTCCAAACTGAATACTTCTGATCATGAGTACCTGGCTCTATACCTTGAATTAGCCTCCTAGACCTATCCAACCTTTCCACAACCAAGACACATTTTTCTTCTCTACTGCTAACAACAACTGATCATTGGGAAAATACTTGGCTTTCATGACTCTGCTCATCAATAAATCCGGTTGAGACATAACACTCAAGACTTGTTTAGCAAGCAAAGCATCATTGAATAGTTGAAGATCCTAAAATCCCAGCCCTCCCTCCTTCTTTGCCTTACTTAGCTATTGCCACCTTTTTCAATGAATCTTCTGTCTTGCATCCTTTCGTACACCCCACCAAAAATTCACCATAATACGACAAATTTCCCTACACACTCTGATCGGAAGCTTAAAACACCCCATCACATATGTTGGCAATGCATTCATCACCGATTTGATAAGAATCTCTTTGCTTGCCAAGCTAAAAAATTGAGTCTTCTAATTCTGAATTTGTTGCTGCACTTTCTGAATGATAAAGTTAAAAACCTCCTTTTTCGACCGCCCAATCCTCATAGGAAGCCCTAAATAGCGAGCATTCGATTGTTTCTTTACCCCCCATCATTTGACAAATCTCACACATTCCCGCCCAGGAGACATTATGATTAAATAATACTAAAGACTTGTCCAAATTAATTGCTTGGCCCGAACCTTGACTATACTGATGGAGAATACCTTGCAAACACATGCTTGATGGACATCTGCCTCACAAAATAACAAAGAATCATCAATGAAGAACAAATGTGTAATGATAGTCCCGTTCTTACTAGCCCTCATTCCTTTATACTCCTCACGGTCACTAGCTCATGTAATAAGATGAGATAACGCCTCCGAAATGATAAGAAACAAATAAGGCGAAAGAGGATCCCTTTGATGAATAACTCGGGTTGGCTTAATGTACCTACACGGATCACCATTAATATTAATGGACAAAGTACTATTACAAAGGCATTGCCTAATCTACATAATCACTCCACACGCAAACCTCATTTTCCTCATGGCCTGCTCTAAAAACTGCCACTCCACCCTATCATAAGCCTTGGCCATATCTATTTTCAATGCCATATACTCTTTCATTCCTTTCCTCATTGAATTCAAAGTATGCACCCCCTCATGAGCTATAACCACATTATCAAGAATTTGACGCCCAAGAAGAAATCCCCACATGGAGGGGCTCTTTTGCCAGTTCCCATTGTAGGGCTGCATTGAGTTTTTGAATGTTTGGGAGGAGGAAGAGGGGGGGGGGGTGTTTGAAGGGCACTGGGGTGGCACCATTTCATCCCACTTCTTGTTAAACACACCAACTTGGCCAGCTATGTTGCTTTGGCCACACTAGAAGAAAAATGGTTTTTAGTGACGGAAAACATGGTTATGAAAAAAATCTCAACATCAAATACCCCTATTAGTGACAAAAAATTTTGTCATTACCAATTTTGTGTCTACTCCCCAACTTTAGTAACGAGTCATTGGAAGTCGTCACCATTTAGTCACTAAATAGTATGACGGGAAAGTCTCTCCAATTGGACCTAATTGGTGACAAAAAAATGGTGACGAGTCACTAAAACCGTAAAGTTTATTCATTAGTGATGAAGTTATTGTTATCAATAATTTGGATACCTTTTAATGATGATTTTTGTTGTCACTAATTTCTTATTATATATGTAACTTATACTACTTATATATGATTCTTAATTAAAATTTTAATTATATGGATATCTGTGAAATATCATTAATTCAAATACAGAATTTTTTTTATGTTAGTGTATTATAAAATTGAATTTTCTGGTTTAAAAAAATTTTAATTAAGAAAATAGTGACAATAAAAATGAAAATAGTTATAATCTTTTAATTCATATATATATATATAGTTTTTGTGTATAATATTATTAAATATGGAGATATAAATATTTGTTTTGGTGTATAATAAAATTGAATATTATAAATTTTATAATAAGATATGTATTGGGCTATATAATTTGGGATAGATTAAATAAAATGTTTTGGGTTAAATTAATTGAGCCACAATTTATATAATTATTGGATTTTTTTTTTGGTTAAGGATAATGATTGGGCTATATGATTTATTCATTGGGTCAAACTTAACTTTTTAAATTTATGGCTCTTAATTTCTACTAATTGCACTAGACCACTATAATATATATGAATTTGCCTACATTAATTTACTTCAAGCCTAGAGTCTTTTTTTGGATACACTATGAATTAGTTATAATTGGATTTCTTTGGCTAAGAATAATGATTGGATTAAGCATATTATTCCTTATGCCAAACTTAACTTACTTATATTATAAATTTTAATTTCTAATAATTGTACTAGGACAACCTAACATTTTTGTTTGTCTATATAATTGTACTTTAATCATGATCTTTTAGTATTACAATATACTATTGATTAGTACTAATTGGATTTCTTTGGTTAAGAATAATAATTGGACTAAGTATATTCTTCATTGGAATAAGCTTCATTGGGCTATTTATGTTGTGGCTCTTAATTTAAAATAATTATACTAGAACACCTTGAGATTTATGAACTTGAGCACATAAGTTTAATTATTTTAAACACATAATTTTGTTAGTATTAAAATACACTGTTGATTAACGGTAATTAAAAGTTTTGACATATATTACGAACTATATTTTTTTATAAGAAAATCATGAATGAAAAACATATAGTTTTAAAGTAATTATAGTCGCTAATGTAATATTATAACATAAGTGGTGGTTAATTCTTATAGCAAATGTACAACTTTTTATTTTTGGTCAACCAAGTGGAGGTACAACTCATTTTATACGACTAATTTCGTCATTAAGGGTATTGTATATCAGCACACCCTTTTAATGTATTTTATCTAATGAAGGGTATTTTGGAAATTTTGTTGAACACTCAAGTTTCACTGTTGAACCTGGACTCTTCTTTTGGGTAGAAACTTGGTTAGAAACTGAACTCTTTTTATTTTTTGGGATGGAGGGAGTTATATATATTGTTAGAACTAAAACCAGTAGCACAAGTAATGAATACATATAATTAGTAGTTTGTAAACAATGTAGTTATAACTAAAGTAATTATTACATAATATAAGTAGTTTAGTGCATATATACACATAGTTTTATGCACACATATAGTTACACACATATTAATTATTCGTCCATTTGTTTATCTTTGAAGTAAGAAATATATAATTGTAAATATATATAATCCATATAAACTTTAATATATAATATACATAATATTTTCAATCTCAACACGAAAATGTAAATATTGATTTCCTTTGAATTATTTTGAAATGATTTCACTTTGGCCATTTAATAACTTATTAGCATTTCTAAATGTAAAGTTTAGAAATCATTTCAAATTAGAATTTTTTTAAAACTAACATAGCATTTTTAATAGAGTGAAAGATTGATTATTGGTATAAAAAAAAATAAAGATTTGTTTATTATGAAAAATTGAATAAAAAGTTTGAATGGTTAAGAATTTGGGTAAAAGGAAAAATTGTTGAAAAATGAAAGTGCTATTATTTTGATGAATTTTATCTTTGGAGTTCCCGCACTGCCTTTGATCATAACAAGTGATATCAGAGCCTCTTGATATTCAACCGGCAATTTATTTAAGATGTCTGTAACCAAGTTCGACATCAAGAAATTTGATGGCAAAATCAGTTTCACCATTAGGCAACTTCAGATGAAAGCTATTCTCACCCAAAATGGTTTAAAGAAGGCCCTCGATAGGAAGTCAAAGAAATCAACTTCCATGCCAACGAGTAGTGGGAGGAGTTTGATGAGAAGGCACTTTCTCAGATTCAACTCTATTTATCTAAGGAGGTTCTCCGTGAAGTTGCTAAAGAGACAACCGCTGCAGGATTGTGGCTAAAGCTGGAGTCTTTGTATATGACAAAGAACCTCGCCAACAAGCTCCATCTCAAGGAACATTTATACACGTTTCGTATGGTTGAAGGTACTAATATTCAAGAGCACATTGATGATTTTAATTCTATTATTATGGATTTAGAATCTATTGACATTAAAATTGATGATGTAGACAAGGCTACACTTATGGTTGTCTCCCTACCCTGCTCCTATAAGCAATTTAAAGAGATCATTTTTTATGGTGGTCATGAAACCTTAGCCTACGAAGATGTTAAATCTAACTTGTTGTCAAAAGAGAAATTTGATTATGAAATCTCTAATGGCGATAAAGTTGAAGGTTTGCTTAGTAGGGGTTGATCACAAGAAAAGGGTAATAACAATGTAAAACAAATCCAGGTCTAAATCTAGGAAACGTAAAACCATTAAGACATGTCACTATTGCAAGAAAGTTAGGCATCTTATTGATGATTGTTGGTCAATGAAAAAGAAACAAGAAAAAGAAGAAAATTCAAAACCCTCTCCATCGACCCAAGGCTAGTCTAGTGATGATTCTGAAGTTGATTTTTCATTGACTGTTTCTGCTAATAAGAGAAATAAAATTGAGTGGATACTTGATTTTGGCTGTACTTACCATATGTGCTCTATTAAGGACTGGTTTGCCACTTTTGAATAGGTAACTAGTGGTACTGTCTTGATGGGGAATGAAGCTCCCTGCAAGGTTTTTAGAATAGGTACTATTCAGATTAAGACCCATGATGGATGCATCAGGACTTTAAGTGATGTTCATTATGTCCCTGACATGAAACATAACCTGATATCCTTCGGCACCTTTGAGTCTTATGGGTGCAGGTACACAGTTAAAGGTGGAGTTTTGAAAGTTTTTAAAGGTGCTCTTGTTCTTATGAAAGCTAATCGTGTTGGTAAGTTGTATGTCTTGCAAGGTTCTATAGCGACAGGTTCTGCAGCTGTTGCATCAGCTTCATCATCATTTGCCTTGAATGTCACTAAGTTATGTCATATGTGTCTGGGCCATATTTCCCAAAAAGGCATGAATGTTTTGAGCAAAAAAGGGTTATTTGGAAAAGACTGCACTGGTAAGCTGGACTTTTGTGAACATTGTATTTTTGGTATTCTTCGCTGCTATTCATTGTACAAAAGGTATTCTTGACTATGTTCATTCTGATTTATGGGGTCCTAGTAAAGTTGCTTTCAATGGTGGAAGTACATACATGCTTACTTTCATTGATGATTTTTCTCGTAAGGTCTAGGTTTATTTTTTGAAGCATGAAATGATGTGTTCCCTAAGTTTGAGATTTGGAAGGCTCTTGTTGGGAATCAGTCCGGGAGAAAAATAAGAAGCTTAGGACTAATAATGGATTAGAGTTCTGTGATGGTGATTTCAAAAAGTTCTGTGCAGATTGTGATATAGCTAGGCACCACACCATCAAAAGGAATCCCTAGCAAAATGGTGTTGCAGAATGGATTAATAGGACACTACTTGAGAGGGTACGGTGTGTGCTCTCTAATGCTGGACTTTGGAAACAACATCATTTCCGGATCGAAGCAGTTTCTATGGCATGCTATTTGGTTAATCGTTCTCCACATTTTTCCATTGAGTTCAAAATTCCAGAAGAGGTTTGGTCAGGTAAACCTGTTGACTACTCTAATCTTAGAGTTTTTGGTTGTACTGCTTATGCACATTCTAATGAAGGAAAACTTGAGCCTAGAGCAAAAAAGTGCATATTTGTTGGTTACCTTATTGGGGTAAAATGATACAACCTGTATAATCCTACAACCCGTAAAGTGTTCATTAGTAGGGATGTTATTTTTTATGAGAATAATCTATTTTTTGAAATGGATTTTGTTAGAGAAGATGATATTGATAGTGCTAGTGAGAAGGTGGAGTTGGAGGTGGAGCCCACACCTCATACTGACATTATCTCTAGCACCCTGTCTACCAGTACTACTGATCTCAGTATATCTAATTCAGTTGGAATTCAACAAGATCATTCTATTGCCCTGGATAGACCTAAGAGACAGACAAAGAGGCCAGACAAATTTGTTGATTATGATTGTGATTTGTTTGCACATGCTTTGAGTATTGTTGAGGACGTTGATCAAAACATAGACCCTTCTAGCTATTCTGAAGCCATCTCTTCACCTGATTCTTCAAAGTGGCTGTTGGCTATGAATGAAGAGATAAATAGTCTACACAAAGATGGTACTTGGGATTTGACTGAACTACCTAAGGGAAAGATACCTCTGAGCTATAAATGGAGTTACAAGTAGAAAGATGGCATCCCCGGAGTTGAACTAGCAAGGCACAAGGCACGACTTGTAGTTCGTGGTTTTAATCAAAGGGAAGGTATAGACTTTAATGAAATCTTCTTTCCTGTTGTACGTCATACTTCTATTTGCATAATCCTTGCTTTAGTTGTTCTCCTTGATATGGAATTGAAGCAACTTGATGTGAAGACAGCTTTCCTCCATGGTGATCTTGAGGAGGAAATTTATATGAAGCAACCCGAGGGTTCATGGTTCTTGGCAAGGAATATCTTGTGTGTTGTCTCAACAAATCTTTATATGGTCCAAGCGGGCTCATAGACAATGGTATATCAAATTTGATACCTTTATGATCGGGCATGGGTATTCTAGAAGTCAGTACGATGACTGCATATATTTCAGATAATCTTCTAATGGTTCTTTTGTTTATCTGTTGTTAAATGTGGATGATATGCTCATTGCTTCTTGTGACAAGTCATTGATTAATGAACTGAAAATTCAGCTTAGCAATGATTTTGATATTGAAGGACCTTGGAGTGGCCAAGAAGATTCTTGGCATGGAGATTGATAGAGACCGACAAGCAAACAAGTTAGCCGTATCTCAACAAAAATACATCGAGAAGGTACTTGACAGGTTTAATATGTCATCTTGTAAACCTGTCTCCACTCCTTTAGCTATACACTTCAGATTGTTAGCAGATCAATGTCCTAAGACCAATGATGAGAAGGAACGTATGTCACATGCTCTTTATTCTAGTGTTGTAGGAAGCCTTATGTATGCTATGGTTTGCACTATACTTGATTTGGTTCATGCAGTTAGCGTGGTGAGACGTTACATGCACATCCAGGAAATGAGCATTGGAATGCCATGAAATGGATTCTTCATTACTTGAAGGGTTCATTTGAGGTGTCTTTGGCGTTTGATAGAAGTAAGGCAAATGCACGATGTAATTGGCTATGTAGACTCGACTATGGTGGCGATTTGAATCACCGTAAGTCATTGTCGGGTTATATCTTCACTCTTGGCAATGGTGCTATTAGTTGGAGGCTGTCTTACAATCTATTGTTGCTTTATCCACAACCGAGGCCGAGTACATTACAAAGAAGGTGTTAAGTAAGCAATTTGGATTCATGGTTTGGTTCTTGAGCTTGGCTTATCACAAAAGATTCTTGTTATTTTTTGTGATAGTCAAAGTGCGATTCATTTGATGAAAAACAATCGCTTTCATGACAAGACCAAACACATTGATATAAATCATCACTAGATTCGAGATAGTGTTGCTAGAGGGGAGGTTGTAGTGAAAAAAATTCACACAGCTGAGAATCCAACAGATATGCTCACTACTACTCTTCTTATTTTTAAGTTCAAGCATTGCTTGGATTTGGTTGGACTTCTAAGTCCTTGATTGCCCTTGGGGGCTTCTTTGACGATGGAGTGTATTTTTTGAAATTTGAGCCAAGATGGAGATTGTTGACTTTTGGGATGTGCTGGACGTGTGCCTCAAATTTAGCAGCCAGCATCTCTTGGAACGTGTTGGACGTGATGGTTTGCTGCGATTTCCAAACACCCAGGCAAACCTGAGATCCTTCCTCTGCACAAAAGTTCATCATCCCTTATTTTTCATATTCTTCAGAGAGAGAATGCTATTTTCAATAGATTATAATTTTAGACGGTTTTTTTTTTTTTTTTTGTATTCTCAAACTTTTATAGTGGAATCTTTGCTCTCCATCATCCATGGACATAACCTACACTGGATGAATCATGTAAATCTGGGTGTTGCCTTTGTTGATTTATTTTTTTATTGAATTTTATCTTTGGCCCTTCCGCACTGCCTTTGATCAGGATACTGGTTCTTCCTCGGCCATTCCTCATATTTGAAAGCCGCCGTGGTTGAGCTTGGAAAGTCATAGCCTACTGCCGCCACCACCATCACGGGTTTCGTTTAGTTGCTTGGTCTATCTTCTACTTATATAAAAGCATGAGTTGATCGGGAATGGTCCGGTTTATGGGTGGTTCTCGGTCAACTAGGGCACACATCTCTCTATTGTGTGTGTGTGTGTACGTGAGCGTTGCTCCTACTTCTTCTCTTTTTCCTTTTTTTTTGTGTTTTCTCCTCTGGCCATGGCTGGTCTTTAGGGTGATTTAGTACTGTTGGGTTTGGCTTGGCCGTGAGATCCCTTTTATGTACTTGTAAGAAAACCAGAGAGTTTTGAATATTGTTCTATTTCATTCATACTTCATTGTACAATATTTGCGTATATTTATAAGCTATGAACCCTATACTAAGAATGGCAATTAGATAATTACAGATTGTAAGGGATATATTACAGATTATAAGGGATATGCACAAATATGGATATATACAAATATTCTGGTAATGGTAGTGCTGATCTTCAACAGATATACTTTGATATGGTTGCTCAATCTTCAACACTCCCCCTCAAGCTGGAGATTTGTACAAGTCAAAAACTCCAAGCTTGGAAAGCAGATGCCAATGCTGTCCACTGTTCAGTGCTTTGGTAAGCAGATCGGCTGGTTGCTCCTTGGTGGATACGTGGCGTGTTGCAATGACACCTTGTTGGATTTTCTCTCTTACATAGTGACATTCTACTTCAATGTGTTTAGTGCGCTCATGAAAAATCGGATTAGCTGCTATTTTTTCTGCGGCTTCATTATCACAATAGAGTAAGGCAGGTTTTTTTATATGAAAACCAAAATCATTGAGAAGGCCCATGATCCACACTATTTCACTAGTGGTAACCTGCATGGCTCGATATTCGGCTTCAGCTGAAGATAATGAAACAGATGAAATTTCTTCGTACGCCAAGAGATTAAAGAATCTCCAAGCATGATGCAAAAACCAGTGGTGGATCTCCTTGTCATTGGACATGTGCTATAGTCTGAATCACAGAATGCTCGTAATTCAAGTTTTGAAGATGAAGGGAATAGAAGACCAAGACCTGGACAACTCTTCAAATACTTGATTACTTTTAAAGCAGCTTCCATGTGGGATTGCTTTGGATTGTGCATGAATTGACTGAGGAGTTGAACTGAAAACGTGATGTCGGGTCTGGTAAGATTCAAATATATGAGTCGACCAACTAATCTCTGATATACTGAAGGATCATCGAGAAGCGGGTCATCGACTCGTTCATTTGAACCAGCATCATATTCAATAGATGTGAACTTCTTGTTTTGCTCCATAGGTATGACTGAAGGTTTAGAACCTGCTAATCCAGCCCCTGATATCAGCTCTAGTGTGTACTTGCGTTGACTTATTGATATACCAGCTGGAGATCGAGCAATCTCAAGACCAAGAAAGAATTTTGATTGGCCAAGGTCTTTCATAAAAAATGTGGTATTGAGATACTGTTTGAGATCAGTGATACCAGCTTGACTGTTGCCTGTGATCAGTATATCATCAACATAGATAAGTAATACAACAACAGAAGTACCTTGAATCTTTGTGAATAGGGAATAATCATGGCGAGACTGATGAAAGCCATGCTGGAGAAGAGCATCAGTGAATTTGGCGTTCCATTGACGAGATGCTTGCTTCAACCCATACAAGGATTTCCGCAGTCGACATACCAAATTCTCCCCCTGAGTGCGAAATCCGGGAGGCAGATCCATATATACTTCTTCAGAAAGATCACCATGGAGAAACGCATTTTGTACATCCATCTGATAAAGAGGCCAAGCATGAATGGCGGCAAGTGTGAGCAGAAGACGGACAGTGACATGCTTAGCAGTTGGAGAAAATGTATCTTGGTAATCTATCCCTTCTCTCTGATTAAAGCCTTTAGCCACAAGGCGAGCTTTATACCGCTCAAGAGAACCATCAGCATTATACTTGACCTTGTAAACCCATTTGCAACCGATTGGGCGACGATTAGGAGGCAAGGGAACCACATCCCAAGTATGATTGGCCTGAAGAGCGTGAAGCTCAGTGTCCATGGCAGTAACCCAATTAGGATTGGTAATAGCATCTTGAAAAGTGGCTGGTTCTTGAATAGTCGAGATGGAAGCAATGAAATGCTGATAGGAGGGGTTACATTTAGATAAGGAAACGAAATTGGAGATGGGATAAAGGGACGTACAAGACGCAGATGGTAAGTTAGAGCAGATGTAATCAGTAATCCATATAGGCGGTCGAGAAGGACGGCTCGATCGACGAAGAGAAACGGCTAAGTTGGGATCTTGTGTGGTAGGTCGGTGAGAGCGATGTCGTCATCCGAAGATGGAACAGGATCAGAGGAAGACGCATCAGAGTTAGGATCTGCTGTAGGAGTCGGGTTGGCTACAGGATAGGTAGATAAAAGTGGCGCCTCGTCGAACCGTACAGCTGGAGATGTCGAATCGGTCGGACCTGCAGGGGATAATCCTGAAGAAGTGGAAAATGGAAAGACATTTTCTTGAAAAATGACATCTCGACTGACAAAGAATTTCTCCGAAGTGGGGTCATACAGTCGATAACCCTTTTGAGTAGGGGGATAACCCATAAAAATACAAGTAGTAGCACGTGGACTAAATTTGTCACGTGCACCTAAGGTGGTGGCATAACAACGACAACCAAAGACACGAAGGTGGTCAAGTATGGGTGGTTTGTGAAATAAGAGTTCAAATGGACTGAGACCATGAGTAGAAGAAGAAGGCAACCGATTAATGATATAGGTTGCGGTTAGAATGCATTCACCCCAAAAATGAGATGGAATGTGAGCCTGAAACATTAAGGCTCGTGCAACATCCAATAAATGACGATGTTTGCGTTCAACAACTCCATTTTGTTGAGGAGTGTGAACACAAGAGCTCTCATGGAGAATTCCTTGAGTAGCCAAAAATGATTTACACTCAGAGGAAAAAAATTCGGTTCCATTGTCAGAACGAATACGGCGGACAATGGAACCAAATTGGGTAAACACCATAGATACAAAATGTTGAATTTTGGAAAAAACTTGGGATTTTGAGTGTAAAAGAAAAGTCCATGTGGCCCGGGAAAAATCGTCAACAATGGTGAGGAAAAAACGTGAACCATCATGATTGGTAGTCCGGTGAGGACCCCAAACATCCATGTGGACTAATTCAAATGTGGATGTGGTTGTATTAGTCCGTGTAGGAAAAGCCTGGCGAGTTTGTTTGGCCAGAGGACAAATTGGACAAGAAAAAAATGGAGGACACGAAATTGATTTACCAAGTGCATAATAAGATTTTAAAGAAGAATGACCAAGACGTTGATGCCAAATGTCATAACTAATATTATTGCAAAAGTTTGAATTACAACTAAAAATATTTTTTGGAATGCCCAAAGCATTCTTTAGGGAAGGTAAATACCCTTGAAAAGCTAAAGAAAAGGAATCTGGAATGGAAGAACATAAAAAATATAATCCCCGATCAGCCCTGCCGAGTCCGATCGTGAGCCAAATGACGGTCCTGAAAGACACAAAATTCATCGAAAAAAATTGCCACACAATGATTATCTCGAGTAAGCTTGCGAACAGAGAGCAAATTATGTTTAAAATGAGGTGCATATAGGACGTGTGCAAGGTATAAATTAGGATAAGGTCGGTAATGACCAATATGTGTGACAGGACTGGTGGATTGATCGGGCAATGTAATGGAAATGGGTGTTGAACAGGGAGAATAAGAAGTTAACATGGATAAATTACAAGTAATGTGGTCACTAGCACCTGAATCAATAACCCAAACGGATGAAACGGATTGAGAAGGTAAAGTATTACCTGAAAAATTGGCGGTGGAGTCCGAAGTCCCTATCTGATTTAAAAGGGCGACAAGTTTTTGTTGCTGATCTGTGGTGAGGTGAAGCCCAGGGGAACCGCCATAAATATTGCCCGGACTAGGAGATGCAGAACCCAAAATCCCTGCACTGGAAGAAGGATATGGATTAGTACTAAAAGAGGTGGATAGAGGGCCAAATCCAGGTGGGGTTAAAGGCCCATTAATGGCCGCATTATGGACTAAAGGCCCAGCCAATTGTTGTTTTTTCTTTGGGCCACCTCGTTGCTTGGGCTTCCAATTCGGAGGATAGCCCACAAGGAGAAAACAGGCTTCACGGATATGGCACAGTTTTTGCAATGAGTGCAAAATGGGCGGGGCCATTTGGCCCATTGATGGTTGAGGCGAATTGGGCTCGGCCGGATGGAGTGAGATGAAGAACTTGGCCCAAAGTGTGATGAATTAATTGATGGCCCAAAATCCGTTGGTGAAGAATGCAACCCAAAAGGAGAAATGGGCAATGGGTTTGACCGCCTTGTCCGGTAATTTCATCTCTCTCTCTCTCGGACATGAAAGCGAGAACCTCCGTCGTGGTGAGGAAGAACCGCCAATGGAGTTGCGTTGATGGAGGTCCTGTTTGGCAAGTGCGTGAAGCTTCTCAAGAGACATGAAATCGTCCCTAGCAAGAATATTTGTCCGTAAAGTGCGAAAATCATCCGGTAGAGCTAAAAGAAATTTCATGGCTCTGTCGGTATTTTCATGAACACGAAGGCGGTCATTAACTTGGCATTGACAATGGCCACAAGAGCAACGAATTGGGGGTTGATGTATGTCGAGATCGGTCCAAAGGTCTTGCAGACGGAGATAGAACGCAGTGAGATGAGAACCGGAGGCACCGGCGGCAAGCTTGGCTTCACCAATAGCTTGCTTGAGGGAGAAGATTTGAGAGCCGGAGACACGGCCAAAACTATCCTTCAAGGTGTTCCAGATAGCGGCGACAGTGGGGAGCCGAGAAACCATGGATTCGAGTGAAGGGTCGACGGAGTGGGTTAACCAGGTTTTGGCAGCAGCTTGGCATTGATCCCACTTCTCGGTATGCCACCGCGTCGTCGATGGTCGTTCGAGGCACGGTGAGAAGCCGAGTTTGTTTCTTGCCAGAAAAACCGTGCGGATTTGATTGCTCCAAACCTGCCAATTGCCTTCGCCGGTGAGCTTGGAGGAGACGACGCTGCCGGTCTGAAGGTCGGTGGCGGTGAGATGAAATGGGTCGCGCGGGACTGACAATGGTGCAGTGACGGTGCCGGATAATGGAAGACTGGTTTCGGCCATGGTGTTGAACGGCGGTGGTTGTCTGAAGTTGCAGCTGGTTGCCAGGGAAATTTGGTAAATGGTGAACTGGGTTTGCAGATTCGGTGATGACACAGGCTCGGTGATGAAGAAGGGCAGAACAATGGTGAAAAAAAAAAAAATTGACGCAGGAAAAATTTGGTAAAAGGAAGAAGAAAAGAAACTCTCACTGATCGGTTTTAAAGATTGAAGCAGAAGCAATGGTGAATCGATGTCTCTGATACCATGTAAGAAAACCAGAGAGTTTTGAATATTGTTCTATTTCATTCATACTTCATTGTACAATATTTGCGTATATTTATAAGCTATGAACCCTATACTAAGAATGGCAATTAGATAATTACAGATTGTAAGGGATATATTACAGATTATAAGGGATATGCACAAATATGGATATATACAAATATTCTGGTAATGGTAGTGCTGATCTTCAACAGATATACTTTGATATGGTTGCTCAATCTTCAACAGTACTTTTTTTTTTTTTTTGTGGTTCCACTATGGCCGTGGCGAGCTATGGCCGAAGTGTGGTTGGGAAGAAGGTGCATGCGACGGTTTGGTTTGGTGCTAATTTTCTTCCCTTCATTTTTTTGTCTTTTATGTGTGTGTATGTGTGTACATCGCCACGCTTTTTCGAGCCTTAGGTGTCGTGCCTCATTTGTTTTTTTCCGATGTTTTATCCTTTGGCCATGGCTGGTCTTTAGGGTGGTTTCATACGGCTAGGTTTGGCTTCGCCATGAGATCCCCTTCAGATCTTTTTTTTTTTTTTTTGTTTTTGCGCTGCTATGGCGAGCATGGCTATGAAGAAGGTGCATTGCACGGGATCTAATCCATTGTGGCTAAGATACCATCCAAATCGTGAGTAGTGATGGGTCATGGTTGAAAGTAGTTTTGGTTCTTCGGTCTCTATTCCCTTTACATGGAATTATTTTATACCGATACAGTAAAAGGTTGATAATTTTTAGATGTATGTATCATTAGCTCTTTTGGGATTTTCATAGAGGTCATATAATTGTATCATCTCTGTTTTGAGGATAAAGAATAAAGTTAATGTTGACAAAATTAAATACTCAATGTTTTGATTGATTGTGCTATGATCAATTTGAATTTTGTGGATCGGTTTACTACCTTTATTATGCATGCATATATGTTTGCCTTTACTTAGTTATACTGATTCTTAGAATTTATCATAATGAACCAATCAAGTGTTAGTTTTTGTGATGCATTAGTGGTGGGATGAAATCTTAAGATGCAAGCATCCGCATTTCGATTTCATTTGGCCATAATTAGTTCTCCACTGCGATAATTGTTCTTTCTATCCAACAACATAAATTCCCAGGACATCTTTAAATGCCTTTTCAAAGAGAAGCTCTTCTTTGTCTTTTGTAGCATTCCCAACCGGATCTCCAATGAAAGGTGGAATCTTCCATTGTTGATATTCACAAGTTAAAAAGGTTTCTCTGTCTTGTGGATTCTTGATATTGCTTTCAATCGTTAAGTAGGTTCCTAGAACCATTAGAAAATTTTGAGAAAGACACTGAACATGAGAAAAAGCTTATAAGATGAGTGTAGGATGAAGGAACGAAATTTTGAAATACTCAAATAGATTATTACAACCATTTAAATCTTGAATTTGTGGCGACATTGGGCAGTCTTAAACCTATAATGATCTATTTTCTGCGAAACATGTATGTTTTCCTTGGTTCTAAAAGGAAACATGTAAGTTTTACATTCTCATTATCCACTTGAACGTTTTACATCCTTGTGTGGAATTTACATTGTATCTGTCATTGAATGCAAATCAAGAGGCGATTAAGATACTCTGAGAATCTCTATAGTGGCCCAAATATTGTGAAGTTGCTTGATATTGTTAGAGATCAATAGTCTAAGACTCAAGGCTTATATTTGAATATGTGAATAATACAGATTTCAAAGTTCTCTATCCAACACTTTCATATTTTGACATCCCATATTACATTTACTATGTAACTGTATAGATGCTCCAAGAGATTACTAAGGCTAGCATTTACTATGTAGCTTGAAAGTTTGAACTGTTGGAGTCATTGCGTCCCAAGTATTAGTTCTGGAAATTTGGTTTAATTGTCTTTGAAAGGAGATACTTCTGCTACGCGGGTTGTTTCTGTTGATTAGTTGCTAACCTAGCATTTAGAAATTGAATGATCCATTTTGGTTGCAACTAAGGAAATCCAGTTCAAGTTTTATTTAACTAAGATAGCATTTCGGTTTACTGATCATATCAATTTGGACTTGAATTGTTTGGATAAAATTCCAACATTATTTGCATTTCCTTAGGGGCTGTTTGGTATGTGGGTTTAGGGTGGGTTTGGAATACTTTGGCTTCAATTGTGCTGTTTGGTACATGGTTTTGGGTTTTTGTAACCCTTTGGGGGTGGGTTTACATAAAACCCACCTCTCCCCCTCCTTTTGTCTAAACCCATCCAAATGGGTTTAGAAACAAGCCAAAAACGACGTAGTTTTGAGCCAAAATGGCTCAAAACTACGTAGTTTTGAGTGAAACAAAAAAAAAAAAAAAAAAAAAATTCCAGCGGTATTGTGACGCCTACTGTGTGATGTGTGCGCCAATGGGCGCCACATAACAAGGGGGTTGCAAACCCCCTATGGTTTGCAACCCCTATTTTGCTTATTTTTTTTTTAATTTTTAAAAAACAAATTTCACTAAATTATAGAAAATATTTTTCTCTACAAAATGACATGCACTTTGACTATTTTTTGAACAAGATATAATTTATTAAATATCATATAATGTAAACTATTAATATTTTTGTTATAATTTTAATATAAAATTTTAATATAAAATTTATTTATAAATTTATTATTATTAATATTAAATTTTAATTTTAATATAAAATCTATTCCATTCCATTACAAAATAATACCAAACAACATAATTATTATCATTCCATTCTATTCCAAACCTTTCCATTCTACAAATCCATTCCATTCCTAAACCCACCATTTATACCAAGCGCCCCCTTAATGTCTTTCTGAAGTGAACTTCCTTCCATTTTGTCTGATATTATTTGTAGTAATCTAACAATTATTGCAGTGTGGATTTTTGGAGCAACCTAATATTTCTATTTCGTTTTTTTGTTCCTTATGTATCAGATACAATCCTCTAAGGAAAGTACTGAATCTTTGAGAGAGAGATGCTTGAAATTTCACAAAGGATGTCAAAAATACACGTTAAGTACAACTTTTATCGGTTCGTACTTGTTTCCTTTCTCAAACTTGTATATATTTTTTGCTTTACCGTTTCAAGAAGTTAGATTACTGGATATGGATTTCTTGAACTGCATATGCATTTTATTCCATTTCACCTTTTAGTTTGGTTTTTTTGGTCGTTAATCATTTTAATGCCATTGCCTTTAACTACTACAGTGAAGGACTTGGAGAGGGATATGATAGGGACATTGCTTTTGCTAGTGCACTGGAAACTTTTGGCAGGGGCCATAATGATCCCATCAGTGTTGCCTTTGGAGGTATGTTGTATCTACTTAAATCTCTTATTTAATCAGCCAAAGTCAGCTTTCCGCTGTATGCTTTTTTTGTTTTGAAAGTTTTAGATAACTCCCATCATTCACTTGTGTCCATTTTAGTGTAGATGAATTAGGATTTATACTTGCTCAACAAAATTTAATGGTCTCTATTCTCTTACTTGCAGGCCATCTCATGACAAAATTTACCATTGCATTGAGAGAGATTGGAACATACAAGGAAGTCCTTATGTCTCAGTTTAATTATTTGTATAATTTTGAAATCTTCCATATATCTGACTCAATGGAGTTGCACAAGTGCAGTCCCCTTTTTCTGCTACTTGATTTGATTTTGTCTTAAGTTGATTGTTGTTATCAAATGGATAGACTCAGGATACTTAAGTTGATTGTTGTTACCAAATGGATAGACTCAGGATTTATATCCCATAGCGTTAAACTGAGGATTCATTTCTATGTTTTTTTTTCCATGTTCATAAGTAGCAGAAGATTTGGCTACATATTAATCTATCTTCTATACGTCCTCTAACAAATGAGTTAATGAAAATCAATACAGTGATATTATTAGTGACAAGATACAAAAACAAAACATGATACTATTTTGGTTAAAAGTTGTTACTAATCATACTATTTAGTGACCATTTTTTTCATCACAAATTGCATTGGACAAGAAATCTTCATTGACAAACTTTTTTTTGTCACCAATGAATGCGCCAAATGGTGACCATTAGGAGTCATCACTAGCTCGTGACAAATAGCATTGAAGGCATCTTTCTAGACAACTGTTATTTTCACTAGAAGTTGTTATTAAGTGTTATTAACCGTCATACTTTTAAAGACGATATTTTATCATTACTAAATTTCGTCACTAATCTATTGAAATTAGTGACTATTCTTAATTTTTAGTGACAAAATTTCCTGGCCTTTGGTGACGACATTTTCTCCTCACTAATTTTGAAAATGCACTCATTTCATCACTAAATTCAATAATTTGGTGATGACTTTCCATTTTCATCACAAAAAATTTTTAGTGACGAAGCATTAGTGATGAATTGGTGATAAATCACTTTTTCGTCACTAAATGCTATTGGTGACAAAAAAATACCTTTTAGTGACGAGATTTATGTCGTTTATAAAACCCATTTTTCTTGTAGTGCCTGCTGGCAAGAATATATTTTTGGGTTGGGATTGGGAAGTAAGTAAGTTAGCATATGCGAGAAGGAGGGGCACAAGAATAACTGCCATGATTGATCTCCAATCTTTCTGTTGAAATGATTATGTTTCCAGTGCTTTATAATTGGTGTTGATTCATCCATTTCTGTCATCAACTAGAACAACTTATAAAATTCAGCATGGTTATAAATTAACCTGAATTGAACATTGCCTCTAATTTAATAATCAAAGACTAAAAATTTGATTCTTTATTGATAATTGATGATATTTCTACATATATTGATTTTATAGATTCTTTATATGACTAAAGTGGATAATTTTTATAGTGAGAAAAAATCAGCCATTAAAGTAGGATGAATAATATCTTACAAAATCTGAAAACAAGGAATTTAATTAAACACTTAACTTTTGAGCTAAATAATGCCAATCTTCATCCTTGCTACAGTTTCTCCTGACCCATTTGATTCCTACAATATTATCATTTTATTCCAATTTTCATTTATTGGTTCATTTTTCTGGGTTATATTTTGTTTACATTCATTTGTAACGTATATTTGGCAAGTTTATCTCCACCTATGTTACACATATTTATATATTTAAACATTTTATATATCTATATGCTAAATATTTTAGTTTAACCACTTTACACGTTAAATATTTATATATGTCAAAAATTAGTATAATTTTTTATTATTAATTAAAAAAAGGTTATGTTCAATCAAAATTGGATTCTTTTATTAGGATCAAAGGAGTAATAGGGAATGAGACTCTTTATCCCATTTATGATGTAGTAATGGTATGCCTACTCTAAAATGAAATCATTTTTGCCAAAACGATATCGTTCTACTTAGTATAATGATATCGTTTTGTTTAATTTCTAAGTAAAATAATGTTTTTGAAGCGTGGTTTACCACAAGTAAAATAAAGGATCTCATTCTTAGTAATCCAATGTAGACATAATGTCATATGTATGCAGTGACCTTAAAACGAATCTAACGTACAAGTATGGGGTTGAGATTCTTGAGAAACAATTTCCTTAAAAAAATGTAACTAAGGAGAAGTAATAATAACAAAAATAGGCCAATTTACTTGAGTCATGTAACAATTGCACTATCTTAGCAAAACTATTTCAAAATATTATGAAATATTTTCCCAAAATAAAACAAGACTTACTTTTAGCAGAGGGCAGCAGGAACAACAATTTATGAAGGAAATATAGGAACAAAACCAGCAGTAAAATGAGAAGAAGGAATTGAAGGAAGGACGCTTGAGAGCTTAAAGCAAAAGAAGGAAAAAAATGTGCTTAATGGTGTCTTTTGGAAGGTTGGAAGGACCACTATTTATAGTGCTTCATGGAACCAATTATGAGAAAAATAAGATGCACGTTGGGACAGACTTGGTATGTGGTCAACACTAAACCAAGCCTTAGTCAAATAGGGTAGGGTAAGTGTAAATGACGAAGTCTACCGTAAGGCAAGTAGTAAAAAAATAATTTTGAAGATAATAATGGTGTCTTTTGGAAGGCTAGAAGGAGCACCATTTGTAGTGTTTATGGAACCAATTATGAGAAAAATAAGATGCACCAATGGCAGACTTGGTACGTGGTCAACACACTTGGTACGTGGTCAACACACGTGGTTAACACTAGACCAAGTCTTAGTCAAATAGAGTAGTGTTAGTGTAAATAAAAAAATAATTTTGGAGATAAATATAATTATTTTTAGTAGGCCCAAAAAGAAAAAAAATGCAAAACCTGGGTTAGACCATGTTTAACCCACTGCTTGGAACTAGATTGACCTAATTTGGCCATCTCTTATTTGCGTGAGCCCACCACTTTTTCTTTTGGTCACAATCCCATTTAAAAGAAATTCAATATAAGGTGTTAGAATGTTTTGTAAACTTCCACTGTGGGATAGTGGTTTTCTTTTAAGATATACAACAATCCCTTATATATTTCAAAAGAATTGAATGAAAATAAGATTATTATGTTGGATTTGTTTAGATGTAATTCCATTTAGTTTGGTGTCTTTTGGACTATGAACCAAACTTAAATTGATAAAATATATCTTACTGATTTATTGGTGAAATGTAAAATTTCTATAAACCAATAAATTATTAATGTAAGATAAAGATTTTATCAATCACAATGCAACCACCATAATTTTAGGGGTTGGCAAAGGGGTGGGTTGCATCACTCATAGGTTGAGTCATTTATGGGTTATAATTTAATGGATCATGACCCAACCTAACTTATTTAGTTACGGGTCATATTTGTATTGGGTTAAATTTAATCAATCTAACGGGTCAATTTAACAAAATTTTTACTTTTTCTACATAATTAAGGAAATTAAATTTACATTTTCCATCTTTTTTGAATACTTTTTTTAAACTAAACTCTTTTTTTTTTTTATAAAAGACTATTTTATGTTTTTCACCAAAACCAAAAAATAAACTAATCTTATTTAATTTCTCTATTAACATGTATCAGTTTCTTAATGACCACCACACTTTTATTTTCCAACTAAACTTCATAAACATTGCTAAAGTCACTGGAATCAATAAGGCAATTATTGTGAAAACCATTAGTGAGTTTCTTGAAAAGCGAATTTCTTGAGAGGCTTCTTAAATGTGGCAAGATTTATATTCAATGCATCACGAGCATTTAGTTTCCAGTTGTTATTGCCAACAATAATGTATCATGCATTTGCCTGGTTGCCTTTAAAAAAAAAGGGGAGAAAGTTTTTTTTAAAAAGGATGGTAGAAGTTATCAAATTAAAAAAGAGAGCATAATTTTATTTTAATTTTTAATAAGAGTAAAGATATTTTACTTTCTAAATAGAATTGTATTTTTTAAATAAATTTTTTTTGCACCTTTAAATATAGCCAAATATGTAATTTTAGAACAAATCTTCTATACGAAAATAAAGATTTATTGGACATCAAAATTAAAAATTTTTTAAGATGAAAAGGTGAAAGTTAGAATATTCAAAAAGCTATCAAAAGATAGAAAATTTATATAAAGATTTCTTAAATTTTTTTTTGAGAATTTCAATATTATTTAACATTAAATATCACAAAAGATTAAAAATAAATATCAAAACAGTAAATTATTTTTAGTAATTTGCAATCATGTAACTATTTTGATTTTTTTTTTGTTAGATGACATTCACGTTCACAAAAAAAGGGAAAAAAATCAAAATTAAAATTTTTGAATAAGAATTTTAAATTGTATAGTTATGTACTTAAAACTCTTTAGATTTTTTTTTTGGTACTGATGTTAAGAAACTATTATCATTTAATTTCATATTTAGGTTTTTAAAGTTATATATTTAATTAAGTGTAGGCTTAAAAAAACTCATCTAAAAATGTAAAGTTGTGTCTAAGAAACAAAATTACTTTGTCCGTTTTAGAATTTAAGAGAAAATTATGTCATTTTTATTTATTAAATAATTTCCATAGTATCTTATAAAAAATTTCGAAAAAAAAAACTTAACCCAACAGGTCACCCTTAACCAATACAACCCAGATATTACAAGTAATTATATGACCAAATCAATCAGCGACCAGTGACCCATGACCCTAGTGACCCAACCCATTGGGTTAAAATATTGGGTGGGTTGGGTCTAATTTTGCTGTTCGACAAGTTTTTGTGCGAATACGCCATGCGCATGGTGTAAAGATTTTAGCCAGAATTAGAGGAGCACCATCACTTCATTCTCATATAGGTGAATTCATCGAGTATATAATGCCTTAAATACACCATTCATAAAGAATATGAATTTATTAAGAGTTTGAAATTCAACCTCACAACTAGTGGTAGTCAAAACACATATCGTAGAAAATACTTAAATTTAAGTGCTTCAATGCCAATTTTGATTTGTTATTACCCATATGAATCTATTTTATGGGATCTCCAATCACATTGGTTGGGTTACCATTTGTATTGACAACTTATTGGCTTAAGTCCCAATTTCTCAATGTTTGAAGAATTAGTTTTCGTCTTGAAGGTTTAGTCAGAGGATCGGCCAAATTTACTTTTGACTTCACATAGTCAATGGGAGTTATTCCATCTCTTAGTATCTGCTTCAAGACATCATGTCTCCATTTCATGTGTCAATTTTTGTAATTATATAATTTATTTTTTGCTATGACAATTGCCGCTTGGCATTAACAATGCATGGAAACTGGGGGCACTAGCCCCTTAGTTATAAGAATTCTAGCTAAGAAATTCCTCAACTAGTCAACCTTAGTACCAACTAGTTCTAGAGCTACAAACTTTGATTCCATAGTTAATTTAGCAATAATCATTTTGTCTAGCTGATTTCCATGCTATTGCACCACCACCAAGTGTGAATACATAGCCACTAATGGATTTAGTCTCTTCTAAATTAGAGATCAACTTAGTTAGCATCACTGTATCCTTCTAATACAGTGGGAAATCCATTATATAGAATACCATAATCAGTGGTTCCTCTAAAATATTTCATTAGTCTAACTAATTTAGAGCAATGCTCGTGATTGGGATTATGAGTATATTTACTCAGTTTACACATCACATAGGCTATGTCAGACCTTGTAAACTTTATTAAATGCATCAGACTCCAAATAATCTGAGCATATTTAAACTGAGCCATGATTATTTTTCAATTAAGAGTTAGCATCATAAAGACTGCTCACTGCTGTCACCTCATAGTTTTCAAACTTCCTAAAAGTTTATCAGTATAATGATTTTGTGACAATATAATTCCATCGCTTCTCCTTATGATTTTAACACCCAATATAACATTGGTTTCACCCAAATCTTTCATGTCATAGTTTGAGGACAAAAAACATTTAGTGTTATTTATAACATTCAAAGTAGTACCAAATATAAGTATGTCATCTACATGCAAAGAAATAATTACATAATCATTATTTATAGCTTTTGTATATGCACATTTGTCCACTTCTATTGATGTAAAACCATCACTCAATAGAATTTGATCAAATTTCTCATGCCACTATTTGGGATCTTGTTTTAGGCCATAAAGTGATTTAATTAAATTACAAACTTTGTTTTCTTGTAACATATAAATTTCTTCTTCTAAATCTTCATTTAAAAATGTAGCTTTAATATCCATTTGATGAACAAAAAGTTTATGGATAGAAGCTAAAGAAAATAAAACTCTAATAGATGAAATTCTAGTTACTGGTGCAAGTATCAAAATAATCAATATTTTGTTTTTCTGAAAATCCTTTTGCAACTAATCGAACTTTATATTTATCAATTGTGCCATCAGAATTATATTTTCTTTTGAAAATCAATTTACAACCAATAGGTTTTGCACTAGCAGGTAAGTCAACTAAGATCCAAGTTTTATTTTTCAAAATTGAACTAATTTCATCATTAATTGCTTCTTTCCTAAATTTTGCATAAGAAGAAGAAATTGCTTATGTAAAAGTCAATGGATCATTATCAATAAGATAAGTATACAAATTATTTCCAAATGAAAATTCTTCTGTAGGCCTTTTACTCCTTCTCAATTCTTCATCAGAATTGACTTCTCTATTATTTTCAATAGATACATGAGAAATTTTTTGAAAAAGTGGAAAAATGTGTTTAAAAAATTCATCATTCTTTGTTTCAATTATTGTATTACAACCAAGCAAGTCACTTTTTAACACAAGAAATCTATACGCATCACTATGTTCTACATACCCAATAAACATACAATCAGATGTTTTCAAACATATTTTTCTTTTCTTTGGTTCAGGCAACATAACTTTAGCTAAACACCCCATACTTTTAAATATTTTAAATTAGGTGTATATCCTTTCCGCAACTCATAAAGTGTTTTTCTAGTTCTTTTATGTGGAATTCTATTTTCTAAATGACATGTAGATAAAATAGTCTCGCCCCACAAATTAAGTACTAATTAAAATAGAATTCATCATTTTTTAAGTGTTCTATTTTTTCTTTCAACTACACTATTAGATTTGAGTGAGTAAGATAGAGTTACTTCATGAATTATTCATTCCTTTTCACAATAATCATTTAGGGATAGATATTCTCCCCCTTTATCTGATCTAACTCTTTTAATTTTTCTACGAAGTTGATTTTCTACTTCAGTTTTATAAGAAGGCATCAAATGCATCATTTTTATTTCAAAGTAAATACACTTAGTGAATCAAGAGAAATCATCAATAAAAGTGACAGTATTTTTTACCACCTCTAGTCATAATTTGTTTTAAATCACCTAAATCAGTATGAATTAAAGACAATAATTCAATTTCTCTATTTATAGAAAAACAATTATTTTTAGTGATTTTAGATTCATCACATATTTCACATTTATCAATATTAGTTGAACTCATACCAGAAATTAAGCCAAGTGATTGCATTTTCTTTATATAGCTAAAATTGATATGTCATAATCTAGCATGCCATAAAGAAAATGATTAAATCATATAGGTAGAAGAAGTAGACACATTTTCATTAATAACATTAGACATAGAGTCCCTGATTACTATAGTTCTTGCCCACACACATACTACTTTTAGTCATGACAACTATACAGACACCAAGTTATCTCTAACAATTGGAACATGAAGCACATAATTGAGAGCTAAAATCTTTCCAGATGAGAATTTAAGGACTTTACCCTTACCATGAACTTTTACAGTTCTAGGGTCTCCAAAGTAGATTACTTCATTATCATCTCCTACTAGAGTGTAGGAGGAAAAAACCTCTTGATTACCACAAACGTGTTGAGTGGTCCCAAAATCTACCACCTACTCTTTGGCATTGATTACAATGTTCACTTGAGAAATGACCGCAACAATAATATCATCTGCTTCGGCTAGATTAGCCTTAGGAGGATTTTCATTTCTCACTCTTTAGCAGCACTAAGCAGCGTTGAGAAGTATGGTGTCCTAGTTTACCACAAACAAAACAAGAGCCTTTTTTCTTTTTTTTTTTTCTAAAAGTTAGGGTTCTTAGGTTTGAAATCTTTAAACATAGATTTCATATTTTTATTGGCGCTACTTCCTTGCACCAAATTTGCCTTCAGTGCTAATTCCTTGGCTTTAGCTACTTTTGTCTTCTTCCTGTTGGTATCCTTGATGAGAATGTGAGTGACTAGTTCATCAATAGTGAAGGACTTTTGTTGGTGCTTGAGACTACTTTTGTAGTCACTCTAGAAGACTGATACGAATGTTAAACCACAGAATAAGAATTCGAACCTATACCAGAGTGTTGGTCCTAGTATCGTCCTCTAGGTTGAACTAGTCTTCCTTTAGCAAGACACCCAATGGAATTATCAAAGACCCAAGATGTGAACTTTGACTATCCTTGGAACCTTACTTTTGTCCATTTGACACCCAATGGAATTATTAAAGACCCAAGATGTGAATTTTGACTATTTTTGGAACCAACCGGCACACTCAGATTGTTGAGGGAAAGAAACTCAACAAAATAGCTTAAACATGAACCTAAGAGGCTATCTTCAAAGACTCAAAACAAGTTCTAAACTAAAACTCAAAGAAAAACTAAAAGCTCTCAAGTTGTATTGATCAAAGTCTGAATTTTCTTAAGGCTGCATGGCCTCTATTTATAGGTTACAATGTGTAAGAATTAAGAAAGCCATTCCCTAGTTGGATTAGCTTTTTAGGAAACTAACTAAAGAAATAATTACTATACGAAATACTTACTAAAAGTATTCTAATCTAAGAAAAGGAAATAGAACAAAATAGTTGCCTAAAACTAAAACTAATCCAAGGCTGATTTGGATTTGTGTGCTAGCCAAACTTGTGTTGCCTTCAAGCCTTGTGCTTTCCAATCTTGAATTGAATTGGGAAGTTTCTTTAAATCTTCCAGCTTTGAATTTGGAAACTTCTCTAAATATTATGGATATGATTTTGGAAGCTTCTAATTTCGTTCATGAAGCTAAAATAATATTGCCTAAAGCTGAATCCAAGTGTGGGTTGGGTTAGAGAAGTGAATGGCAGCTGAACTTGTTTTGCTTCTTGCCAAATTAGAACCTTCCAAATTCGAACTTGGATTATGATGAGAAGTGGCCTAAGGATCTTGATTACATGTATGAAAATCAGTGACACTCGATCCTTCATGGATGACTAGAATGACAAATGATGAGTTAAGTTTGGAAGTCTTTCTTGCTGCCTTGGCTTCGGATTCCATGGCTTCATTTATGAAAGAGATTAAGGCAGCTTGCGTTCTCTTAGTCCTTGACCTTGTAATAGGACCACCAATCCCTTGTAAAGAATCTAAGTGTGGACGCCTAGCTTTATGGTCGGCTTCATGTGGAGTTGTAGTTGTCTAGCCCTTAGGATTTCATCAGTCCTTTCTTCTTTGAAAGGACTCGCTCTCGAGTCCATAAACTTGTCATCCATTTCAAATAACAAAAGGTCCAAGACATTAAATACAGCACTACCTCCATAATCACTTGGAAGGACAAGTTGGTATGCATTCTCGCCCATGCAAGCAATAACTTAGAAAGGACCATCTTCCTCGATGATGAGCATAACGTTCATTCTTCTTGAGGATTTGAAGGCATACCTTCTCATGTGATTCTTGAACAAACTTAGCCTTTGTTGCACCACTAAGATTTCTTTACTCATTGCTAGGCAATGGCACTAAGTCAAGAGGGGTTAGTGGTTTAAAACCAATCATCCTAATTTTACACAAGACACTTAGAAAAAATTTAATATGCTTCACATGCTCTTCTAAGCTCTTGCTATAAATGAGAATGTCATCAAAATACACAATAAATTTTCTTATAAACTGCCTAAGTACATGATTCATAAGCTGCATGAATGTGCTAAGTGCATTAGTTAATCCAAAAGGCTTGACTAACCATTCATACAAACCAAACATAGTTTTAAAAGTAGTTTTCCATTCATCTCCATTGTTAATGCATACTTGATGATATCTACTCTTAAGATCAATTTTAGTACAAATTTTAAACCCATGCAACTTTTCAAACATGTCATTAAAGCGAGGTATTGGATGTCTATATTTAACTGTACACATTCTCTACGTACCTTCCTTCTTTGGAACAACGTTGACTGGAACTGTGCATGGACTAAGACTTTCTTGTTCATGACCTTTATCTAGCAATTCCTCAACTTGCTGTTGGAGCTCTTTGGTCTCTTCAAGGTTGGCTTAGTTGGGAATTATTGCGCCAGGAATGATGTCAATTTGATGCTCAATTCCCCTTAAAGGTGGTAGTCCTTTAGGTAGATCTTCTAGAAAATTATCTTCATTTTCCTGCAAAACAAACTTTGACTTGCGAAGACAAGTCACTTAGTGGCTCATCAATAGTAGATAAAACTTCTTGAAAATTATTTGGCACCAACTCTTTACTTACATTTAAAATTCTACCAACATCATTTATGCAAATAGAGAACTACCTTTAAATTTTTCAACTGATGGCTGGATACCTTCGGTTTCACTCATGAGAACCGAAACTTTACCTTTAGAAGTTGAAGACATTTGTTTACTCTCGGTTTGAGCAGAATTGGACTTTCTTCAACTTTCTTTTGTTCCTTTTTCCACTCCATGTGCTTCACCCTTTGTTTTCGATGAAACTTACTAATTTTCGAAGGTGGCAATGGTGCTAGTGTGAAGGCTTTTCTATCCTTATTAAGACGATACTTATTAGTTCTCCCGGAATGAATTGCATTGCAATCATTCTCCCAAGGTCGTCCTAATAGTAAGTGAGTTGCCTGCATAGGAACAACATCATAAAGAACTTGTTCAATAAAATTTCCAATTTTAAAACTTACCAAGGTTTGCTTTGTGACACGAAGTGATTCACTTTGATTCATCCATTGTAATTTGTATGGTTTAGGATGCAAGGAACACTTGAGTTTCAATTTATCTACAAGATAAGTAGAAGCAAGGTTAGTACTAGATCCTCCATCAATAATCAACATACAAATTTGTTCCTTAATTAAACATTTAGAGTGGAAAAGTTTTGTTCTTTGATCTTCGGTAGGTTCTTCGGGTAGAGTACTCAAATCTCTTATTGTAACCAAACATTCTCCAGTCAATTGATCCTCTTCATGCCCCCAATGTTTATTAACATTACTTGCAGCCATCTTACTCTCACTTTTATAGATTCCATCACCTAAGGTAGGCATGGTTCGAAAGTTTGGACATTGAGAAGTCACATGTTCTCGACTTAAGCACCTAAAACATTGGATAGAAGAACTAGTGTTAGAACTATTTAAACTGGACGAAAGTTTAGGGTTACTTAAATTTGAAGAAGTTTGTGGTTTAAATTTCTTCCTATTTGCTGGATTGGATGCTTTCTTTGCATATGCAACTTGAGCCATTGGTACTTCTATTTTATCCAATTTTTTTTTGGACTAATTTTAGAGCCGAAGCTATGCTCTTAAAGTAATCCTTTATGTCTTTGCGTTGTTCTTTTGGATTGGAGGCCATCTCTACATAAGCAACATTAGTAATCAAATTTTTTCTGCCTCACTTCCCTCTAACCAATTGCCCAATGTATGAGACTCTCACTAATGTAAGGCTGAACTCTCTTTTATAGTAATGGGGTTGATGAGTAGGTTCACTCTCACTCAACCACTTTTCTAAGAGTTCTAATAAAAAACAAGCTTCAAAAGTCTCACAAAAATAGACAATTAAATCCAAGTAAAAGCAAGAATAAATTATTTAGAGGTTAAGAAGACACGAAAAGGAAAAAGAACAAAACTTTGAAAACAAGAAGACAAATTTAAGATCAACAAGGAAAACAAGGATTTGAACAATAAGGCAGCTCTCAGCTGCAAACTGCAAGAAAGGAACAAAACTTAGAATTTCTAGTCGAAAGCTTGACACTAGATGGTTCTTTATGTGCTTGTGATGGAGTAAGATTTGTGAATATGAATTTTCTTGCTCAATATATCAAACCAAATTCAAACAGCAACTCAAGTTCTTGACAAAAACCAATTCCAATCAGGATTTGTCTTTGGCTTTGGCAACAATTCTTCTTCAATCGGTTTCCAAAAATTTCCAGTAGCTAATTCATAACTTAGAACATAATCTTGGCAAAAAAATTCAAAAATTGAAGCCCTTCTTAATCAACCAATATGCAGACCGAAGTATAGAACACAAAGTAGGCAGAAACTGGTTTTCAGGATTTCAGGTTTTCCTTCTTTTCTGGACTGTCTTTCTTTCACAGGGAGTTGCTAAATTTCGGCTGGGGTTTTATAACTTTGCAACACACTTTGGAAACAAATTGAAGCCTTATTGGTCAGAAAATATTCACAAAAACAACTGGATCAAGGATCAAGAAGTTTTGGGCAGAATTCAGAAAACTGGGGTTTTGTCTTCTGCGCTGGTTGATCAGATTTTTAGATGGAATTCAGCAGGCTGCTTCACGGTTTTTGTAGCATAAATTGATAATAAATTTCAAGAATAAGAAGCCTTCTTACTCAGATGTTAATCACACAAAGGTATAGTGCAAAAATCTGGGCAGAAAACAGGTTCAAGAACAAAAGGCAGAAAGTTGGGTTTTCTGAATTTTTCTTCTTAGCTACGGGTTTCAGGAGTTTGCAGCAGTTTGCTTCATGTTTTGCAGCACAAATTGATAGAAAAATTCACTAAGAACTGGGCAGATATATCACATAGCTGGACAGAAACTGGAAAAAAATTCTGCAAAAATTCTGGACAGGATTGGACGGGTTTTCTAATGTTGAGCAACGGTTTTCAGTCTTTTTCAACACCCTCTTGGCAGCAACAATCAGCAAAAAAAATCTTCTCTTATCAATTCATATTCATATAGCATAAATAAGCACAGAACCAGGATTTATAATGCAAGAATTAGGCACAAAAAGTGACAGGAAAACTTGTCAGAATTCTGGGCAGAATTCACGGCAGTAGGATCAAGTAGTTGGAGAATTTTCTTTGGGTGTTTTTAAGCACGAAAATAAGAAGAGAATTGAGAAGGGATTATGGGTAGAACAAGGATGAAGGAATACAAGAACGAAAACGAAAAGAAATCAAGACAAAGAAACAGAAAACAGATGCTGAAAAAAAAAACTGGGACAGAAACTCGGACAGAAGTTTATACAATCGGGTGGAACTTCTTTTTGTTTGGTTTTCAACACAGAAATAAGAAGATAATTACAAGAGGTTATGGACAGAAACAAGACTCAGATATACGAGACAAAACGCGAAAAGAAAAACAAGAACAAAACAAAAACAAAACACAAGGGATATGAACAACTTTCAAGGAGCAACCCAAAGGCTGCTCTAATACCAAATTGATACCAATCTTAAACCAAAGAATAAAAATTCGAACCTATACCAGCGTGTTGGTCCTAGTATCGTCCTTTAGGTTGAATTAGTCTTCCTTTAGCAAGACACCCAATGGAATTATCAAAGAACCAAGATGTGAACTTTGACTATCCTTGGAACCTTACTTTTGTCCACTTGACACCCAATGGAATTATCAAAGATCCAAGGTGTGAACTTTGACTATCCTTGGAGTAGATTCTTCTTGTTGATCAATCAAAACCCCTTCCCAAACTGTACAAGCTTCTTACAAAGCATACGGCTTTTTGGATGTAGATGATGATATCTATGTAGATGGATCTTATATCGTACAAAGAAGTACCCCATGGGCGGATATATGAATCCAAATCACGAATGACTCATGTTATGATCTTCTACATCCTAGGTCTTCTGCTCCATTATCCGCTTATGTTCTTTATGTAGCATTCAGACCGAATGACTTTATGAAATTACGTCGATGCTTCCACATATTATGGGCACACTCAGATTGTTGAGGGAAAGAAACTAAACAAAATAGCTTAAACATGAACCTAAGCGGCTATCCTCAAAGACTCAAAACAAGTTCTAAACAAAAACTCAAAGAAAAGCTAAAAGCTCTCAAGTTTGTATTGATCAAAGTCTGAAATTTCTTGAGGCTGAATGGCCTCTATTTATAGGTTACAATATGTAAGAATTAAGAAAGCCATTCCCTAGTTGGATTAGCTTTTTAGGAAACTAACTAAAGAAATAATTACTAAAAGAAATACTTACTAAAAATATTCTAATCTAAGAAAAGGAAATAGAACAAAATAGTTGCCTAAAACTAAAACTAATCCAAGGCTGATTTGGATTTGTGTGCTAGCCAAACTTGTGTTGCCTTCAAGCCTTGTGCTTTCTAATCTTGAATTGAATTGGGAAGCTTCTTTAAATTTTCTAGCTCTGAATTTGGAAAGCTCTCTAAAAATCATGGATATGGTCTTGAAATAATATTGCCTAATGCTGAATCCAAGTGTGGGTTGGATTAGAGAAGTGAATGGCGGCTGAACTTGTTTTGCTTCTTGCCAAATTAGAACCTTCCAAATTCGAACTTGGATTATGATGAGAAGTGGCCTAAGGATCTTGATTACACGTGTGAAAATCAGTGACACTCAATCCTTCATTCTCGATCCTTCATGGATGACCAGAATGACAAATGATGAGTTAAGTTTGGAAGTCTTTCTTGCTGCCTTGGCTTCGGATTCCATGGCTTCATTTATGAAAGAGATTAAGGCAGCTTGCGTTCTCTTAGTCCTTGACCTTGTAATAGGACCACCAATCCCTTGTGAAGAATCTAAGTGTGGACACCTAGCTTCATGGTCGGCTTCATGTGAAGTTGTAGTTGTCTTAGCCCCTAGGATTTCATCAAAGACTGGCAACTTTTCTATCAGTAGGCGGGCTACAAATTTTTCTGGGAGCATGATTTCTTCAACTTTCAAAATTTTGAGCAATTTTTGGTACTCGATAATTTGGCCTTTCATGTCTTTATCTTCGGTCATTTGACAGTGATAGAATTTCCCTACCACAAACTTTTGCTTGGTGGCATCCTCAGCAGAACTTTTTTTATTAAGGCTTCACATATGGCCTTAGCTTCCTTGTAAGGACAATAGACATCAAACAACTCATTAGATATAGTTTGTAAAATAGTATGACGATATACCTCGTTGGCATGTTGCCATAATTCTTGTATTTTGGCACTAGCATCCGGGGCAGGTTTAGGCTCTAATAGGGCATGTGCTACACCATGAACATCAAGTAAGGAGAAAATTCTTACTTGCCAATGTTTGAAGTTTTCATTGGAAAAAATCTTAATGTTTGAAACATCAGAAAAAGGTTTGGCGTAGGGTAACTGGACAAAAACGGATGGTGCAAGAGGAAGATCAACTTGTGTTGGTTGAATAGCACTAGTGAAGGCAACATTAGTACTACTATTGGGAGCATTTGCACTGGAGGAAGCCATAGTTTCTTTAGATACTAACTAAGGAAAAATAATAATAACAAATATAGGCCAATTTATTTGAGTCATGCAAGAATTGCACTGTCCGAAAGAAACTATTACAAGGTATTATGAAATTTTTTCTCAGGATAAAACAACCCTTTTCTTAGTAGAGGGTAGTAGGGACAGCAATTTATGAAGCTAAATGTAGGAACAAAACCAGTAGTAAGAATGAGGAAAGCAAAGGAAGGAAAGAAATGTGTTGAAATGTGTCTTTTGGAAGGCTAGAAGGAGCACTATTTATAGTGATACATGAAACCAATTAAGAGAAAAATAAGATACACGTTGGGATCATGCAGATAAGGCTAGTAGGACTTGGTACGCGTAAGGGATCATGCAGAGAAGGCTGGGAGGACTTGGTACGTAGTCAACACAGGTGGTCAACATTAAACCAAGTCTTAGTCAAATACAAGTCTACCAATAAGGCAAGTAGTAAAAAAAAATTCTGAAGATAAATAGAATGGGAGAACTTGATACACGTAAGGATCATGCAGATAAAACTAGGCAGACTTGGTACGTGGTCAACACTAGACCAAATCTTAGTCAAATGAAAGTCTACCGGTAAGACAAGTAGTAAAAAAATAATTTTGAAGATAAATAGAATTATTTTTAGTAGGCCCAAAATCATTTTGGTGGCATGGTCGAGTGGTAAGGCAGCTTTTTTCCCAGTTCAAATCCGGGGTGTCACCTGATCAACAAAAGGTGTGAAATCCTGCTAATACAAGTCTACTGGTAAGGAAAGGAGTAAAAAAGGAATTATTTTTAATATGCCCAAAACTTGGTTTGGATCGCATTTAACTCCCACAAGGGGAGGAAGGGAATCCACCACTTTAAACTAGATTGACACAATTTGGCCATCTTTCATGTACGCGAACCCATCACTTTTTTTCTTAATCACAAGCCTATTCAAAGGAAATTCGATATAAGATGTTAGAATGTTTTGTTATAACTTCCAATATGGAATATTGGTTTTCTTTAGAAATATACAATAAAAAAAAGCAAGAGAAAGAAAATTCTGAATTTAGAAGGAAACATTCTTCAAAATATACTAATAAAAATCGCAAATACAATTTCTCTTCATTGGACCCAATCTTTAAATGAGTTTTCAAATAGAGGCCCATGCACGATCGTGCTTCTATTTTTCAAATGAATGGTCTCTTTTTGCAATTCTCCACACATTCTCCACAATAGATTCTAATTCAAGTTTGTATTTTACATAAGGATGAAAACATCTATTTCTCATTTCCGATTAAGTTTCATCATACGCACGATCGAGATGGGATTACTCCTGCAAACAATGAAAATTTTGGTTGAGTATGTGTGAATAATTAATGAGCCTTTTTTCTGTGTTGTTAATCAAATTAAGTCATCTGGGCCGATGAAGGAGTCTAAATAAAAGCATCAGACAGCATGTTGCCAAGGCTGACTTGGGCAGAATCTGTTAGATGCAAATTATCATGTTGCAGAGGCAATCCCATGGCGTCCACACATTTTACATTAGGAAGCTCAGTATGGAGCTGTGCTTGCCTTACGATATCTAAATAGTGCTTTCCTCCTGATGCAAGAGCCACCTTCAAAATGATTATACCACAACTAAAATCAATTGAAGAAACCCAAATAATAATAATAATAATAACGTACAAACATACTCATAGAGATAGATGATCTAGTCCAAGGTAATTATGAATTTAAAAAATTTATTTCCAATGGAATATCTTTATTCGATCGACTTATTCTTTTCTGAAAACATCTCTAAACGCTTTATTGAATTGAATTAATTATGCTAGGCCAGAAAGAGCTTATCATAGGAATTTAAGATTAATCTCCTCCTAAATGAACTAATACTTAATTTTGAAATTATTTGACACCAAGGAGTCACATTAAAATTGTCAATATTTATGGACTTAACTTAAGTTATCTATTCGATAAAACTTGTTCTGAACAGACTAATGTCAAAAAAATCAATAAATGAGTTATGGTTAGAGATGAAATACCACTCGAATCTAAGATTAGGTGGTTTTCCCCTAAATGCATTATGGTATAGCAGTTAACTGAATATTTGGAGAAGTAATCATATCTAGAGTTAATTTGATGGGTACGTAGGTATATATGTATGAAATTGAAAGCGTTTATTTTTATGATCTAAATTTGCCACAGTGTACGAAGCTTGTTCATGTACGTTATATTATATTGTGAATTTATATAGATTTCGTTTTACTTCCGAAATTTAGAGGAAAAAAAAAATGAAATAACAAAAATTTCCACATAAAGGCTAAAAAATTTGCAAGTTCGAATATTATCCTCCTGGAATTGTTTCCCTTATTGGGTATTTTTTAAAAAAATGAAATAAAACCTTAATCAACAATATAATTTTCGTCCCCTTCAATCGCTACAAACACTTTTGATTGGTGTAATTAAACCTTATCTATCTATCTATCTATCTTTCTCTTGATTGGTAATGAAAACATGTTTAAAAAAAAATCTTGAAGTGTTCACAGTTACGCTGGAAGGGTTTCTTAACTCCCTTTTCGGCTTAACTAATTTGATGGTTTTAGGACGCAATTGTATCTTGAGGGACTAGGTATTTTTCCGCTCCAGACTGCTAGGAACAGCCACAAATAATCATTTATACATAAAAAAAAATAAAAAATTCATGTAATTAAACACGCTGAAAGACACCAGAATTGTATAAGTACCTCAATTACCAAAAGGTCAGGCAAATTTAAATCAGTTCGTAAGTCCAAAATAAATTGTTGCAATCTTCCTTTATATGCATAAGCATCCGTTTGCCTCACACTGTCACTCTCTCCTTGATACCACAGAAGGGCTTCAATTTTCCCTCCACCATCCTGCAAAGCAGCCTCAGCTCTTCTCACCAACTGATTATATAAATTTGTTCCTTTTTGCCATTCAATGATTTTTGTCCCCGAGATAGCACAAGGCACCAAACCTATGACTCCATAACTCGAGTTATATTTCAGCAATGAATTCGCAAAGGGCATTCCAGGCCCGATTCCACTGTTCACGTTCACATCTATGCCTGCATCAAGAGGTTCTTTTGCCTCCTCCCACTGCAGCCCTGCATTGAGTTTGAGGATTTTGGGATTTGGCCTGCATTCCGGGGGCACAATGCCGTCCCATTTGTTATTTACAACACCACCTTGTCCAGCCATGTTGCTCTGCCCAGCCAGCAAAAATATATGTTTCGTTTGAGAACAAGCAAAATTCATCATATTGATGAAAACCAAAAGAATTATAAAAGAATTTTTCATAATGTATTTTGCGCTAAATGCATCCATCCGATTAATTTCGTCTTTTCGAAATTGATCAAATACATACATATATATATATGATTGTGATTCTTGAGAACTTAAATATTTTAAACAGTTAAACCATTTGATTGGTAAGCTGACCTATTAAATCTTTTAATTTATCCATAACGTGTGATTCATCTTCTGTCTATAAAAAGGCTTCATATTCTCCATGAATAATATTTCTCAACTTGTTTATAATGAAATTTGGTGATGGAATATAAGTTTCTTCCACACTCACGCAAGATTAATTTACTTCATTTGCATATTTCTTTCCTAGTGGATAATACCAAGATAGTTTCTGCGTGGATTATTAATTTATTTAATCTAATCATCAACGATCTGTGATGGAATCTGGTGGAACAAATTAATATATTTTTCCACCATGTGAACATCAAGGGTAAGTTGGCTAAAATTCAAGAACCAAATCAATATTATATCCGCTTGAAAACTCGTAATTTTGGCTTTATGTGAAGGGAGAAAAAGTCAACTTGTTTATAACGAAATTTGGTGATGGAATATAAGTTTCTTCCACACTTACTCAAGATTAATTTACTTCATTTGCATATTTCTTTCCTAGGGAATAATACCAAGATAGTTTCTGCGTGGATTATTAATTTATTTCCTTTAATCATCGATCTGTGATGGAAGCTGGTGGAACAAATTAATATATTTTTCCACCAAGTGAACATCAAGGGCAAGTTGGCTAAAATTCAAGAACCAAATCAATATTATGTTCGCTTTAAAACTCGTAATTTTTACTTTATGTGAAGGGGGGAAAAGTCAAAATGAAAAAACTCATAATTTTTTGAATAACACTATCATTTCTCATTGCGTATTTTACTTAATAAGCATCAAAATAGACCATTTCACCAATGTGACTACGCTAGTAGTTCGAATTATGAACATTATTCTTTCGTAATGCATAATTATGCTTCATCAGGATGATAAAAATATATGAGTAACTAACATGATTCATTAATTAAACAGTTATTTCATTTTACTTATTCCTGTAGCGTATGAATATATCATTTCATTTCATTGACTTTGGAATAATATTGTGTATGCATTCATATTAATTAGAAACCCAACAAATATCAAAGATGGTTAACATTCAACATCATGTCAGAAGTCATCATTGCGTGGTACTTGTATATTCGGTGTTATCAAGTTAACACTTAACAGAGTATTTGTTTTATTTTTAAACAATACTTTTACTAACTAGTGTGCATATACAAATATATTTAGTTAATTAAGTCATGCTCAAGTGATACTTGATGGGATAACGGTCCATTTTTATTTTTAATGTAGGATTAAATGTAAGTGTTAGAGAGGCTATCATGTCATATCATCGTGATAATTTAGATGTTCTTAATTCTCACAAAAAATTATCCGAAATTAAGTACATGATGGGTTTGTTGAAACCCTCAAAATTAATTATTGACTTATAGTGATTACAAATTAAATTTGCACTAACAACGGACCTAGTTGAATTCTAAGAGAACCAAAAGTGTAGTTTTAAATTTTGAATTAATTGAAAATAAAATAAAAACTGACAGGGATTGGAATAAAGGAACTACAAATTTAATTTTAACAAAAAACCAACACAAATAATCAAACAAAAAAATAGAAAAAAATACCAAGTTTACCGAACTTCCGATCCAAGGGGTAATTTCTTTCAATTGTATCACTGGTCATAAGTTATGAATAATTATTTTGCAAATTCAAATATTTAATTTGAAAAATTATTAGAATAGCCGTAATAAATTTTGAGTTTTTCTAAATCAAAAGTAATTGACCAATCCCAACACCCAAAATCAAAATTTATCATTAATTAATTGGGCACGATAGCGTTCTATATCAATTTAATAATAGGATTAAGATATATGAAAATAGTTAAATTAAGATTAAAGAATCGAGATAGTTGCAGTAAATTAATTTTGTTCCATTGATTCCCTAGGCTAAACATGCATATTTCAAGTTATAAATATAATTAACCTAGTTGTTACTTGTACCACTCATTCATGACAATTATGGATCACTGAACTTATGGATAGCAATAGAATAATAGATGCAATTAATTTGTCAGATTAACCCACATCAATTATTCATAGAAAATAAAACAAAAATCAACTAGTACTTGAATTAAAAGCAAGAAATATAAATTTAAGCACAAAAACCTCACAATGATGAAATTTGAATCAATCTTTCCCTTGAATTAGCAAATAAGTGTTTAGTCACTCATGGTGGCATACATGATTCCTTGAAATTTTCTAGACATTGTGAACCTAAGGAGAAGAAAAGAACGTGCGATAAAAATGATAGAGGCAACTGCTTGGTTATTGAGGCAACCATGGTAATAAGTTCAATTCTAAAAAGATTCCTAAAAGACCAAATTCGATACTAAAAAGGAAAGAGAACAAAATAAGAAAATATTCCTAACTAGAATAAAAGTCATGTTTCCCAAAAACTTGCTGCACTTCACCCTCTTTCCTTCTTGCAATTGAGCACCATAAACTTCCTTTTCAGTAGAAATTCACCCATTAATTAATTAGGCCCATCTGCTCCAAGTACTGGGAAGTCTTTAGGTTGAGGTTAGGCCCATCTACTCCAAGTACCAAAAAGTCTTCAAGTTGAGGTTCTGCTCATATGACATGTGTACACCTAACACCGGAAAGTTTTCTAGTCACACTCTTCACAAAATTTTGCTGGTAAGTCTTCTGGTCACTCTTCACAAAATTTTGCTTTTTAGTCCCTTTTTCTTCAAACCTTCACTTTTGATATCTAAAGCACAAAACATAACCAAATCAATCAATTTCATTCTAGAATCAACCAAATATTGGGGAAAATATTAATAATAAATATATACAAATTGAATTCTATTAGTACATTAGAGATAATTGCTAGCCAATTTAGAGATTAGAAATTCGATTATCATCAATTGTATTTATAGTAAAATTTTATAACGACTAATTGTAGAGACAGTGACAAGAATGGCAATAGTATTCATTCATGTGTTTGAGAAATATTTATACAGGAGTTTGTTACAATGATAAACCATATCAACCTACAAGATTAACAAGTAAAAGCTATCTATAGAAGTGGTTACAACGATAAAATCTTATCTCCTTATCACCCTCCCTCAAGTTGTACAAGTTTTGGGAAAACTATCAACTTGTATCTAAGAAAAAGAAATTTTGATTTAGGCAAAGCCTTTGTTAGAACATCTTCCAATTGCTCCTTGGAAGAAAGATAAAGAACACGAATTTTTTTGGAAAAGATTTTGTCATGTACAAAGAGGAAGTCAATTTGTAGATGTTTTGATCTAGAGTGAAAAATTGGCATGTTCGTAAGATATTGTAGTAGAATTAAACTAAGTATCCTAGTATCCTATTGGGTTTATAATTTGTAATTTAATAATTCTATTAGATTTAGAATTATTAATCATATCGCTAAGTAGTTATCAAATCCACATGATAGTATAGTTGAATTCTATAAATAGGACATATTATTCATGATTTTAAAAACAGAGAAAAACACACAGAGAAATACAGAGAGAAAAATTCCGCCGGCATTTTTCTAGAAATTGGCCACACGGTTTTTTGTAAGCTTTGAGCAAATTTTGTTCCTTTCATTCAGCTTCCAATTTTGTTTACACGGCAAGTTGCATGGTTTTGTCCTTTTCTTGTTTGTTACTTGATCAAAGTCATCCACGGCCAAGTCATTCAACAAATTCAACCAATTTTGTTTTCTTTGTGGACCCGAAAGTCAAAATCAATTTGTTTCTTTTGTTTGCTTCAGTCGCCTGCCAAGTCAACTTCCAAAATTCAAGTTTTTCTTGAATTGTTTTGCCTACGGGTTTTGGAGTATTTTGGGATTTAATATTTTTGATCCCAACAGATATGTAGTTGAGACGTTATCACACCAAATAGTTGGCGAGCAAGGAACAGAAATCACAATTTCTTTAAAAAATGAAGTGATCCATTGGACCTCACAAACAGCCAAGGCAACAACCCTGTATTCGGCATCAGTGGAGGACCTAGCAACTGTACGCTGTTTCTTAGATGACCAGGAAATAATGTAAGGCCCCAAATATATTCCAGGACCACAAGTTGATTTTCTATCCTCCTGATTATCACCCCAATTAGAGTCACTATAGATATGATATCAAAAGAGGATGCCGGCTGAAAAAAAAAATACCATGAGAAGCCGTACCTTGCAAATAACGAAGAATTCGTTTCACATTTTGCCAATGCAAATCTGTCGGGGCATCCATGAATTGAGAGATGTGATTTACAGAGAAGTTGATGTCCGGCCGAGCGAAGGATAAATATTGCGACCCACCTACATCTTGGTTTTGTACTAAAGCCAATTAAATCTAAGATTATAATTTGTTATTTATTGCCAAGTGATTAAGAACCTAAAGGGTCACACACATAAAGAATTTGTTCTTCATTTAAAATGATTAAATAATTATGTGATAATTATGGGGGTTAATTTGTAAAATAATTAACCTAAAAGATCTCCTATAAGATAAGTTGTGATAAGATAAAATTGTTTTATCTTAATAGAATTAAAATTAGTTTTAATTTTATTAAAAGAATTCTATCACAATAGAATATCTAATAAGTCTGTTAGACTGTCTAATAGATAGATAGAACTTACCTTTTAATAGGAGACAGATACCAAATTCTATAGAGAGTGTACAAACAAAAATTTACTGCAAGACGAGAAAAAAGTTCTTCTTTGGTTTTGTTAGACTTCTCTTGAACTCTAAAAATTTTGTAGCGCTCATTCTCATTGAAGGAACTTAGCATATTGGTTTGGTGTCAATCAATCCTAGAAGGATCCTAACAATAAGTTCGTGTGGCTACCTTAGAGGCCGGACGTCTGTGCAACTGTGGTTGACAAAACTTCATTCGACGACACAATCTTCAGTCATCAAAACAGGTTTTTATTTTATACGTATATTGAAATTGATCCTGGTGAAAATCATGTTTAATTCCGCTGCCTATAAATTGTTTATGGCATACATGATTTCCCAACAATGGTATCAGAGCATAGGATTTAATTTATGATAAATAGAAATCTATGTAAATATAAATTGTTTATGTTTACATATATGTGTGTGTTATGTTGAATGATTGAGAAAATTTATTTTGTTGAGTGAAAATTGTTTTTACTTACTTAACAAGTTGAAAATTTTATTTGAAAATTTTTGATTTATTATTGATAACTCTATTTTATATAGAGTTTTCGTATTAATTTTGGTTAGAAATTGGTTTGTGTTTTAATTTGTTTTTACATATTTTGGCCAAATTTCCCTTTAATTTCATTTTCATTTTATGATCATTTATTTTGTCATTTTATTGTCAAAAATCAAGCGTAGGATGTTCATAAAGTTGATTTTGCTGGGAAAGTTTGGAATACTTGAACTGTCTCAGTAACCGTGTGATTTTCTTGGGTTTCAATTACTCTTTTTGTTTATCAACAACTCGGCATCCTCATTTGATCTCTCATACTATTTACTTTGCTGATGACTTCCTCAGAATACAATCACGAGCCGTATCCCCATGTAAAACATCTTGCAGCATTTATCATTATGTAAAACATCGCATTGTTCCATTTCATTCCTTCATTGCACCATATCCAATCAGAGGATCAATTTTCTCGTTGGCACCAGACCATCTTAAAGACTACAATTGATGATATCTCTATATGGCTTCCATCCGATGAAGAGATGAACAGAAGATGAAAAAGGGCAACCGCACAAGGAGGCAAAGAACCTTTTTCATTCTTTACAAAGGAGGCCAACTGTAAAGAAATAAAAGAAAGCAAGAAGCCAGCTTTTGAGTGAAGAAACTGAGCACATGAGAGCATAACCAACCCAGCTGCAATCTTTTATTTTTATTATTTTTTCTCCGAACAAAGAAATGCATGAGAACAAGAACTGCACAACAAAACAAAGGAAAAAGGAAACGCAAATAAAGAAAGAAAGAAAAGAAACAACCCAAAGAAAGAAAGGAAAAACCACACATGAAAGCATAAGGAAACCAAATGCCATTCTCTTCTTCTTTTTCTCAAGAAAGTGTCTCTAAAATGCACTCACATGGGCAAAAGAAAATAAAGAAGAAAGCTACAAGCAAAGAAACAAACAAATGAGAAGCACACTTCGCAAAGAAGAATGACATTTGGAAAGCAAAGCTTAATGCTTTCTTTGTCAGAAAAGATGACAAGCACATGGAAGACAACAACACAACACCTTCGGCAGAGCAAAGAAAGAAAAGCAAAGCCTTGCCTATAAATGGGCAAAGATTGGAACGGGAGAAGCATCCCATTCTTTGGAGCAGCATTTTTTTTCCTTTGTTTTTCCTTTCTTCCTTTAGTTTAGGATCAGTTTGTTCTTTTCTTTTCTTTAGTTTAGTTTTGTTCTTAGCGTAATTTCCAGAATTCTTTATTTTCTTCAAAGAATTCTTTGCTTCCTTTTCTTTAGCTTCTAGCACTTTTCCTTTCTTGAGTTTTCTGCTTTCTTTTTCTCCTTGTTCTCGCTTTTTCTTCTTGTTTTTCAGCTTGCACTTTCTCTTGGTTTTCCTAGCGTAAACTACAATGTTGTTTTTATTCTTCTTCCCGCCCTTCCTGCTTTTCTTCTTGTTTTCTTCTCGATCTTCTTCTTGGTTTTTCTTAGCAATTTCAGCCATCGCTTGTTGTTCTTCTTCCGCTTGATGTTCTTCTTCTTTTGTTGTTCTTCCAAAGAGTCGCCAAGCTTGACTTGGATACAAAGGAAGCAGCTGAACCTTCTCTTTGGAAGTTTACGGATAGAGAAGACAAAAGTCAAAGAACAAAAAGAGGAGTGGCTACCACCTACGGGTTTTGTTGGAGTTTATTTTTATTTTTTCAATTTTCTTTTTACAATTATGTTTAAGAAATTGGTGTTGTTCTTTTATATTAAAATGAACTAAATTCTTTTTCTAGGGTTTAGATGTAGCCTAACTATGAAGTCTTAATATTTTTCTATTAATATAATTTGATTTAATTTTCTATGGTTGAGTATTTATCTTTGTGCTTAATGCTTCTAATTACTTGATCACTAATTAGATGATTTGTTAATCATAATGAATTGGAAGAGGAGTTATGTGTCAAGTTCATTGAGATAAATGCCATAAATTGCATGTAGGATAGGAATATACCTACATGGTTTGTGTAGTTGCTATATGAGAATCCATAAAAATTAATGACTTCATAATTGTTGTAATTCACATAAGAATATAGTGAATTAGCAATTAGGAGGATTTTTATTAGATCTCGGGAGGACTAGTAAATAAATTAGGGAATCTCACTATCAACCAGGAAATTAAATTAGATTATAGAAATAGATGAATATTAAGATGGAATAGTTATGGTGAAATCGAAACCCTAGAGCTTTAGCCAATTTAATTCTTTACTTTGCTTTGCTTTGTTTTCAATTTATTTTTTATTCAAGTTTTAAATTTAGTTTTAATTTAGTTTATTCATAAAATATCTTTTATAATTCAAATAAAGGTAGAATTAACTAAATTTCTGTGAATTGATAAACAATTAGTCCTTGTGGATCGATAATATATATTCACTTTATATTACTTGTTAACAATCACGCACTTGCGTGTGAAATCTAGCAACAATTATCGCTCACAAAAGTTGTTTGTCGAATTCTTTGCCGCTGTTTGTGATTCATGTTCTGAAAAAAAAATTATATATATTTTTCTTTCAAATACTGACAAAGAAGCAAAAAGAAAAAAGTTTTTATTTTTTTTTTTGAAGCAAGGTCAAGAAAGAAGAAAAAAAGAATTTTTTTAAAAGGCAATGGCATGGTAAAAGGCGCTGACATCATGCATGACGCCAAGATAGGGTCGATGTCGCATGACGCCGCATAAGCAGACAAAGCAAGGATGACGTCATCAGGTTTTGTTCTATTAAAAATTTTTTTTTCTTGATGGGCCATTGCATTAGGCTCTTTGGGCTGCTATTAATTTAGTGGGCATTGGGCTGTTATCAGCATTGAGCTCCTTGGACATTGGGCTTGGGCTGCTTTTAATGAAATGGCTACTTGGGCTCCTTTTAATTCAGGGTTGCATTGTCACTGCTTTAAACTTAGTTTGAAATCGCTGTTGATTTGCTAGGCTTAAACTTTCTAAATCAGAAAGTGACTGAGTCCATTAGTACTAAATGGATCAAACCCAATCGACTAACACTAAATAAATAAATAAATAAATTTGGGGCATTTTATGCTATAAAGAGTTTATTTATGTTACGGTCCCTTTAATTCCTGTTATTTATTTTTTATGGCCCAAGATTTGAAAAAATTTTATGTTAATAAAACTTCACAATTAATTCAATAATATTTCTAATATGATTAGAAATGTAATGCATACAAGATTTATGACTGAAATCTGTTTATAATTGTTTAATGTGATTATTCAATTGTTTTGTCATATGTGATTTAATATTTGATTAAATGATTAGATTATTTAATTGCATATTGTATGTTTAAATATTTATTACATATGATATATGTAGATGATGAGACCATAATTTAATCCCTCAATTAAATATTAAATCAATTTAAATGCCTTCCATTATTATAGTTTAAAACAATTTTGTTAGAGTAACTTGTTGAGCTAACTCAAGGTTGTCTTACCAAAAATGTGTTTTAAACTATGAGATAAGATCTCTAAATAATGGGTATGATTTAACAAAGATTTTGATTTGTTGAGCTAACTCAAGGTCAAAAGTCTTGAGGCAAGGGTTAGGAGACATATGTGATATGTGTATCAAAAGTTGATAACCTAACTATCTAGGAGTTGCAAATAAGTTGCAATTGGTAATTAATACCTACTCATTAAAATTATTTTTGATTTGTTGAGCTAACTCAAGATTAAAAAATAATTGAGATGGGTTCTAGCCTACTAAGAATTTTGAGAAAATTCTCGAATCAATTTGAGGGATATTGATTTGGATAAAATAGTGGGAGCAAAACCAAGATATTATTAAGTCCATATATTTGTGTATTTTGGTTTTGTAAATTGCATAAATGTAAATTCTTATTCTATCTTTATTTTCTTGTTGTAGAAAAATGAATAACAACATGAACTTGTGTAGCATTTTGTTTGACAATAAGCTTACTGGCCCAAACTATTTGGACTGGGTTCAAAGCCTAAGAATTGTTCTTAGGAATGAGAAGTTGCTCTATGTCCTTGATGGTCCTATTCCCGATGAGCCTGCTGCTGATGTTGATCAAGTAGTAAGAAATGCATATCAGAAGCATTTAGATGATTCTAAAAATGCATGTTGTATCATGCTCACTTCAATGAGTCCCGAGCTGCAAAAGCAGCATAAGGACATGACTGCCTTTACAATGCTTCAACATCTGAAAGCATTATATGATAAAAGGGCTAGAGGTGAGCGATATGATACCACGAAGGAACTCTTCCATAGCAAAGTTGGCGTATGATCTTCGCCAACTCATTTACTGAAGATGATTGGTCTCATTGAAAAGATGGGTAAACTGGGATTTGTAATGTATCATGAGTTAAATGTTGACTTAATACTAAAATCTCTTCCTCCTAGCTTTTCTCAGTTTGTGATGAACTTTAACATGAACAAAGTTGAGACCTCTACTTTGCCTGAGTTATTGAACTTGCTTAAGGAAGCTGAGGATACCATGAAGAAAGAGAAAGCTAATGTGTTGCTAATTGAGGGGTCCAATAAAAGAAAGCGTAAAGCCAGTCTTAAGAAGACCAAGAAGAAAGCTAGACCCAAGGCAACATAGAAAGCCAAAAAGGACAATAAAGAAAAGGGCACTTGCTTCCACTATGGACAAGATGGACATTGGAAGAGAAATTGCAAGGCTTATCTTGAAACCGTGAAGCAGAAAAAGCTTACTGAAGCTTCTAGTTCAGGTTTGTTTATGATTGAAATAAACCTTTCTACTTCAAAATCAAATTCTTGGGTATTAGATACCGGATTTGGCTCTCATATTTGTAATAATATGCAGGGTCTAAAGATAAGTAGAAAGCTGGCAAAGGGAGAGGTAGACCTACGTGTGGGTAATGGAGCAAAAGTTGCCGCTTTAGCCGCAGGAACATATAGTCTCTCTCTGCCTAGTGGATTGATTCTTGATTTGAAAGATTGTTATTTTGTTCCAGTACTCACGAAAAATATTATTTCAATTTCCTATTTAGACAATGATGGTTTTGAAATAAATCAAAAGAATAAGTGTTGTTCTATTTTTCGTGAAGGTACTTTTCATAGTGCTGGTTATCAAAATAATGGTCTTTATATATTAGATCTTGAAAATCCAATTTTCAACATAAATACAAAGAAACCCAAAATTGATAATTTTAGAAATTCTTATCTCTGGCATTGTAGACTAGGTCACAAAAATGAGAAACGCATAACCAAATTGCATAATGATGGTTATTTGGGCTCATTTGATTATGAATCATATGAAACATGCGAATCTTGTTTACTCGGAAAAATGACTAAAACACCTTTTACCGAAAAGGTGAAAAATTTATCAATTATTAGGTCTCATACATACCGATGTGTGTGGACCTATGTCAATTCAAGCTAGAGGAGGTTTTTCATACTTCCTAACATTTATCGATGATCATTCTAGATATGGTCATGTATACTTATTGAAGTATAAATTTGAAGTCTTTGAAAAGTTCAAAGAATATAAATGTGAAGTAGAAAACAACTTGGGAAGAGTATTAAAATACTTCGATCGATCGAGTGGAGAATATCTAAACCAAAAATTTCAAAATTATTTAAAAGAGAATGGGATTCTTTCACAATGGACTCTCCACATACACCACAATTAAATGGTGTATCCGAAAGGAGAAATCGAACATTATTAGATATGGTTCGATCCATGATGAGTCATGCAACTCTCCTAAATCGCTTTGGGGTTATGCCCCAAATCGCTCCTACCTATTAAATTATGTTCCATCTAAAGTCATGATACTACCCCATATGAGATATGGTATGGGAAAAGCCAAATCTTAAACATTTAAGAATTTGGGGATGTCCCGCATTTGTTAAAAAGGTAGAATCAAACAAGCTCGATCCAAAATCAGAAATGCTATTTTAGGATATCCAAAAGAAACTTTTGGGTATCAATTTTATAACTCCATTGAACAAAAAGTGTTTGTTTCAAAACACGCCATATTTCTAGAAAAAGAGTTTATTCTAGAAAAGGCAAAAAGGAGCAATATAGAACTTGAAGAAGTTCTAGAAACACAAATTAGCAAAGATAGGAACATGGAACAAGAGCTTGAACCTTATAATGATGTGGTAGAAATCGAAGTTCAAGATACACAAGCTATACGTAGGTCAATTAGGACACGTCATGCACCTAGTAGGTATGATGATGTGTTTATCATTGATAATGATGAACCTACTACTTACAAGGAAGCCTTATCTGATAAGGACTCTGAGAAGTGGCTTCAAGCCATGAAATCTAAAATGGATTCCATGTATGACAATAAGGTATGGACCTTAGTCGATCCACCTGAAGGGATAAAACCCATAGGGTGCAAGTGGGGTTTTCAAAAGGAAAACCGACATGGATAGTAATGTGACTACTTATAAAGCTCGACTGGTTGCAAAAGGTTACACACAAAAACATGGTATTGACTATGATGAAACCTTTTCACCAGTTGCTATGCTGAAATCCATTAGAATTTTACTTGTTATAGCTGCATACTATGATTATGAAATCTGGCAAATGGATGTTAAGACAGCTTTTCTTAACGGTCATTTGCAAGAAGAGGTGTATATGATACAACCTGAGGGCTTTGTATCTAAAGACCCTAATAAAGTATGTAAACTACAAAAGTCTATTTATGGACTTAAGCAAGCTTCAAGGAGTTGGAATATTCATTTTAATGATACAATCAAAAAGTTTGGTTTTATCAAAAACGAAGATGAACCTTGTGTATACAAAAGGATTAGTGAGAGTGCTGTAGTTTTCCTCATATTATATGTGGATGACATATTATTGGTGGGAAACGACATACATTCTCTACAATCAGTTAAGATATGGTTGTCCAAAAACTTCTCAATGAAAGATTTGGGTGAAGCAACTTATATTTTGGGAATAAAGATCTATCGTGATAGGTCCAATAAGTTGCTTGGTCTTTCACAGTCAACATACATAGATAAAATGCTAAAAAGGTTTAGCATGGATCACTCTAAGAGAGGTTATGTTCCTATGTCTCATGGGATTTACCATTCTAAATATATGTGTCCAAAAACTGATGTTGAAAAACATAGTATGCAAAATATTCCTTATGCTTCTGCTGTAGGATCAATTATGTATGCTATGTTATGTACAAGACCAGATGTCTCTCATGCTCTAAGTGTTACGAGTAGATATCAGGCTAATCCCGGGGATGGTCACTGGAAAGCTGTCAAGAATATCCTTAAGTACTTAAGAAGAATTAGGGATTTATTCTTGATATATGGAGAGACAGAGCTTAAAGTATGTGGGTTCACTGATGCTAGCTTTCAATCTGATAAAGATGATAGCAAGTCTTAGTCTGGGTACATTTTTACCCTCAATGGTGGTGCTGTAAGTTGGAAAAGTTCCAAATAAGAAACTACTGCAAATTCTACGACGTGTTTAATATATTGTCGCTCAGTTCGCTAAAGAGGCTGTTTGGATCAAAAAGTTCATTTCTAAACTTGAAGTGGTTCCTTTAATAGTTGACCCAACACCTTTGTATTGTGATAATAATGGGGCTATTGCTCAAGCCAAGGAACCTAGGTCTCATCAACAATCCAAACATGTACTTAGGCGCTATCATTGGATTAGAGAAATCATTGGTAGAAATGAAGTAAAGATAGAAAAGATTCCTACAGATGAAAATATAGCAGATCCATTCACTAAGCCTGTATCTCAAAAGAAACATGATTGTCATGTGTCTTCATTCGGTTTAAAATACATGAATGATTGGTTTTAGTAAGAGATTTGTTATGTATGTATTTTGATATTTTATGCAATAAAGATATATGGTGTTTTATCATCTTGGATTATATATATTTATATATTGATGATAAAGTCCTTAGAGTAATACTTATTATTCTTAAATATCTCTAATCATAATATTAACAAAATTAAGGACGTTGTTAATACGGATAGATTAGCATATATGGTGATATATAAATGAATTGTTGGAGAATAATTCATTGGATTGATCTGCTTAGAGATTCCATGAGGTTAACTATTTGAGTGTCAATGGTATAATCTCTACGTGACAGTAGTGTAAGTAATCCTTAGACTTGAGATCATAAGAGTATCTATAGTGTGAATTGTTATACTTTAACCCTATGAGTCCATAACTGTAACTAGTTGTGTGTGCCATAGAAGTTGGGTATAACATGAAACATTGATAGATGATTTATGATCAATAAAGGACTCACCACTTCTAATAGTAATAAGAGTATATCCCACAAATAGCCACTTGTTGAAATATCAACTCAAAATGTTTGCAAACGAGTAAATAAATTTGGAAGAGTTCTAAATTTATTTTAAAGGAGTTGAATTTCGGGAATGAGAAATTACAATAATTAGTACATTAAGATTTGGCACTTATAACTTACTCTTGTACTAATTAGGGATGTAGTATGGTGAAAGGATATTAATTACACGGATTCTGGTTCATGGAAAGGTGAAGTCAACCACTTGACATTTCTTAACTCTTGGATGGTCATGATGCCTGGCTAGAGGCCAATCTTGATCTATAAATACAAGCTCATTAATTATTGAATTAATGATAAATTAAAGTTGTTTAATTTATTTGATCTTAGAATACTCTTGACTAAATTGACTTTAGTCCAAGTGGGAGTTTGTTGGTTTTGTACTAAAGCCAATTAAATCTAAGATTATAATTTGTTATTTATTGCCAAGTGATTAAGAACCTAAAGGGTCACACACATAAAGAATTTGTTCTTCGATTAAAATGATTAAATAATTATTTGATAATTATGGGGGTTAATTTGTAAAATAATTAACCTAAAAGATCTCCTATAAGATAAGTTGTGATAAGATAAAATTGTTTTATCTTAATAGAATTAAAATTAGTTTTAATTTTATTAAAAGAATTCTATCACAATAGAATATCTAATAAGTCTGTTAGATTGTCTGACAGATAGATAGAACTTACCTTTTAATAGGAGACAGATACCAAGTTCTATAGAGAGCGTACGAACAAACATTTACTGCAAGACGAGAGAAAAAGTTCTTCTTTGGTTTTGTTAGAGTTCTCTTGAACTCTAAAAATTTTGTAGCGCTCATTCTCATTGAAGGAACTAACATATTGGCTTGGTGTCAATCAATCCTAGGAGGATCCTAAGAACAAGTTCGTGTGGATACCTTAGAGGCCGGACGTCTGTGCGGCTGTGGTTGACAAAACTTCCTTCGATGACACAATCTTCAGTCATCAAAACAGGTTTTTATTTTATACGTATATTGAAATTGATCCTGGTGAAAATCATGTTTAATTCCGCTGCCTATAAATTGTTTATGGCATACATGATTTCCCAACACTACAATTCTCCGAAAAAAAGTGGGATCATTAAAAAGAGTTGATGTACCTGAAGCCTCTCGAGGACACATAGGTGTTGCAACTAATTTGGCTTTGGACATGTCAGCCTTTGCCAGGAGGTCATGAATGTAATTCATCTGTGTCAAAAGAATGTTGGAGGCATTTTGGTTTGAGCGAATTTGGTGGCTTGAAATATTACACCTTAAGACATCAAGTTTAGAATGCTCAACAGTGTTACATCCCACTAGATCACTCTAAAATATATATGCAAACTATTGGGTTCTAACCCACATATGCCATAATAACAAAACCTTCACCTATTGGGTTTATATGTGAACATACTATTTAGACTATATTTTAAATATATCCAACAATCTCCTCCTGTATTCACCATATAGCACAATCCAATCCAATATGGTGGTTATTGTATGTCCAAACAAATATGAATCATCCACATCACGGTTTCAAATTATCCAAGCAGTACAAGCACAAAAAAAATCCTAGATGAATTTGAACATAGAGTTTTCTGATGAAATTTTAGAAATTCAATCAACAGTCCATCTCATATAAAAGTGAAAAAAATCTCAAATCATTTAGAGCTCTACTCAATGGAATCAATGTAAAATGTAAATATGGATTATAATATAATATCCAAAGTCGTAGTCTCAAGAATCTAAAAACACAAAATATTTACATTCTCAAGTAAATGTGAACCATACTAGAAGATTAATAGTTTTAACAAATACTGACAAAAATATAATGGTTTCACAAGGAGAATAGACAAAATGAGTATCATAACAAGATCTGAAAAAATGGGCAAAATGCAAGTGGACTAATAAGTCCTCACAATCTCTAAATGATATTTTTATCCAATAGGTCATCCTACTTAGGATCCCACCCATCAAGCTTTCCTCTATCTCTACCATCCCCTTTAGATTGTCAAACATGAATTTCATATTGACATTAATTTAATCATTTAAATAATCCACTAGAGTGTCTAACTCTACTAAAAGAACTTAGCACCACTACATCGGCAGAGAAGAGCATATAATGTCATAAAGCATCAAAATATCATGTTTATAAGCATCAAACCCCAGTTTCATAAATTATGAACAAGGCCTAAGCAGTTTGATTTACAAAAAGTCATCAACTTAAGTTTATTTGTAAGAGAATAACTAATTGTCCAATTTCAAAGAACAAGACCAATAGTCAAATCACTTACAAAAAATATAGCCGAACGATGTCAAGTGTCAATTAAGAACAACATCAATAGGCTTCTTATGCAAACAACTATTTCTGTGTTTCAATTTGGAATGTCCCAACCACTAACACTTTTAAGTCAAATAGTCTAGTATCAAGTTTGGAATGAGACCATTTAACCAAAGAGGATTGTCAAACCCAATTGGATTATGTTCATCAAGTTTGAAATAACACAACTTTCTTGAGTAAGACCTCTAAATTAGGTTAAAGTTATCTACATCAAGTTTGGAATGAGACAACTCACCTTTTCTAGATTAGTTAGCGATGATATATATCGATGAAACACTTAACTGTGCTTATTTTTTTGGCCAACAAAGGAAGATCGATGTTTCAAAGCACACAATTAAATGATGATTAAAACTTGTCTACACAGTCTTTAATCCCATTTCCCCACTGTTTTGAATATTCGATTTTTAGGAAAACCCTTTGAGAGAGTATCGCTGTTATTCTATGATCGCACATCGATCAAGGTGATAACTCCATGTTCTTTCATACAATTCAACAATGCATGTCTTAGTCTCACATGTCTCCTCTTTTTGAATTAAAAAGTGAGTTCTTGACAACTTGTATAGCTGCTTGATTATCATAGAACAAGTTTAAAGAGTTAATCTTTAGCCGAGTCAAAGAAATATCCATTATCAGATCCTTTATCTACTCTACCTCTTCGCCGGCTGAGGCCAAAGCAAAAAGTTTTGATTCCATAGATGACAATGCAATACAAGTCTGTCTTTTAGATTTCCAAGTAATAGTAGCTCGACCCAAAGTGAATATGTATTCTCTAGTGTATTTACTGTTTCTAATTTCAAAACACCATGAGGCATCAGAGTATCCATCCATAGTTAGAGGATAACTAGTATAACATAGAGCATAATCTTTAGTACCTTTAAGGTATCTCATCAACCTACAGAGGGCATCCCAATGCTCTTTACCATGATTACTAGTGAAATGACTTAACATGCCAACTATATAGGCTATGTCAAGTCTAGTGCAACTCATAGTATACATGAGACTACCAATTAGTTTTGATTATTTTAATTGATCCACACTGTCCTCGATTAAGACTCACCATTTATTACACTACATGGTGTCTCACTCGATTTGCACTCACCGTATCCCTGTGTAGAAAGTAGCTTCTCAATGTAATGAGTCTGGCTCAAGGAGATAGCTTGCCTTTCAAAACTTACTTTCATACCAAGAATGATATTAGCAATACCAAGATCTTTCATGTCAAATTCTTTAGATAAAGTAGATTTCACGCCATCGACTTCGTAATGATCTAACCAAGAATCAACATATTGCCCATGTACAATCAAATTATGGCTACCTTATTAGACATAAAATGATGGTAAAGGCATTTATCTGAATAACTAGATTGAAAACCATAACTCTTTACCACTTTGTCAAATTTAAGATACCACATCTTAGGTGCTTGTTTAAGACCATACAAGGATTTGTTTAATTTGCAAACCTTTTCCTTGAAACCTTTCATGACATACCCTTCAGGTTGTTCCATATAGATTTCCTCATTTAACTCTTGATTTAGGAAAGCTATCTTTACATCCATTTGATGCACTACATAGTGTTCAATAGATGACACATAGATGAGTAGACATCAAAATAGTCTATTCCACAATGCTGTTTATAACCTTTAACTCCTAAGCGTGCTTTGTGCCTGCTATTGATCCATTACTATTTAGTTTCTTCTTCAATACCCACTTGCAGCCTAGAGCCTTAGCCCCTTTTGGAAAATTGACTAATTGCCAAGTGTGGTTCTGCAACAGAGAACTCATTTCATTATCTATGGCTTCTGCCCATAGTAAAGAGTCCCTAGATCTCATTGCTTCCTGATAAGTGAATGATTATCCTCTAGATAGTAAGTGACAAAATCCTCATCAAAACTTTTAGGTACTCTCTCCCTTGTAGATACTCTAAGAGGTATAGATTCGGATAGACTAGTGCATTGAGGACTTGTTTGATTCATTAGATAATTTAGCAGACATCTCGGTAGAGCCATGAACAGTCAAGCCATGATCTTTAAGGAACTTGTCCTTAAAGAAAATAACATCTCTAGACTCTATAATGGCATTAGTAGCCATGTCTAGAAATCTGTTAGCAGCATTGTCTTTTGCACATCCTAAATACACACATGTTATAGTTTTAGGCCCCACCTTTGGTCGTTTAGAGTCTTGTATCCTCACATAAGCAATAAAACCCCAAGTCTTAAAAGTATCTGATAGGATTTAATTTGTACCATTTAATAGGAGCAAAACTATGATGTTAATGCTTTATTTGGTATGTAATTGGCTAATTTAAAGTTTTTTTGCCCCAGGGAGTAAAGTTGATAGACTAAAGTGAAAAAATGGAATTTAATGGAGATTTAGATGATTTTTTTTTAGAAGCACTTTTGGAGCAAAAACAGAAGACTCTTTTGGATTAAACTTGCCCACGCCTTAAAGGATGAAATCTTGGAGGTGAAACTCAAAGAAATGCACGTGACCACGTCTTGAGTTGAGATAAAGAACTGATGAGCTGAGATAAAGAACCGATGAGCTGAAATTTCAAGATTTGAATTTGTCTTTTGATTTCAACTTTTGTAATTCAAGTTAGAATGGATTGCATGACATTTGTTAGGATTAGATAGGATTAGATAGGATTAGATAGGATAGGATGGTTGGCTGGATAATTAGTTAGGAATTTAAGGTTTAAAGACTTAGATTTGTTGGAGAGATTTTAGGAAGTCTTTAGGGAGGTTGTTAGAGAAGAAGGCTATAAATAGGAGTGTTAGTGAACTTGGAAGAAATAAGTCTTTCCTTTAATTTTCTGCAGAATTCTTCCTTTCTTTTGTACTTTTCTTTCTTTTTAGAATAAAGTTAGAATAGTTTTGCCACCATGAGTGGCTAGATTACTTTCATTCTGTTCCAAGGGGTGTTAATGCCAATATATTTAGTGAGGTTTTGTTCATAGTTTCATAATCTTTTGCATTCAAGTAATCATTAGTTCTTGCATTCTATTTTTATGGATTTTGAATGTTAAATAAATTGACAACTTATTTTCATTTTTCTTCCTATAGCTATCTATTTGTTCTTGATCCGTAATTGTCCGGAACAATTAGTCCAAGTAGCACTTAAATCTTTTTGCATGTGTAAAGTGACAGTAATCATGCATTTATGATTTAAAGGGAATTAATGATACAAAGATTTTCAATTGCAGCTATCTCAATTGTTGGTTTTTGTTTTAACTGTTTTCAATGTTCTTAGTGCTACTATCAAATAATATGGAACGCAATCGCCCCCAGTCATTTGTTAGTAAGGTTTGTTGTGAATGCTAGGTTCAAACAAATAGAATAGGAAAACTCAAAATTTTGTCATGGCTATCCTGCGAAATTTTCGGTTAAATGCTTGAATGAAAAAGTGTCTTTAGAATCCTATGACCTAGATATATTCTTGCATAACTACACTTCCTTGGATCGGAGCTTGGTAAGACTGACTAATTTCTTTTACATATTTTTAATAATTTCTTTTATAATTTTCTTTTTATTACTATTAGAGTTGATATTAACCTTCTTCTTTTATTTTTCTTTTCATCTCAAGAGCTAAAAACCCCCTCTCAACACATAGCTCCCTATGGGATTCGAACTGGTCCATTACTACTACAAATCAATTGTAGTTAGTTGAAGATATGAATTAAGTTTGGGGGCTTCGACAACCCGACCAAAATTTTGGCGCCGCTGCCGGGGAGCTATTCTATTTTTTTTTAGCATTATGATTTTTATTGCATGACCCGTGCTTCTCACAAAGGTGATCTTGTGTTCATTTCAGAAATTGAGAAGGAAGCACGACGACTAAGGAAGGAAACAAGAAGGAGACTACAATTTAATTCAACACCACTTGAAGAAGAAAGAATGGCTGCAAGAGATCGTACATTGAGAGAGCTTATTGCTCCAGTTTTGAATCAACAACCTCTTTGCATACAATTTCCAAATTTGGATGTAGCATTTGAATTAAAATCTGGACTTATTCATTTGTTACCTATTTTTTGTGGAAATGCAGGTGAAGATCCACACAAACATCTTAAGGAATTCCATGTGGTTTGCTCTAGTTTGAAACCACAAGGAGTGACGGAGGAACAAGTTAATTTGAGAGCTTTCCCTTTCTCCTTGGGAGATAAGGCGAAAGATTGGCTTTATTATCTTCCTACAGGTTCCATTACAACTTGGAAGGAAATGAAAAGGTTGTTCTTGGAGAAATTTTTTCCGGCCTCACGAGCCGCAAATATTAGGAAGGAGATATGTGGCATTAGACAACTTGGTGGAGAATCATTATACGAATATTGGGAAATATTTAACCAATTGTGTGCAAGTTGCCCGCACCATCAAATTTCAGACCAGCTTTTGATCCAATACTTTTATGAGGGATTATTACTGATGGATCGCAAAGATGGTTGATGCAATAACCAAGAGCCTTGGTAAACAAAACACCAACTGCAGCAAGGCAATTAATTTCAAACATGGCTGAGAATTCACAACAATTTGGTTCAAGATCGGAAGGGACAACTAAAAAGATTCATGAGGTAAGTACTTCTAGTATTCAAAACCAAATTTCTGATCTAACTACTCTAGTTCGTCAAATGGCTTTAGGACAATTGCAAGGTGCAAAGGTGTGTGGAGTTTGCTCGATTCCTGGACATCTTACGGATTTGTGCCCAACCTTGCAAGAAGACATGACGCAACAAGAAAATGCAATTGGAGGATATCCCAATCAACCCCAAAGGAAATATGATCCTTATTCAAACCATTATAATCCTGGTTGGAGGGATCATCCAAATCTTAGTTATGGGAACCCAGGTGGGCAGTCAAGATATCAATTTGCAAGCCAAAACAGGCCAACACAACCACCACCACCAATGCCATCATCAAATCTGTATGCCTTTAGAAGATATTGTAAGGTCTTTGGTTACTAACACGCAACAATTTCAACACAATGTGCAGAAATTCCAACAGGAGACTGGAGCTAGTATCCGTAATTTGGAGAATCAAGTGTCTCAATTAGCTACAAAAATGAATGAATTAAAGCAAATAGTCTCAAAAGGATTACCTTCTTAGACAGTGGTAAATCCAAAGGAAAGTGTTAATGCAATGATGTTGAGAAGTGGTAAGGAACTTCAACCTACACCCACTCCCCCATAGAAAATTGTTAAGGAGACCAAGGATACTGAAGAAGGAAGCTCAAAAGTAGTAAGATATGATCCTTTATTATCTAATGATTCAAATACTAATGTTGCACCTTTTCCAAGCAGGTTAGCAAGATCAAAAAGAGAGGAGTATGAGCAAGGAATTTTGGAGACATTCAAAAAGGTAGAAATAAACATTCCTTTGATAGATGCAATCAAGCAAATACCCAGGTATGCAAAGTTTTTGAAGGAATTATGCACCAATAAAAGAAGGCTAAAAGGTGATGAAACAATCAATGTTGGGCAAAATGCATCTGCAGTAATTTTAAAAAAATTACCTGATATGTGTGAGGATCCAGGTATGATTTCAATTCCTTGTGTAATTGGGAATAAAATGCTTGAACATGCCATGCTAGATTTAGGAGCATCTATTAATGTTATGCCATATTCTGTATATTGTGCTCTAAATTTGGGTCCAATGAAGCCAACAAGGGTAATTATTAAACTTGCTAATAGGTCTATTGCATATCCTGAAGGAGTTGTGGAAGATGTCTTAGTTCAAGTCAATAAATTGATTTTTCCGGCTGATGTTTATATTTTGAAAACTGAGGATGATGATGTGGGAGAATCAACCACTCTTTTGTTAGGGAGACCTTTTATGATGACAATAAGACTAACATAGATCCGATGAGTGCACAATTTCTATAAAATTTGATGAACAAATTGTCAAGTTTAAACTTTTGAAGCAATGAAACATCCAATGACACTCATTCCTTATGTTCTATTGACATTGTGGTTGCTATTGTGCAAGAAGTTTTTGATGAAGAGAATGATGTTTTTCTCGCAGCCCGAGTGCAAAGTTAGAAGGGGATGAGGATATAAGTGAAGAATATGCCTTGAAAATTCTGCAAATCCTTTAAATTTGAAGGATTTATTTCATATTTCTCATGAGCAATTATTGTCTTCCGCTTTATGTGCTCCTAAGTTAAAATTGAACCCATTTCCAAGCCATCCAAAATCAATAAAGAAAATGCAGGTGTGGTCCAAACAACTTGTAAAAATTTAATAACTTGAGAGAAAGAATGGTCGAGCATAACGACTTTAAACAATTGTGCTTTTGGGAGGCAACCCAAAGAATTTTTTTTTCTTTCTTCTCCATAATTTTATTGTGTTTTTTTTTCTTCTTTCTTTTCTTTATATAACTAATGATTTTAATTATTTTTGCAATGCAGGTTTTATTTTCATTCATGAAGTTTTGCAAAAAAAAAAAAACAGAAGACGAGAGTCCCTTAGGCGTGCCCACGGCATAAGAATGATAGTATTATGAAGGAAAAACAGAAGACTTAAACACCTTAGGCATGCCCACGCCTTAAAATCTATAGTCTTCTGGATTTGATTCACAATGTTCATCCGAAAATCCCTTTTCCTTAGGCATGCCTATGCTTTATTTTATTTGGTCTTCTGTTTTTCTCTCATTAAAAAAAAATTTCAAAAAAAAATTAAAATAAGGGTTTTAACAACCCAATTCCTCTCTTCCTTTTCCAATTGCAGCCGACTCTCCTGCGGCAAATTCCAAGTCCAGCCAAGTCTCTCTCCGCCGCACCACCACCTAGCAGCAAAACGCCGCCACATCACTGCCTCCTTCGCCAATCTGCTCCGCCACATTGTAGTGGACGATGCTGCAATTGCTCTGCTTCTCGCTTCACCACCCATTTGCTCCACTGCTCGCCATCTTTATTCTAGCATCCGCTACGCCGCAAATCCTTTTCTTCACAGGATTTCCTTTCTCCTCAAATCACTTTTTTTGTTTTCCTTTATTTTATTTCTTTTCTTTTCTTTCCTTTTCCTAATTGAACATCAAGTAGTTGTTAATTTTTGATTTTTTCCCCTTTTTATGTGAATTTATTTTTCATTCCCTTGTTGTGGTTCTTTGCTATTTGGTGCTGCACTGATTTTATTTGTTGAACTCTTGCTGTGGTAATTTTATTTGTTTGATAATTATACCTCCAAGTAGTCTTTCTTTCCCAAGCAGTCATTCCCCATTAAGATTTAAGTTTCCTTTTTGAGATTGAATAAGGGACTAATTGTAGAGTTTTTGAATGGGTTAATGAGTCTATTATTTTAGTTTCTAGTTTGGAAAGAATGGGTTGAAATATATGTGCTAAAAAATAGTAACATAGGTAAGAAAAATTGAAAAAATAGTGGTTTGCATTGTATGAACTTCATTGAGAATGTGTTTTAAAGGAAAGCATGTTGTAGTGTGGCCAACTATGGCATGGTTTTGTGCATTTTCATTGTAGTGTTTTTCAACTTTCACATAGTAGCATGTAGTGCACCATGTTATCATGTGATAGAGATTTTGTTTCTATTAAATTTATTCTTTTGCCTAGTCTCATTTTATTTTATTTCAACCATACTTTCATATTTTTCTTGGTGCTTTGGTGTGTTGAACTTCTATTAACTCAAGATCTTTCACACCCTTTTCAATCTCTCTTTGATATACAAATTGTAGTAGATTATGATCATCTAAATAAAGAAAGTGATTTGGGCTATAGAGTGACTTTTATTTGGATTACATCGCTTTATCTTTGTGAACTTATTGTGTCTCTATCCTAAAGTCCTTTCTTATCCTATTTTACTACTATAATTTCTAATTGAGTTTCAACGATTAAGTTTGGGAGTATCATTTGCCTTATTATTGATTACCTTCTTCTATGATTTGTAGGTACCCATCCTTCAGAAGAAGTATTTTTGATTTTCCATTTATGTTGATACTCTCAATCACATGAAAAGATAGCATACCCTCCTTTCCCTTGGATGTCTTGTCTCATATGTTTGCAACTCAGGGAAGTTATTTTGCCCCCTTGTCTTTCTATTTTCACTACTTTTTGTGAATGTGTGCCTATTCTTCATACATTAGGGACAATGTATGATTTAGGTGTGGGGGTGCTCTTTGATACTTTGTGACTAGCTGTTGTGATTTTGAATTATTTTGGTCAAATTTTTTTTTGCAAAATCCCTCAAAGCATGTTTAAAAATTTTTGACTTCCTTGAAATTCCCAACTCTTTGATACTTGTTTAGAATAACTCTTGGTTAACATGCATTAGTGATTGAGTTGGAAAGCATGAAAAGGGAGAGTATGATTAGCCTTGTTTTGAAAATTTTGTTCAAGCATCTCATTGGTTTTGATGATGGAATTGAATAAGAATATACAATGTTTGAACATTGAACCATTGTGAGTTTTTGAGCCTATGAGCATTTTCTTTTTCTTGCTCACATATTTCTTTGTTAAGTGTGGACAAATATGGTATGTTTATTCTAGAACTTGCTTTGTTGTGCATGTCGAGATCACATTGTGGGTTTTTGCTTTGAAATGATAAGGGCGTTTAGGACTAGCCAATTTTAACTTTCTAAAAAGCCATTCCATTTTATCTACCCTAGTCAACCAATTTTGAGCCTAAGCTTTTCTTTGTGATAACACCACATCATTAGCCTTAACCCGTTGTTATTTACCATTGTTAAACCATTTGTCAAGTGTATGTAGGAATGAGTTGCATGACTAAATTCTTATGGATTCCAAAGAAAAGAACCACTTGAAAAAAAAAAAAAACAGAACAAAAAAAAAAAAGAAAAAATTGATGAGAAAAAGTGAAAAAGAATTCCCTGAAAGGTTTGGACAAAGTAAATGTGCTCCATTGTTTACAAAATGTCCAATTATATTCTTAAAAAAGAAGAAGAAGAAGAAGAAGAAGAGAATAAAAAAGTGGTTCTAAAATGTTACTTGTGTTGTTTTTAAATCTTGCAAGAAAATTCCTACATATCTTGATTTGTTTAACCTAATTTTCCTTTTGTTTACCTACCTTAACCTCAGCCCTATTACAACCCTTTTTAAGTCCCTTTGATTTTTGCATAAATTCATGTTCATTAGTGGTGGAGATGTGATATATAAGCAAGCATATGGTAATGACATGCTATATTTGATTTGAGTGCTAAATGAATCCCTAAACACTTTGAAAGGATAAAGTGCAACCTATGAGAGGTTATCAAATGTTGTATATTTGAATTTGATAAAATTGTTGGGATTAATGAGATGCATGTGTTTTGTTTAGAAAATCGGGCTATGAATACTTATCCTTTGAATTGTCATTTCATTCTTGATTTCTAATGTGTTGTGATTTTGGGTTATTTGTGAATGGTATGAAAAAGGGAAGGGAATAGAAAGGAAGAAATTGATCTATCATATGCTTGAGGACAAGCATAGTTTAGGTGTGGGGGTATTTGATAGGATTTAATTTGTACCATTTAATAGGAGCAAAACTATGATGTTAATGCTTTATTTGGTATGTAATTGGCTAATTTAAAGTGTTTTTATCCCAGGGAGTAAAGTTGATAGACTAAAGTGAAAAAATGGAATTTAATGGAGATTTAGATGATTTTTTTTTAGAAGCACTTTTGGAGCAAAAACAGAAGACTTTTTTGGATTAAACTTGCCCACGCCTTAAAGGATGAAATCTTGGAGGTGAAACTCAAAGAAATGCACGTGACCACGTCTTAAGCTGAGATAAAGAACCGATGAGCTGAAATTTCAAGATTTGAATTTGTCTTTTGATTTCAACTTTTGTAATTCAAGTTAGAATGGATTGGATGACATTTGTTAGGATTAGATAGGATTAGATAGGATAAGATGGTTGGCTGGATAATTAGTTAGGAATTTAAGGTTTAAAGACTTAGATTTGTTGGAGAGATTTTAGGAAGTCTTTAGGGAGGTTGTTAGAGAAGAATGCTATAAATAGGAGTGTTAGTGAACTTGGAAGAAATAAGTCTTTCCTTTAATTTTCTGCAGAATTCTTCCTTTCTTTTGTACTTTTCTTTCTTTTTAGAATAAAGTTAGAATAGTTTTTCCACCATGAGTGGCTAGATTACTTTCATTCTGTTCCAAGGGGTGTTAATGCCAATATATTTAGTGAGGTTTTGTTCATAGTTTCATAATCTTTTGCATTCAAGTAATCATTAGTTCTTGCATTCTATTTTTATGGATTTTGAATGTTAAATAAATTGACAACTTATTTTCATTTTTCTTCCTATAGCTATCTATTTGTTCTTGATCCGTAATTGTCCGGAACAATTAGTCCAAGTAGCACTTAAATCTTTTTGCATGTGTAAAGTGACAGTAATCATGCATTTATGATTTAAAGGGAATTAATGATACAAAGATTTTCAATTGCAGCTATCTCAATTGTTGGTTTTTGTTTTAACTGTTTTCAATGTTCTTAGTGCTACTATCAAATAATATGGAACGCAATCGCCCCCAGTCATTTGTTAGTAAGGTTTGTTGTGAATGCTAGGTTCAAACAAATAGAATAGGAAAACTCAAAATTTTGTCATGGCTATCCTGCGAAATTTTCGGTTAAATGCTTGAATGAAAAAGTGTCTTTAGAATCCTATGATCTAGATATATTCGGTACAACTACACTTCCTTGGATCGGAGCTTGGTAAGACTGAGTAATTTCTTTTACATATTTTTAATAATTTCTTTTATAATTTTCTTTTTATTACTATTAGAGTTGATATTAACCTTCTTTTTTTATTTTCCTTTTCATCTCAAGAGCTAAAAACCCCCCCTCAACACATAGCTCCCTGTGGAATTCGAACTGGTCCATTACTACTACAAATCAATTGTAGTTAGTTGAAGATCTGAATTAATTTTGGGGGCTTCGACAACCCGACCAGTATCATATCTAAAAGGATGCTTATGCCATATCTCATAATGAGTTGATGACAACTTAGAGTGCGGTAACCTATTCAAGATGTAATTAGTAGTTAGAACTGCTTCTCCCTAATAGGAGAAAGGCAAGCCAGTTGTAAGTAACATAGAGTTTAACATTTCTATTAACGTCCTATTCTTACACTCAGCTACACCATTTGATTAGCTTGAGTAAAGGTTAGTAGTTTCAAGTATTATGCAATTTGAAGCACAAAATTCCTTTAACCCTATCATTGTATATTCTCCTCCTCTACCACTTCTAAAGCTTTAGATTTTCAGGTTAAGTTGGTTTTCTACTCTGGACTTAAAAATCTTAAACTTTTCAAAAGCCTCATATTTCGATTTCGACAAATAAACATGACAATATCTAGAGAAATTGTTTATGAATGTTATTATGAGCATTAGTTAAATGAAATTTAAGCTTCTGAAAAGCTTGCACTTGTTCTTCATCCCATTTGAACCCAACATTCTCCTTGATGACCTCGGTTAAAAGTGTAGCCAAAGTGCTAAAGTTCTTGACAAATCTCCTATAAAAGCTTGCCAGACCATGAAAACTTCACACTTCACTAACACTTTTGGGAGTTGGCCATTCTTGAACCTTTTCCATGTCAACTAAAATACCATTGACACTTACAATCTATCCAAGAAAATTAACCTGATTAGTGCAAAAGCTTCATTTCTTCAAATTGGCATAAAGTCTCTCCTTTCCAAGCACATTTAAAACACATGTTAGATGTTCAAGATGGTCATCCAAAATTCTTGAATATACTAAAGTATCATCAAAATAGACAACCACAAATTTTTCAATAAATTCACGCAAAACATGATTCATTAAGCGCATAAAAGTGTTTGGAGCATTAGTTAGGCCAAAATGCATCACTAACCATTCATACAAACCATGTTTTGTTTTAAAAGCGGTTTTCCAATCATCACCCTTTTTCATTCTAATTTGATAGTAACCACTTTTCAAATCAATTTTGGAAAAGATAATTGATCCATATAACTCATCAAGCAAATCATCTAATCGAGGAATAGAATGACGATACTTTACTATTATGTTGTTCACAGCATGACAGTCAATGCACATCCTCCACGACCCATCTTTCTTTGGCACCAACAGAACTGGTACAGCACATGGGCTCATGCTCTCCCAAACCCATCCTTTGTCCAAAAGTCTTCAACTCGCCTTTGAAGCTCTTTGGTTTGTTTGGGACTCGTTCTATAGGCAGGCTTGTTTGGAATTGATGATCCTAGAACAAAGTTGATTTGATGCTCAATACCACAAAGTGATGGTAATCCTTTTGGAACTTCTTCAGGAAACACATCTTTAAATTCCTACAAAATAGAAACATTGCTGCTCGGTAATTCACTAGCCAAATCATTAGTGGTCAAATGAGCCTCCTTATACAAAATAAGCACAAAAGGTGATTGAGAATTTAAAGCACTTATGATCTCACTTTTTTTTTTCCAAATACACAAAAATTTTCTTCTTTTTCACTCAAGATAAGTTCTTTTTTTTCTCTCATTTTTGCTCTTTTTCTTTTCACTCTAGTCTTTCTTTTCACTCAAATTCTCTTCATTCTCTTTCTTTTGGTCACATATTTTTTGAGCATCTTCTTGTAACCTCACTTGATCTTCATAAATTTGACTAGGAGTCATAGGTATAAGAGTTACATTTCTTTGATTATGAACAAAAGAGTACTTGTTAGTAAAACCATCGTGACTAACTCATCTATCATACTGCCATGGCCTCTACAACAACAAATGGCTTGTTTGCATAGGAAACACATCACAAACAACCTCATCTTTATATTTCCCAATGCAATGGCACCTTTACTTGCTTGGAAACCTGAACTTCTCCACAATCACTAAGCCATTTGAGCTTGTATGGCTTTAGGTGCTTCATTATATGTAATCTTAACTTTTCAACCATAGAAACACTAGCTATGTTAGTACAACTTCCACCATCCATTATAACACTACATACTTTCCCATTAACGTAGCATCTTGTGTGGAAAATGTTCTCCCTTTGTGCCTCGTCGTCCTCCTTGAATTGCATATTAAAGATTTGCCTAGTGACCAACAATCACCATGGACTGGTAACTCCTCATCCGATTCTACAAGAGATGGCATGGAATCTGATTCTTGCTCATCTTCTGTTTCATATTCTCCATCATCCCTTATTACAATTGCAAGTTTATTTGGACATTGGCTTGCGATATGACCCCTACCTTTACACTTAAAACATTTAATGTCACGAGTTCGAGAGGCAAAGGATTCATTATTACCTTTCGATGCCCCTTCTTTTGGGGTTGTCTTTGTTGGTTTTGAAGAAGTTGTAGGCTTCTCCTCCTTCTTTGAAGTACTTGTCTTCCCAGTACTTTGACGTGTACTGCTCCCTCTCTTGAGTTGTTCTACTTTGACAATCGTGTGTACCATATCTTGCAACGCCACATAATGGTACATTTCAACTCGATCTTAAGAATGAAGAGTATTAAATCAAATTGTCAGATTGACCAACACAATTCATCCATAGAAAAGAAAAACAAGAATCAACAAGTACTAGGATTGAAAGCAAGGAAGAAGAATGAAATTCAAGACCACATAATGATTGCAATTGAAGCAATTTATTCCCTCAAATCAGAAAAAAAAAGTTGTTTAGCCTCTCCTAGTGGACAACATACTAACACTAGTTCTTACTTTCTACTAACCTACTGTAGTCTCTAATCTTATTGTTTTAAAAGACAAGTGACAGGGTCTTTATATAGTATAGCTAATAAGATCTAAATAAGGCTTAAATAAGATAAGATAAGCCTAAAGTAAAGATAATATAATCTTATCCAAAGCTAACAACCTAATCTCCTAAATTTTTGAAACAAAAAATATCTTGATCTAGCTTGCAACAACCTTGTCTTTGAAATTCAAATTCTTCCACCTCAGCAATTGACAAGATATGCTTTACTCAAGAAAGTATTCTGGTCTTGGTTCTACTCTATTGAATGTGCCCACGCCTAGCAGTTTGAATTCTTCTGGTTGCATTTCTTACAAAATTCTTGCTTTTAATCCATTTTTCTTCAATTCTCCATTTTCCATAACTAATACAAAAAGTACATTAAAATCAAACAATTTCACCCTATAATCAATTTAATATTGGGAAAATATGAATAACAAATATGTACATTTTAAGTTCTATCAAATCCCTTATACCTAGACCATGCTTGTCCTCAAACATGCATTAGATCAATATCTTCCTCTCCATTCTTTTCCCTTTTTCAACCCATTCACAAATAACTCAAAGTCATCACACATTAGAAATCAAGATTGAAATAACAATCCAAAGAATAAGTATTCATAGCCTGATTTTTCTAAACAAAACATATGCATCTTATTAATCCCAACAATTTGATCGAAATCAAATGCAACAAAACTTGATAACCTCCCACAGGTTGCACTCTAATCACTCAAAGTGTTTAGGGGTTCATTCGGCACTCAAATCAAATATAGCATGTCATTACCATAGGCTTGCTTATGTATCACATCTCCACCACTAATAAATATGAATCCATGCAGAAATCAAAGGGTAGTGAAAAGGATTGTAACGGGGCTTAGGTAAATGTGGGTAAAAAGAAAAGAAAATTTTAGTTTTTGCAAATCAAGATATGTAGGAACTTCCTTGCATGACTCAAAAGCAACAATAATAGCACATTAGAACCATTTCCTTATTCCAAATAACATGCATCCCCTTTTTGCAACTTTTTCATATAGTTGGACCTTTTTGTATGCAATGGAGAACATTTACTTTGTCCAATCTTTCACATTCACAAGGGAATGTTTTCACTTCTCTCTTCTCTCTCTCTCTTTCTCTCTCTCTCTTTTTAGTGATTCTTTTCTCTAAAATCAACAAAAATTTTCTCATGCAATTCATTCCCACATACTCTCAACAAAATGTTCAACAATGGTAAACAAAGACAAATGTTTATGGCTCACAATGTGGTGTTACAACAAAGAAAAGCTAAGGCTTAAAATTGGCGAACTAAGGGTATATGTAATGTAACGACCTTTTAGAAAGTTTAAGTAGCTAACCTAGATGCCCTTATCATTTTAAAGCATGAATTCACAATGTGATCTCGACATGTACAACAAAGAAAGTTCTAGAATGAACATAACATATTTTTCAACACTCAACAAAGAAAATGCAAGTAAGGAAAATGCTCTTAGGCTCAAATACTCACACAATTGGTTCAATGCATCAAATATTGCACATTCTCATTCAATTCAATCATCAAATTTAATAAGATGCTTAAAAGTTTTCAAAGCAAAGGCTAATTATACTTGCCCTTTTCATGCTTTTCAGCTCAAATTACTAATGCATGTTAACTAAAAGTTATTCTAAACAAGTATCAAAAGAGTTAGAAATTTAAAAGATAAATTGTCAAGCATACTTAGAAGGATTTTGCAAAAATTTTCCAAAAAATTGGAAAATAACCAAATAACCACGAAAGCACCTCCCATACCTAAATCATACATTCTCTCCAATATATGGAAGATAAGCTCACATTCACAAGAAGTAGTGATAATATAAAGATAATAGAACAGAATAAATTCCCTGAATTACAAACATACAAGATGAAACATCCATGGGGAAGGAAGGCACGCTTTCCTTTGATGTGGTTGAGAGTGCCAACATAAATTGAAAATCAAAAATACTTCTTCTTATAACAATGAGTGCCTACAAATCATAAAAGAAAGCAATCAATAATAAGGCAAATGACACTTCCAAACTTAATCTTTGAAACTCATTCAGAAATTATAATAGTAAAATAGAGGACTTAGGATAGAGACATAATAAGTTCAAAAAGATAAAGCAATGTAATCCAAATAAAAATAACTCTATAGCCCACTACTTTCTTTATTGAAATGATTGTAAACCACTATAATTTTAATATTCAAAGAAAGATTGAAAAGGGTCTAAAAGATTAATGAGTTAATAGAAGTTCAACACACTATAGTACCAAGAAAAAGTGTGAAAGTTTGGTTGAAATAAAATAAAATGAGACTAGGCAAGAGAAAAAAAAATTGAATAGAAACAAATTTCTATCACATGATAACATGGTGCACCACATGCTACTATGTGAAAGTTGAAGAATAGAAAACACCACAATGAAAATGCACAAAACCATGGCATAGTTGGCCATACTACAACATGTTTTCTTTTAAAATACCTTTTCAATGAAGTTCATACATTGCAAACCACTAGTGTTTCAATTCTTCTTACCTATATCACTTTTGTTTGGCACATATATTTCCACCAATTCTTTCAAAAACTAGAAACTCAAAATAATAGAACCCATCAACCCATTCAAAACTCTACAATTAATCTCTTACTCGATTGCAAAAAGGAAATTTAAAACCAAAAAGACAAGGAAAAAATAATGAAAAGAGAAAAAAATAAAAATTGACAAGTGGGTAGAAGACTCTTATGCATAAGGCGTAGGCACGCCTAATGAAAGAAAATCTTCTATTTAGCAATTTCAAATTTAATTTTTTAAAATAGAAGATTACTTTCCTTAAGACATAGGCACGCCTTATAAAAGAAAGTCTTCTGGTCAAAAACGAAAATTACTTATTTTGATGTACTAAATAATTAAATAAAAATACTAACTAATTCAAATAATTATTAGAAAAAAAAGTAATCAATTACTAGGTTGCCTCCCAAGTAGCGTAATTGTTTAACATCGTTATGCTCGACGTTCTCTATCCCTCAAGTTATTAAATTTTTACTAATTTCTTGGACTACACCTACATTTTCTTTATTGATTTTGCACAAGCTGCCATTGCTTTCTTAGTCACTTTCAATTTGGCATTCAATTCAATTTGATTTATATTTTCTTTTCCTTCAAAAATATCCTGCACAATTAAATTAGCAACATTAATAGAATAAATTGAATGAGACTCATTAGAGTATTTCATGGCACCAAAAATGTAAAACTTAACAATTTCTCCATCAAACTCTACAGAGAGAGTGCCCCCATCCACATCTATTTTTGTTTTAACTGTTTTCATAAAGGGCCTCCTTAGTAAAATTGGGGCAGAACTTGAGACCGTGTCTTCTTATGTTTTTAGGATGCAAAAATCTGCTGGGAAAATCAATTCATTTACTTGCACTAAAACATCTTCAACAGTCCCTACCAAGTAAGTGTTAGAACGGTTTGCAAGTTGGATCACTATCCTAGTTTCTTTCAAAAGGATCCAAAATTAAAGTTTTGAAAATTAAGTATGGCATAACATTTATAAAGCTCTCAAATCAAGCATGGCACACACAATTTTCTTATTCCCAATCACACATGGAATTGTGAACATACTTGGGTCCTTGCATTTTTTGGGTAGAGCTTTTCGTGTGAGCATAGTTGAAACATTTTCCTCTACCTTAATCTTTTCATTTCGCTTAAGCCTCCTTTTGTTGGCGCACAACTCCTTCAAAAATCTAGCAAATTTTGGAATTTGTTTGATGGCATCCAACAAGGGTATGTTCACTTCCACATTTCTAAAGGTCTCTAAGATTTCTTTCTCATACACTTGTCTCAACTTCGTCAACCTATTAGAAAAAGGTGGAACAATTGCATTAGGAAATGTTGGCTTAGAATTGGAAAAAGAGGTTACTTTGATTGTGGTTCAAGTGTGGCTTCTCCTCCTTCTTTATTCTCATGCTCTCTTGCATCCTTTGGTTTTTCTAGTAGATTTGATCTTGCATCAATCTTCCAGGAAATCAAATATGGTATGCAGCAAAAGTTTAAAATTTTTTATTTCCTCCTAGGATCCTGATGAAGTGATTTCAAACCATCATGAAAAGTTTTATCTTTTACCGGTGGTAGATGATCTTTCTTGTGTGGAGTTGTTTGCTTGTCGAAACACTACAACACCCAAAAGAGCCTTGCCTCTACAATATCCACATGATCATCTCCAAGTCCTGAGTTAATTGTCACATAATTAACCAACGAAGAAGCAACAAAAGAACCGTTGGTACTAGCTGGAACTTTGCTTCCGGTTTCAGGTTTTGAATCTTCTCAAAACTTTAGTTTTTCTTGCTCTTTCCCACGCAAGAAGCAGCTATTTTTTTTCCCAAAAAATAGAAGAAAAACTTCGTATTTTGTATCAAATTCAGCTGAAATTCTTCTCAAGAAAAGGGCCAAAAAAGATTTGCTGAAAAAACAAGAAGATAGGTTGGGTTTTTGGTTGGAAAATTCTCTGTAGGATTTTTTCTTTCTCAAAGAAAATTAGCTTCAATTTTCTTGCAGAAAAGACATGAATTCTGAATCACACATTGGGTTGGTTGGCTACAGAAATTATAAGTCCAAATTTATAGAAAATAGATTAGGCTAAAACCTCTTCTAAAGAGTTTTATTTAAACTCCAAATTCTAATCTATTTTTGGGACTTTCTAAATTTCAGCTTTCCAAATTTCATTAGTTACCAAAACAAGAATCCCATTCTTATTTTGCTTCTAATTTTTGGCCATTGTATAAATTAATAAATCCAAAACTATGTTGGATTTCTTAACACAAAATAAAACCATTTATAAATCAAAAAATACCGATTTATACCGAAAACCATATAGAGTGCTATTCGCTATAGGATTCCTAAATTAACCAAAATTTATGACATGAATTTTACACTTCTTTTGGATACGATCTAAGTGTGAGGCCCAATAGGTTCTTATAATGTTGACAATGAAATAAAATCTATTTTATGCCATAAATATTGAGCGGTGTCTAATAACACATCAATGCTACCCAAGTTATAAGAATATTAGTAATTCGATATTACTTTTCTTGTGATAGATGTTACCATGCAATTCAATCCCTTTGCCCTAAATATCTTGATTGAACACAAGCCATGGAGCGTGTTACACTCGCATAGTTCAATCTTTGCGTTTCTTGATTCCCAAGTAGACACATCTAAGCAAATGAGCTCGATATCGCATATCGACTCATTTGAGCAAGGCCAAGCATTTTATGGTCTCACTTGATCAAGAGGTCCAAAGATATCACTCCCATTATATAGGAGGGGCAAATCCTATCTTGATCACTCAATATCGCACCACATGATTCATTATATATTCAATTGCCACTTTCATAGTTCACCTCACATTTAGTAACGTTTAGTAGCATCAAAACATGCAACTCTTCATGTTGGGATCTTTGGTTACCTCAAATCTAAGGATTACTTACACCATCATCACTATGAAAAATGCTTGTGACACTTCATATAATAACCCATGTAGTATTTTTCATGGTGGGTCAATCCAAAGATATAGTGTTCTCTAACATGTACCCATGTGTTGACTTGATATCTCATATCATGACACATTTCATCAATCACTACACATGCTAGTCTTAATGAATTATCATTGTCCCTTTAATGATAATGCTTGACTAGGGATTATTTTAGAATAATTAAATTCTATGAACATTATTATATTTATTCATAATACACATATATGAAATTAAACATAATAATAAATTGCCATAGATTATAAACATCATGATACATATATATATATGCCCAAACAATCATCACATGATTGGTCTTTAGGGCATAATCCAATAGATCTCCTTCCCACTTCTTAGTACAATTGCACTTGTATTTTCTTTTGGATTCACCATCGGCTATGAATGTAGCTTTCCAGAACTTTGTGCCTCCAACTTGCTAATAGATGTAGTCAGTTGGGTAATTTGGTTCCCAAAGCTCTTTTCTCCTAGTGTATTTGTTGAACATTAGTAGCAAGGGTTTTAACAATTTTTTCCAAGTGCATACTTGAGTTTGAAGATTGAGCTGGTTGTGGAGGTTGTTTATTATAAGTTTGTGGTGGGTATCTTTGTTGCGCTCATTGGTTCCCATAACTAAAGTTCAGATGATTCCTCTATCCAGGGTTATAATTATTAGAATAGGGATCATATCTCCATTGAGGTTGTCCAGGAAATCCTCCTACAACTTTGATTTGTTGATATGCATCTTTTTGCAGTGTAGGACACATGTCTGTGAGATGACCAGGTATTGAGCATATTCCACAAACCATGGTAGTTTGTGGATGACCTGTAGCCAGCTGACGAACCATAGCAGTTAGATCAGTAATTTGATTTTTCAACCTGGATGTATTATCTCATTAACTCGTTTAAAATTCTCTTCAACTTGGGTTCTAAATTGTTGGGAATTTTCTACCATGTTGGAGATCAGTTGCCTAGCTTGTACTGGTGTTTTGTTCACTAATGCTCCTTCACTGGCTATGTCTACCATACTCCTATCCATTAGTAATAATCGTTCACAGAAGTATTGGATGAGGAGATGCTCAGGAATTTGATGGTGGGGCCAACTAGCACATAGTTGCTTAAATCTTTCCCAATACTTGTACAGTGTCTCCCCACTAAATTTTCATATCCCAAATATCTCCTTTCTAATATTTGCAGCCCGGGATACATAGAAAAACTTTTCTAAGAACAATGTCTTCATCTCATCCCATGAGGTGATTGAACCAGAAAGAAGATAGTATAACCAATCCTTCGCCTTATCTCCTAAGGAGAAAGGGAAAGCTCTCAACTTAATTTGCTCCTCTGGCACTCCTTGTGGTATCATACTAAAAAAAAAGACATGGAACTCTTAAATGCTTGTGCGGGTCTTTACTTGCAAGACCACGAAAAGTGGATAATAAGTGAATTAAATCATATTTCAATTCAACACCAACATCTAAAGTAGGAAATTGAATGCAAAGAGACTGTTGGTTTAGAGTAGGAGCAGCCAACTCCTTTAATGTTCTATCTCCCATTTCTTGAGACTCGGCTATCACAAACTCGGTTGATTCCATTTCAATGTTCACCCTTGAAGATGAATCACCTTTTCTTTGCTTAGCCTCTTTTCTTAGTTGGTGAGCAGCCTTCTCAATTTCGGGATTATATTCTAATTTGCCTTTTTGAGAAGCACGGGTCATACAAAAAATAAAATATTAGTAACACTAAATGTTCAAAACTAGGAACTAATTGATTCCCTAGCAACGGTGCCAAAATTTTGACGGGTTTGTCAAAACTTGTAAAATTAATCACTGGTCCTCAAGTGATTACAAATTAAATTTGCAGCAGTAACAAACCAAGTCGAATCCCAAGAGAATTGAAATATAGTTCCAAACTTTGAACTATAAATTAAAAATAAATAAAACAAAAGGGAGTTTTTGGAATTATTAACTACTTGACTAAAATAAAATAAATGTTGAAGTAGAAAAATTAAAGAAATAAATACCAATCTTACTGAACTTCTGATTCAAGGGTTGATTACATTCAATTGCATCATTGATCATGGGTCACTTATAATCATCTTGCAAATTCTAGTATTTAACTCGAAAACTTATTAGGATAGCGTTCGATTTGAAATTAATGATAGCATTCAAATTGGTAAAAATAGTTAAACCAAGATTGTATAATTGAGATAGCAGTAATTATAAAATCTTATTTTGTTGATTCCCCTAGACTAATTATGTACAACATAATTAATCTAGTTGCTACTTGGTCCACTCATCCATGACAATTACAAATCACTAGACTCATAGATAGCAATAGAATGAAAAATATTAAATCAAATTGTCAAATTGACCAACACAATTCATCTTTAGAAAATAAAAACAAAAATCAACAAGTACTAAAATTGAAAGAAAGGAAGAAGAATTAAATTCAAGACCTCATAATGATAGCAATTGAAGCAATTTATTCCCATGAATCAGAAAGAAGTTGTTTAGCCACTCATGGTGGACAACATACTAACACTAATTCTTACTTTCTACTAACCTACTCTAGTCTTTACTCTTATTGTTTTAAAATAAAAGTGACAGGGTCTTTATATAGTGTAGCTGATAAGGTTTAGATAAGCCTAATCTTATCTAAATCTAAGGCTTAAATAAGATAAGATAAGCCTATGTCTTTGAAAATCAAATTCTTCCGCCTTAGCAATTGACAAGATTTTCTGTACTCAAGGAAGTCTTCTAGTCTTGGTTTTACTCTGTTGGACATGCCCACGCCTAGCATTTTGAAGTCTTCTGGTTGCATTTCTTACAAAAATCTTTCTTTTAATCTCTTTTTCTTCAATTCTCCATTTTCCATACCCAATACAAAAAGTACATTAAAATCAAACAATTTCACCCTATAATCAATTTAATATTGGGAAAATATGAACAAGAAATATATACATTTTAAGTTCTATCATATGTCTAAATAAACATGAATCATCCACATCCTTGTTTCGAATTATCCAAGCAATACAAGCACAAAAAAAAAAAAAATCTTAGCTGATTTTGAACATAGAGTTTTCTAATTAAATTTTAGAAACTTCATCAACAATCCATCTCATATAAAAGTGAAACAAGAAAATATCTCAAATTTTTTCAAAGGTCAACTTAATGAAATCAATGTAAGAAAAGTAAATACGGATCATAATATAATGTCCAAAGTCAGAATCTCAAAAACAATCTAAAAACACAAAATGTTTACATTCTCAAGTAAGTGTGAACCATATTAGAAGATTAATAGTTTCAACAAATAATGAGAAGAATATAATGATTTCACAAGGAGAATAGACAAAATGAGTGTCATAACAAGATCTCAAAAAATAAGAAAAATACAAGTGGATTGATAAATCCCCCACAATCTCTAGATGATATCATCATCAAATAGGTCATCCTACTTAGGATTCCACCCATCAAGCTCTCATCCATCTCCACCATCCCCTATAGATTGTCAAACATGAATTTCATATCGACATGAATTGAATCATTTGAGTAATCCACTAGTGTCTAGCTCTACTGAAAGAACTTAACACCACTACATCAAGCAGAGAAGACATATATTAATGTCATAAAGCATCAAATATCATTTCATAATCATCAAGCCCTAGTTTCAAATTTATGAACAAGGCTTAAACATTTTCATTTACAAAGAGCCAACAACTTAAGTTTATTTGAAGAGAATAACCAATTGTCCAATTCAAAGAACAAGACCAATAGTCAAATCATTCACAAACAACCTAGCCAAACGATGTCAAGTTTCAATTAAGAATAAAACCAATAGGTTTCTTAAGCAAACAACTATTTTTGTGTTTCAATTTGGAATGTCACAACCACTAACTCCTTTAAGTTAAATAGTATAACATCAAGTTTGAAATGAGATCATTTAACCAAAGAAGATAGTCCGGCCCAATTGGATTATGTTCATCAACTTTCGAATGACACAATCTTCCTAAGTAAAACCTCTGAATTAAGTTAAAATGTTATCTACATCAAGTTTGGAATGAGACAAATCACCCTTCTAGATTAGTCAGCGACGATCAACATCGATGAACACTTAACTGTGCTTATAATTTTGGCCAACAAGGGAAGTTCAATATTTCAAAACACACAATTAAATGATGATTAAGACTTGTATACATGGTCTTTAATCCCATTTCCCCCACTATTTTGAATATTCGATCTTTAGGCAAACCTTTTGTGAGAGCATCAGTCAAGTTATCCTTCGATCGCACATCAATCAAAGTGATAACTTCATGTTCTTTCAGATAATTCAACAATGCATATCTTAATCTCACATGTCTCATCTTCGAATTAAAGAGTGAGTCATTGGCAACTTGGACAGCTGCTTGATTATCACAAAATAGGTTTAAAGAGTTAATCTTTAGTTGAGTCAAAAGAATATTCATTATCAAATTCTTTATCTACTATACCCCTTCATCGGTTGAGACCAAAACAAAAAGTTTTGATTCCATAGACAACAATGCAATAAAAGTCAGTTTTTTGGATTTTTATGTAACAACAGCTCCACCCAAAGTGAATATGTATCCACTAGTGGACTTACTGTTTCTAGTTTTTGAGCACCATGAGGCATCAGAGTATCCATTCACAGTTAAAGGATAACCGGTATAACATAAAGCATAATCTTTAGTACCTTTAAGGTATCTCGGCAGCCTACTGAGGGCATCCCAATGCTCTTTACTGAAATTACTAGTGAAACAACTTAACATGTCAACCGTATAGGTTATGTCAGGTCTAGTGCAACTCATAGGATACATAAGACTACCAATTAGTTTTGAGTATTTTAATTGATCTACACTGGTCCCTTCATTAGGATTGAGTTGTTTATTACAGTCACATGGTGTCTCACTTGATTTGCACTCACTGTATCCCCGCGTAGAAAGTAGCTACCCAATGTAATAAGTCTGGCTAAAGGAGATGGCTTGCCTTCAAAGCTTATTTTCATACCAAGAATGGTAGTAATAATACTAAGATCTTTCATGTCAAATTTTTTAGCTAAAGAAGATTTCACGTCACTCGCTTTAGAATGATTAGAGCCAAGAATCAACATGCCGTCCACATACAGGCAAATGATGACTACCTTATTAAACATAAATCGATGGTAAAGGCATTTATCTAAATAACTGGACTAAAAACCATAGCTCTTTACCACTTTGTCAAATTTAAGATGCCACATCTTAGGTGCTTGTTTAAGACCATACAAGGATTTGTTCAATTTACAAACCTTATCCTCGAAACCTTTCATGATATACACTTCAAGTTGTTCCATGTAGATTTTCTCATTCAACCCTCTATTTATGAAGGTTGTCTTTGCATCCATTTGATGCACTAAATGGTGTTCAATAGATGCCAAAACAAGAAGAATTCTTACAATTGATAGATTACACATAGGTGAGAAGACATCAAAATAGTCTATTCCACTGCTATTTATAGCATTTAACTACTAAGCATGCTTTGTATCTAACTATTGATCTATCACTATTTAGTTTCTTCTTCAATACTTACTTGCAGCCTATAACCTTAACCCCCTTTGGCAAATCAACTAACTACCAAGAGTGGTTCTGTAGTAGAAAACTCATTTCATCATTTATGGCTTCTGCTCACTGTAAAGAGTCCCTAGATCTCATTACTTCCTGATAGGAGAATAGATCTTTCTCTAGCTGATAAGTGATAAAATTCTCACCAAAAATTTTAGGTTCTCTCTCCCTTGTAAATACTCAAAGAGTTATTGATTTAGATAGACTAGTGTCTTGAAGATTTGTTTCAAATTCATTCGATAATTCTGTAGACACCATAATAGAGCCATAAGCAGTCACGGCTATAGAAAGCCAGCAATACACAACAAGCAAAACAAAACCCAAGACTTAACTTGTGAAATCCTAAAACTGGTGGAATTAAGACCAAATGAATGAAGTGCCGCCACAACCTAGGGTTCTACCAGATTAATAAGATTCAAAGGCGCCACAAACTGATCAAGTTTAATAAGTCCGTTGTTCATTACAAGAACAAAGAGATTGAATCACTTAAACTTTCAAGGATGTAATGTCACAAAAATCTTCTAGTCATCTATATCCATTCATGTTTTTGGCCGACTGGCCTCTTTAAATAGGCTACAAGTTTGTCTTAACAAGGAAATAACTAAATCCTAATGCTAATCTAATTTCTAAATGAAGGGTGGCTGGTTTCCTTTAATTAATTAAAGGGCAACCTTAAAATAAAAAAGGAAATAAAAACCTAAAGTCAATTGGACTTGGAAGTTTGGCTCTTTAAGGCTTGCTTCAAACTTACAAATTTGGCAACTAAAATTACCTAATAATTTCGACCATAACAAAATAGAAACTAGCGAAGGTTGCCTTTTTAATTACCTAAATTCGGCCACCAATAATTAAAAATAAAAATATAAAAATTAATTAAATAACTTGGCCTACTATCACATTAGAATTTGGCCAAGGCAAAACTAGTGTTCTTCAAATTAGACTTGCAATAAATTAATGACTTGCAAGTCTTGGCCGCATGCTTGATGAGTTTGAATGTCTTGAATTAAACCACTTAATGGTTTCTTGAAGTTGTTTAGCTCTAACTCTCGTCATCGGCCCCGTGATATGCCTTAATGGATCAAATACGTGGCGAGTTGGTTGAACGGCTCCTGAATTCCCATCAATTAGGTTGAACAGCTCTTGGATTCTCATCATTCCCCCTCTCCTCAAAAGGATTCATCTTTAAATCTTCAACAACATCCTTGGGATGAAATCAACATACTTTGACTCCCTTAGAGAGTAAAAGAAATAGTTTGGCCAGGGAAAATGATGGCTTTTCTCTTTAGCTCTTCTTGAGCCACTCTTGTATTAGCGTTTTACCACTAATCTTTGAAGGCTCCAAGTTTGAACTGGAGGGTGGGAAAATTGTCTTTTTTCAAACATAAAATCAATGCGTGGAAGAGTCAAAACTTTATCAATTGGCTTGGGCTCTTGGTTTTGATGACCCCCATTCAATGGAATTGTTCTAATTGAGGCATTGAGTGTTTCTTCCTTCTCAACCATTTTCTCTTCATTGCTAAGTTGGAGTTGATTTTCAAAAACTTGTACATGGCAGATGTTCTCCCTTTGCTCATTATTTTCCACATTTAGAGCACTAAGTGATCTCATGGTCACTAAGGCTTCTTCTCCACTTAAAGACCCTTCATCACTTACCATTGAATGCATAAACTTCACAGTAGTAATTGTTTCTTCCACGACTGTATCTTCTTCATTGTCAGTTTTAGTCAAAGAAGGCATAGAATTATTGGAGTCACTATTAGAAATCTCATTTCCATCATTTAAAGTGATCATCACTCGTTGATTAAGACATTGGGCCGCTATTTGATCTTTGCCTTGACATTTAACGCAAACGATATCTCAACTTCTAGGGAACCGTGTGGGTTGCTCTTTTTTCTTGACTTCACTATTCTTGGAAGATCAACCCATGGGTTAAAGTCACTCTTCAAGTCAACTTTTTCATCCTAATTATTCTTTAACAGAGACTTACTAGGCATGTAGCTCGGTTTTGAACTTTTCTTCTTCAATTGCCTTTCCACCTTCTCAGCCATGTGGACCATCTCTTCAATTTCCAAATAATGGTAAAGTTCGATTACATCGGCTATTTCAGGATTTAATCCTTGCAAAAATCTAGCCATTGTCTTTTTCTTCTTCTATATTGGCTCAAATGAGTGTGACTTCTAACTCAATGAAGTATTCAGTGACACTCTTCAAACCTTGTTGTAAGCTTTGCAGCCTCTTGTACAACTCCCTATGATAATAGGATGGGACGAACCTCTTTCTCATAATTTTTTTTTCATTTATTCCCAAGAGCAGACAAGACGCTCTCCATTTCTCTTCCTTTGAGGTGATAAGTTGATCCCACCAAATTATAGTATAGTCGGTAAATTCAACCGCTGCTAGTTTCACCTTCTTTTTTTCATAATAACGGTGACAATCAAAGATTCTTTCAACCTTCTTTTCCCATTCTAGATATGCCTTGGGATCTCCTCCACCTTAGAAGGCTGGAATTTCATTTTAATGCTTCCCAAATTCCTATCAATTGTGTCAACTTGTTTTCGGCCTCTATGGGAAGTATAAGCCCCGTCGAAATCTTTACTTTGATCAGAACTTGAGGAACCTTTTCTCCTACATTTCAACTTTCTTGATGATGACTCATTGATGGACTTAACCAATTGTTCCATCTTATCGTCATTGGCTTGAAGGTTCATTTGCAAAGCATCAAGTTGGTCAGCTAAATTGGGATAACTTCGGTTTATATGTTCCGTCCAATCCTTAAGGACCTTTTGTTTAATTGAAGCTATTCTTTCTTTTGACATAATTCCTACAAAAGGTTAGCACAACAAAAACAAAAAACCAATAATATGAAAAGGTTTGTAGTAAGTATGAATAAGCTCTCGGTTATTTTTGTATGTCTCACCCCTCACTCAAACAATCTCTCTCTAAATTCTTGCTTGGAACAACAATCTTTATCAACCCTTGAGGAAACTTCGACCAAGGATAGCTCAATAAAAATTTATGAATTTAAGAAATAAAGACATAAGGAAGACAAAAATTAGAAAACTAGAAAAACTAAAATCAACTTGGAATTGGAAGCAAATATGGAAACTAAAAGGAATAGGAAACAAGACAAATCCAACTACAAAGTGGAATGGAATAAGGAAAGCTATTAAATGGAAACTAAATAAATCTGATATAGACTCTAGAAGAAAAGCAAATATGGAATTAAAAGGGAAAAAAAATGGAAACTACAAGGAAACAAATAGAAAAGACTACTAAAGGAAGGTAACTCTAACTAAGAAACCCAATACAACTAGGAATCAATTTGAGCAAGTAAAATCAAATTAGTAAATAATTCTTGCAACCCTTTTTGTACAGAATTTTTTTGGTCAAGATAGGGTACAAAGGTGCAAAATGTTTCGGCCAACAACAATTGCCAAGAAAGATAAGAACTCGGCTCAAGCAAAACTGCCCAATGACAAAATATCAGTGAAGAACTCTTCAGCCAAGATGCACCAAATTTCAATCAAAATTTCAGCCACAAAAGTCCAGACTCCGAAATTTCTACTGCCAAAATGGTTCAATTCTTGAAGCAACTAAAACAATTTTCAGCAAGGATTCTAGACAAGAAAAAAAAAAAGGCAGTGCGACTGGTTGGAACAATCCAACAAAATTCAGGAACAAGACAAAAAAAGTATGGGTTCAGGAATTTAGAAACTTGGAGCCACTTCTTGAAGCAATTTCGTCCACAATAATTCAAGAAACAAGGAGTCAAGAACTAGAATTCAAGAAACAAGATGTTAAGAAACAAAGATGCAAGAATTCAAGAACAAAAATTCAAGAATTCAAGAGTTCTTCTTCTCCTCTTCTTCTTTCTTTCTTCCGGTTTGATCTTTCTCCCTTTTTCTATTTTTTTTAATCGGCTCTTTCTTCTTCTACTTCTTCTTCTTCTTCTTATTCTTCTTATTTTGTTCACTAGTAAATATAAATTCACAGTAAAAATATCAACAAAAAGGCAGAAGAATTCACGAAAAGTAAATACAAAGATTATGGATGGACAAGTAAGGAGTTTAGAAATTCAGGATGAACAATCTCAAGCACTTCGGATTTTTTTTTCAAAAAAAAAAAAAAGGCAACACATTTTTTTTTCCATAGAATAACATAACCAAAATTATCTACACAAAAAGTAGGCAGTAAGAAAAGGTTTAACTGTGTCTTGAAAACTAGGGCTAAACAACTAATTTGATTACCACAAGAAAGCAAACTTTTCAACTACAAGAAAGATGGATATAAACAAGATTTTCATTTAAGGAAGCAATATAAACAGAATTATCTACAAAATTTTGAAGTTACCTAGATCTCTAATACCAAACTGATGCGTACCTCATGGCTATAGAGAGCCAACAATATGCAACAAACGAAACAAGACCCAAGACTTAACATGCGAAATCCTAGAACTGGCCGTATTGAGACTGAATGGATGAAGCGTCTCCACAATCTAGAGATCTACTAGATTGATAAGACTCAAAGATGCCACAAAATGGTCAATTTTGATAAGCTTGTTGTTCTTTACAAAAACAAAGAGATTGAATCACTCAAACTCTCAAAAACGTAATGTCACAAAAATCTTCTACTCATGTATATCTATCCGTGTTTTTGGCCTATTGGCCTCTTTAAATAGGCTACAAGTTTGTCTTAACAAGGAAATAACTAAATCCTAATCCTAATCTAATTTCTAAAGGAAAGGTGGCTGGTTTTCTTTAATTAATTAAAGGGTAGCCTTAAAATAAAAAAAGGAAATAAAAACTCTAAAACCAATTGGACTTGGAATTTTGGCCTTGTAATGCTTTCTTCAAACTTACAAATTTGGCTACTAAAATTACCTAGTAATTTCAACCATAACAAAATAAAAACCAGCAAGGGTGGCCTTTTTAATTACCTAAATTCGGCCACCAATAATTAAAAATAAAACTATAAAAATTAATTAGATAACTTGGTCTATTATCACACTAGAATTCGACCAAGGCAAAACTAGTGTTCTTCAAATCAAACTTGCAATAAATTAATGACTTGCAAGTCTTGGCCACATGGTTGATGAGTTTGAATGTCTTGAATTAAACCATTTAATGGTTTCATGAAGTTGTTTAACTTCAACTCTTGCCATCAACCCCGTGATATGCTTTAATGGATTAAATACTTGGCGAGTTGGTTCAACAGCTCCTGAATCCCATCAAGTGGCTGAACAGCTCCTAGATTCTCATCACCATGATCTTTAAGAAACTTTTACTTAAAGAAAATAGCATCTCTAGACTCTATAATGGCATTAGTAACTGTGTTTAGAAATTTTTCAATAGTACTGTCTTCTACACATTCTAAATACACATAGGCTATGGTTTTGGACCCCACCTTTGGTCACTTAGGATCTTGTATCCTCACATCAAGTTTTAAGAGTATCATATCTACAAGGATGCTTATGCATATCTCATAAAGATTTGAAGACAACTTAGAGTGCGATAACCTATTCAGGATGTGATTAGTAGTTAGAACTGCTTCTCTCCAAAGAGGAGAAAGGCAGCGCTTGTAAGTAACATAGAGTTTAACATTTCTGTTAATGTCTTGTTCTTAGGCTCAACTACACCATTTGATTGGGGTGAGTAAGAAGTAGTAGTACTTTTAAAAATCAACTTAACAGGTTATCTATTGATCTTAGTTTCTACACACACATCATATTTGTCAAACCAAATAGAAATGTCTAATGGGAGTTTTAGTAAGTTGTAGCGTTTTCCTGTAGTTTACATGTCCTAATCTGTTATGCAACAACTTTTGGATCAATCAAAGTTGAACTCACATGACATATGTTACGAATAGCTAAACTCAACCTATACAAACCATTAACCATGAATGCACATTCAAAATAACATGAGTTAACAGATAAAGTTACTCTACCATTTATAGTTGAAAAAGACATACGAACTTTATCAAGTAAACTCATAGATATCAAATTCCTTTTAAACAAATGTACTACTCTAACATGCTTTAGAGTTAGTAATTTACCTGAAGAAAGCACCAAGTTTGCAGTTCCAGTGTGAGTCACCTCTGTTTCACCATCATTACAATTCTCCATAGTGTTTTTCACTTCAGTGGTTTCAGTGAGTAAGTTCTTATCATTTGCAGCATGTCAAATAGCGCCACTATCTAACCACCACTCAGAGAAAGCACTAGTCTTTTTGTTAGTCATCATTGCAATGAAGACTTGTGACTTAGCTTTACTAACTAACATATTAGCCTCCTTTTGTAGTATGTCAGTATTTGGCTTCTTTGGTAGCTCACTCTGCCACCCAGTAACCCCACTTTCCACAGTTATTGCACTTGCCCTTCTTCTTCTTTTTGAAAATAGTCTTCTTGGCCTCTAATCAGAAAGAGGATTCACTCTTTGGTGACTTGGACTTTTTGGGAGGTTTCTTGAAATGTAAAACTAAGTTGGCAACTGACTTTTATTGTCCAACTTGTTCCAAACTCTTCCTAGCAATGTTTTGATCTTCAATGTGAATAGCCCTCTTTAATTCTTCCTAGCAATGTTTAGTTCTTTTAAGATTGAAATGTACAGACTAAAAGAACTCTATTCGGCAGGTTGCTTACTCAACTCAAAACCGACAAAGAGATTATCAGACAAATTTGATTCTTCCTCTTTCAGCTTGTTCCTCGTATTCTCAAGTTCAATCAATTGAGAAGTGATGCTCGAATTCGTATTGAATTTAAAATCAAAGAACTTCTTCACCATGAGTGTTTTAGTGATCCTCTTGCTTTTGGAATCGAGCATTTAAGTGATCACATATCTCTTTTGCGATCTTATACTCACTATAGGTCATAACTAAATAAGAATTCAGATAACTCAACAAGTAATATCTACAAAAATGTTCATCTTTTTTCCATTGATATTCATCAACATCCTCAGTAGGAGATGCAAAATCACTCAATACAGTGTAAAATATTTCATGTTCTTTCATGCCAAATTGAACATGCAATTTCCAACCATGAAATTCAATAGTATCAAATGCATGCAATTTGATAATATCATAGGAATTATATTTTGCTATTTTAGATAGAGCAGAGAGCAAGAAATAGTGCACTCCTAGGTTATACATCCTCTAACCTTAGTCAAACTACTATTTGGAGGAGGGATTAGCCAAAATAGATCTCAAAAATAGATTCATAGAGGCCAAAAAACCTTAAGATGGACTGCCCTTGTTGCACGGAAAAAGTCAATGGCCGATCAAACTACAGGTCAACGGTAGATCAAATCGCCAGCCAACTATTGGTCAACAGTCCAGTCAAACTCATATCAAACTCAACCGAGTCAACTCACTTGACTCGCCTCTATCAACTTAGTCCTTGACTCACCAAAAACTTTAAAAAACCATACACCACTCAACATGTTCGTCTCGATGAGTAGAATAAAACCCAAGTAGTTTCGCATGCTATAATCAACTATATTTTCTGGGATTTGGAAAGAAAAATTTCAGCCCACAAGAACTTCAAACCCAGATTTTGGCCAACTCCACCATCAGATCGAAAATCACCGTTAAATTCCTCTCGTCAAAAGTTTCAAGTAGACACCTTACTTGTTCAAATTTGACATATGCTGAAAATTTGTTTGAGGTATTTTGGTTTGAAGGAGTTTAGTAGCTTGAAGTATTACACGCTTTAAGTTGTTGGGCTGGAACTCACATGAGCCTTAACAACCAAACCTTCAATTATTTAGCTTTAGCTTATATGTGAATATACTATTTGGACTATATTTTAAATATATCCACCGAAGAATGCCATTCTTGCACCACATAGCTTCGATCCCAAGAAAATAATTAGGCTGACCCAAATCTTTAATTGGAAAATCACGCTTAAACTTGTCAATAATTGATTGAGTGAAACTCATATGACTGCCAGTTTTGGAACCATGAAAGCCAAGATTGAGAAGGGCATTAGTGAGAAACTTATACCATTGTCTCGGAGCCTGCTTTAAACCATAAATTAACTTACGCAACTTTCACACATAATCGGGATAAGCAAGATCAACAAAGCCTTGAGGCTGCATCATGTAAACATCTTCGTCCAGACTGCCATGAAGGCGTTGGACATATCATATTGATTCACTTTCCAACCCTTTGAAACAGCAATTGAAAGAATGATCCGTGCGGCTGCCGGCTTGATAACAGGACTATAGGTTTCGAAGTAGTCTATTCCTGGCCGTTGATGGAAGCATTTCGCCAGCAAATGAGCTTTGTATCGCTCGATTTGCCCATCTTTGCCATATTTGATGCAAAAAACCCACTTTACGCCAACAATGTTAGCTTGAAGAGGAGGCGGCACCAAATCCCAGGTTTTATTGGTCATCATGGCATTATATTCATTGCTCATTGCATTTCACCATTCTTGAGATTTCAAAGCTTGGGAAACTGTCTTGGGAACCGAGGTAGATGGAACATAATGAAGAAGTGCACGTGGTTCAAGTGTCCAGTTTGGGTTCTTTTAAGCATCGGATGAGTTCTTGCAAGAGCAGAATTAGTACTGAACTGAGTGAGATCAACCACAAGAGGTAAGTCAGGAGAAGTTGTGATAGGATCGGATAAGGGAGGAGTTGGTGTGAGGGTAGGTGTTGTAACCGAAGGAGAGTTAGGCTGTTCAGTGGGATTGGAGGTGTACTCAAATTTGTGGACTGAGATAAAGGAGGATCAAGCACGTTGCTTGGGCCATGCATGGGATTGACGTGCGGATAAGGGAAAGGAGGGACAAAAACAGTTGCTGGAGGATTATTTGGGAGTGTAGGTGTTGATTGGATAAGGATAATGAAGCACCACAGTTATTTTCTGATTTTTTTTTTTTTTATTTATCAAAAGGAGGTATCACACATTTTCCCCAAATTCCCTATCGGATTAGGGATTATTGAGCACACACTACGCATTAACCAGTAGGATACAAGACTAATCCTCAGCACCCACCTCAAATACTAGCGTGAGACTAATCCTCCTGGTCCACCAAGACTCACCCCAAATACTGAGGGCCAACAGCAGGCGGAAACTTGAACCCAAGTATGCCTGACATGGTTCGATGGAAGGTGTGAAATCCTCCAAGACATACCAGCTGCTCCTCCCCAGGGAGACCATTATTTTCTGATTGGAATGGGAAAACCTGCTCATCAAAAATAATATGCCATGAGATATGAAATTTTTTTAACAAAAAATCAAGACACCAAAATCCTTCATGAATTTTACTATAACCAAGAAACACATGTTTACTGGACTTAGGAGACAATTTATTGGTAGAATATGGTTTTAACCATGGATAACATAAACAGCCAAAAACACGCAAATTAAGATAATCAGGAGTTTGTTTAAACAACTTAATTATTAAAAGGATTATCAAATTTAACAGTTGAGTAGGAAGCCTATTTATTAAATATACTGCAGTGTCAAAAGCAAAATTTCAATAAATATTAGCAACTGAAGAATGACAAAGTAAAGATAACCCAGTTTCCACAATATGAAAATGTTTCTTCTCAGCACAACAGTTTTGCTCAGGAGTGATACCATTTACAATTAAATATGTAGTTAAGGGCTGATACTCACCACCCCTCAGCTTGAAAATTTTTAATTGGACATTGGAAATATTTTTCAACTAAATGATGAAATTTAATTAAAACACTTAAAATTCTGATCCATACAGCAAAAAATAAATCCAAGTATACTTAGAAAAATGATCGTAAAAAATAACATAATATCTAAACCGTTTATAGAGGCAAATGGGGATAGGCCCCAAGCATCAGAACAAACTAATTCTAATGGTTGACTTGCTTCAAAAGAAGACTTAGGGAAAGGCAACTTATAACTTTTACTAACTGATCAAGCATGACACAAACTATTTTTATTATTGGAAACAAGAGACAAATTATTTTGACTAAGAACTTGATGAACAATTCGTTGATGAGGATGACCAAGACGGTTGTGCCAAGTGGAAACCGAGCATGCAAAAGCTTTTGGAGAAGGGCTTGATGACGCAGCAGAGTCAGGAGACAACAACATGGAGTAAACACCATTTTCACTCTCGCCTATGTGAAGTGGTTGCTTCGTGCGGATATCCTTGATAACAAAATAAGTGTTAGTCTTAGTAAAAGAATTAACAGAAACAAGATTATTGCATGATGTAGGAACAAATAAAATATCAGACAATCGAAAATATTATTATTGGAATGAAATAAAGTCGAACCAGTTTTAGAGCTTGGCAGTGTTTTGCCATTTCCAATTTTAACCTCACTAGGACCATGATAGTCAAGATGAGTTTGAAGATTATCCAAATCAAAGGAGATGTTGTAAGTAGCTCCAGTATCCATTATCCAATTGTGTGAATGTGGTGCTCTCAGGTGAGATGAAGCAAAATTGGCTATTGGTCGAATGGTGTTTGGATTATCTTGTGGCTGTTGAACTCGTGGTGTAGAACACTGACGTGCAACATGGCCATAGCCATGACAATTATGACAAGTTAAATTCGGTGCATCAGATGAGTAAGAATTGAAGGCTGCATTATTATTGGATCGATTGCTATATTATCCTCTTCCTCGACCACGGTTTCTGCCCTCTCTACCATAGTTAAAATTCTGCTGTCTTGGAGAAGAATCAGGGGCTGATTGATTGGTGGCAGCGGCATAATGGGCTATTGGCAGTACATTATTTTTTACAGAATTTTCCCTTGAGAGATTGTCCTCCTCACTAATTAGCAAACCGTATAGATCATCATATGAAACCTGGTCCATACGTTGCTCCAATCCTCTAACAAAAGGTCGAAATTGTCTTCCCAAGCCATTTACGATGACTTGAACCAAATCTTCTTGATTAGCAGGGCTTCTCAAAGCCTAGAGCTGATCATACATTCTCTTCGCGCATTGCACATATTAAGTGACAAATTCATTCATTTCTTTTTCCAATCTATAAAACTTACTCTTGATCGTCCGAATCTGAGCTCGAGAACCAGATGCATAGGTTGTGGCGAGCTTTTGCCATGCTAGGCGGGCTGTAGGCACACCAACAATCTGAGGTATAAAGCTTTCGCTCATGGATCCAATTATCCAGCTAAGAACAAGCTAGTCCATGCGAAACCAAGAATCAAAGTTTTTGGATTAGGCTGCCCATTGAGTTCTTTTGGAGGTGGAACTGATGTTTCATCTATATGATGAGCAAGGTTATAGCTATTGAGCAAAAGAAGAAGTTATACTTGCGAAAGTAAATAATTTGTTGAATTCAATTTTATCCGTAGCTAATGCTCAATGTTTGGTAAGGCAGTAATAGAAGAACTTGATGTTGTTGTTTGTGATGTAGAAAGAGTTTGAGAAGAGTTTGAAGAATCGGTTTCCATTGGTAGAGCTCTAGGTTGTTGGACCTCTTGAAGACTCTGATACCATGTAGAGACTGTGACAAGAATGGCAATAGTATTCATTCATATGTTTGAGAAATATTTATACAGGAGTTTGTTGTAATGATAAACCATATCAACCTACAAGATTAACAAGTAAAAGCTATCCATAGAAGTGGTTACAACAATAAAATTTTATCTCCTTATCAGTAAGTTAGTATCCACATTGATACATATAATAAAATTTATAATAAAATTTTTGTAATTAACATGACTTTTACATAGCAAAAATCACTAGAAAACACTCACTCCAATCATTCAGTACATGTTTGCCACTTGAATATTTCATGTTGATGTATATATGAAAGAAAAATACATAAAATTTTGAAGGATAAATTTCAAATTGTGAATTAAATTCATTTTTCTTTAGGTTAAATTTGTCCAACTGTAGTTTAAAAAGAATTAAAGACAAATTCCCTTTAGAATAAAATGAAGTTTTGCTGAATGTACTATGCACATAATATTCTAACCTACTAATAACAAAAGAAATGTAGTGCAGAATTTTCTAACTATTGAAGGCTTATTTTTTTGTAGCAAACAAGTCACCAACTAGATTTTTTATAGTAATTCAATGTTGAACTTGAAAGGTTACAACTCAAAATAATTGAGAGTTGTGACTCTTGATAATAAAGAGTTATAACTCTTGAGTTGTGACTTTTTGGTATGAAGAGTTCTTGAGTTGTGACTTATAGAAATGAAGAGTTATAACTCTTAGCAATGAAAAGTTGCACCTTTTCAACTTTTTATTTTTCATTTTTCAAAATTTTTAGAAATCTTCAACACTTAGTCACTACAAAAATTCACTAAAAGTTTTAATGTAAACATTTTTACTCTTACTATAATAGGAGGTTGAATTCTCATCTATTGTATTTGTAATGAAATGAAAGAAAAAAAAAATCTCTATTTGCAATGGAATATTGAATTTCACTAACAGTATAAGGGGTATCAAGTCAATAGTATAAAGTACTAGTATTTGTTTTCTTTTATAAGCAAAAGATAACTGATGGGTAATGTACCAAAAATGTATTTGCTAATAGTAGAAGGGTTTTTCTTTTATCAAGACAAAAGTTGATAAACGTATCAACTTCATTTGCAATGAATTAAAAAAATAAAATTATTTTGTAGCGAATGAATTAATGTAAAAGCGTAGGGATATCAAATTAATATAATAGTATAGAGGTATAAAATTAAATCGACAATGTAATAGGTAATGTACCAAAAATGTATTTGCTAATAGTAGAAGGGTTTTCTTTTATCAACAAAAGACAAAAGATGAACAACGTACCAACTTTATTCACAACGAATTAAAAAAATAAAATTATATTTGTAGCGAATTGATGTAACAGTATAGGGAACTAATATAATAGTATAAATGTATCAAGTCAACAATATATATATATAATTCAGATTACTGAGTGTGTGTTAGCTTTTAGAGTATTTGTAATAACTTTTCATAACGACTAATGTGACAAGTATGAAAAGACAAAATTGTTCCTTATTATTTTGCATGTTTTAAGAGATGTGTTAATTGAATTTTAACATTTCATATTTGCCATATCAGTCACTATAAAAGTCACTATGCATATCATTGCTCTTTCTTTTATAAATAAAAAACAAAAGATGGGTAACGCGTAGATGCATACCAATTTATACTTTCATTAACTAATTGTGTGTTTAGTTTTGTTTATATTTTAGTGTATGTGTCACACTCCAATTCCGAAGTATGACACGGTCATATTTTTAAGATATCAACCCCAAAAATACACAGTCTGCCTTAATTCAATGTAACTAAACCCAAAAATAATTCTATATCCAGCAAATATAAAAATAGCATAACCTATAAGCTTTGCATTAATCAAATCTAAACATCACAATTCCTCAATGTCAAATATTTTAAAACATAAATATCCAAAAATTCAAAGAATATAACTGTCTCAACCTAGATCTAGTTCACTCTTTATTCATAATCTTATAGAAACACTTGATATCAAAGGTCCACATATTCAAACCCAAGCATTATTTAATCCACAAAAATAATTAACCACATAACATGATGCGAACCTTCGCAAGTAAGTAAGATAGGTATTTCCTTATGGGAATGAGCATGATTGTTTAGAAAACATTATCAGAAATATTTTGCCAAAATATGACATTTGAAAGAAAATCACCCTTTAAAATAAACATTCCATATAGAACATCTATAGAAAACACATGGCAACAATATAGGTAATAATTATACATTATTTCATTCATTCATAAAGCTCAAAAATAACCCAAATCACATTTGGTTTAACTAGATCTAGTCTTAACTGTTTTCCTATTAGGTAGGTCATTATATTGGGGTCCTAGCTATTTATCCCCCTAGAGAAGCCATTACATTAAGTGGAACATGTTTTTACCAATGAGTTATCAAGCATTCATGAGTTTTAATATTAAATAAACATTCACAAATCACAATATACACTTTTATATACACCAAAAATATAGATCTGTTCATTCCAAGTTATCAATAACAAATTAGTATTTCAAACATAATTTTTGTGTAAATAAAAAAAATAGCAATAACAAGTGAAAATTATTCAAAATATTTGAAAAATATTCCCAATATCATAAATTAACAAAATTTATTATCAGTAACACATCAAGATTTTAAAATAATCTAAAAAAATTGAAAAATACAAGAAAATACCAAACTTACTTACCCCTAAACAGCGTTGTAACCCAATTTTGATAATCTAACCTAGGTATTCAAATAGATTTTGATTTCCTTTGCCTAGAAAATAAACCCAATACCCCAATTAATCAAAGTAATGCTTGATTGTAATTCTATAACTTTCCAAATCCCTTGATGAAATCTTATAACATATCAAATCCTAACGATTTTTAAACAATATATGATGTAATCTTACCTCTTCTTTTTTTCTCATCACATTGGATCAATTCTTGTAGTTCTCATCCCCAACAACCCAGAAGCTTTCTTCCCCTTTTCTTTGTCATTCTATTTTTCTTTAGGGTTTCTAGATTTCTTTTTTCCTTTAAATATCAAACTACATATTAGGGTTTTTAATAAATAAGATAGGTAGTTATCTTATTGCTTTCAAATTCTTATATAGGTAATTTTAAATAATGCATTATTATTATTATTATTTTAATAATTATTTATGTAAAATGGGTATGGGTATTACATTCTACCCCCCTTCAATTAAGTTTCGTCCTCGAAACTTATCAGTCCTAACAATCACATTATTATCTAAGTTTTAATCTCAACAATATCAATTTAAACTAACAATTATAAAATGTTGCCTGATTGCATATTGTCATCTTGTCCTATGTCTTGCTTTGAAAGAGAAAATACACGAGCATTAGTTTTGGGCTTCTATGGTTCCTCTGTCTTTGCTCCCCCTTGACTCTTTACATGACAATTATAAACCTTATGACCTAACTTGCCACACCAAAAACAGACACCACTTTTAATATGGCATTCTCCTAAATGGGTTCAATGACAATAATAACACTCCTTACATTTGCCTCTAACATTTTTAGTTAGCTTTCCAATTTCATGCTTCTTATTTGGCTGTTCATCACTATTTTCTGATTTGGGTCTCTTCTTTCCCAATTCAGGCTCACTCCTCTTGATATAATTTTCAATTCGAATTGTTTTTCTAAAACATTCCTCATAACTATTAGATTCCACTACAGCTTGTTGTGCTCTAATCCGTGGATTTAATCCATCTTCAAATCTAAGTAATTTGAAATGATCTTTTGCCATTAGATCTGGGGTATATTTCCCTAAAGAGTTAAACCTACTAGCATATTCAGTAACTGACATTTCATCTCTTTGATTCAATGTAAGGAATTCCTTTTGTTTCTCTAAACACATGGGTTTTGGAAAATAATTCTCCAAAAACACTCTCTTAAACTCATTCCATGTTAAGGGATTCTCTGCTTGGTCATAAATTGGGGCAGTATGCTCCCACCATTCCTCAACATCTCCAGTTAAAAATGGCACTACTATTATAGTTTTTATGTTTTCAGGCACACTATAGACCTTAAAATTTGCCTTTAATTCTTTGAGCCATTTATTTGCTCCTTCAAGGCCAAAAGTACCATCAAAGGTAGGCATATGGTTTTTCTTCAAAAAATCATAATATGCAGTTCGCGTAACTCCTTTTTGTCAAACAGAGAGTTTTCCAGAGAAAAATACCACCTATTTTTTATTATATTTCCTTATATTTACTTTTACAAGAGATGAGTACATATATATAATTTTCCCTACAACTTCGGCTGACTAACCAACCCTATACGAATATAACTCCAAATATAGCTCACGCCAACACTCCCCCTCAAGTTGGTGCATAGATATCACTAATGGCCAACTTGTCAAGTGAGCTATGGAACACTTTACTTGAGACTGCCTTCGTTAGTATATCAGCTAATTGATCCTCAGACTTCACAAAAGGAAATTTAACAACCTTTGTATCCAAATTTTGTTTGATGAAGTGTCGATCAACCTCGATGTGTTTAGTTCTGTCGTGCTGTACCGGATTATGTGATATGTCAATCGCCGCTTTGTTGTCACAAAAGAGTTGCATTTCGGCCCTTGGAGAATACCCCAACTCACACATCAGTTTTTTCAACCATAACAGTTCACAAAGACCCTTTGCTATTCCCCTAAATTCGGCTTCAGCACTAGATAATGCAACTACTTTTTGCTTTTTACTCCTCCATGTCACCAAATTTCCCCCCACAAATGTAAAATATCCTGAGGTTGACCTTCTGTCATGCAAATTACCAGCCCAATCCGCATCAGTATATCCTGCAATTTCCAAATTCGGTCCTTTCCGAAACCAAAGTCCTCGCCCGGGTGCACCTTTTAGATAACGAAGAATTCTCTCAACTGCACTCATATGATCTTCACTAGGTGCATGCATAAACTGACTAACAACGCTAACTGCATATGCAAGATCAGGTCGTGTATGCGATAAATAAATTAGCTTTCCAACCACCTTTTGATACCGCTCCTTGTTCGTTGGTATTTGATCAGGATATTCGGCCAACCTGTGATTTTGAACAATAGGAGTATCTCACGTTTACAATCTAACATCCCTACTTCAGAAGCAAATCCGAACATACTTTCTTTGGGGACAAAATCCCTTTCTTGGATCTTGCAACTTCTATTCCCAAGAAATATTTCAAGTTCCCTAGATTTTTCATCTCAAACGTTGTAAACAATTTATCTTGAAGTAAAGCAATCTCATTTAAATCATTCCCAGTAATAATCATATCATCAACATAAATGATTAAGGCCGTTATCTTCCCCTCCTATCGACGAAGGAACAAGGTGTGGTCGGACTCACTTTGCAAATAACCATACTTCTTCATTGCCGCACTGAACCGGCCAAACCATGCCCTTAGTGACTGTTTCAATCCATAAAGAGAACGCTCAAGTCGGCATACCATACTGGGGTTGGACAGAGAACTGTACCCAGGTGGAACATCCATATATATTTCCTCCTCCAGATCGCCATGTAAGAAGGCATTCTTCACATCAAATTGTTGTAATGGCCAACCTAAGTTAGCTACAAGTGATAAGAGGACACGAACCGTGTTCAGTTTTGCAACAGGGGAGAAGGTCTCTTGGTAGTCAATCCCATATGTTTGGGTATATCCTTTCGCCACCAGTCTCACCTTATATCTCTCAACGGATCCATCCGATTTGTATTTGACAGAGAACACCCATTTGCAGCCTACTGTCTTCTTTCCGTCAGGTAATGGCACCAACCTCCATGTTTTATTTTTTTGCAAGGCTCTCATCTCTTCCTCCATCGCCTCCACCCACCTAGGATCCTTCATTGCCTCCTGTACCCCATTTGGAATATGAATAGAAGATACATTCATCACAAAGCTCTTTAGGGATTCAGACAACTGCTTGGTACATACATAATTTGCGATGGGGTAATTTGATTTTTTTCCTGCAGCACCAAGAGAATATCTGTTGGGTGGCTTTCTGCGATTAATCCTGTCAGGCAACTTATAACATGTAGACATATTAGAATCATGTGAGTCATAATTGCTTACCTCATGAATATCCTCAGACATTGGGATAGGTACTTGAGAAGAGATGGACTGTACAGTACCAACTGGAGTCACAACTAGATCAAGGCTTTCAAAGACCAATCAAATCTCAAAGATCCCTTCTTTCAGCAACATCACGCCCATCATGTCCATCATCCCCAATATCGTGCTCATTAGTATCTTTTCCACCGTCTAAACCATCATCACAACCTTTTTCAACATCATGTTCATCCGGGGCACTGGCCAAACCACCTCCACCTCCACTCAACAATTGACTCTCATCGCCACTTCCATTTCCATTAGTAGCACCATTAGCACTAACAGTCACTCTATCTCACCAATTTACCCTTTCACTATGCGTCTCCCCCTGAAAGATAGAACTGGTAGATGGGTAGAAGCTTTCTCCCTCGATCAAAGTGACATCCATAGTCACGTACGTACGCCTGGTGATAGGATCGTAACATCGATAGCCCTTCTGGTGCATGCCATAGCCGATGAACATGCATCGAAGAGCACATGGGTCCAGTTTAGAACGTTGAGTCTTGTGAATATGCACAAATGCAACACATCCAAAGACCCGTGGGGAAATAGTCAGCACCGAGGGAAGAGGAACAAACCGGGAAAGTGCTTCCAAAGGTGTTGCAAAATCCAAAACTTTGGAAGGATCCGATTTATGAGGTGAACCGCAGTGTCCCAAAAACGAGAAGGGACATGCCGTTCGAAGAAAAGAGCTCGAGCTGTTTCCAAAATATGTCGGTTCTTCCGTTCGGCGACTCCATTCTGCTGGGGTGTTTGTGTACAAGAAGACTCATGAATAAGACCATGCTGATAAAAATATTCAGAGAGATATTGATTTATATATTCACCACCATTATCACCGCGGAGAACCTGAAGCTTGGCATTAAATTGAGTCTGAATCATGTTGTGAAATCCCTTAAACACATTAACCACTTCACTCTTGGTTTTCAGCAAATATAACCATGTCATCCTAGTGCAATCATCCACAAAAAGCACAAACCAACGACTCCCAGAAATACCAGTAATGGGTGAAGCACCCCAGACATCAGAGTGAATCAAGGAAAAAGGTAAGGCATTTTTATTAAAACTAATAGGGAAAGGCACCCTATGGCTCTTGGCCAAGATGCAAGTCTTACAATTAAAATTAGAATCCTTCAATCCAACAAATAAATTCGGAAGTAATTTATGCAAATACACAAAGGACGGATGTCCTAAACGTCTATGCCAAAGCCAAATTTCCTTTTCTTTATGACTAATAGTGCCACGAACCTGATGAACTCTGCCCAAAGTGAAGTCGCCAAGGTAATACAGACCCCTTTTCTTAGTACCACGCCCAATTACCGTCTTGGTGAGGATATCCTGAAACAAACAAAAATTGGGATACATTAGTGCGACACAATTCAATTCTTCAGCTAATTGGCCAACAGAAATCAATTTTGTGAACAGTGAAGGAACAAGAAGTGTATTCTGCAAAGTCAATGTTGGTGACACCACGACAATACCAGCCCCGGTCACAGGGGACGACACCCCATTGGCATGAGCAATACTATCTCGTCGCAGTTTAGTGGCACAAACAATATCATCTGAGTCATACGTCATGTGTTCGGTTGCCCCAGAATCAATCACCCATTTATCGCATGTATTATCCCTTAGAACAGCCAATGCATAACCAGAGGTACCATGGGGATTACCTGTACCAGGAGTCTCAGGCTGAATAGAAAGATCACTCTTGGGTATTAAGGAGAACGTAAGGTCAGTGGAGTCCGCACTAGCAAGCGCTGCCTTACCCCGTCCACCCTCATTACTGTCGCCACTAGCCTTTTTCCGTGCTTGAAAATCCTTCCACCAATCCAGGTAACCATGGAGCTTAAAGCATGTCTCCTTGGTATGCCGGGTGTTCCCACAATGTGAACAGCCCCCGGAGACTTCCTTAGGTCGAGAAGGAGCATTGGATCGACCTCCACCCTGCTTAGTCATTTGCAAAACGGATTGTGACCCACCTTGTTTACGTCCTTGGACAATCATTGCACCTGAACCTTGAGAAAGCTCAAACGGATTGAGCATCACAGCTTGTCGGGTGGCTTTGCGTCGAACCCGTGCATAGGCTTGTTCAACCGTGAGAAAAGGCTGTATAGAAAGCACTTCTACACGGACGTGATCGAGGCGATCATCCAATCCATCCAGAAATATGTATACCCTGTCCTCCTGAAGAGCTTGGTTGTACTTCGCAATATCAGTAGGGCATGTCATTGGGTTGGGTCTCCGAAAATCTATCTCCCTCTATAATCCTTGGAGATTATTGTAATAGGTCACAAGAGTTCCGCCACCCTGCTTCATTCGAGTCATCTGTTTTTTAAAGTTGTAAACTTGGGAGGTGTCTGAACCATCAAAATATGTTGTGGCCACGGCATCCCACACCATCTTGGCTGATGGATACCGAATAAAATTACCAATTAACTCAGGAATCATAGAATTAATCAACCACCCCTTAACCATGGAGTCCTCCGTCTTCCACTTGCGGTATTGGGGTTCAGTTGTCGGAGGTTGAGGCAATTCACCATTGATATATCCTGCCTTATCCTTCCCTAAGATAAACATCTCAGCTACTTGTGACCATAATCCATAATTGGAGCCATCTAATTTGATGGCAATCTGACCCATAGAAGACTCATATGTAGAAGTCGAACTGTGAGTGGGTGGTTGCGTCAAGATTTCTGTAAGTTTTGTGGTGAGGTTCTCAAGAAGAGAAGCTGTATTCGAATTCTCTCCTTGTTCTTGGTGTGGAATCACTACACTTGGGTCTGTCATGGTGGAATCACAAACAAAGCCAAAGACGTACCGGACAACCGCTTAGGCGCAAATCAATTCAAAGAAATTGATTTGGTGAGGATGGTCCACAAACAAACAGAGCCAATAAAGTCAAACACGTGAATGCCGAAAAACAATTCAAAGAAAAGCAAAGCAATTCAAAGGAATTGATTTGATGATGACGGGTCACGTGCAAACAAAACCAACAGATCCAGACACGGTTTGAATGGCGCAAATCAAGTCAAAGTAAAGCAAATCAATGCAAAGAAATTGATTATCTCTGCACAAACAAACAAAAACAAGGAATTGGGAGTACTTCACTTCCACCAACGAAGCAAACAACGGATCGGCTCACGTGCAAACAAAACCAACAAAGCCAGACATGGTTTGAATGCCGCAAGTCAAGTCAAAGAAAAGCAAATCAATGCAAAGAAATTGATTATCTCTTGCAGCGGCGATCAAGATAAACAAGGAAACCTGGAGCAAAATTGATGGCGGTGTTGATGGTTGACCCAAGTAAGGTTAGGGTTCCCGCTCTGATACCATGTCAAACATAGAGTTTTCCAGAGAAAAATACCACCTATTTTTTATTATATTTCCTTATATTTACTTTTACAAGAGATGAGTACATATATATAATTTTCCCTACAACTTCGGCTGACTAACCAACCCTATACGAATATAACTCCAAATATAGCTCACGCCAACACTTTTCTCACAAGCGTTTTTCCTGTTCTTGTTGGAGTCGTTATTGATCTTCTATAACATTTTGATGGTTTTGCATAATTTTTTGTTGACGTTGCATCATTTACTGATGACTCTTCATTATGTCGCTCATCGTGCTACATTTAGCTTCCACTTCTGGTAGTGTCACTATGGTGATATTCGTGAGGATAGGTGGAGGAGGAGGTGCAGCGGCAGATGTACCAATTTGACAATCCATATCAACTATAGCCTCATCTTCATCCTCTGTCTCAATTTCAACATTTTCTATAGGATCTTGCTCTTGTCTCATGATCTCTTCTGTCTTATTACGTGTCATAACCTATACATAATATCAAATTAAATCACAGTTTTCTTAAATAGGTGTATACTAATGTCTACATAATTTTAACATTTCCCTAACTCCTACTACAAAAATCGTAACCTTTCTCTAATACCACTAAATGTCATGCCCCAATTCTGAAGTATGACAAGGCCTTATTTCTAAGGTATCAACCCCAAAATACGCAGCCTAACTTAATTCATTATAACTAAATCCAAAAATAATTCCATATTCAACAAATATAAAAATAGCATAACCTATAAGTCTTACAGTAATCAAATCTAAACATCACAATTCCTCAATATCAAGTATTTTAAAACATAAATATCCAAAAATTCAAAGAACATAACTGTCTCAACCTAGATCTAGTTCACTTTTTATTCATAATCTTATAGCAACACTTCATATCAAAGGTCTACATATTCAATCTCAAGCATTACTTAATTTGTAAAAATAATTAACCACATAATGATGCGAACTTTCGCACAGTAAGTAAGATAGGTATTCTTTATGGGAATGAGCATGCTTGTTTAGAAAACATTATCAAAAATATTGTACCAAAATATGACATTTGAAAGAAAATCACCCTTTAAAATAAACATTCCATATAAAACATCTATAGAAAACACATGGCAACGATATAGGTAAAAATTATACATTCTTTAATTCATTCATTCATAAACCTCAAGAATAACCCAAATCACATTTGGTTTAATTGAATCCAGTCCTAACTATTTATCCCATTAGGTAGGCCATTACATTGGGGTCCTAACTATTTATCCCGTTGGGGGGGGGGGCATAACATTAAGTGAAACATGTTCCTACCAATGAGTCATCAAACATTCATAAGTTTTAACATTAAATAAACATTCATAAATCAAAATATACACTTTTATATATACCAAAAATATAGATCTACTCATTCCAGGTTATCGATAACAAATTAGAATTTCAAACATAACAAGTGAAGATTATTCAAAATATTTTAAGAATACTCCCAATATTATAATTTAACAAAATTTATTATCAGTAACATATCAGGGTTTTAAAATAATCTAAAAACATTTGAAAAACATTTTTTAAAAAATACCAAACTTACTTACACCTGAACAGTATTGTAACTCAATTTTGATAATCTGACGTAGGTATTCGAACAGATCTTAGTTTCTTTTGCCTAGAAAATATACACTAGTTAATCAAAGTAATACTAGATCATGATTCTTTAGATTTCCTAATCCCTTGATGAAATCTCATAACATATCAAATCCTAACAATTTTTAAATAATATATGATGTAATCATACCTCTTCATGTTAGATCGATTGTTGTAGTTCTTACTCCCAACAACCCAAAAGCTTTCTTCCTCTTTTCTTTATCGTTCTATTTTTCTTTAGGATTTCTAGATTTTTTTTTTTTAATAAATAAGGCAGGTAGTTATCTTAATGCTTTCAAATTCTTATATAGGTAATTTTAACTAGTATATTAGTATTATTTTAATAATTATTTGTGTAAAATGGGTTTGATTATTACAGTATGACTAAATATAAGTGAGGTAAACACTACAAAACATGTTATTCCCCTAAGATTTATAAAATTTCATTCTCATTTATTTTTTTTGTTAAAGTGGAAAATGGACAGGAATCACACTAATATTGGAATTTGTTTACATATCAATGCTATTTTAAAGAGTGACAATTTTATTTCCAAAATACCCTAAAATAGACATTGCAGGACTTTCCATTATTCTTCTTCAATTATGAATGGCAAATGAATAGGTTAGGTCATTCATAAGTTTGGCCACTCATGATTGTAATTTTATAGGATATGTGTCAAGATTATACCTTATAAAAGATAAAAATAGAAATATTCCAAAAAAAAATTGAATATACTATTGACTGCTTTAAGAACAGAACATTACAATTGAGAATTCTAGAAGTAGGAAGATGAAGGAATTGATGAAACAAAAAAGGAAGAAAAACGGAAAAGAAGGTTCGAGAAAGAAGGGAAGAAGGACAAAAAGATGGAACTGGAAATTCCTCATACAACTCCCACTCCTCGAGTTTCAGTATTATGCTCTATTTATATATTTATACAACTACAACTAGCTTTTACTCCTAATTACTACTTAATTCTCAAACAATAAGGTTTCGTTTAATTAATTAAAATTGGGGTTGCAATTGATCAATCCCCAAATGCTTCAAATCCCTTAAATAGGATGATAATGATTTGCTTTATTACAGAGCGAATAGAGCCTGATCCGCCAGGCTGACAAAAACTTCAGCAGTAGAGGCGATTTTAGGTGCGATTCCCACCTTTTTATTTTTTTCTTCTTTTTTTTTTCTTGAGTTATTTTGCTACGACTTTGGTTGCAGACTCTTCAATGTATGCGGTAGTAGTTTGGTTGCCAAGCTATTCAACGTGTACAGTTTGCGAGATCACCACGAAAAGCATGGGACGAGAATTAGGGACTCTGAGTTTAGATTCTTTCATCGTATGCAATTTGCAGTGTACCAGTCGAGACAGCCACCTTAGTTAGTAGTAGTAGTATTTTGTCCCTATGTATTAGGGTATATGTCCCTATTTTGTAGGGCTTTTTCCTTTTCAGAAGCTTTGTAGGCCTTTAAGGCCGCTTCCCTCGTGGTAACAATGTACCACGAAGATCAATTAGCTTCTTTAGCTATCTTTGTACATTATTCCTAATGCAATATAGCTATCGTTTTTAGCAACAAAAAAAAAACGATTTGCTTTATTACAGCACTACAAATTATATGGCACTATTTCGCTCTTCTTCTTGACATCATGACCCAATTTAGCCCATATAATTATAGGCTAAATTTGAATTGGATTAGATTAAACTCATTTAACCTAACAAATTAAATTTATTAGATACCTTCTTTTCTCTATCAAATTTTTACCACATATTTTTACCAAACCAATTTTTTTATATACCCAAAAAGCAGCAGATAGCTAGAGGCGGATCCACGTAGCGTTCAAGGGGGTTACTTGACCCCCACCTCTACCCCTAATCCCACATCCTCTTTTAAGTTTTCCTCAAGAGCAGATTCATGTAGGGTCTAGAGGAGTCACTTGACCCCCCACCTTTGCCCCTAATCCCACATCCCCTTTTAAGTTTTCCTTTTTCTTTTTCTTTTTTTATTTTTTTATGTTTTTTCCTTCTTCTAATATGATTAGATTTGTTTTTCATACATTATTATTATGTGTCAGGTTTTTTAATATTATTAAACATTTTAAGTTTATTTTAATATTATTAAATATTTAATTAATATTTAATTAATTGTCTTAAAAAGGTAGAACAGTTGAATTAAAGTAAAACAAATTACAATGAATTTTATAGAATTTATTTTATGTATTGTCTTTTAAGACTTTGATGATTATTCTTTCATTTACTCCTTTGAAATCTTATTTTATTTGGATTTATTTATTCACTCTCATCTACTTTAAATTTTTTTGTAGAAATTATGGTAGAAATTTTATAGACCAAAATCATAAACATATATTTTTTATTTGTTTAATATCTATGTGTTTGTTTATATGTGATATAATATTTAGTATTGCTCTTATTAACAATATTAAACGTATTGCATTTTATTTATTTTTATATATTTAATTTATGTTTATTATTTTATTATTTATTAATGTGACCCTGCTTTATAAACTTTTTGTGTCCGCCACTGTAGATAGCCGCAGCCTCCACCGCCACCACCACCGATACCACCACCACCACCACCAAAGCCAATCTTAGAGCATTTTCAAGCACATACGAGCCAAATGTATGAATCCAAGTCACCCAATCTGATGTACAAAATATTTATAGCAGAATATCATTTACGTCAAACTGTCCGAAGTTCTTTTTCCTATATGCTTGTTGGGGAAAATATAAAAGAAAATCCGACCCAACAATATAATTTCTTACCAAAAAGTTGATGATAACTTTCAAATCACTCCATGACAATATAATTCCTGGAAAAAAAAATCAACAAGCTGAATAAAATTCGGCAAAAAAAAAAATCAACAAGTTCAATAGAAGCATCATAGATTCTACTCGTGATGCCTCAGAAACAAGCATGAAATTCTTAGTCCGCGCTACTGACTACTGAAGCAAATAAAGTCAGGATAATATCCTGTAATTAGAAAAGTATAGTGCTAAATCAAGCATGAAAAAATTAGTTACCTACCGTTTTTATTCTCCTTATTCAAGCTAATATAATAAGGATAATACATGCTTAAAGTCATTAACAAATCTAAACAATAACTAGAGAACTACGGTGCCTATCTCCACTGTAGAAGCAAATAAAGTTAAAGGAAAATACACCATTAAATTCATTGATACTATCAAGGTCATTAACAAATCTAAACCACTTGTGAGATTTAGAATTATAGATAACTCTAGATGATGTCATTAAAAAAACTAAATAATAACCAGAGATTTGGAATTCAATAAGGATAATACACCCTTAAAGTCCTTTAACACCATTAAGGTCATTAACAAATCTAAACGATATGTGAGATTCAACAAATCTATACTCTAAAAGGGAAACTTTAGTGGTGTTGCAATTGCTTTTGGTATAGGTGTAATTTTGTAAAGTTTTGTAATTATTTTTTCAACAAGTTTATAAGTTTTAATTTGTTTAAAAGTTTTTATATTATTTTCTTTATTTTAGCATAAAAATTATTAGTATTTATTTAAATTTTACTTTCAAATGTAATCAATAGTCACAATGTAAAATAAATCAAAACTTTTTTTTTGTTATGCATGGGGATTTATTTTTAATTTATGTTATCATATAATTTTTGTTAATTTTGGACACACACATTTGTATATTAAAAAATTTGTGTTATCATAAATTAAAATGTAATTTTGATCATAAACATTAAAAATAATATAAATTATTTTTTATTTATAGGTAATAATTATACATTCTTTCATTCATTCACAAAGTTCAAAAATCACCCAAATCACATTTGGTTTAATTGGATCTAGTCTTAACTATTTATCCCGTTAGGCATGCCATTACATTAGAGTCCTAGCTATTTATCCCACTAGGGAGGCCATTACATTAAGTAAAACATGTTTTTACAAATGAGTCATCAGACATTTATGAGTTTTAACATTAAATAAATATTCATAAACCACAATATACACTTTTATATACACCAAAAATATAAATATGTTCATTCTAGGTTGTCAATTACAAATTAGCATTTCAAACATATATAATTTTTGGGTAAATTACAAAATAACAGTAACAAGTCAATAGTATTCAAAATATTTTAAGAATAATCCCAATATCATAAATTAACAAAAAAAAATTATCAATAATACATCAGGATTTTAAAATAATTTCAAAAACATTTGAAAAATATAAAAAAAAATACCAAACTTACTTACCCTTAAACAACATTGTAACCCAATTTTGATAATCTAACCTAGTTATTCAAACAGATTTTGGTTTCCTTTGCCTAGAAAATAAACCCAATACACTAGTTAATTAAAGTAATACGAGATCATGATTCCCTAGCTTTCCTAATCCTTTGATGAAATATCGTAACATATCCAATCCTAATGATTTTTAAACAATATATGATGTAATATTACCTCTTCACGTTGGATCGATTCTTGTAGTTCTCATCCCCAACAACCCAAAAGCTTTCTTCCCCTTTTATTTGTCATTCTATTTTTCTTTAGGGTTTCTAGATTTTTTTCCTTTAAATATCAAACAACGTAGTAGGGTTTTTAATAAATAAGGCATGTAGTTATCTCATTGCTTTCAAATTCTTATATAGGTAATTTTAACTGATATATTATTATTATTATTATTATCATTTTAATAATTATTTATCTAAAATGGGTATGGGTATTACATTCTACCACCCTTCAATTAAGTTTCATCCTCGAAACTTATCAATTCTAATAATCACTTTATTATCTAAGTTTTAATCTCAACAATATCAATTTAAACTAACAATTATAAAATGTTACTTGATTGCATATTGTCATCTTGTCCTATGTCTTGCTTTGGAAGAGAAAATACACAAGCATTAATTTTGGGCTTCTATGGTTACTCTATCTTTGCTCCCCCTTGACTCTTTATAGGACAATTATAAGCCTTATGACTAACTTGCCACACCAAAAACAGGCACCACTTTTAATATGGCATTCTCCTAAATGGGTTCAATGGCAATAATCACAATCCTTACGTTTGCATCTAAAATTCTTAGTTGGCTTTGCAATTTCACGCTTCTTATTTGCCTGTTCATCTTTATTTTCTGATTTGGTTCTTTTCTTTCCAAATTCTAACTCACTCCTCTTGATATCATTTTCAATTTGAAGTGTTTTTCTAAAACATTCATCATAACTCTTAGATTCCACTACAGCTAGTTGTGCTCTAATCCGTGGATTTAATCCATCTTCAAACCTAAGTAATTTGAAATCATCTTTTGCCATTAGATCTGGGGTATATTTCCCTAAAGAGTTAAACCTACTAGCATATTCAGTAACTAACGTTTCATCTCCTTGCTTCAATATAAGGAATTCCTTTTGTTTCTCTAAACGCATTGGTTTTGGGTAAACATTCTCCAAAAACACTCTCTTAAACTCATTCCACATTAAGGGATTCTCCGCTTGGTCATAAATTGGGGCAGTACGCTCCCACCATTCCTTAGCATCTCCAGTTAAATATGGCACTACTATTGTAGTTTTTATGTTTTCAAGCACACTATAGACCTTAAAATTTGTCTCTAATTCTTTGAGCCATTTATTTGATTGTTCAAGGCCACAGTACTATCAAAGGTAGTCAATGGATCATTATCAATAAGATAAGTATAAAAGTTATTTCCTAATGAAATTTTTTTTCTAGGCCTTTTGCTCCTTCTCAATTCTTCATCAGAATTGACTTCTCTATTATTTTCAATAGATATATGAGCAATGTTTTGAGAAAGTGGAAAAATATGTTTAAAAATTCATAATTTTTTGTTTCAATTATTGTATTACAATCAAGCACGTCACTTTTTAACACAAAAAATCCATATGTAGCACTATGTTCTGTATATCCAATAAACATATAATCAGATGTTTTCAAACTTATTTTTTTGTTCTTCGGTTTAGGCAACAAAACTTTAGCTAAGCACCCCCACACTTTTAAATATTTTAAATTAGGTACATATCCTTTCCACAACTCGTAAGGTTTTTTTCCCAGTTCTTTTATATGGAATTCTATTTTCTAAGGTGGCGCTTGGTATAAATGGTAGGTTTAGGAATGGAATGGATTTGTGGAATGGAAAGGTTTGGAATAGAATTGAATGATAATAATTATGTTGTTTGGTATTATTTTGTAATGGAATAGAATAGATTTTATATTAAAATTAAAATTTAATAATAATAAATTTATTAATAAATTTTATATTAAAATTTTATATTAAAATTATAATAAAAATATTAGTATTTTACGTTATATGATATTTAACAAATTATATCTTGTTCAAAAAATAGTCAAAGTACATGTCAATTTGTAGAGAAAAATATTTTCTACAAGTTAATTTAATTTTTTTTAAAAAAAATTAAAAAAAGGTAAAATAGGGGTTGCAAACCATGGGGAGGTTTGCAACCCCCAGGACAAATGGCGTGCCCCCATTGAGCGCGCGTCACTTCAGAGTTGAGTGCTTCCAAGGACTAAATTTTTTTCTGAACCTTTCAAAACCCACGTTGATGGGTTTTCAGAAAAGGAGGGGAGGGGGGGTTGGGTTTTGGCTAAAGGCATCTTGAGGAGTTTTGATAAACCCATCTCCACAAAACAAACACCCTTTTTAATAGTAAACCTATCCAATCCCTTGCCAAACCCAGTAACCAAACGTCTCCTAAATGACATGCAGATAAAATAGTCTCACCCCACAAATTAAGAACTAATTAACATAGAATTCATCGTTTTTTTAAGTGTTCTATTTTTTATTCAACTACACCATTAGATTCGAGTGAGTAAGATGGAGTAATCTAATGAATTATTCCTTCCTTTTCACAATAATCATTTAGGGATAGATATTCTCTCCCTCTATCCAATCTAACTCTTTTAATTTTTCTACTAAGTTGATTTTCTACTTCAGTTTTATAAGAAATAAAGGCATCAAATGCATCATCTTTATTTCTAAGTAAATACAATTTAGTGAATTTAGAGAAATCATCAATAAAAGTGACATAATATTTTTTACCACCTCTAGACATAGTTTGTTTTAATTAAATCACGTAAATCAATGTGAATTAAAGACAATAATTCAGTTTCTCTATTTATAGAAACACAATTATTTTTAATGATTTTAGATTCAACACATATTTCACATTTATCAACATTAGTTGAACTCAAACCAGAAATTAATCCAAGTGATTGCATTTTCTTTATATAGTTAAAATTCGTATGTCCTAATCTAGCATGCCACAAAGATAATGATTGAATCATATAAGTAGAAGAAGTAGACACATTTTCATTAATAACATTAGAAATAGAGAGTATATAGAGTCCCTCATTACTATAGTCCTTGCTTACAAAAACATTATTTTTAGTCATGAAAATTTTTCCAAATTCAAAAAATATTTTGATCCCAACTTTGTCAAACAACCATACAGATACCAAGTTAGCTCTAATAGTTGGAACATGAAGCACATAATTGAGAGCCAAAGTCTTTCTAGATGAGAATTTAAGGACTTTGCCCTTACTCTGAACTTTTGCAGTTCTAGAGTCTCAAAAGTAGATTCGTTGATTATCGTCCCCTACTGGAGTGTAGGAGGAAAAAACCCCTCGATTACCACGAACATGTCGAGTGGTCCCAAAATCTACCACCCACTCTTTGGCATTGGCTAAAATGTTCACTTGAGAAATGACTGTAACAATAACATCATCTATTTCGCTAGATTAGCCTTATGATGATTTTCATTTCTCACTCTTTTGCATAATCAAGAGCATAGTGTCCTGGTTTACCACAAACGAAGCAAGAGCCTCTCTTTTTAAAATTTTGGGTTTTTAGGCTTGAAATCTTTAAATTTAGATTTTGTACCTTTATTGAGCTACTTTTTGCGCCAAATTTACCTTCAGCTAATTCCTTGGCTTTAGATACTTTTATCTCCTTTCTATTGGTATCTTCAATAAGAATATGAGTGGCTAGCTTATCAATGGTTAAGGATTTTGTTTGTGCTTGAGATTATTTTTGTAGTCACTTTAGGAGATTGGCACTTTTTATTAGCAAGCTAGTTGCAAATTTTTCTTGGAGCATGATTTCTTCATTTTCAAATTTTGAGCAATTTTGGTACTCGTTAATTTAGCCTTTCATTTCTTTACCTTTGAACATTTGCTAGTGGTAGTATTTTCCTAGCACAAACTTTAGATTGGTGGCATCCTCAATAGTGAAATTTTTTTTTAAAACTTCCCATGTGGCCTTATCTTCCTTGTAAGGTTAGTAGACATCAAACAACTCATTAAATAAAGTTTGTAAAATAGTATGACGATATACCTTGTTGGCATGTTGCCATAATTCTTGTATTTTGGCATTAGCATTTGAGGTAGGTTTAGGCTCTAATATGGCATAAGTTATAACCATGAACATCATGTAAGGAGAAAATTCTTACTTGCCAATATTTGAAGTTTTCATTTGCAAAAATCTCAATGTTTGAGTGATAGTGTGATATTTTTATTAATTTTTATCCTTAAAATTTAGAGATTTTAAGTTTAATTAATAAAGTTTACTATTAAGTTGTGGTAGTTTTTGTGTTTTATAGGATTGTTAGTGGTAAAATAATTTGTTAGAAAAGATAACTGATTAGGAAGATTTTGCAAGATTTTGCAAGATTTGTTGATCAGATAAAATTTAGTTGTTGCAGGCTGCTAACGTTTGAGTTTCTTTGTCATTCAAATTCTTACAAGACTATGCCACGGTTTGAAATTTCTAGACATAGCATGTCAAGCTAAACTGAATGCTTAGAAGATTTGGTCAAAACTGAAATCGTTGAAATCATCAAAGAAAGAGATAAGATTTGAACTAAATCTTATAGCTGGATTTTATCTTCCAACTAGAAGAAAAAGGGAGTAAATCTTGAAGCAAATCTTGGAGAACGCTTGAAGAAAATCGTGGAGCAAAGCAAGGAGCAAAAAGTCTATAAATTCTTGAGAGCTTTGGAAGCAAAAGGAGAGTAGTTGTTTAGCGTTAGAGTACATTTTAGCATTTGTTTTCATTTCGGTTGTCTCTTTCTAGTTCACTTTGTAGAATGTTTAATTTTCATGAAATTCTTTGTTTAAGCATTATGTCTAGCTAGAGTTCTTCAATTCTAGGAACTAGGATGTAACCTTTGAAGTTTTCTTTAATTTAATCAAATCTATTTGGTTCTTTTTCACTTTTCAAAATCTATTGTTCTTTTTTTACATTACTTGTAAGAACTTGATCAATTCTTGTATGATTTAAGGTGTTGGATGATGGAACGAGAGTTGAAATTCAACATTAGTTGGTAGGAACTTTGGCTATGAATGTGGAGCTACGAATAGAACACAAAATAGCAACCTTAAATTCTTGAGTGCTTAATGTATTTGTGTTAAATTTTGTAGACATGAGAGTGATCACAAAATTGCATGAATAAGAGGGATACGCCTCGAGAGAGGATACTCTTTATTGAGTGAATGGTTGTGAGAAAAGTGAAAGCCAAAAGAAACCAAACTAGGGTAGATTGAATTCATTGAGTCTTCATTTGGTGAAATCCAAGTTCCTAGAGGTCTTTAATCATTTGACTTTTCCATATTTTGCTAAATATTCTGTTTTGATTTCATCACTAAACAAATTTGAGAGAGATCCAAATAGTTCGAGAGTTTCTTTTCCATTTGGTACTTGACATCCTCCCTGTGAGACGATTCTGGACTAGTTCTATACTACGAGCTACGATCCTTTAATTTGAAGGTAGTAAGACGAGAAAAAGTCGCATCATTGAGACATCAAGAAAAGGTTTGGCGTAGGGTAATTGGACAAAAATTGTAGACGCAAAAGGAAGATCAACTTGTGTTGGTTGAGTAGCACTAGTGGGGGCAACTTAGTACTAGGATTGGGAGCATTTGCACTAGAGGAAGCCATAGTTTCTGTAGAATGTAACTAAGGGAAAATAATAATAACAAAAATAGGCCAATTTACACTTGAGTTGTGCAACAATTGCACTGTCTTAAAGAAACTATTCAAGATATTATGAAATGTTTTCCTATGATAAAACAAGCTTTTTTCTTAGTAGAGGGTAACAGGAACAACAATTTATGAAGCTAAGTGTAGGAACAAAACCAACAATAAGAATAAGGAAAGCAAAGAAAGGAAAGAAATATGTTGAAAGGTGTCTTTTGGAAGGCTGGAAGGTGTACTACTTATAATGCCACATGGAACCAATTATAAGAAAAATAAGATGCATGTTGGGATTATGCAGATAAAGCGGGGAGGACTTGGTACATGTAAGGGATCATGCAGATAAAGTTGAGTAGACTTGGTATATAGTCAACACAGGTGGTCAACATTAAACCAAGTCTTAGTCAAATACAAGTCTACTGGCTTGGTACATGAAAGGGATCATGCAGATAAAACTGGGAGACTTGTTATGTGGTCAACACTAGACCAAATCTTAATCAAATACAAGTCTAGCGGTAAGACAAGTAGTAAAAAAATAATTTTGAAGATAAATAGAATTATTTTTAGTACGCCCAAAATCGTTTTGGCTGCATGGTCGAGTGGTAAGGCAGCTTTTTCACCTGATCAACAAAAGGTGTGAAATCCTATTGATACAAGTTTAATGGTAAGGCAAGTAGTAAAAAAGTAATTATTTTTAATAGGCCCAAAACTTGATTTGGACCATGTTAAGCCCCTTCGGGGGAGGGAGAGGGGGAAGGGAATCCACAGCTTTGAATTAGATTGACACAATTTGGCCATCTCTCATACGTGTGAGCCTACCACTCTTTTTCTTGATCACAAGTCCATTCAAAATAAATTCAATATAAACTATTAGAATATTTTGTAAACTTCCAATATAGAATAGTGGTTTTTTTTTTTTGGAAATATTAAAACAAAAAACAAGAGAAAAAATTGAATTTAGAAGGAAAGATTCTTCAATACTATAAAAATCGCAAATACAATTTCTCTTCATTGGACCCAATCTTCAAATGAGTTTTCAAATAGAGGCACATGCACGATCGTGCTTCTATTTTTCAAATGAATGGTCTCTTTTTGCAGTTCTCCACACATTCTCCACAATAGATTCTGATTCAAGTTTTTATTTTACATAAGGATGAAAACATCTATTTCTCATTTCCGATTAAGTTTCATAATACGCACGATCGAGATGGGATTACTCCTACAAACAATGAAAATTTTGGTTATGTGTGAATAATTAATGAGCCTTTTTTCTGTGTTGTTAATCAAATTAAGTCATCTGGGCCGATGAAGGAGTCTCAATAAAAGCATCAGACAGCATGTGGCCAAGGCGGACTTGGGCTGAATCAGTGAGATGCAATTTATCATGTTGCAGAGGCAATCCCATGGCGTCCACACATTTTACATTAGGAAGCTCAGTATGGAGCTTTGCTTGCCTCACTATATCTAAATAATGCTTTCCTCCTAATGCAAGAGCCACCTGCAAAATGATTATACCACAACTAAAATCAATTGAAGAAACCCAAAAAAAAATAATAATAATAACATACAAACATACTCATAGAGATAGATGATCCAGTCAAAGGTAATTATGAATTTAAAAAATTTATTTTCCAATAGAATATCTTTATTCGATTGACTTATTCTTTGAAATTATTTGACACCAAGGAGTCACAACAAAATTGTCACTATTTATGGATTTGAACCTAAGTTATCTATTACATAAAACTTGTGTGAAACTAAATGAAGGTCTAAACTGACTAATGTTAAAAATCAGAAAATGAGTTATGGTTAAAAATGAAATGCCATACGAATCTGAGATTAGGTGGTTTTTCCCTAAATGCGTTAAGGTGTAGCAGTTAATTGAATATTTGGAGATGTAAAACTTATCTAGAGTTAATTTGATGGGTAGGTATAAATGTATGAAATTGAAAGTTTTTTATTTTTATGATCTAAATTTGACATAGTGTACGTACGAAGCTTGTTCATGTACGATATATTATATTGAGAATTTATATAGATTTCGTTTTACTTCCGAAATTTAAAGAAAAAAATAAAAATTTATAAAATTAGAAATAACAAAAATTTCCACATAAAGGTTAAAAAATTTACAAGTTCGAATATTATCCTCGAATAGTTTCCCTTATCGGGTATTTTTAAAAAATTGAAATAAAACCTTAATCAACAATATGATTTTCGTCCCCTTCAATCACTACAAACATTTTTTATTAGTGTAATTAAATCTTATCTATCTATCTATCTTTCTCTTGATTGGTAATGAAAATATGTTTTAAAAAAAATCTTGAAGTGTTTAGAGTTACGCTAGAAGGCTTTCTTAATTCCCTTTTCTGCTTCACTAATTTGATGGTTTTAGGACGCAATTGTATCTTGAGGAACTAGGTCTTTTTCCACTCCAGACTACTAGGAACAGCCACAAATAATCATTTATATAACCAAAAAAAAATCATGTAATTAAACACGGTGAAAGACATAAGAATTGTATAAGTACCTCAATTACCAAAAGGTCAGGCAAATTTAAATCAGTTCGTAAGTGCAAAATAAATTGCTGCAATCTTCCTTTATACGCATAAGCATCCATTTGCCTCACACTGTCACTCTCTCCTTGATACCACAGAAGGGCTTCAATTTTCCCTCCACCATTCTGCAAAGCAGCCTCAGCTCTTCTCACCAACTGATTATATAAATTTGTTCCTTTTTGCCATTCAATGATTTTCGTCACCGAGATAGCACAAGGCACCAAACCTTTGACCCCATAACTCGAGTTTTTTTTCAGCAATGAATTAGCAAAGGGCATTCCAGGCCCGATTCCACTGGTCACGTTCACATCTATACTTGACAACATGTCAACTCTTTAACACTACTCTTCGACCAACTAATTCCCACAAAAATAACATAGCCTAAAAACCAAGCAATAAAACTAACCATAATATACAAACAAAAGAAGGTTAGTCATACCACTTGATTTTTTGTTATGTTCCATCCCCTAACTACTCAACATAACTATCCCTCTCCCAGTATAGACTCCAAACTATTGGCATATTGATATTCCATCCTTGCCTCCATAGCCAATGCTACCACCTTTCTATCCTCCATCCATACTCTCTCAAAAACCTAGAGATTCCCACTCTTCCAAATCATCCAAAGAATGTAGACAATAAGTCAGGCTCAATCTTCCCAATTTTCTTTTGAGTTATGGAACATATATCTTGCCACCACCGAATGAACTTAATTTCCATATTGTCGTGAGTGATGCCATGATACCGGAGCCAGTTTCCAGATATTCTGTGCTCTAATGCAAGTGAACATAAGATGTTCCAAACTCTCCTCACTATCTCCACACATTGGACAATTGGTTTCCGCCATGATTCTTCTTTTTTGCAACATAACATTAATAGGCATTATATTGTGACAACATCTCCAAACAAAATGCCTCAGTTTCCTCTTCATTTTCAGTTCCAAGTTTGCTTCCACATATTCTGCATTTTGCCTCGGTTGTTGCTGCTCTCCAGTTGTTGCTCCTGCTCCGAACTGATCTTTGCCAACTGAGTATAAGCCGATTTAACAGTATACTTTGCATCTAAACTGAATTGCCAAATCAATTGATCTCTACTACCTGGAGCCTCTAATGAAAGCTGCAAAATAGCATTTGCATCCTGTTGAGGAAAAAGTCGGGAAATGAGATAGGTATTCCAAGCTGTACCATCTGCAGTCAACAACTCACTTACCCATCGCACCAGCTGCTGACCTGGCTAACTACACCTAAGGTGAAAATTCTGTCTGCCAAGAATCCAAGGCAACTCCCACACCCGAATAGTCTTCCCATCCCTCACTTGATATCTTATTCCCATTGTTATAACATGTCTTGCTCCCATCCACCCCTTCCATAGCCAAGATGCATTTCCTTTTATGTCCATGTTCATCATCCCCATATGTGGAAAATATTTGGCTTTTAGAATTTTACTCATCAACAACTCCGGTTGTGTCAAAACTCTCCAGAGTTGTTTAGCTAATAGTGCATCATTAAACTTCTGAATATCTTGAAAGCCCATTCCCCCCTCTGCCTTACTTCTCGTCAATTCTCTCCATACTTTCCAGTGAATTTCGCTTTCTCTCCTTTATGCCCTCACCAAAAGTTAGCCGATAGTCTACTAACTTCTTTAAATATTCCCACTGGTAACTTAAAGCAACTCATAACATAAGTGGGAAGTGCATTAATTACTACTTTAATCAACACTTCTTTCCCGGCCATGCTCAAGAACCTATTTTTCCAGTTTTCCACTCTTCTCTGAACATTTTCAATTACGAAATTGAAAACCTCTTTTTTGGATCTCCCAATTCTCATCGGCAATCCCAAATACTTGGCCTTGTGTTGTTCTTTCACTCTTTCCAGCAATTGACAAATGTGGATTTTCTGTTCCTTCTTCACATTATGGCTGAAAAATACCGATGATTTCTCCATATTGATTAGTTGTCCTAAACTTTTGCCATAATTGTTGAGGATTGTTTGCAATTTGTACTGCTTTGACTCAAATTTCACAAAATAACAAAGAATCATCAGCAAAAAACAAATGCGTGATTAAAGGTCCCTTTCTACTAGCCGTCATACCTTTATAATCCCCCATCACATTTGCTTACTTAATAAGATTAGATAGAGCTTCTAATAATATAAGAAACAAGTAAGGCGAAACAAGGTCCCTGTCCCCCTGTCTAATGCCTCTTGATAGATGAAAAAACCCACAAGATTCGCCATTAATGTTAATTGACATGAAAGTAGTACTAATACACTGTATAATCCACCCAATAAACTTCCTATCAAAGCCCATCTTCCTCATGACTAACTCTAAAAATTGCCACTCAACCCTATCATATGCTTTGGCCATGTCAATTTTCATTGCCATGAAACCTTTCTTTCCTGATCTCATTAAGTTTAAAGTATGAATACATTCATGAGCTATAATCACATTATCAAGAATTTGTCTCCCCGGTATAAAAGCTGATTGGCTCGGGCTAATACATTTATGAAGACAAAGTTTGAGTCGTTCAGCAAGGATGTTGGATATGATTTTATAAACTACATTACAAAGACTAATAGGCCTATATTGAGATGCAGAATAGGCATTTGAACCTTAGGGATCAATGTAATCAGTGTGTGGTTTATTTTCCTCAACCTTTTACTATGGGTAAAGAAGTCATTGACAGCATTGCAAATATCAACTTTAACCACATGCCAATATTTTTGGAAAAAGATTGGAGTCATACCATCTGGTCCCGGAGCTTTGGTTGGGTGCATTTGAAAGAGAGCTTTCTTAATTTCACCTTCCTCCACTGGCCTCATCAACCACTTGTTCATATCCGTGGTGATGGATCTAAGCATGCCTTCAAGAATGTACCTATCCAATGATGGATTGCTTGATGTATAGAGATTCTCATAGTAGTCCAAAATTTCCCGTTGAACCTCCTGCTTGGACTCAAGTATTCTTTCATTAGTTGCTTGTAATCTCTCAATAACATTCGCCTTTCTCCTTTGGATAGTTGTTGCATGGAAAAACTTTGAATTTTTATCCCCTTCTTTCAACCACATGTTTCTTTATTTTTGTTGCCAAAATTCTTCTTCCTCCTTGTATGCCTGCTGTAATTGTGTACTTAATTCTCCCCATCTACTCCAGTCTCTATTTCCTCCCTCATGACTTAGGCCTTCCATTTGTTCTTTGATCCTCTTGATTCTCTTGACTGAATTGTTGTCATTAGTAGCATTCCAAAGCTGAAATTCTGCTTGACATTGTGCTATTTTGGAAGTGACTACATATTGCTCATTGCCTTATTGTGGTTTGTTCCAAGCCACACTTACTCTTTCCAGCATCCCCTCTTTCTTAATCCATCTTTTGTCAAAAATAAACCTTTTCCTTCTTTTTTGTTGTTGGAGATCTAAGATTAGCATAAGCAAATGATGATCCGAGGTTTGTTTGGTACAGTGTAGTACTTTAGCTTGATGAAAATGGAGTCGCCATTTTGGCGTCCCAAAAATTCTATCCAATCTCTCCTCCACAAAACCCTTTCCCTCTCGGTTATTAGACCAAGTAAATGGATATCCCACAAAACCTAAATCTACCATTTCCATTCTCCTTATAAAATTCCTAAAAGGTAAACAACTCACTTCAGATCTAGACTTGCCCCCTCCTCTTTTCTCCCAAGGATGTGATATATCATTAAAATCCCCTCCCAAAATCCACCACTCTCCCTATTTTTCCTTCTCATTTTCCAGAAATTGCCATTGATTTTCTCTACTCCTACTATCTACACATGCATAAACAAAAACACACCAACATTTCAAAGGATCACCATTTATTTGACATTGCATTTGCACACAAAAGTTGTTGCTAATTAATTGATTTACCACAATATTTTTAGACCAGCTAATTAAAATACCTCCTTTTGTGCCATCCGGATCTACATAGCTCCACCTTTGGTCAAAATACAACCGCCTACACACCTTCCCAATGCATTTTTTTTGTTGCTTAGTTTCTAGTAAACACACTACATCCGGGCGATGGGAGTTTATAGTCTCCCTCAGCTGGGAAATTGTCGAGAGTTCACCCAACCCTCTACAATTCCATACACATACTTTCATGGGGTTGCTTGGGACCCCTAGGGCTAGTCCCTTTCACCCCCGAACATTGGCCAATCTCTACATCATAATCTCGGCACTTCTTCTTGCTGCTTCCCCTTTCCTCCTATGAACTTACGTCCACTTCAGCCAAAAGTCTTTTTCTTTTTTCTCCAAGCTGGACAGAGCCCACCTGCGGCTGTTGTTGCATGATTTCATCAGATTTTAACCTCCTCCCCAACCTTTTCCATTTGGAAGCTTTTCGGCTTATTCTGTTTACATCCCCTCCTAGCACACTCACTGGTAGTATCCTCTTCCTAACAGCCAAATGTTGTTTCATCGGCGGCTCATAAAGAATTGGGACATTCATCAACTCCATGCCCACTTGCAAATTCAGATTCTGCCCAGCAAGATTTTCAGCCAATTCACTCAACTGCTGCTCGACCTCCATTTCCTCCCTTCCCCACACTAGATCAACACTAACTCCCTCCTCATTCTCCCTCTGTACCTTAGGAATTTTTGGAACCAAAATTACAGCTTCTCCTTCTGAACCTATCTCACATTTAGGCGGGTTTTGTTGCATTTCAGGCGCTGGAGCAATGATTTTAATCCCTTCCTCTTTTCTCTCTACCCTTTGTTGATTCTTATTCAACTTCCTGTGTTGATTCAAGTTCCTCCTCTCAGCCGCAAACCTCCTAGAATTTTTATCACTGAAAATCCCCCCTCCTGCCTGTATCCATTCTCCATACTGGCCTTTGTTCAGTTGTTGTTTTTCCTGATCTTCTCTCAATTTTTCACACCCTTTTTCTACATGGCCTACTCGTCCACAATAAGCATAAAAATTGGCAAGAAATTCATACTTAAAACTCACCCAATGCACCTTTTCCTTTAGCTGCATCGTTGCACCACGAATGAGAGGTTGTTCCAAATCCATGGAGACCAAAACTTTGATGTATCTTCCATTTGTGCTTCCTCTTTCAGGGATGTGTACGTCCAGCACTTGTGGAAAAACTCTTCCAATCTTGAATCTAGTTTCACGAGTAACCCAACGGTTAGGTAGGTTCCAACACTGCACCCAAACAGCCACCTTGCTGAATTCTCTATCTTGACTTTGAACCTCTTCAGACCATTCAAGCAGTACTAGATATTGGCCATCAAAAGTCCACCCTCTTCCAGCCATTACTTTGCTCCTCTCAGCCCTTGAAGCAAACATAAACTGAAAATAGTTGAATCCAAGCTCTCAGACCACTACACTTCTCTGAATCGGCCATATTTTCTCCATAGTGTTCTTCGTCCCCAAAAAACTCACCTTTTTATCCCTAAAAAATTTCCCAAGTAAACTGCGTTCTCCCTCATCTTTACCGACCTTCACATCCTCCTCCTCAAGCTGCACTGCTCCTCTTTCCACCATTGTTAGGTGAAGATTCTGAATCATGCCCGACACTTCATGCTCCTAGTTTTGCTCTGCTCCCCGATCCATCACCACGGTTTGCCGAACTGTTGATAAGTCCTGCAAAAGGAAAAGGAAACAAAACAGAAAGCTCCCTGAAAAATGGTTAAGGCTTCTATCTAACAAACACACTCCCACTCTCCGAATTTTATCAGACAAATCAACCCCAAATATGGCAGAATCGCTCACTCCTCTCCCCAAATTTTCCCCCAGGTTTCTCACTCCTAAACCCAAGCTTCGACTGATGTTATCCCTCTGGTTTCAGCTCCAACTGAAAGTCCCGATGGATAGCTGCCATTCATGAGATCTGTTTGAACGGCAATGGATGCTGCTACCTCAACAGGAACAGTGTTCCTTTTGAAAAGCAAAAGAAAACCTTACTTTCTCACAGAGGAGAACTCTAGTATTCTACTTCCTTACCATTCTAAATTGAATTTTTTTTTGTTTAAATTTAAAATTTTCAAATCTAATTCCTCACCAATTTTTATAAAACGCGAGTCTTTCAATCGGTCTCGTATTTAATTTTCGGGTTATAACAAAAATGGGTAAAATTGCCCAAAAGCACAGGTCATCTTTTTCTCCATCTGGTCCTTCTTCTTCCTCTCGACTATGTCATCATCGTCTCTCTTCTTCTTCGGCCAAATCTTTTTTCTTCTTTTTTTGGAATTTGTTTCCATCCAAACTCAGAAACCCAAAATGGAGAAGTCAAATAGGAAGACCTTCAATAACAGCTACTACTTTTGAGTTTTGGAAAAGGAGGAGATTTTCTCAGCCTCTCCCAAATCGTTCATCTTCAATCTCCTCCAAGATTCATAATCTGAGGTATATCTGTCTTTAAACTCAATTCTATTCTAGATCTTTGTGTTCTCTATCAACGCTTGTGCCTTCCTGCTATCAGATTTTCCATAGGCCCAGATTATTCAATTTTGATTTGTGTCAATTATTTGTTTTTTTTTGTTTGAATTTCCCATGTGTCTTTAACTTCTTCCTTTCCAGTTTTCATATTTATTTCCGCTTTTGTAACCCCACCTCTATTTTTAGAATTTCTTTTATGTGTGTTGGGTCGGGCAGTTGGATTAAAGCTGCGGCATAGGCCAGTGTTAAGGGATCAGTTGTTCGTTGCTGTTTTGGCTGTGCATTTGCTCTTGGCTTTTATTTGGTGTATCCTTCATCCATTTATTCCTTTTATTTAGCATTCTGCCTCATCCTCTTCCTTCATACTATACCAAATCAACCCAACCCAACCCAACCCAACCCAAGGTCAGTTTTTTCTGTTAGTCTCTTTCTCCCTTTCAAGTTCTTTTTTTTTTTAAAAAAAAAATTGTAACCAGAATTTGGAGCTTGATGAAGTTTGTGAGTTTGGGTGTTGATTGTGATGGAAAGCTTTACATTCGTGTAGTGTAGTAGTATAACCTGAATTGCTTATTTCAGTTTGATTTTAGTGCTCTTTTCAGTAGTTTTACAGTGGGCTGGTTTTCTACTGCTTTGGGTTGGCTATTTATTCAGTTCATAATCTCCCAAGAAAATGATAAATCATACCATATTCAGATTACTGCATTTTTTTTTTCTTGGAATCTTGTTCCTGTTAGAGGCTAAATGAAGATTGCATATATTAGCTGCCAAAACCTTTTGGCTTTCACAAAGAAAAATGAAAAATCGCAGCCCACAGGCTATTAGGATTTTGCGAAAGCTTTATTCAACAAATACTGCATGCTCCTACTCTAGGCCACAACACGCACTGCCCATGGTCAATCCAATATAGCTCTTAAGTGAAAATGTTATGATTCCCGCATTGCTTTCTGTCTAAGCAGATGTTATTTTGTGGAGTTCTGGTAGGCTAATCATTTATATCCTCAAACTGGTAATGAGTAAGTTAGATGATTCTATAAAGATGGCTTCCTCGTTCGATATAATTTTTTTAGCATAAAAAATTATAAATACTAGAAAATTTTATTAAGATATTAAGTTAACAAAAAGATAGAAAGTTTCATATTAAAATTAATTAATATGAAATTGGATACTGATAGTATATATATTAGTACAAATTATAATATTTATACTAATTTATTAAGAGTTAATTCCATCAATATTGGATAAAAAAAAGAAAATTAAATTAATATTGATTTATTTATTTTTTTTCATTTTTTGCAGAAGTCGGTGAATGGAAAACCGACTTTAAAGTCGGTTTTCCGTTCACCGACTTCCAACGAAAATGCATAATAAAATGCTAAAGAAATACTGTAAATATAAATCCATACTCGTTTACTCATCCAACATACGAAAAGCTTTAAAAAATAATAATCATCCGGCGCACTTAGTAGTTACGTGGTTTTACATACAGCCACTCTCCTCATTCTTTAATCTATGGGCAATTGAAAATAATAACCAAGAAAAAAAAAAGCAAGACATTCTGATGGATGAAATACGGCAAAAGGGATAAGTGGTTCATGGAGACTAACCCCTTTCAAGAAGCTTGGACGAATTTAACCTGCGAGGGGGTGTAGAACTCAAAAGCCGTGGGTAATCTGGAAGTAGAGATTGTGAGAAAGGAAAATAAGAACTGGACAGTCATACGTTAGAGCCAAAGAAAAAAAAAAGAAGTTTTGTAAGAACTATCATTTTATTTTGTGTTTTGTGAGAACGATCTGGAAGAAGCCGCGTTCTACACGCGCCACTCAGTTTACTCCAATACTCGTCCCACTATGTACACCTGCAATGCTGTAATGGCTGCCCTGCACCGCCAGGCCAAGTATGCTGACCTCCTCTCCCTCCACCGCTTCGTCACACAGGCCGGAATTCCAACCAACATTGTCACCTACAATCTCCTTTTTTCCACCTACATGGATTGCTGCAGAACCGACAACATTGACACCTACAATCTCCTTTTCTCCACCTACATGGATTGCTGCAGAACCGACACTGCCATGGAGTATTACAAGCAGCTCATCAACGATAGAAGTCGGTGAATGAAAAATCGACTTTAAAGTCGGTTTTTCATTCACCGACTTCCGTAGAAAATGAAAAAAAATAAATAAATCAATATTAATTTAATTTTCTTTTTTTATCCAATATTGATGGAATTAACTCTATTTATTAAAGTACGTAACAATGAATGTTACACAAAAGTGTAATAAGGATCTAATATATTATTTTATTTCAAAAGGATTTTGTGAAGAATACTACATACATCTTGATTTGATCTAATTTTAATTATCTAAAATACTAATCACAATTAAATTGTCAAGTTAGATTACTCCCTCCGTCTTAAAAAAATATCCGCTTTTGATTTAGTATAATTTTTTTTAACTTACAAGATACAACACACCTATAATTTTTTATTTTTATTTTTATTTTTATTTTTTAATTTGGGTTATACACAGTGATTATTATTAAAAATAATTAATAATATAAGAATTTTACACAAAGTGATTTTTTTTAGATGTAAAATTTTTAAATTAAACTTCTTTTTTTTTGAAATGAAACAAGTACTAATTATAAAAAGACGAATTTTTATAAACATTTGTTGCCTAATGGAACGCCTCCCATTTCATGTTTGGCATTGGTTAAGCCTAATATTTCAGTATTCCAAAATAAACGGATAAAGCATCGACATATTTTGAAGTTCGGTAAATTACAGATTCTTAGGACATTCTTAAGTCTCCAACCAAGCACAGTTGGCGGCTTGGCGCTGGCCAGAAACCATTCAAAAGAAGGCCACTGCCTTTTATCTTCCAACATAAAATGAATCCTCTAATTCAGCGAAATGATGCCCACAACACCCTCTGATTCAAGGATTATGGAATGGCAAGGAATGTGTTCTTCAAACAGGTCGCTGGAGACCTCTCCTTCCTTAACTCATCACCCTTTGCTAAACTTTTGGATTCATGTATCAATTGTAAGCCCGCTGGTGACGTGGGTAGGATTCATGCTCGAATCCTCAAATCCCAGTTCAGCCGCGAAGTGTTCATCAATAACAGACTCATTGATGCATATGGGAAATGTGGAGTTTTGGACAGTGCTCAGAAACAGTTCGATAAAATGTCTGAGAGAAATACCTTCACGTGGAATTCGATTATTGATCAGCTGATTGTGTCAGGATATGTTCACGAGGCTGAACAGTACTTCCGTTTGATGCCTGAACCTGATCAGTGTTCGTGGAACTTAATGGTTTCGGGGTTTGCGCGTCATGAGTTTTTTAATGACTCACTTGAGTATTTCACGGACATGCATTTGGAGGATTTTAGATTCAATGATTACTCTTACGGTAGTGCACTTAGAGCTTGCGCTGGGCTTAGGGACTTCAAAATGGGTACTCAAATCCATGCTTCGGTTTCCAAGTCTTGGTACTCCTCGGATGTTTTCATTGAGTCTGCGCTTATTGATATGTACTCCAAATGTGGCAGTGTGGAATGTGCTCAGAAGGTTTTTAATGGAATGAAACATCGTAATGTGGTGTCGTGGAATAGTTTGATTACTTGTTATGAACAAAATGGGCCAACAATTGAGGGGCTAAGGGTCTTTCAGGAGATGATGAAATGTGGGATTGAACCAGACGAGATGAGTTTGGCTAGTGTGTTGAGTGCTTGTGCAAGCTTAAATGCAATTAAAGAAGGTAAAGAAATTCATGGACGTGTTTTGAAGTTCAATAGTTTTATGGATGATGTTGTTATATGCAATGCACTGGTGGATATGTATGCAAAATGTGGCAGAATTTTTGAGGCAAGATGTATTTTTGACAGAATGCGAATGAGAACTGTGGTGTCAGAGACCTCCATGGTTAGTGGATATGCAAGAGTAGCAAGTGTGAAATCTGCAAGAGCGTTGTTTAGTAGAATGATTGAGAAGAACGTAGTATCTTGGAATGCACTTATTGCAGGCTATACACAAAATGGGGAAAATGAAGAGGCATTAGCGCTATTTCTTCAATTAAAACGGGAATCTGTTTGGCCAACACATTACACCTTTGGGAATCTCCTTAATGCTTGTGCAAACCTAGCTGATTTAAAGCTGGGGAGGCAGTCTCATGCACATGTTCTTAAGCATGGATTTCGGTTTCAGTATGGCCCTGAGACTGATGATGTTTTTGTTGGGAACTCTCTTATAGACATGTACATGAAATGTGGATCAGTTGTAGAGGGCAGATTGGTTTTCAAAAATATGGTTGAAAGAGATTGTGTTACATGGAATGCCATGATAGTTGGATGCGCACAAAATGGGCATGGAACTGAAGCCCTTCAATATTTCAGGGAAATGTTGAAAGCTGAAGAGAAACCAGATCATGTCACGATGATTGGAGTCCTCTGTGCTTGTACCCATGCAGGGTTGGTTCGGGAAGGGCGCCATTATTTTTATTCAATGAAGAAGGAATATGGTATTGAACCATTGAAAGACCACTATACTTGTATGGTGGATTTACTTGGTCGAGCTGCGCTCCTGGATGAAGCAATGAATTTAATTGAAACAATGCCTATGTCCCCTGATGGTGTGGTGTGGGGCTCTTTGCTTGCTGCGTGTAAAGTTCATGGAAACATCTACTTAGGTAAATTTGTTGCTGAGAAGCTTCTTGAGCTTGATCCTAATAATTCTGGATCCTATGTTCTTCTCTCGAACATGCACGCTCAACTTGAGCAATGGGCAGATGTAAAAAGAATCAGAAAACTTATGAGACAGCAAGGTGTTGTTAAACAGCCTGGTTGTAGTTGGATTGAGATTCGGAGTGTTGTGCATGTTTTCATGGCTAAAGATAAGAGGCATCAAGAGAAGAAGGAAATATATTTGCTACTGAAAAATCTAACTGAACTTATGAGGCTATCCGGATATGTTCCTTATATTGGTGCTTTCGGTGCTGATGAGGAGCAGAAACAGAATGTAACGCAATCCATCCACTGAGCATCGTCAATATTGCATAATAATTAAATATCTAGTTTTACATGCCCGCTTCCTTGGTATTTTCCCTGACTGACTCTCTATTCACCATCTCTAAATGTTCCAAAACGGAAAGAAAGCTACATTCAACAAGCCTTAAAAATTTCCAAATATTATTGTCCCAAGAACCTACCTTGACCTTTCATCGTGTTTTTCCAGCTTTCATATTTAAACACCCTATCATGCTCTTGATTGTGAAAAAAAAAATGAAAACAAAATCTTTAACGTAGTCAGAATCAATAGAGAACTATGGCATGGCAGCTGACTTGCCCGGATGACAATGAGTATGTTGGTGGGAAAGAATTGTTACGCGAAACAGCTAAAGTTGGGAGTATGTTAAATTTGCAGTAAAATTGGGGGGATGTTGCTAAAATGGATAACCAATGATGTTTGTTAGATGACGGTCGGAACAATGTATAAATTGCAAAAGCTATTGCAAATGTGAGCATGTAATTGCATATGAATAAAAATTTAACTCTCTCCCTTTCTTGACTTTCTTCTTCCTTGTTCTCTATTCTATGCCTATTTCTTTTAGAGTTAATTTCAACCACAACTCTGAAGATTTAATAAAATTATAAAATGAATCCTATTATTTGAAAAAACTACAAATATCTTACTAGTTAAAATTTTTATTTCCTATCTTCTTGAAATTTAGTAAAACTATAGAACGAGCTTTACTTATCGAAGAAGTTATATGTATAGATAAATTTATCCCTTAGTTTTTTTAATATATTTTGTATAAATTTTCACTTGTAACTTTTATTATAAAAAATATATATGCAAAATATTCCATATATATGAATAAGCAAATAGATGTATTTTTTGTGTATTTAAATCTGAGATTAAGGGTTAAAAAATTGATAAACAAGAAAAATAGCAAAAAAATTCTCATTCAGAGGAAAAAACGATGTACAATTTTAATTATTTGTATTTTTAGATTAGTAAATTGGTGAGTATTTTAGTATTTTCTTACTCCTCATTGACTTTAAATTAAAGGATGTATTTGTAACTTTCTCAAATTCATGTTGTAAAAACCAAACTGAATCGGCCGATCCGATCAAGAGTCGGCCATAAGTTGGATCCCAGTTTTTAATAAGGGTCCGTTTGAATAAGACAATTTTCTTTGCAAATGGAAAAAGTTATATTAGAATGTGTAAAAATTTTGATGGGTATTTGTTAATAAAAAAAGTATTTTGGAGGGAAAAAATAAGAGGAAAATTTTTTTAAAATTATGTGAGAGGAATTTGAGTGGGAAAAATTGAATTCTAAATTTTGAAATAAAAATGTGTTTAGATAGTTTGTTTTTGTTTGATAATTTTCTTATTTGCAAATGAGAATCCTTTATTCAAATGTAGCCAAAAAACCAGATTTGAAAACCATTCCCGTCTTGGGCGGGGTTCAATGCGGTTGAACTTAGGTCGTCTAGGTTGTCATCCCTTCCCGTCTAGTGCGGGTTTAGATTCCGTCTCGTGCGGGTTTACATTATTTTGCTTTTTCTTGCCCCTAGTGGGCTTTTTGCCCCTTTGCGGGCCTTTGTTTTCGTGGGTTATAGCGCTATTTTCAGTTGCGACGCCACGAAACTCTAAACCCTTGTGGCTCTGTACATTGGCCTTCATGCCTATTTATTAATCTACTATCGTTTCGAAAAAAAAAAAAAAAACCAAGTCAAACACATTTTTTATGCAGTGGGGCCGGGCTACTCATTTTTCTCTCCAAAAAGCTTGTAGGGGCGATTAACGGTACGAAAAAGTGCGATTTCGAACCTTTTCTGTTTTTTTTTTCTGCAGATCTCTCCATGCGATAGTAGATGAGCTGTTCGACTATTCAACGCTTGAAACAATAGTTGGGTGGCGACGCTATTCAACACATATAGTTTGGATTCCCAAAAAAGCAAGAGATGATAGTTAAGAACTTTAGTCCAGTTTCTTTCATTCAATGGACTTCGTAGTAGGCCAATTGAGATGAGTAGCATAGGTTTCTTATATAGTAGTAGCGCCTCGATATATTTGGACTTTTGTACTTGCTGTTTTGTGCAGTCTATCCCCGTCTTGTGCAGGCTTTTTACCCCTTGTGGGTCTTTTTGCTCCTTTATGGGCCTTTTGGATCCTTATAGTCCCTTTGTCTTCGTGGATTATAGCGTTGTATCTAGTTGCAACACCGCGAAGCGCATTTAGCCCTTGTGACTATGTACTTTGGCCATTGTGCTACTTTGTTAATATACTATCGTTTTTAGAGAGAAAAAAAAAACCAAGTCAAACATTGGTTTGACTGGTCAAAATCTTTATTGTTTTAGAAAATAATTATAGTTTAACTCCAAATTTTTATAAAATTTATTTCTTCATTATAAAGTTTGAATAATGATATTGATACTGACTTTTGATAGTGAAAAACTATATTAACTGATGTGAAAAGTATGAAAAGACAAAACTATTTCTTGTTATTTTGTATGTTTTAAGAGATGTGATAAATGAATTTTATTTTTTATACTTGCTATATCATTCACTTTGATTTGTCACTATGAAAAGTCACTAAAATTATCATGACTCATAAAGTTTTTTATTCTTTAAAATTGAATGTTTTAAATATTTGTACAAAAGAACTCTTACAATTTTTAACATATTATTTACTTTAAAAAAATTTATACTATTTTTTCACAAAATTATTCAATTATACACTTAGAATTTAATATAGTTTATATTAAATTTAAACTTAGCTATGCTAAAAAAATTAAATAATTTTTTCTGTAGAATATTTATATATTAGTATTAATATTTTTGTGATTAATTTATATTTATTATATCATAAAGACATCATCAGTTTTTTACTACAAATCTAACCGTTTAATCTCTGACCCTTGATTTCATTAGTTTGCACTTGGGTTCAGTTCTAACAACATTATCTAAAAGCAATAAGATTTACTTTGTGGTTTTACCAAAACTCAAAAGATAAATGAAATTAACCTTTCTTTTAAAACTTCTGGTTAATTTTCATTTTTTCTGGTCTTTACCAACATGTAGTTCATACATTGTTTCGACCATTTAGTTAGATCTAACCAGTGATTTGTGTCAGATAATAGTCATCACCAATTAAGTGGTGGCGTTAAATTTGGATTGTATTTCACAAGTTTGTAACTTTGACAGCCTGAGTAGGAGTAAATCAAATATTCCTAATTGAAAATATAAATCATTTACTGAAGTCATATATGTAATTTTATAGCACTAAAAGTTTTTTCTTTTTCTTTTTTTTTTTTTTTTTTTTTTGGGTGAAGAGCATCCATATATGTCAATTAGTAACTAAACACCACAGGAGGAGCATGCAACTATATAATTAATTAACTATAATGCTTGTTTCTATCAAATATTTTCCAAATAGTAACAGTTGTTGCATGAAATGAGCTACATACATTATTCTCATCCCCATTTGAATGAAGAAAAGACTCATTCAATGGACGACCGGAAATCCCTCTTGTCCTCATGGATACAACTACTCTGCAAACAAAATCACCCACAAATACAGAAAACAGTTTTCCCAAAATAGAAAATGACCATAAACCTCCACGAAAAAATCTCAATCCCACCTCTATAAATGCCTCCCTTCCCCATTTTCTTCATCCTCAAGCAGGCATTCAAAGCACAGGCGAATTTCAAAAATAAACTTAAGCCAAAAAAAAGAAAAAAACAAGGCGAAGTTCGGTAACCATTCTCAATCATTCTTTTTGAGGTTCTTGCCGTTCAAGCCTTAAAAAAAACAATGGAGATGAAGAAGATCGCTTGTGTTGTCCTCGTTGCCGCCGCCTCCATGAGCGCGGTCTTGGCCAGCGAAAGCCCAGCTCCGGCACCAACCCCAACCAGCGGAGCCAGCGCTGCATTGCCCGCAGTTGGAACCCTTCTTGGTGCCTCCCTCGTGTCCTTCTTCGCGCACTACATGCACTAAATTAGTCAATAGCTTCTTGGGCCAAACGAAGATACTTGATTAATAATGATGGAGTTGAGGAGGATGGGAGGATGCAATAATAAATTTGGAAATGTAAAATGAAAAATATTTTTTTCTTATTGTCAATTATTCTTGTTCATTAATTCATGCCATACATGGAATAAAAGGATTCTTTTCCTACTTCTTTTCTGTGTTTTTTTCTTTTAGGTTGAATTTCAGACGTTTCCCGGACCCTGTTCAATTCTAAATATCTTGATTATTTTAGAATAGGTGCGAATCAACTAGTAATAATTTAAAATACTTCTTTTTTGACACTATTTTAAAATTTTAAGAACTCAATCATAGAGGTATAGAAAATACATGGTGGTATTTTGAATGATGTTTATGCGCAATGTTTCACTTGAGATGATTAATGCAACTGGTTATGATTATGCTTATGGATTAGTTTAATTTTTTTTAATACATTATGGAATGGAATCCAACATTAATTAATAAATAGTTAATCAGCCACAAACGATGATTCGTATATATATTGCGCATTCGTTAATAAATAGTTAATCAGCCACATGCAAACGATGATTCGTATATATGTTGCGCATTCTGGTTAAAATCTTCGACAAAATTTTGAGTAGTCGCCAGTGACTTTCTTTCAATATCATAAAATATTATTTGACAGAATGAAACCACAACCCCACAATGGTTAAAATTTTGTAATTTTCAATAAAGAATGGTGTTCGATTTTCATCTACTCAGTTATCTTCTTGAGCTTCTCCTCCTGTGATCCTAATCATCCTATATCATTGAGGAGACGTGGTTAATTTAATCGGGCCCAAGCATTCTTGATCCTGCTGTCCATGCAGATCCCTTTTCTTCAAAAGGAGTTATCTTCATATTTAAACGAGTCATTAAAACTATATCTTGTATTATTCGATTTTTTTTAAATCAAATTTAACAATTTTAAAACTTCATGTTTTTCAAATCAATCAATACGCTTCCAATATATCAATTTCTCTTCTTTTCTAGTTTGTTAATTAATTACTACTTACAATGTTTAGTTAATGATCAATGGTGTTTACTCTGAATGATGCTTATAAAAGGCATAAAATTATATACTAAGATTAATGGTACAATATCTAACATGAACTGATGAAATGGATTCAGTATCCGGGCTGTAAGCCAATTCCTATCAGGTTTTATGCATGCACATTGTGTTTGAATTAAACGTGGCAATGCATTTGTTTACGTGTATGAATGCTCGTTAATTCTTGCCCCACCACCATCACAGGCCTTTGAGCTGTTCCCCTTTACTAAACATAAAATTATGTGCAAATCACGAGTCACCTGAAACCTTATCACATTCCATGCTTCAGTCCCTCATTGTCATAACTCATAATTTGCCACAGAGGACAAGAATTTCCTCTTTTTTGCTTCAGACAACGTGGTGTACACAAAACGATTTTTGACCCCAAATGGCTTACATGCATTAGGCCAGTTGTCCTGAGGCCCCCAATTTTCCAGCCTACAAAAGCCCCCCCATCTTTGCATGCTTTGGTATCTCTTGCTTTCATCATATCATCAATGGCTTTCATGAAGGCTCATCATGCAGCTGCATTGGCCCTTTTGGTTGTGTTGATGGCTTGTACCAAGTGCATTGCTTATGGTACCCTGGACGAAGAAAGCATTGCTCCTACACCGGCAATGCCTGGGGGCTCTCCTACGCCATCATCCTCCTGGGTCACAGCTTTTGGGTTCTCTTTGGCTTTGTATGCTATTGGTGTTGTAATGTATTGATGATCTTTATTTCTAGTAGTACCTAGTAGTTTAAGGTTTGTGCTGTCGTCATTATTGCATGAATGTACGTAGCTACCTTAACTACCTTATGCATGCATGTCATTAGTTAGTCAATAATAATTGTGTTCTTAGTCCACTATGATTTTCTCTAAGTAATCCTTCTATGTAATTGTTTGTCACATTAATATATCAATAAGAAAGAAGTGTTTATTTACTTGGTTTTGCTTGAACACATTTCTTAGTTAATTAATTAGTTTGCTTCCCCACAAAAATCTGTCCAACACATTTGGTTGGATCGTCCATCTTCTTGCACTTATAATGTCTAATCTTCTTGAGGCATTTATTCCGTTATATAATAGTTGAATCCTTTTCAGTAAAATGTTCGTGTTCTTTATCAAAAGTAAAAACCACAAGGAAGGAAATCTTGAACTTCTATCCTCTTCCATCTATCCGCGTATAGTAACTGAATCTTTTTTCTTTTTCTTTTTTTTTTTTAATCTTATTTATCAACCAACAAAAAAAATGGAAATCTTGAGATTTATCCAGTTAAAATACCTGATTTTGTCTAGTGGAATCCTAGATACACTCGAATAGATAGATTATTAGAGTTTGAAACTATTACACTTCAAATGTTTCAACATGGCTAAAACTAAAGTATATAGTGCTCTCTAATCTGGCAACTAAAATGGGAGGATTATATTAGGGAAATTTGCAAATATAGCAGGGTTGACCGTTGACTTTGCAAATATAGCACCCTCCTTTTTTCCCTTGCAAACATAGCACTTCAGGGCTGAACAAAGACCAACATACCCCTCTCTCACTTCAGTTCTTCATAGCATCTTCTTCTTCGGTTTTTTCTCTCTATACTCTCTAAATTCGCAGACCCTCTCTTCTTCGGTTTTTTTGTCTAAGTTCGCAGACCCCATTGCTCGTAATTTCTTTTCTCTCTAAGTTCGTAGAAGTTTGCAGACCCCATTTGCTCAGTTGCTTTACTCAGTAATTCTTCATTTTCTTAACACTACAAAACTCCCTCTACAACAAAATAATATATATCACCCGTTTTAATGGCAAGCACAAAAGGAGGACCATCATCTTCAAGTAAGAATGTGCAGGCTCACAAGGTCAGTCGAAATTGAACTACAAATTGTCTTTTTATTCTTATGAATTCATACTGAGAGTATTTTGATAGAGTGCAGTGTTATTGGATGTTGGAATTTGAGTTGGGTTTGTTTGAATTTGTAATTGGTTTTCGACAGAAGTGAAATTTGGTCGAACCCTAAGTCGAGTAATTAGTCGAGCCATATTGTTGGTCGAGTATTTAGTCGAGTAAATAGTCGAGCCTGAAGTTGAGTAACAGTATACGTCGAGTTAATAGTCGAGTTTACCGTCGAGTTTAATTAGGGCTTGGACCAGAAAAAAAATTTGGTCGATCATAGGTCGAGTAATTAGTCGAGCCATATTTTTGGTCGAGTATTTAGTCTTGTTAATAGTCGAGCCTGAAGTCGAGTATTCATATTGAGTTAATGATGAGAATCAAATATTCATAAACTTAGATATGTGTTTTTCACGCTTTTACATAGATTTTATTGAGATATGCCATGTTTATTAGAGAAATCACATTATATTTGTGATTCTCATCTTTTATTGGTTTTGTAGGAAAAAAGGGGTTAAAAACCAGTTATCTTCGGGAATTCATAACGTTTGATGAGAATGTCCAAATGAGGTGATTAAAGATGCTATGGAAAGATGAGGAATAGAGCTAAAACTTTCATGAAGAACGTTTTCTCAAATTCCGAAAGCAAATGGACCAAAACTGGACAAAAGCAGAAGAAGGCATGAACCAAAGAAGAGGAAAACAGGAAGAAAAATCAGCCATCTTCCAGAGCTCATAACTCTTGACTAAGATGTCCAAATGAGATGATTCAAAATCCTATGGAAAGATGAGAAAGAGAGGAAAAACTTTCATGAATAAAGTTTTTTCAAATTCTGGACGGAAAGGGACCAAAACTGGACAAAATCAGAACAACGCGCGAAAAAAGAGATGTTGGGCAGAAACTTTTGAGCGCCGCGGCGGTCGTTGCAGACCGCCGCGGCGGTCTCCTGTGCGGCCTAAGAAATAACATTTGTATTTTGCTCCCTAATGTTTTGGAAGCTTCACAATTGCTCCCCAACGTCCCTATGGCTATAAATACCCCATTTTCTGCAGAAACAAGACAAGTAGGATAGGGTTAGGGTTAGTTTTTGTTTATTTGCACATTTTCCCAATCTTGAGGATTTTCCAAGAGGCTAGGGTTTGGCATTTTGTGGCTCTTCAACACTTCAATCTTTGGATTTGCTTTGGCTTGCTAAGTGTGGCAGTTGTTGGATTCACCAATCTTCTGATTAAGGAAGTATTTCTTACAAATTTCTTATGCTTTCAATGGTTAATTCTCTTTGTGATTGTTGGTTGTTTGAAGCCATGAGAGGCTAAATTATATTGGGTGATTCTTGGTGTTTGATGTATGGATTAGGTTTATTTTGATTCCTTGTGGGTTGTAGAGTGATGGGCTTGCATTAATTGAAGTTTTCCTACTTGTATTTAATGATTAGCATGCATTGAATTGTGGCCACATTTAGTGTGTGTTCTTGGTGTTCGTGTGTGTTTTAGAATATACATGAATTTGGACCAAAAGTAGGAAAAACTACCTAACATTCTTTAGATTTAGGTGTTTGAGAAAAGAAACAACTACCATATAAGCTTAATTGTGCACTAAAATTGTGTGGAAGCCATAGGTTTTAGTGTGCAAAGGTAGAAGTGAGACAGAAAGGAGATCTTCTATTCTTTAATTCCATTGAGACCGAAAGGAGATGTGGAGTGAAAAATAGGTGGCTTTCTTAGATTAAACACTTGAATTAGGGAATGTGAAGTAGTTGGCTAAAACATCTAGGGCTAGAATTGTGCATTAGAGTTGTGTGGAAGCCATAGGCGCTAATGTGCTCTAGGTGGGGATGAGACCGAAAGGAGATTCCTCATTCTATAATTCCGATGAGACCGAAAGGAGATTTGGAGTGAATGGATGTAGCCACTTAGTTAAGATGCCCTACACTCGGTTGCCCTTAGGAGTCAAAGTAGCCGACCCCTTGCATTGAACCCAAGGATCACCCTCCTTCCTCGATTGTGTGTTTCTTTTATGTGCATACTTTTATTTATGATTCTTAGCTAAATATCACTCTTTTTATCACTCTTTAGCAAATAATTAGTTGCACTTAGATTTTGGTTTTGTCCCCTTCCCTGTGGAAAATGATCCCTATACTTTACTACAATTGATTAAGTGAGGTTTAGGTGTAATTTGTGTGAGTTTAAGCTATATTTTGATGCACTTTTGCACACACCGAATCTGCTCACCAGTTAATAGTCGAGCAAATTATCAAGCAGCATGTTACTTTTATTTTCTTTCATGTCTTGCAGGAGAAATCGGTCATCGTATCTGAGAATATGCAAGAAGCAATGAATGCTCTCGGCCCCGACATAGCGGAGCTGGCAGAGAGATGCCAGCAAAACGCTGCCCGCTTAGAAAAGGGCGTCAAAGATCTAAAAGAAGGAGTCAACCGTTTGGATGCTCGTGTTGACAAGTTGGAACATAAGGGCATCAAACGTGTTGCGAAGCAGACGGCCAAATTGGATGCTCGTCTTGACAAGTTGGAGGCCAAAATTCGGCGTTTACAAAATGCCATGGGAAATGATTCTGAAGAAGTCGGAACTGTTTCCGAAGTGGACGAATGTAGTAGCGCAGTTGAAGACAATTGACATGTTTTAACTTTGTATTAGTCTTTACTTTTATTTGAAGGACCATTGTGTTTTAAGAAATTGTCAATTTTACTTTTGTGTTTGGAACAATTTGTTGTTATATTGAATTTTGATATAATTTTGATCTTGCTCAACTTCAGTCAATGATCGTTTTTACTTTTGTCACTGTTACTCGACTTCAGTGAAGGTTTAGTGTTTTTAAAATTTTATATTTTCGTGTATTACGTCTCGCTCAACCAACAACTCGACCAAAAACTCGACCCAATTACTAAGTCTAATTTTTTTAAACATTCTTTTTCGCTCGACTAAATACTCGACAAAAAACTCGACCTAATACTAAGTATAGTTGGTTTTTAATTTTAATTTTACTCGACCAAATACTCGACAAAAAACTCAACCTAATACTAAGTATAGTTGTGTTTTTAATTTTATTTTCACTCGACCGAAATCTCGACAGAAAACTCGACCTAATAATTAGTCTAGTTTATTTTTTAATTTTATTTTCGGGTGCAAAAAAGACCTCATTCGCCTCTTTATTTACGCACTCTCTTCTTTTCAAAACCTACCGAGCAAATTGCCTCTTCATTTGCTCAGTTGCGTTGCTCAGTAATTTTTCATTTTCTTAACACTTCAAAACTTCCGGATTCAACAAAACAATACATATCACTCGTTTCAATGGCAAGCAGAAAAGGAGGACCACCATCTTCAAGCAAGAAAGTGCAGGCTCTCGAGGTCGAGGTCAGTCGATATAGAAGTAAAAATTGTTTTTTTTTCCTTATGAATGTATGAATGTATGTATGGCCAGTGGTTTACTAATATCATCATTGTGGTTCTCTGTAATCCAAAATGTCCCATTCATCATTTGCCTGTAATCCAAATTCTGTTCTGACCCTTAAAAGGCTAATAAGAGTTTCAATCCACCAACCCCAAAAGATATTTTAGTCCCTCGTAGGTGTAAATATACACTAAATATTCCATGCTGTTCTCAAATGCATGGAATATTGCATGTATGCAAAATGTCCCATTTTGAATTGGTAATTGGTTTTGGTCGATCATAGGTCGAACCCTAGGTCGAGTAATTAGTCGAGCCATATTGTTTGTCGAGTAATTTGTCTCGTTATTAGTCGAGCTTGAAGTCGAGTTAGTAGTCGAGCAAATAAACAGCGTGTTACTTTTTTTTCTTTCATGTCTTGCAGGAGAAATCGGGCATCCTATCCCAGCCCGCGCAAGAAGCAATGAATGCTTCCAAAAGTTTGGATAAGGGCGTCAAACGGCTCAGGAAGCTGGCGACCAAATTGGATTCTCGTGTTGACAAGCTGCATGCCAAAATGCAGCGTTTAACAGATGCCCTTGATGCCCTTATAGGAAATGATCATGAAGAGGCCGAATGTAGTAGCACAGTTGAAGACAATTGACATGTCTAAGTTTGTATTAGTCTTCACTTTTATTTTTATTTTATTAAGGCCCGTTATGTTTTAAGACATTGTCTTTTGTTACTTTTACGTTTCTTTGTATTAGTTTATGAACGTTTATTAAGAAACTTTGTATTTATTTATGAAGGTTTATTTCTTTTTTAAAATTTTAGACTAAAACTCGACCAAAACTCGACTAAAAACTCGACCTAATGATTAGGCTAAATTTTAATAGAAATTAATGATTAGGCTAAATTTTAATAGAAATTATAGTTTTGTTTAATAGAGAAAGTATAGTTTTGTTTATTAAGAAACTTTGTGTTTATTTATGAAGGTTTATTTATTTTTTAAAATTTTAGACTAAAAACTCGACCAAAATTCGACTAAACACTCGACCTAATGATTAGGCTAAATTTTAATAGAAAGTATAGTTTTGTTTATTAAGAAACTTTGTATTTATTTTTTAAAATTTTAGACTAAAAACTCGACTAAACACTCGACCTAATGATTAGGCTAAATTTTACTATAAAGTATAGTTTTGTTTAATAGAAAGTATAGTTATTGTTTAATTGGTAGTAGCAAGACGTGCTATATATATTTTGCTCGATGAAAAACTCGATCATCAAACTAAGAATAGGTTTCTTTAATTTTATTTTTCCCTCGACTGACTGCTCGATATAAAACTCGACCTAATAATAAGTCTAGTATTCTTTATTTTATTTTCACGCGTAAAAAGACAAACATGCCCCTCTGTTTTGAAAGAAAATCAAAGGCCGCGCGAACAAAAACATAACATAACCGACTCGCAAACCTCTTCGCATCTTCAATTATTCATTCGAGCAGTCATCTTCAACCTCATAGCTTTCTTCAACCATTTCATATCCCATTCCAATCATCTAATCATTTTCAATGGCACGCACAAGGCGAGGACCATCTACCACCAAGGCGGCCTCGACTGCCATAGAGAAGACGGGGAAGAAGGATACTCATCACCGCGAGGTTAGCTCTATATTACATAAAATGCTCATTTCATTATTCTTTTGGTTCAAAGTGTAGATATTGTACATACTGGGGTTGTATGAATTTTATACATTGGCACCAGGTTGTTTGAAGTTGAGGGCGATAAAGGTCGGGCAGAGCAGAACATTGGGGTATAAGAAGTCGAGTTATTGGTCGAGTCCTAGGTCGAGCACTATTTAAAAGTCGAGTTTCATGTCGGGTTTTTAGTCGGTTTTAAGAGTCGAGTCTCATAGGTTTAGTCGAGCTAAAATTCGAGTCTAACGTATATAAGGTCAAGTTTAGGTCGAGCTGAATTCGAGAATGATGGCGAGCACTATATGTCGAGTAATTTAGATCGAGTTTATAGTCGAGTGTTTGGTCGAGCGTAGTCCCGATTTACTCCACCTCTATCTGAGACCCTAATTTACTACACCTCTGTTCCTCAGGACCCTCTGAAGAAGCAAATGGTTGTTCAATGTGATTTTTTCAATGCCAAGGTGTCACAGTATTGCTACTATGAAGCAAATATGCAACGCATACGGACTAAACTAACCGGGCAGCAGAAAGACATACTCAGACGGGAGAGCAGTCTGGCCGGAATTGCTTTGGACCACCAACATACATTTTGGTGTAAACAGATCATCCACAGCGTGCTATTGCGCCAATTAAAGATAGATGAGGCAAACAAGGCGGACAATGCGATGTACTTTAATTTCGCCGGTAAGAAGGTGAAATTTGGAAGGAGGGAGTTTGCACTAATCACTGGGTTAAGGATGGGAGATTTTGATCGCGAGTACGCCAAATACCATGCACCTGATGGTCCGAGTTTGATTAGTAAGTATTTGACTGGGGAAGGTAGGCACGAAGACACAACATACGCTGATGTTTTCAAAGCCTACGATCAAATTTCCTCCAGCTATTCGGACGAAGTCGTTATCTCCCTGACTTTGTTATTGCTATACACCTCCATCCTCGGGGAACAAAAGAGAAACCATATTGAGGACAAGGTGATTCACCTGGCATGCGATTGGGGGCAATTTGATGCTTACGTGGGGCGAAATTTCTTTTAGGGCAACAGTCGATAGTGCCCGCAAGGCTATGACCAATGCCTTGAAACAGTCCAGGGACATCGATAATAGGACGTACACTGTTGGGGGCTTCCCAGTGGCGCTAGGGGTAAGGAGTTACCTGCCGTAAGCATATTTAATCTTGTGTTTTTCCTGATTCGAAATAACTCACTATTTTCCAATCATAGGTCTTCGCATATGAGGTGATGCCGCATTTTGAACGCTTCTCATTAGTTGAAAGGGTCGAAACCACTGGGTGCAAGTCACGGATGTTCAGGTGGAAAGGAGTGAAGACCCACCGCTCCGTCCAAGAAAAAAATCAAGTATGGTCGAAACGGTTGGTTAGCGGAGAGGTATGATTTCGCAGTGTTTTGTTTTTTCCTCCCATAGTTGATTGTGGTACTGCGTGGTTCCATTACTGACCATATTTTGTATTGCAGCCAGTTAAAGTCATCCCAATAACTCCAACTCCGGATGAAGCTGCACAATTTTTGACTTGGGATGACGGAGAAAAGGCCGAATCCGATAAGGATGTGAGGTTTGAAGAGGATGAAGAAGGCAAAGAAGGGCAGCCAGAGCCTGAAAAGGCAAGCGAGCCTTCTATGGAAAGGGCTGCCAGACGGGAGGCTCGCACGCTCTTTATAAGTCAGGTTCTTGAACGGCTGGAACGGTCGGAGACCCGTATCGCTGAGTTGGAAACCCTTAATAAAGATCTGACCGCCACTGTCCAAAACCTGACACATATTGTTGAGCAATTACGATCCGAGGTGCGTGGGAGTCCGACTGATCTTAATGCTGAAAAGACTTCAACTGCTTTGGTTGTTGTTCATCCCGACATTTATGAAGAAAAGACTCCTTCCATCCCGGTTGTTGTTGAAATCGAGAGCCCTCCACCAGCCCCGATGAAGCAGAACCCCGGGAAAGAACACTGTTTTGCCATAGAGGACTCTCCCGGGGTTATCAATTTGAGTCCGGCACTAACACTTGAATATCCCACACCCCAACCCACCATAGTTGGCCAGCGTTTCAGTATTGAGGATTTCCAACCGGGGCCCGACGAGATTGATGATATGAAAAATGGCTGAAGCCGTCAAAGCGGCAGTTCCTGTGGACCCCGGTTTTCGACCTCGATTCTGACTTGCTAAAGACTATGATGCGTGAAAATGAATGGCTGTCAAATGATGTAAGTGGCAATCATACTCCTTCGTCGTTGCACATATATCTGTTGTACATAAGCTGTCAAATGAATGGCTGTTAAACTAATATTTCTGTTGTACTTTTTTTCAGCATCTCAACTTATACACGTCCATGCTCCGGAAGAGGGTCCTGGTAATGGGCCGCAAAGATGTATCAATATTGGAGACGTTCTTCGATGTAAGTTACTGATCATATTCAACATTCCATTGACTGTGTAGAATATAAATTTTGATGACATTTCGTTGTGTTTATTTGTCGTGACAGACTGATATGAAGACGCTGTACGCAACCCAGCGGGATCCAACATATGACGACTTGGCAATGAAGCAATTTGTCGGTTCAGTGCCATATGAGGTTGATTGCCGGTATGCCAACCATTTCATATTTCCAGCGCATGTCGATGGCAATCATTGGATACTCGTTAGGGTTGAATTCAGCTCGAGGACGATCCACGTGTACAATCCGCCACTGTGAGGATCGTCAAAAACTAGACCACCTTGTTCGAATCATGCCAAAAATACTCCAAACATGTGAGATGGCAGCAGTAGATAACTGGCAGGTCGAGGTGGAGAGGGGATTGATCGGCCAAACACCGGGGTTAGCACTTTAAAAAACTTCAATTGTAACTTTTAAATTTTATCTTTTATTTCTAATAACTCATGGCTTTTGTTTCGTATAGCACCGGAAACTGTGGCGTGTATGTTTTGAAATGGGCAGAATGGCTAATTCACGGGTTGCCGCTGGGGTCGTTCAAAATTGAAAATGTAATGGATCTTTGGATCGAGTGCCGCTTTGTTTGCACATGCAAGGCAAGAGGACCAAAGAAGAGCAAAGCCGGCGAAGAAAAAAAGAAAATGATTTCATTTGTATTTGTACATATATTTTTTATACATTTGTACAAATATTTATACATTTGTACATATATTCATTTATCTGTGCATATATTTATACATTTGTACATATATTTATTATATATTTGTGCATATATTTATGTATTTCATTCCTATATTTGTACATTTTATAATTAGGTCATTCTTTAAATAAAGTCGAGTACAACGTCGAGTTTAAAGTTGAGCACATGACAGCCACAAACTAATATTCACAAAAGTCGAGTTCAAAGTCGAGTCTAAAGTCGAGCACATAACAGCAGGAAAACATATATAAACAAAAGTCGAGTCTAAGGTCGAGTTAAAGTCGAGCACCTACCACCAAAATAAATATTTTGGCAAAAGTCGAGTCTCAAGTCGAGTTTAAGTCGAGCACATAACAGCAGGAAAACATATGTAAACAAAAGTCGAGTCTAAGGTCGAGTTAAAGTCGAGCACCTACCACCAAAATAAATATTTTAGCAAAAGTCGAGTCTCAAGTCGAGTTTAAGTCGAGCACATAACAGCAGGAAAACAGAAAATAAAAAGTCGAGTCTAACGTCGAGTTTAAAATCGAGCACATGCAAGCTATAAAAACGAAAAATAAAAAGTCGAGTCAAACGTCGAGTTTAAAGTCGCGCACGACAGCCAGAACATAATATTCCAAAAAGTCAAATTTAAAATCGAGTACAACGTCGAGCACAATGCAGCAGGAAAACATAATTTTACAAAGGTCGAGTCCAAAGTCGAGTTTAACGTCGAGCACCTTGCAGGAGGAAGTCATATTTTAATATAAGTCGAGTCTATAGTTGAGTTAAAGTCGAGCACAGAACAGCAACAAAAAAAGAATTAAAGTTTAGTCGAATCTATCGTCGAGCTAATGTCGAGCACATAGCAACTTAAAAGAATATTTTAATGAAGGCCGAGTGTAACGGCGAGTTTAAAGTCGAGCACATGATAGCCACAAAAACTGTTTTTATCTGTTTTAGTTTTGAGGCGGGCGGTGTGCAGAAGAAGATAAAATGATAGAATTCATGGCTGAGATGAAGATAAAAAACAATAACAATAGCAAATATTTGAAAGAAATACTTCACAAATTCATTACATAAACTCCATTTGACCATTTTGTAGACTATGAAACTTCCTTACATAAACTCCATCACATATCAATTATTTGCTTTACAAACGTATGGATTCGAACAGGTTTTACGGTTGTGACCACTTCTTCCGCAACGACCACATTTCTTTGTTACTTTCTCCTCTCCAGTTGAACGGATTCTCTGTTTCTTGGGCCGCCCGCTTTTAGACCTGGGTTCCGGAGGAGCTAGTTGAATGCATAGAACTTCTTCAGGGACAACCCAATTCTCAGGCTCACCGACTGGGAGAATGGGATCTGCATATGCGGATAACAGTGCATCAGTGTGATAAAAAGGCGAGCATAAGGCGTAGTGGTCGATTTGTCTGTGCCGGGATGCAGCTAATGCATGGCCACAAGGCAGTTGGTCCATATCAAACACCCGGCACGTGCACGTTCTACTTTGCAAATTCACTATAGCCGACCGATTTGATAGGTCTCGAACATTCCATATGTGTAGATCAACCGGCTCAGCAACATACGCTTGTGCTTCTCTCATTCTACCATCAAGCTCAGCTTCGATGTATGGGGTTGTGTGTGACTTCAATTCACGCCGTGCATCTTTTCATAAAACCATCTCTGTAGCGTGTTACGAATGTACTCAACCAAACAGTGAATTGGTAATTCACGCGCATCCTTTAAAAGTGCGTTGAGACATTCCGCAATGTTGGTGGTCATTATGGTATAGCGTCTACCTTGAGAATGTGCCCTTGCCCATCGGTCAATGCCGACCTCAGTTAAATACTCACACACCCGTGAATTTTGGCGTTCAAGGGTTCTCCACAGTTCATCGAATTCAGCAAGAGTGTAAGCCTTGGCAGCCCTAAAGTAGACAGGGAGCATGTCGTTTCTTTTGAATATCGCTCTAAAGTTGTTGCTCAAATGATAGATACACACTCCATGGAAGGCATTCGGAAAAACAGTTGATATACCCTTCGCAATGCTCTTATGTCTATCCGAAACAAACACCAAATCCTCGATCTCATCACCCATAGCAGCCTGTAACCTTTCCAAAAACCACTCCCACGACGCATCATTTTCTGAATCGACCACTCCCCAGCCGATGGGGTACACTTGGTTGTTACCATCCATACAAGTTGCAACAAGTAATGACCCAGGGTATTTTCCCTTCAAGAAGCATGCATCAACAGCAAGAACGGAGCGCATATAACTTCGAAATCCACGTAGAGATGGGCCAAATGCGAAAAAAAGGTATTTGAAGCGTCCATCTTCTTCCATTTCAAGATCAGTAAACGTGCCCGGATTACATGCCCGCAGCATGTGCATATAAGCTGAAAGAATTCTATAAGAATCTTCAAATCCACCTCGAATTTCTTCCAGAGCGGATTCTCTTGATCGCCAAGCCTTGTTGTACGTTATGTTCACACCCAACTCTTGGCGAATATCCGCCATGATTTCCCCGGGTTTATACGGCCGACAAACTGCCTGGTACTTACACTTGATCCATGAACCAATAACTTTGCTGTTTGCCTGCCTGTTATCACAATGTAGCAACGATGATTGACAAGTATGGGTGTTTTCAAATTTATTGACCTTCCAAGCTCTCGAATTCCCAATGGAAGATGCATTCAGTTTCCAGTTGCAATTGTCATGCTTGCATCGTATGTACCAATATTTGCTATTTGCCCTAATAACCTTCCACTCGAAAAAATGTTTCACAGCCAGCATACTCATTCGCAAGGCTAATTGCTCCCTCGTTTCAAATATGTCATTTACCGCAACATCTACAACCGCGGCTAATCTATCAGAAGAAGTCCCACTGTCCGCATGGGATGCCCTTGTTATTGTATGGCATGGTATGGCTGGTAGTTCACGTATTTCTTTTTCCTTGGTTGATACATAATCTTCTTCAACAACTATGGGATTGTCAACCGGTACGCCACCCGCATTGCTAGCTCCTTCAGGGTCAATTTTATCCATACAATTGTTTTCCACAACACGGTTTGGAGGAAGAACATCGTTAGTCCATATCGGACTGTCTGAGCCCAGTCGCTTTATCGGTGAATTGCTAGCATTAACTTCAGCATGTGACGCTTCAGTGGATGGTAGGACGCTAACACATATTGGGATCCTAGCATGTTCGGGCCATCTAATAATTTCATTCAAAAAACACTTCACATGGTAATCAGTCTTGATGGGGATAGTGGAGACTTTAGACAAGTACTTTGGTAGATATCCGATGACCAGTCTATCTTTGAACTCCATATCTAATTCCATGACAGATACTATGAGATTCACCAGGTCATCGAAGCTTGCGTCCTCTTTTAACATAAGAGGTTCAAGCCTCTTGTGATTAATAAAATTTCGTTCATTTGTATTGGGATCAACGACCCATTCTCCCCCATAAAACACATGGGTTGTGACCATCATGGGATGCGACATTCCTACAAATCCAACGAAACCATAACCCAAATTAGGCATAACCAAGTTAATAGTATAGCGGAAGAAATGTGAATATTGCTCCACCACAACTGGTAGAAAAACTCGACCAAACCAAGCACTCACTCGACCTTATGCACGACCTTTTTATTCGACCAATTAACAGACTCGACCTTATGCACGACCGCTTATTCGACCAATTACCAGACTCGACCTTATGCACGACCATTTATTCGAGCTAATACAAGACTCGACCATTTATGAGAAGAACAGTCCAATGACTTGACCTTTCAACATATTACTCGACCTATAACTCGATATAATACTCGACCTTTACTTTGCTCGACCTAGTGCTCGACTATAGGGCTCGACATTCTTTTCAATTTCACAACCCCAGTTTGAAAAAGTAAATTTCGACTAACCTCTAACAGCTGATCCTTTGACTCCACAGTAGCGATCTTCTTGCTTACAGATGATGGGCCAATGGAGTTTGTGAACAATGTGGTGAGAAGAAAATTTGTTTACTAGATTCTATTACGAGCAATGGGGTCTGCGAACTTAGAGAGCTGCGAACTTAGACAAAAAAACCGAAGAAGAGAGGGTCTGCGAATTTAGAGAGTTTAGAGAGAAAAAACCGAAGAAGAAGATGCTATGAAGAACTGAAGTGAGAGAGGGGTATGTTGGTCTTTGTTCAGCCCTGAAGTGCTATGTTTGTAAGGGAAAAAAGGAGGGTGCTATATTTGCAAAGTCAACGGTCAACCCTGCTATATTTGCAAATTTCCCATTATATTAACATTCCCTACTAGGGTAAAGCAATTTAAAGTCTCAGGGAAAAAAAAAACAACAGATAAGCCTCTCTAAGTTGATCACTGAAAATGAGTACTTGACATTGTGAAAGTCTTTAATGATAATTAAATCAGGCTCAACCAAAACAGGACATTGTTATTATTGACTGATTTGCAAATTTATAAGAAAGAGAACCAACTCTTATACACAACAACCATTTATAAAAAGATGCGGTAACCAATTACCATTTGCGAATATAATGTGGCAATAGCATTTAAAGAAGTAGATATGAAGGAGAAAAAAATATAAAAACGATAGTAGTGAACACATTATTAATGTGCATTGGTACAGCTAGAATTCCCTACTTTAATATGCATTGATGACTTTTTCGCATAGTAGAGGGAAGGGAAGTGGGAAACATACAGCCTTTTTCAACTCACTACACGACTTTTTCATGGAGTATTCTAAGCCTATATCCCACAATGCATTGATGACTACAATAGAAACCCAGAAGTGAGAGAATGAATGAGAGTTAAATAGTGTTAAAAGAATACTTTATTCGTTCCAAAAATATCTACTTTTAGAACTTTTTTTTAAAAAATAATTCATTTTTAAAATGAAACTTTTTAAATATTATTATGATTATGTATGATCATTATTGAAAAGTAAATTTTATTTTTAAAACATTTTAGTCCTGGAAATAAGAGTTTATTTTTAAAATAAAATTTTTATAATACTTTTATTTATAGTGATTATGTATGATGATAATTAAAATGTAAGAATAAAAATATAAAATTATATATGTAATAAAATATTAAATGTGTTAATATTATTATATTATATTTCAATTCAAATTGTATAGTGGTAAATAAATTGAAATTTATATCACTAGTTATCCTTTTATTCTATAATATTTAATATTTTATTTAATAATTTCAAAAAAGAATTGTATTAATTCAAAACTCTTGTTTTGGACGGAAGAGTATTATTTTAGTAAATTAGAATGAGAGCAAGGTTAACCACTACTCAAATGCTGGTTCTCATGCCTAAACTAGACTTAAGCAAAGAGTAAAAAAAAAAAAAAAATTAGTTTTTTTGAACTAAATTAATTGGGGGTTAAATAAAAATAATGCAAAAATAAAATAAATATGGTATAATGGAAAACAATTTAATGATTTTATTGTCAAATTTAGATAACAAAAGTTTGGTTGAAAACTTTAAGTTAATAAAACTTCTCATTTGCATAAAAAGTCATATTTTACATCTTTGCTCAAATCCATAAAATAAATTCAATTTATTTATCAATACTTTTGTTCGATAAGTTAAAAGATAAGTGAAACGAATAATATTTTTAACCTTATGCGTTTTCACACGTTTGGATTATATTTTTAATTATATTAGGATCTCTGAATATTAAAAATTTGAATCATTCATCCAATACATCTTGTGGTAGGGAGGTGGACTTAAATTTTACAAAGATGATGAACAAGCTTTTGCAAAGATGACCTTAGCCTCAATGCGAGTGCTAATGTCATCTTATGCTAGTGGGCTACTTGTAAATGTCACGTTTTTAGTAGCTAATATAACGATCGTTTCTATGGTAAAAACAAGATGAACAGGCTTTTGACCATTGCAAAAAATTCTCTATTGCTGAAGCCGATAGAGATATGTCGGAGGAAAATAAAGTTTAACAAAATAATTTTTGGATTTTGACATTTAACCCCTTGTGATTATTCATTGAATAAATTTTTTTTTATGGATTTTGACTTAATCACTCAAAAATTTTGGTACAAAATCCATTCCTAAAATGTTAAATAAGAGCTTAGAATTCAAAATATTCGCTCAATAAGAACATAAATAAATATATGATTTTTATTAAGATTATATTAAAAAATAATGTTAATAAAGGTAATAGAAATGATTTAATGGTAGTATTTATTCAAATCAAAACTAACATAATATGCATGGATGACAAATAAATGGCATAATACAATTCAATATAAATAAACATAAATCATTTGATAAAATTTTAAAATATTTTAATTTTTTTAATATGATAAAAATCATCAAACTAAAAATAAATAAATTATAAAAGTTTTAAAATATTATTGTTCCCTCTTAACACAAAAGTCCACTGGATGAGCATAATTTCTTTAATAAACTAACTCTATTATTAAGTATATAATTTTTTTAATGTTTATTCTCACTTCCCAATTATGTGCCATTCATAGTTATTATTAGCGACTATTTTGGAAGGCAAAAAAAAATTTAAAACGAAGTCTTGTTTAGGGGACAAAAGGAGTACAATTTAATTTATTCACTGTATCAGTTTCAACAACTTCATCATTTTCCATTTTATTTCAGCTAAATAGAATATCTAACCTATTTTTAATAATGTATCACTTATATTTTTAATATTTATATGTTTTATCATTGGAATATAAAAAAATTAAGAATTTGAAAACTAACGAGTTAAAAGATGATGGTAAAGAAACATTTGGGGAAAATTTACAAATATAGCACCTTTGACCGTTGACTTTACAAAAATAACACCCTCCTTTTTTTGTTCTCTGTTATAGCACTTCCACAAAAAAAAAAAAGACTACAACACCCCTCGGCAGATTTCACTCCATCTTCTTCTTCTTTGTTCTCAATAGGGCTGTAAATGAACCGAACATAAACGAACGGGCCTTGTTCGTTTACTGTTCGTTTATTTTTTAGACTGTTCATGTTCGTTTATGTTTGTGAAATATGTGTTCGTGTTCGTTTATGTTCGTTTATTAGTGTTCACGAACACTTATCGAACACGTTAACGAACGAGTAAACAAACACGTTCGCGAACACTTAAACGAACACGTTCGCAAACAAATAAACAAACACATTTGCAACGAACACGTTCGCAAACAAATAAACAAACACATTTGCAAATTGAAAAAACAAAATAGCATAATTGAGAATTGAACCTTGGTCTCTAATGTGGGAAGCATGGTTACTTACCACTACACCACAACAAATTTGTTTATGAATAATCAACAAACGTTATTATTATATATATTATTATATTATTTTATTATTATTATTTTAATATAAACGAACAATAAACGAGCTTTAAAAGAACATTAACCGATCTTGTTAATGAACACTAAACGAGCTTGTTTACGAACATAAATAAACGAACGTATACTTGTTCGTGTTCGTGTTCGTTTATTAAACGAACACTAAAATGTATTCGTTTATTGTTCGTTTAGCTTAACAAACGAACATAAACGAACGTAACCGATCTTGTTCACGAACTGTTCACCGAACGTACTAGTTCGTTTACACCCCTAGTTCTTAAAACTCATTTGATGGATTCAACAAAATTTGTTCTCACACCCCGTTGTTTGCACACCTCATTGTTCGTACACTTTATTAGACTATCATCTCCAAGCAAAAAGGACGCAATCGTAGAGAAGAAATCGCATAAATTTGATGTTAGTTGAAATTTGCAGTAGTTGAACTGGGTTTGTGAATTTAAAGAAGCGAATGGTCGAGCTCTAGGTCGAGTTTTAGGTCGAGCACAAGGTTAGGTTAATGTTGCTAGGTCAACTTTTAGGTCGAGCACTAAATTTGGTCGAGTTTTAGGTCAAATATGTCAAATTTAGGTCGAGTTCGACCTAATGCTTGACCAAATTTAGGCCGAGTGAATTTTTATTTTTTTTTAATTTTTTTTTTTAAAAAAACTTCACTCAACTTAAATTTGGTCGAGCATTAGACCTAGTATTAGGTCGAGTTCGACCTAGTATTAGGTCGAGTGAATTTTTTTTAATAAAAAAAAATTAAAAAAATAAAAATTTACTCAACCTAAATTTGGTCAAGCATTAGGTCGAGCATTAGGTCGACCACAAGGTGAGGCTCAACTTAACCTTGTGCTTGACCTAATGCTCGACCAAATTTAAGTTGAGTGAAATTTTTTAAAAAAAAAATTAAAAAAAATAAAAATTCACTCGACCTAAATTTGGTCAAGCATTAGGTCGAGTTCGACCTAAATTTGACATATTCGACCTAAAACTCGACCAAATTTAGTGCTCGACCTAAAAGTTGACCTAGCAACATTGACCTAACCTTGTGCTCGACCTAAAACTCGACCTAGAGCTCGACCATTCGTTTCTTTAAATTCACAAACCCAGTTCAACTACTGCAAATTTCAACTAACATCAAATTTATGCGATTTCTTCTCTACGATTGCGGCCTTTTTGCTTGGAGATGATAGTCTAATAAGGTATACGAACAATGAGGTGTGCAAACAACGGGGTGTGAGAACAAATTTTGTTGAATCCATCAAATGAGTTTTGAGAACAAAGAAGAAGAAGATGGAGTGAAGTCTGCCAAGGGTGTTGTAGTCTATGTTTTTTGTGGAAGTGCTATAATAGAGAACAAAAAAGGGAGGGTGTTATTTTTGTAAAGTCAACGGTCAAAGGTGCTATATTTGTAAATTTCCCAAACATTTGGAACCAAAGAGAAGTATAAATATAGAATGTAATAAAACCCGTCAATTCATATAAAATTTTCACTAGCTCAGATTTAATTATATGTTTTAATAAGAAACAAATTTAAATATATTCAAATAATTAATTAAAAACCATGCTAAGGAAACAAAATTCAAATTCTAATACAATTGTAAAATATTTTTTATTTAATTAGATATGAAACATAAGTGCATAATATATTTAACGAATTATTAAATAAATATATAATTTTTTATTTTTATTCTTACTCTTAAATTGTGGCACTCATATTGTTAATATTATTGATAAACATAATATTACGAATTTTATGGACATGGCTGGGGGTAGGGGTGCAAATCGAGTCGAGTTTCGAGTTGTTCGAGTTGTTCGAGTCGGGTTGTTCGAGTTGGCCATTTTCAAAGGCCAACTCGAAACTCGAACCGAATTCGATAGAATTAATTGAGCCGACCAATTCGAATTGCTTTGGTTAATTAATTCAAACCGAAAACCGAATTTCGAATTCGGTTTCTAATTCGAATTTGAATTCGGTTTCCAATTCGAATTCGAATTCGATTTCCAATTCGAATTCGGTTTTCAATTCGAATTCTAATTCGAATTCGAATTTGAAATTTAAAATTACAAACCCATATTTATACCTAAATTAATTTTATTTTTAACATGGCCCAATTAAAATAGTTATTATTATAATAATACCCATAATTTATTTCTATTTTAATTTTAAAATAAAAAATCTAATTTTATTCAATCACATCCTCAAAATATATTTATTCATTTCAATTGCACCCTCAATATTTCAATACAAAATTTATTGTATTAATATAATATTTCATATTAATATGATGAATTAATAAAATAGTAGTGATCAATTATAATTTCCATATGAGGACTGAATAATTGTTAATTTATCATGATCAACTTTTTTCCCATTAATTTTCTTCTACAAAATCTATACATGTTATTCTTCATATTTTTTCAATTATTTATCATTCTTATAAATAATTTTTACATTTTTAATATAAATTTCTTTTTCCTATTATGATTTAATAGTTATCAATTCTTCAAACTATACTAAATTGTACATGTTTCAATAGCAATGTCAGTACTAATATATTTTGATTACAATGTTTGTTCATATAATCTCACCAATGAGGCAAGGAGTGAGCCATTTTTATTGTTATTATTCCAGCTGTTCAAATTAGATTCACTTGTTTATGATTTGATTTTGATACTAATCTATAAATTTACAACTATCAATGTTGAATCATTACCTTATTAGAGAAGCAAATTCAATATATATATATAAATCACTTAGTTTTATAAGTAAATAGTTACATTATATACATGCAAAGATGCACCTTATTGGTAATTTGGTACATGATCAGATGATCTATAAATAAACATGTGTTCTAATGTTCTATACAATAAATTACAGATTAAAAGGTAAATAAAACTACATATTGACAATTTGGCAATTTTTGATATTTCAAAATTTTGACTTTGAATTATTAATAATTAACAGAAATTACAAATAAATAAGTAAAACTTTTGAAATTATTAAATTGATAATAACTAATATCTAATTATTACTCACTAATCAACTTGTGCCTTTGTGGTTATTAACTTATTGTTTTCAAATTACAAAATTATACACTCAAATAAGACATGAATAAGTTATTAAATAAGAGAATTGAGCTCTCATATTTGCCGAAGTTAATAATAATAAATATCTAATTAATATTCATTAATTATTTTGTGGTGATTAATTATAAAATTACACACTCAAATGAAATAGGGATGAGTTATTAAATAAGATAATTGCACAGTTTGTATTCTCATAAGTCATAAGTTATATGTATACAACTACACATGTTATTTCTCTATTTTTTCCACATATTTATCTTATTTTAAAATAATTTTTACATTTTTTAATAAACTTCTTTTTTTCCTTGTATGATGTAATGTACTAAATTTACTAATAGTCTAATATCATTATTACGATTTTAATATCTCAATGAGATAATGACTCAATTAGGACACTAATGCCATTATATTACAATTATCAAATCAAACTTGTTAGTTATGAATTATTTACTTAGTTAACAATTCAATACAACTAAAATCACAAGAATTATATATATCTTTTTACCATATAGCAATTAGCATATGTATATATTGTAATGTAAATCAAGTAGTAATATAGTGAAGTAAATATTTACATTTTACACCATCTATGTTACATACACTTTGTTTGTATTTGATTTACAAATAAATATGTATTCTATACAACAATTATAAATTCAAAAGTAAATAAAACCACACATTCAATTATTTGGCAATTTTTAATATTTCAAAGTTTAGAGTTTTGAATTATTAGTAATTAGTGATAAGTGAATTAAATGTTAATTCCTAAGTTAAGATATTCTTGTTATTTTATCCAATTATTTGGGAAATTAACCGATAATTATTCACCTCCCTGTGGGACGATACTCATAATTATACTACAATTCCTGGACTTGTAATTAGTGGTTAAAATACAACGAGTCAATTAGCAAAAGTTAGAAGTAAAAATTACTAAATAAATAAAACTTCGTGATTATTAAGTTAGTAATAACCAATGCCTAATTATTACTCACTAATCAATTTGCACTTTTGTGGTTATTATTATTAAATTACAAAGTTATATGCTCAAATGAGACATGGATAAGTTAGGTTAGATGAGAAATGAGATTTTCTCTCTCATATTTGTATACTATATAAGTATATAGTATATACATAATTTTTCCTCACTTTTTTCATTTACTTATAAAAATTTTTTCATAATTTTACACATTTTTAATAAATTTACATTTAATATTCTGCAACATTTAATCTTTTCCAATTTACTATACTAATGAGTAATTACAAGAAGTACAACTGTACAATTATTTGTATATAATCTTTTCCAATATACACATTATTTGTATATAATTTATAAATATGTGTTGTGTTTTATACAATAAAATGAAAATTAAAAAGTTAAAATACAGTAATACACATCTTAACAATTTTACAAATTCTTTTAATTTTTAAAGTTTCACACACATATATAATAATTCAAATACAATCAAGCATATTTTTCATATACATATATATATATATATATATATATATAAATTTGTTTCTCAATTTCAATTCATATTCTATTTCTAATTCGAATCCATATTCGGTTTCCTCGAATTCGAATCCATATTCGGTTTCCTCGAATTCGAATCCATATTCGGTTTTCGGTTTTCGAATCCATATTCGGTTTTCGAATCCAAATTCGGTTTTCGAGTCGATTCGGTTCGGTTTTTGGTTTTAGGACCCCAAACTCGAAAACCAACTCGAAAACCAAATTCGAATTCGAATTCGAGTTCAACTCGATTCGAAAACCGAAAATCAGAATTCGAATTCGATTTTTTTCGAATTCGAATTTTCGAATTAGGTCGGATATTCGAATTAATTCGAAAATTGCACACCCCTAGCTGGGGGTAGAGTCGCGCGGGGTCGGGGGTGGGGAAGTATAATTTATCAGTCAAAAATGGATGAGCTATTAAGCCCGGTCTTCCTTCGGCCCTGTCGTTCTACACCACCATGGCCTGTTCATTCTCTCGCAGACTCGGTTCTTCCAAACTTCTCAAGTCTCCTCTCTTCTCAAATTTTTCATCGTTTATCAATCCTAAAGATCAACTCTTAAATCCCAAATCCCTAAGCCCCCAATTCCATAGATCAATTTTTTCCGTCCGTTATTTCAACCCCCCCAATCCCTCCTCACATGAGTTGCAACTTCCATTTCATTACCATCCCACTGATCTCACAAACAATTTTACCGAAACCCCAACAAAATCAAATCCTAATATTCACGGTCAAAATGCATCTTTTTTTCTTGGAAAAAGCCCTTTAAACCCTAAACCCTGTAACTCGCTGGATAAAAGTGCTATTTATGCTTCATTGGATCTAAAACCCTTTAGTTTTAATCCTGTATTCAGGAAATCCGAATTAACCCATCAAGGTCTGGTACGAAATTTGACATCTGTACGCGCCAGATACCTTTCAACTTCCAATGGATCCACAGATAAAGTAAACCCACAAAAGCCAATTGAGAATCCGAGCCAAAATGCTGAGTATAAGCACCAAGAAATCACTGGTCCCACTGTGGAGAGGGATGTTTCAGCGTTAGCCAACGAGACCCGTGAAGTGCTCGAAAAAATGATGAAGAATATGTATACTTTAAGCAAAGCATTGGCTGTTCTGGGTTTAATTAACCTTGGATTAGGAGCTTGGATTTCGCATATTACTAAGGCTACACCAATTTTTGAAGTTTCAATGCAGAGTATCTTGGCATTTGGGCTTCCTTTTTCATTGGCACTTATGTTGAGGAGAGCATTGAAGCCAATGTACTTCTTTAAGAAAATGGAGGAACAAAGTAGGCTGCAGATTTTGACTCTTACCCTTCAGGTTGCTAAGCAGTTGAACGTGCTTTTCGTTCGGGTTAAGGGTGTTTCTTATTTGTGTATTGCTGGTGCGTCTATTGGGTTGATTTATGTTGCTCTGCCAGGATAGTATGCATGATATTCAGAGAAATTAGTATGAGGTTTATTATTGGGAATTTGTTAGACACGGTTTCCTTTCAGGATTTTCATTGCTGAATATGGCCAGTTTGAATGGCATTTTCTTGGATTTTACTTACTAGTTGTGGAAATGATCTTGATTGATTACAAGCTATTGTCAACAAGGGCTAAGGTTAGGGAGATTGGGTGGTAATATATGAAAACATACACTATTTCTATACCGTGCAACTTGCACCACGAAAGGGTATAGATATGTTTAGAATTCTTTTCTCGGTCATTGGGCGGAAAGCTCTGACACTGCCTGTAGGAATTAACTGTTGAGATATATTTGCTGACTTTGACATATAATTGCTTCCTCTTGCTATATACTGGACCATTAGCTTAAATCTTTTTGTTCTGCATTAAACGATGCTAGCAATATTGAGCATTTGTTGAAATTTCATCTTCTACATTGAGTTTCTTGCCATTGTGAACCAACGGTTACCAAAGTCTTGGGTAAATATACATTGCATTTTGCACTGCCAGTCTAGGTAGATAGGAGTGAAGGGTAAGTCAAATTCTTTTTGGATCGTTCATGAACCCTTTTATTTCGAATTTAACTGGCAAGCGAGGGTTTGATATTGTGAAACGTGAACTTGTGAAAGAAACCAGGTTAACAGGGACTCTTGCTTATAAACTGAATTATCTTTGGATATATGATTGCCTCTATATGAAGACAGACATCCAGCAGTATCATATATATCAAGGGTATTATGAAATTTCTTATTAGATGAACTTCATTTGTGATTTCCACCGGAAGAGAGATCCAAGAAAAGCCATACTTTAGTTTATGTAAAGCATAGATTTTGATGCGGCCATACCACTCTGGATTGTGAGATTGTAAGGTTTGCACACCTCTTGTTCACATCTGCTGCCTGAAGGAGTATATCTAATGCTCAAACCATTCCTCCTGTTAGTCCCATACCATTGAACCTTCAACCCAAAGGTCAGAGAGGTTTAGAATGGTTATGCATTCCATGGTATTATCTGAAACATGGTTTCTTTGTTTCACCAATTAGCTTTCACGCTTAAATATAAGTACTCTCTTAGTTATTTAGAGAACAAGGGAATAGGTAGAGTCGTCGGAGCTCTGCTTACCACAGTTAGAGCTTCAACCCTTTGCCAAGTATAAAAAACCATAGTTTATAAAATCGGGATTCTACACAAAATCGATTTAGGGTAGCAGAATCGGATCGGTGAAATCGGATCGTAGAATCGTAAGATTCTACAAAAAATGAGAAAATATAATTTATAAATTCTTTTTAAAATAATTATTAATCAATATATGAATGGATATGTAGAAAATTCATGTATAGTTTATAATTAAATGATTTTATTTTAATTTTTATTTCTTATAACATTTTATATGATTTTTTTAATATTTTAGTTGTTGGCGTAGTCGAAAGGGTATTTATGTCTAATTTATTTATTTATTGTTAAAATCTAATAAAAGTATGATTAAACCAATTAAATTATTTATATTAGTATATATCTTAATTTTAATTAGATATAGAAAGTTTTTTTTTGAGTAAATTTAATTATATTTTATTTATATAATAAGGTAGAATCGTAATTAGAATCAGAATCGTTTTAGTAAGTTAAGATCGTAAAATCGTAGAATCGGTGGGATTGGATCGGGATTCTGACAACTATAAGCCTCTCCACGATGTTTCAATTAATGAGTGACAAGCAACAACTAAATAATCAATGGTTCGTTTGCCAAATTAAATCAAAATCTAAGGCTCCACTTGGATTATTCTTATTTGAGAAAAGTTATATTGAAATATGTAAAAATTTTAATAGATATTTTTTTAATACATAATATATTTTAAAAAGAAAAATAAGAGAAATTTTTTTTAAAAAAATTATATTAAAAAATTTTAAATAAAAAATTTTAAATTTTAAATTTTAAAATAAAAATATATTTAAATAATTTATTTTATTTAAAAATTTTCTTATTTGTAAATACAAACTCCCTATCTAAATGAGACTTAAGTTTCAAGATACGTAACCACTGAATAAACAAGAGTCGCCTCATGCATGTAGAACTCGGTATAAATACGCGGGCAGTACTGTCCTGCTGAAGGAAAATGGAACAGTGCGGGGAAAGATTTTCACAGAGCATGCCTGTCACGCAAAACTTACAAACATCAACAATAGAGGAGCGGATGCCAAACGATTGTAATTCGTTAAAACATCAGCCGTCAAACCACTGCAGTTTAGTAAGCATTTAGGAAGTCTAGCACCACCCGGAAACAATTGAACAAAAAACAAGACCACCTACCAAAACCAGAAGGCATATATTATTTTGGCAAAATGTTAGTACGAGCATACTAGAGGCAAAATTAGAACTTTATCTGCTCGCCTTTTTTTTAACTTTACTTTTTTCTTCTCCCTTCCCTCTTTTAAATTCTTCTCGACAAATGCTAAGAAATGTTGAAAAAATTAACAGCCTATGAATCGCCTATTCACAGATTGCAACAACCAGTGTACGCCACTCCCAACTTCTCACTCTACAAAACGAGGAAAGAGGAGAAGCAAATACCAGAACATTAAAATCCCTTGAAATATCAACCCCCAGACCATGAGATGAATCCCCAACTTTAGCTGACTTCCCCAAAATGACAAAGAACAAGGAAAGTAACATGACAGGGATGGTTTTGGCGTTAGTACTCTTCTCTGTGAGCCCCAATATTGCCAGAGTTGAAAAATAGAACACAAGCACCAAAAGTAACTTGGCAGACCATGCAGACGATTAGCTTCCATTAGTTTTAGCCTCAGTCCGGACATATGTGAGACTCCGAGGAACGGAAGATGGACCAATAGTACTGGAGGCTGTAATACTTGTCTCAGAGGGAGCAGACTGGGTTTCACGCTTCCACTGGAAACTCCTTGCACCAGGTTTTACAGGGAAACGGAACCGGTATGCACCAGGGATAGCTCTTGGAAAAGGAACCCTGCCAAATCTCGAAACAGTATAAGAGGATGCTCGAACAACACGAGGCCAAGGTGTAATAGAGGAAGCTTCCAGCTGAGCAGAAGCTTTTCGTACAACCTGCACAAAAGAACGATCATGTTCTTGATCAACAGAAAGCAACTATCTAGCTGTATATACTCAAGTACGCAGTAGCCTTCAGAATCAATAAAACTGTTTATTTTTCAGCAAATTAGCAGCTAATGTTCAATTGTTTATTACATCTAAAATTCATCATTTATTACCCTTTCCTAAACCTATAACTAATCTATACACCACCGACAGCAGATTTCATGTGCCAAAATAATATCGGATGAACTACCAAACTGCCTTTGAGATCCAATTATGCTACAAAAGAGGAAAAACAAAGTAGATTTCATTGCAAACAAATCGAAATAAACGAGAACATAAATGAGACCAAAATTTTGAAACTTAAAAACCAAGTCAGACAAAGGAGGTAAATATGAGGAAACAATTACTACCACAATAACAAGCAAACCAAAAAAAAGTTAGCAACCTCATAAAAGGTAATCTCCAAGACATCCTTTAATAACTTACCCTGAGAATACGAGACATAAACGAAGTGCCATCCAGAGATAGAGCATTTTCTGCTGCCTCCTTAGTCATGAACTCAACATAAGCTGACCTGCTTTTCCAATGTGTTTAGAAACAATAATCCTAACAAACTACATGTACAGCTATCAAAAAGCAGCAGCACAAACAACTTAAGACTACAGCTTACCCTTTTGGTTGTCCTGTTGCTGCATCAGTCAAGATAACCACTTTTAGTACTTCCCCAGACTTGCTGAAGTGCCTGGAAAGACTATCCTTGGTAGCAGCAAAATGAACCTAATACAGAAAACTAAAGTTAGAGGCAATATATCATTTTCCTGAGCCAGGAGGATATGTACAAAATAAGGATGCATACATTGTTAACGAATATTGTCCGAGAGTCGGCATCTTCTGTTTGTCCACCAATAGGGTGTAAACCTGGAGCAGATACCAAAAGTAGTGTTAAGGTGACAGGTTTTGCAAGAAATACACAATTGACATGATCTTTATCAACACATCAAAAAAAATTAAAATAAAATAAAGACTCCTGAAAAAAATAATAACAATAATAAAGAATTACGTTTTGATAGATACAAACAACAGAAAAACATATTTTACCAAAAAAATAAAAAATAAAAACAGAGAAACATATAAACCATCAAGGGCAAGTAGAAAATAACAAAACAACACAACCAGCAGCCATTTTGATCGTACATTAAAAGACAAATGTGTTTTCTTCAGCTTTGATCTTGTTGATTAAAACTGACTACCCACTCAAAGTTAGGACAAACAGAAGCTCACCAGGAGTGGATGACTGATTCTTTTGGGACTCTTTCTGCACATCTACTTCAAATGTTGCCTAACCAGAAGAATTTAGGAAAAAGAATCAATTAAATAAATTCATATATTAAAATGTATCATTACAAACATTTTGACTGAAATATCTTACATTGCCATTAGCAACCAAAACAGGGTTAGTATTCTCCTTCATCATTTGCAGAGCAGACATTATTTCTTCATTCCCCTTTACTAACTTCTGATTATCTACATTTAAACTCCCCCTTAAATCCTCATATTCATCCTGCTTTTTAAATTTATCAGCACTATTGGCCATACTGTGCTGGACCACTTGTGTGTCTTCACCTCTGTTTACACCAGAGGTTCCTGTATGAGATACAACCACTGTTCCTCGACTCATTACATCCACATCATAATCATTACCAACTAAAACTGGATCGGCAACCATCCTCGTATCCCTTTGCAAAGCAGACATGTCACTTGCATAAGGGCGGCTATAATCATTTCTCTGATCATAACTTAACCTTCCTTGCTCCCTAGTATCATTGTAAGTTACATCTCCTCCATCGTCAGTAGGATCATCTCCAAATTCTGACAACTGGTTCAAGGTTTCTGAAACATCACTACGACGACCAAGTCTATCAAAAACATTACTAGATGGTCTAGCTCTCCGAACATCTTTTGCAGCTTCTGCTACAGCTTTAATAGCTGTTGCCACTGCATTTGGGACTTTAGCAACTGGTCGAATTCTCTGTGGACGTTCTTGAAGATTCAGACCCTCTGTAGATGTTGACACCACAGAACGAAGCCGTTTTGATGACGGCTCTGAGGTTAAATTTGAAGGCTTCGAAGTGGCAACTGCATCTCGCACTGCGAATTGCAGCAGCCTTCGGGGTGCAGCAATAGTCGCTTGAGACACCGCCTCCCTCTGAAAAACAAAATATAGAAATTAATGAAAAGCATTCTTTTGTTGCTAGCCTCTCTTCTGACAGTGTGACGAATCAACAGAAAGATCCACTCCCATTATTTCATGTTACAGTGATATTCTGTTACTTCAGAAAAAAATAGCTGATTTTTGATTTTTGCAAAACAGATCTGAAGAATTTTTAGACAGGCCAATAAGTAAAAACCACAACAACCAATTTAGAATCCCATTAAGGCAAATAAGTCTATGGTGAACAACAAAGCTTCCAATGCAGAAAAAGGTTTCCATTCCAATCAAATCATCATCCACAATGATTAACTAAATGCAAATTTAGTGGACAATCATTTTCCAATAGAAAGGATTAAAGAAATATAGGAGATATGTTTGATCGTAGTAACAAAGAATGCAGAGTCTATTCACAAAAGAAATAATAAAGAGGTCTAGCAGCTTCATTCATCCAGGGCCAAGATAAATAAGATTAAAAATACTTCCTCTACTTTAGGGCCATTACAAATACCATAAAAAATCACAAATGGAAGAAATTTAGGAGCGGAAGTTTTAGCAAAAAGGTCCAGAAATAAAGCTATCCCAATATTGTAATCATATCTTTGTCTATTTGACAAACTAACTTTGAAAAATCTGAATCCAAACTTTTAATTACATGAAATGCCCATCTAATGGAATTGATGGATTCAAAATCATACATCAGATAACACTAGCTCCAGAATCAATTGATCCAAAGCAAGTTAACTAAACCTCAGAACTTGATAAAACTAATATAAAGTGATTAAACATAGGAACTTGATAATTGGGTTCCGATATCATTATCACTCTACACCATTTATGTTGAGAAGTCAGCTCATACTTAGCCATCACTCCGACAATGAAGGTTTCCGTAATTGAAATTTTAACCAAGGAAGAATGTTGTTTTCAATTAAATCAGAATTTTAGTTGCTACCATGCAGCCAAGTTGTCTGGTGAAAAGTTTTTCCGTTTTTTCCCAACTCCAGTAGTAAGCAAAAGGCAAATGAAAGGGAATAAGATCCGCCTCCTTTACGTTGACAAGAAAAGCATGCATAATGTAATCAAGCATTAATCATCACAAAAGCACGCAAGCAAATTCAAAGGGCTAGAGATTAATTCTTGGATTGAACAGTACTTAAAACAGAGTCCAAGTGGCATATTCCATAAGAAAATTTAAATAGCAAAAAAAAAAATTTAACAATAAAAAAAATTATGAAGGGAATCTTTTACTATATACAACAGTAGCCGCCACATTTGGAACATAAAATTTTCACAATTCTCAAAAGGCTCTGCACTTCACTCACAAGTATTCAGAAGAAAATAATAGCCTATATAATTAAAGAAATGAAGCATTTAACTAACATAAAATTAAAGAAACAGAGCATTTTCAATGATATTATCATTAACTTTTTCATTCAACAAAGTCTGATTCTACACTCTTATTATGTAAAAATAAGAATGATCTGCAAATTACATGAATACTGGGAATTAATAGCAGTAATCATTCAGTATATTTAAATATCTAGGAATTAATAACAGCAATCATTCTGCATATTTAAATATCTCCGATTAACAGCTAATGCATACAAAACGTATACAAAACATATCTAATGCTAGATGAATTTACAGAATTTTGCCGAGAAATGCACAAGTACTTATTTTTTATTGCCACAAAAGAGAAAGAACACTCAATGAGATCTACACAAGCAACCATTTATAAACCAGGCACGAGGAAAAGTTCATCTAGAAGATTCCATGAAATAAAAACATTGTAGCATGAAATCAGATCAAAAAATATCGACAGAGAAGTCAGTCATACCACCACTTTTCATCTAGGCATCTAGGTTACCTTAAATTGTAACTCAACCATTTCATAATTATTAAAAAAAACAAAAAACAAGAAAAAACTAAAACTAAAACGAAAACGAAAACGAAAACTAAAACTAAAAATTAAAAATCAAGAATAATGATCATTTGGAATTTCCATATTAGTGCCTAGTTTCACCATTCGCATTCAATACATAAAGGTTTAAAAATTAAATGAAAATATCTATAACTAAAACAAAATCAGATAAAGGGAATTCAAAGTCAATTAAACATGCAATTAATACATGAAACTGGAAAAAAAAACCATATTTTAAATAGAAACAACAATATGTTAATTATATTCCTATACTAACAAAATAAAAGAGTATCAACAATCTTCTGATCTACAGACAACATGATGCACAATTGCTGAACCACAAGAGGAAGGGAAACAGAAATACCTCGTTTTGCTGCTGTTCCTCAGCCCAATTTCTTTTTCTCCGAACTGGTTGAGGAGAGAGAGATTGCTTTTCGTGACCACCTTTATGACTTTCCCTGTGGGTATCAGTTATGGTGCTTCGTAAAATGGGTTGTTCACCTTCATCTATCCCTAGACCCTTCCATTCCCTACTGTGCCGAGTTTTAACTGATTTATCCAGTTTTGATTTTGCAGATTCAGACTCCATCTGTTGAGGATCATTTCTGCCAGTATGCTCTATTATTACTGGATTTTTCTTGAGCACCCCATCTGAATGAGATTGCTGCGGTTGAACATAAAGATTTAAATTTGACCCCAGGTGATCCCACAACCTACACAAAAACATAATTATTAGAACCAGGACTTTTTCAAAATTCACAAACCAAAAACCAGAACCTATAGTCTCAGCATACTATACATTACCAAGATACAAAAGAATCACTATCATCATCCAGGAAAACGTTCAATTCATTCCTAGCTTCATCTTTGCGCCTTCCATTTTTCAGCAAGACTATTACGTATTCCTGTAATTTGTAGCAGTGAATTACTAAATCAGAAGTAGAAAGAGATAGAAGCTTTCTCCAAAAAATCTACAATCCCGGTTAACCAACAACAATATATAGAATTATTACTGCAAACAAACGTTAGACAAGAAAACCAAATGAAATGTGCCCCTTCTAGAAGTCAAAGAAGCCTGGAATTAAAAAAAATGTTTCCTAAAGTATATCATCCATGAATGGTTCCCCTTCCTTATGTGGCTAATTGATATTATTCCAGCAATCTCTAGAACCTAGTTGCCAAAACTACTAATTTCATTTGGTCAAAGAACCTTCTTTAAACCAGAGTTATACTACTTCCTGATTCCAGGAATCTTTATCCCTGAACTAACGTACCCCTGAATCTAGCAGTGATCTAAACAAGTAGTAAATGCCAACCAGAAAGAAGTTGAAAATAGTTTATATAGTGACTCAAAAACCAAATAGATGACACCTGTATCACATCATAAAAGTTAAAACATTTTTATCCAAATAAGCAAAGGTATATACAATTATAGAAAGACACACAAAAATGAGAAGCATAACATAACGTAGACAGCACCAAAGGACTAATACTTAGTACATGTTTGTCTTTTAGATATTTGGCAGAGTATTAGTGTTTATGAGAAACCTTCATTACAAATTTTTTGAACCCAAAAATAAATAAATAAATAAAAGGGTTCAAGCAAGTGACTTCGTCTAATAATGCCTCCAAAAAAAAATTACACTTTAAGATTTTCTAATGCATATCAAATTAGGCACAAGAGCAAGGTCGGTAAGGCCCAGGGTCATGAAACCTAATACAGAATATGTACTCAGAAATATTACTTTGGCACTTCACCAGGTACAAGAACCATAAATATCCACCGACTTTGTATCCCAAACGGGCCAAACCAAAATTCCAACAAATAAAAGAGTAAGAAGAAAAGAAAGAATGCCCCCAAGCATATGAACCTGTTTTTCACCACTTCTACTTCAGAATCACTTGCATCACACCCTTAGTCCACCGAAATTCAGAAGCATTAACTAGGATATACAATTCCATGGATATATCTTGCTAACTCCAAAAATGCCTTGCACAAAACTTCATGTACAAAAACTGCGACACAAAGCATCTTAAAACTGTATTTCATAAACTTCAAGATAGTCGCTTTTAGTTCATGTCACCTGCAGTAGCTTCTTGTAAATTTTAGTGACTAACAGATCTTTTGAATATCTAGGGCAACACAAGGTTTAGCTACTCTATAAACAGTATGTTTAGATAATGAAGAATAGTATTTATCTTATTTATGGCAAATATCAAATTTGAGCTCTTTTGGGATTTCTTAATCCTTCAAGCCAATCTCCTCCTGAAGTGGTCTCTCGTTAATCCTTATAACTAGCGCTTTATTTTTCAACACCAAGTGCCCACTATATGCCATCCCATTTCTCCACCATTTATCTTGATCATAACTAGCACACCAGTAATTCAGTTCAAGGTTATGTCATCACAACAAAAATATCCTCCATAAAATGATCATATATAAGATGCCACAAAATTGTAAAACATCTTAACACTTGAACGGTAGTCCATCTGCAAAATCTATTGGATTAATCACAATATCCAGCTAAAAAGCCATATTGTGTATTGTACGAACCTCATGCCTGATATATTTATATTCCCCCAATTGATATAGAAGTCCAAAGTACCAAAATTGAACCCCTCACTTGCACCCCCGAATGTTGTACAACACCCAAAACTTAAACAGTGCTCCAATGGAAACTATGAGTCCCAAAAAGGGATTAAAAAATCCAGATTAACTAAGTAAAGGGGGAAAAACCAACATGATAAATATCACGAAATATGATTTCACGATCACCAGAATTTCAAATAATTCAATAATAAAATAGCCACATCTAAAACATTCATATGACAAATTCGCAGGGTAAGCCCACAAGGAGCACTCAATAAACTACAGAAAAAATCACTCCCACGAATCAGGAAACCGAGATGACGACGAGATTAACAACAATTGGCAATGAAATAATTCGATTTATTTCCACGAAACTCCACGAATTTCATAAAACCCTAAAAAAATTCGTACCACCAGTGTATCATCGGTGTAATCACCCATGTACTCCTTGAGCTTCTCCTTAACATTCTCCCTCAACTTCAATACTCCTTCGCTGCTAAAATTAACCCTAAAAGTCCGATCATCGCCGTTACCATCCGCACCCTCCATTTCGCTCTCCAACAAAACCCTAATTCAACGCACTCCAGAAATCCTCCCCACTTATGCTAATGCCAAATATATAACTTTGCTTTCGATCGCGAATTCGTAAAATATTAGGGAACATAGAAAGGCAAAACCCTAATTCGTTCTGAGCAGATAAATTGATTTAGAACAATGAATATTTATAATTGAAAAGGCCTAAAAACAAAAGGTTTTTGGCAAACTGAGTATAATATATTTGGATTTCGAGGGTTCTGAGGCAATGATTTGGGATTTAAAAGAGAAAAATGGAAAAATGGCAGAGAAGAAAACCCCAGAAGAAAAAGGGTCGATACATTTGCCTGGGCTGAGGGCCTCAGAAAGAGGGAGGAGAGGGGAGTAGAGTGTAAAGAAAGACTGTTTTTTAATCCCAAGTCGGTTATTACCGGGGGGGAATTTCATATATATAGCATGCCAGCTCCTTGATTTACAAATATGTAGGTTATTACGGGGGGTGGAGGTGTTCATATATATAGCAGGCCCAACTCCTTGATTTACAAATATAGTAGGTTCACTTTTCATTTTTTAAATATGATAAGTCAACTGTATTTGATCATATGAAAATACCATAATGTCCCTTATCGTTTCATTTCAACTCACCATTTCTTGATTCATTATTCATTATTTCTCATTCTGAATTTGCGAGGATCATCATTTCATCATCTTATTTGCCTGGGTTGAATGGTTCAGCATCTCATCGTCGCTGTGTAGATATAAGCTTTCCTAAGTTAGCATGAAAAACAAAACCCGATTGACGAACACGGAGTATTTCCTCTAGAAATTGGTTGTTTTATGGACCTACATTTTATACAAACTTCAAAGTAAAAAATTATACAATTGTTTATGTACTCCACGATTTTGTCGACATTTTGGTCGATATTTATATCGACATTTGTTTATGTATTCTATATATTGGTCCACATTTTGGTCGATATTTTGGTTGACATTTTAGTCGACATTATACTCCATATTTGAGTCGATATATTGGTTGACATTTTAGATGATATTTTGGTCGACATTTTACTTGACAGGTTAAAAATACGAAAATGCCACCGCATTTGAAAGTCGTGCCTGTTCGTTCTCCCACTCCCATTCAGTTATTCGCCATCATTTGCAGTTACTTCCAAAGAGATTCAATTACTTCCAAAAAGATCCAAACCGATTCGCCACCCTTACCACCCTCTGCCTTAGTTCTAATTCAGCATTACTTACCTACACCATCAATGGCACGCACGCAAGGTGGACGCCCGTCGTCGGACACAATGGAGGAGAAATCAAAGAATGTGCAAAAGAAAAAGGTCAGTTTTTTCTAAGTGTAATGTTGAATGCATTGTTGTTTTACTTATTTGAAGCTTCCTGTGTTGGTAAGTTAGCAGTTGATTGTTGTTTTGCTTATTTCTGCTTATTTGAACCTTATAAATTAGGGTTTTATCACATAGTGTTTTTGTTCATATACAACAAACGGTCGAAAGAATACGCGTCTGCAAATGTTAATGTTAGCCATAAACAGTTTGAGGAGAAATATATGGAGACCAAATGCCTACATTTCTGTCGACAAGTATTGTGGATGTAAACTGCCGACTAAACCCTCGACTAAAGTATCGAGTAAAGTGTCGACTAAAGTATCGAGTGAAGTGTCGACTAAAGTATGGAGTAAAATATCGAATAATGTATCGAGTAAACTGTAAAGTATCAAGTAATCTATCGACTAAATTATCGAGTAAAATGTCGACTAATGTGACCAATTAAATCCACACTAAAAACATATTGTTGTTGCATCGAAACATATAAATGTTGACTAATCTGGCTGATAATTGTGTGGAACAAAATGTCAACTGCATTGTTGAAGCTTCTTGTTATGTGCAGGAATATCTAAAGGATAGAATGGTCGTTCAAGGAGACTTTTTCAACGCCCAGATTTCGCGGTACTGCTACTACGAAGTAAATATGAAGATGATCCTGTCTAAGATGATAGAGACGCAAAAGCAAATACTACGATGGAAGAGTAGTCTAGCTGAAATCGCTCTTGACCATGAGCATACATTATGGTGCAAACAGATCATACATTCCGCGCTGATGAGGCAACTCAAGCCCGACGAGAAATCCACACAGGATAATAGTATATACTTCAACTTCGCGGGTAAGAAAGTGAAGTTTGGCAGGAAGGAGTTTGCCATCATCATGGGCCTCAAGATGGGAGATTTTGACACTGCTTTTGGCAAATACCATGCCCCACATGGTCCGACACCAATAACCATGTACATTAAACCATTGGGGTCGACCGAGGAAGCCACGTATGATGAAGTGTTAAAGGCTTATGATCGTATCAACTCAACTTATCCAAACGCTGATGTCGTTAGCCTTACATTCTTGCTTTTATACACATCAATCAACGGCCTGGCAAAGAGAACGAAAATCGAAGACAAGATATTTCATTTGGCATGCGATTGGCCTCAGTTCGATGCATTGCCGTGGGGTGAATAATCATACAAGGCCACCATTGATAGTGCTAGGAAGAGCATGATAAATGCCTTGAAACAAACTAGCCATCCACATCTTAGGACTTACACTCTAGGGATTCTACTTTGCATTGGGGTAAGGCTATCAAGTTTTTCTAAGTTCTGATTTATGTTGTTATATAAATATATATAATGCAACATCTTCTTCTTATTTATCTTTCAATGTCTCAAGTATTTGCATATGAGGTAATGCCACATCTAGAGCGTCTGAAGATGGTTCATAAGGTCCACATCGAAGGTGTAAAGCCGAGGATGTTCAGATGGAAAGCTGTGAATGCACAACATAGAGAACAAGAAGGAAAGCAAGGTTAGGAGAAACGAACTGCCGACGGGGAGGTAAGATTTGTGTAATTGAAAGTATTACTAAGTTATTTTTGTATTTAAATTATTGTTTACCTACGTAATTAAATGATTAGGTTGTAATCATTTTATGTCTTGCTCTATCTTACCTGAGTAATATGTTTATGATATGCAGAAAGTGTTAGTTACAAGAATAAAGCCGACACCGGAAGAAAAAGAACATTTTTTGTAGTGGGAAGATGAGACGGATGAGGAAGAGGCTGACCAATCAAGAGAAGAAGGAGATGAAGGAGAGTCTTCAACTTTTTATGTGTCATATAGGAAGAGGACCAGAGAAGAAGATGTTCCTAGAGGAGAAAAGAGAATAAAGGTTCGCCATGAGGCCGGGGCTGAAGCGCATCCCAGAAATGCCCAAATCACGCAGCTGCTTGAACGTCAAAAACAGACAGAGCAAGAATTGTTCGATACAAGAGAGGAGCTCAATAGTCTGAGGGTGAAGATGGATTCTAAAGTGAATGACTTGACTATTCAACTCGAGTAGATGTCATGAAATTGACGACTTAATACATATGTACAAAAACTTACTAGCAAGGATGCTTCTCCTCCCCCGACGAGTCCAGAACCAATACCTTTGCCCAGAACTTCTGCCGATGGTAGCAACGAAGAGAGGGTCGAGACAGTGGAGTGAGGCAGCGAAGAGGGGATCGGGGCACGAAGAAGGGGTTCGGACCACAAAGGCGAGGGTTACGGGCTGGAGATGGGGTTACGCCCACGAGAGAGGGTTCGGGCACTGAAGAAAGGAGTTCAAGCCACAGAGCGGGGTTGAGGCCACTGAGGCGGGGTTACAGGCTTGGAGGCGGGGTTACGCCCTGAGAGAGGATAAAGCCCACGAAGGCGCAAAAGGGTGATGCAGCTGATAAGGAGCAAGCATTGGCTCGGGCAAACATAGAGGTCGATATAATAGATATTGTCCAACAGCTAACTGTTGAGTACAATACTCGTTCGCCTAAAGCCACCGACCCTGTAGATAGTGTTCCGCCTCCGCCAATAAAAGACAGGGGTACTACATCTACGGTAGAGGAAGGCATCATGGGGCAAAATTTGGGCCCGTTACTTGACCTAGAAGCGGTCAATGAGAGGTAAGTTACCTCTTCCACATTGTCTCTGCCTCCGACTCCGACCAAGGAACAAGAGAAGAAAATAAAGGAATGGATGACCGCCTCACCCATCCGTTACTTATGGACCCCGCTTTTTTCGTTGGAATCGGAAATGTCCGAGTCAATGTGGACCAAGGGTTTTTAACTCTCCGATCACGTAATATTCCACGTTTGATCTATTGCCCATACTCACTTCATTTAGTATGAATTTATCCTTTTTCTCATGTTTTTTGTTTTGCAGCAAATTGATTTGTATACTTCCATGCTACGTAAATGGATCATGGATAATGGCAGCTCAAAAACCTCCATTATGGAGTCATATTTCGATGTAAGTTAGGCATTTAAATACTTTAGTCAAAAAAAATTTCATATGTTAACTATTTTCTTTCTTTATTTTATAGACTGGCATGAAGATAATACACGACACCAATAAGGAGGTGAACGTCGATGATTTGGCGCTTAAGCAATTCGTTGGTGATACTCCATTTCCACACGACCTAAGGATTTTGGATTATATTCTATTCCCCTGCCACATTGATGGCAACCATTAGATGTTAGTGAAGATGGACATATATGAAAAGTCATTCCATGTGTTCAACCCATCGCCTCAAGGGGACATTGTCGTTCAGAAGCTAGACTACCTAGTGAAGACAATGCCCAAGATATTCGAGGCCTGTGATTTTTACCAACACTACTCCAAATGGATTCCTCTGGGGGAGAGATGGGATGTCGTGGTGGAGCCCAATATGGTGCACCAAGAACCGGCGTAAGGCGACATTTGTTGTACAGAAATGGTTACGTTGTTTAATCACAGTGTGTATTTACTAACTTTATTTTCTATCTTAACGTGCATGCAGGAGCGGCGACTATGGTATTTATGTTTTAAAATGGGCCGAATGTATTATCCACGGCGAGCCGCTCACCACAATCACACTAACGAATGCTTTGAAGATGCGTCAATAGATGGCGTACGAGCTTTTTGCCACGCCTCCGAGCAAAATAAATTTCAACCGGATGATAAAATGAGAGCTAGGCAACAAGTTAGGCAAAAAGTTAGGCTAAAAGGTCGAAAGAAACCTACAAAAAAGAATAACATACAATTTGTTCTATATGTTGTGAATGTAAATTTTGATATGAGAAATACATACATTAGACAATGTAAATGGATGATTACTTGTAAATATATACATTTACATTATAGGTTTCAAATGTAAAAATATACATTATACAATGTAACTATATACATTTACACAATGCAAATATATACATTATACATTATACAAAAAAATGTGTCATATTCTCTGCGTAAATGTGTTAAATTCAATGCAGTGAAGCTTCTAGTTCTAAATTTATTTGCATTATACTACAGATGCATTTTAGTCGATATTTTTGTCGACAAATTGCAAGACAAATTAAGATGGGGCTATTTTGTCGACATTTTAGTTGACAATTTTGTCGATATTTTAGTCGATATTTTGATCGACATTTTGTTTGCGATTTCGTACAACCTAAACGCGTGACGGCGTCGTCGGTTCTACGCGGAAAAAGCAAAAGGAAAGGGAAAAGGGTCAGGGAATTTTTATATTACTTCATATTGTCATAGGAACACATCTGTACGCCCTAGTGAGTGAAATCTATCTATCAGATTCCCAAACTAGTAATCGATCTAGCACATTTCCAATTTCGTAGTAGTTTCATCGGTCAGGATACATTTCGGGTAAGGAGTATTTATATCGTCCATTATGTACATAATTCTTGTATGAGTTTGTTCACCTACATCTACATTGGTCATTTGCATTGGTCATACATTAGTCATTTTCACTATTGAGTTAAATCTAGCATTCTGTTGCCATATTTCATGATTGTCTCACTTGAACATTTGGTCTGTCCATGTGTTAGTTGGCGGCGAATGGATAGTCGATCCAGTCACAAATGAACATAGATTCTTGAACCACAAGAAGATTGACAGTATTTTGTTGAAAGAGGACGCGAGCTTCTCGGAAGTGGTTGATGAGATCATGGGTATCATGGGTTTAGACCCGGCGCTAAGAAATAATCTAGTGATTCAATACCTATCCAAGTATTTATCAAACATCAGCGTCCTGCCCATACAGAATGATCGCCACGTCCAGTGTTTTTTGAATGACATTATAAAATGTTCTGAGGTCTCACGGATACCATTATGTGTTACCGTCAAAGAAGTTGAAGCAACGAACAATGAAGATGGGACTAGCAACTCGCCGATGAAACGATTGAGCTCAGATAATCCAATATGGACTAACAATGTCTGGTTTCAAGACAAATGGATGAGCAAATATTGACCATACCGAACGAAGTTGGTAGAGATAGTGATGAGGAGGAGAATCAGGTTGACCAAACATTTGTTGGGGAGGATCATGGACACCGAGTTCCCGCAGAAACAAGACAGAAAGAGATAGTGAAGTCGATTAAAGAGAACGTGCATTGTCTAGACGGCTCAAATTCATCACATGCGGATACTAGTACCTCGTCTGATAAATTATCCACATTGTTGGATGTTGCAGTAAATGATGTGTTTAAGACCAAACGTCATTTGTACATAAGGATGTCCATGCTGGCCGTGAAAAATTTTGTTCGAGTAGAAGGTTGTAAGGACAAATAGCCAGTTCTGGTACCTACGGTGTAAGGACAAAAATTGCAAGTGGATGTTGAATGCAGTTGACATTGGGAATTCGGAAGTCTGGAGGATCACTAAATATGACAATACCCATACATGCCAATCATCTTTGGTCCAAAGTAATAATCGGCAAGCTAACAGCCGTGTACTTGGCTCGTGGATCAAATCTAAGTACATGGGCATGTGTTGGCCGTATAGGCCTAAGAAAATCATTTTCGATGTTCGGACAAAGTTGGGTGTTAACATTACCTACCAAAAGGCGTGGCGATCAAGAGAAGCTGCATTGGACGAAATTAGAGGAAATTTTGAGGATTCATATAGGATTCTACCAGCTTATTTACACGTGATGAATGAGGTAAACCCTGGATTATTTATTGAGATAAGTAGAGAAAACGATGGTACATTCAGGTATCTATTTTTCGCATTAGGTGCATCCATCCGGGGATTCCGCACCCACCTGCGACGAATTATTGCCGTTGATGCTTGTTTCTTGAAAGGAAAATACCCAAGATCATTACTTGTTGCAACTAGCATGGACGGTAACAACCAAGTCTACCCTGTCGGATGAGAAATTGTTGATTAGAATGGCGCATCGTGGGGTAGTTTTTACAAAAGCGATGATCGCAATTGGCAACCATATGGATGGGTTGATGTTTGTTTCAAATGACATAAGAGCATTGCAAAGGTATTGCCAATGTTTTTCGAGAATCATTCCATGGGCGTGTATTTACCATCCGAGCAACAATCTAAGATCAAAATTCAAAAACCATTCGAGGATCAATTATTCTTTAAAGTGCAAAGGCTTACATGATGGCTGAATTCAATGAGATATTTAGAATTCTTACACTACAAAATCCAAGGGTGGCGAGTATTTAAAAGAAGTTGGGATTGAGCGATAGTCAATGGCGCGTGCAGTGGCGACGGTATACAATAATGACGAGCAACATAGCAGAATGTCTAAATGCATTGTTGAAAGATACCCGGGAATTACCTTTCCATTCTTTGGTCGATTACATCCGTAACACTTTTCAGAGGTGGTTCCATGATAGGCGTACCGCAGCTACCGAAGTGAAAACAATGACAACCCCATACATTGAAGATAAAATCGGCTCTAGGATGAAAGAAGCACAAGCGTACGTTGTGGAGTCGATCGATATGAACCGATAGTGTGTACGAGACATTGCAAACCGTGTAGCTATAGTTGATTTTCTTGAGAAAACTTGCACGTGTAAAGTGTTTGATATGGATCAACTCCCGTGTGTGCATGCATTAGCTGCAGCTCAGTGCCGACAAATTGACCATTACACCTTATGCTCACCGCTTTATCACACAGATGTACTTTTAGGTGCATATGCAAATCCTATTATACCCATTGGTGATCCTAAGGGTTGGATTGTACCCGAAGATATTATAGCTTTTCAGCTATCACCACCGGAATCGAGGGCTAAGAGTGGTAGGTGTAAGAAAAAGAGAATTCCTTCAACCGGCGAGCATGTGGTTCAAAAGAAATGTGGCCGTTGTGGACAGCACAGACATAACTGGCAAATTTGCTCAAATCCACTCGTTAGTAGGAAGAACAATTGATGACGCTATTTTCTTTTCTCTATTGAATATTAAAATGTATTCAGGTTCACAAGGAAATATCATGTTATATTACTACAACACAACAATTTGAGTAATAAAATAAATGCAATATTCTATTCCATTAATTTCTATATTTGAACCATTAAATATTACAATAAAACCCATTTGGATCGCACTGGCCATATGGTTTTCTTTTTCAATAAGTTTTTTTGACAATTGAGTCGACAATTTGGTCGACAATTTTATGAAAAATAGTGAATTAAGAATGAAAAATGTCGATTAAAATGTCAACTAAAATGTCGACACAAATGTCGACAAATATATCGATCAAAATATCGACCAATATATAGAACACATAAACAAATGTCGACCAAAATGTGGACCAAAATGTCGACAAAATTGTGGAATACATAAACGAATGTATAATTTTTTACTTTGAAACTTATATCATATGCAGATTCATAAAACAACCAATTTCCAGTGGAAATGGCCCATGTTCGTCGATAGGGTTTTGTTTTTCATGCTAACTTACGAAAGCTTATATCTACACAACGACGATGACATTCAAACTAGGAAATCGTTCAATCCAGGCAAATGAGATGATGAAACGATGATCCTTGCAAATTCAGAATGAAGAATAATGAATAATGAATCAAGAAATGGTGAGTTGAAGTGAAACGATGAGGGACATTGTGGTATTTTCACATGGTCAAACACAGCTGACCTGCCATATTTCAAAAGAAAAAAGCGGACCTGCTATATTTGTAAATCAAGGAGCTGGGCCTGCTATATATGAAATTCCCCCGTTATTACATACGGGTATCTTTAACCAATGCCCAAACTAACCCATTTAGCATTCGAATATGTAATTACCAAAAAATAATAATAATAAAATAAATTACATTTACTACCTCGTAGTTCGTGTAAATTATCAAGCGAATCTTGAATTTTGATAAAACTACTAATACACCCTAAACCCCGACTCCGTCATGAATAGTAACAGAATAGTAAAAAAAATTTTGGACAAAAATACTCCTCATACTCCATTTATTAATTTGTATAAAAAATATTTATAACTAACACTTACCTCAAAAATAAAAGCAAAAATTATATATTTTCATTTGTATCAAATGCGGAGTATGCAGGAAGAAAATAGAAGAAAAAGATTGATTTGTATCAAAAAATTTAAATTAATTGAAAAATAAAAAGCAAATCTATCAACGGAGAAAGAATGTATGGTATGTATGAAAAAAAAGAAAAAATATATGTATTTTCATTTTTTTTTTGGTTTCGTGAATTTGACTATGAAATTAATTTTAGAAATTTTCATACCATATTTTCTTTCTTTGTTATGAATTTTTTTTTTATACAAGTCAACTTTCTACTTCTATTTTCTTTCTGCATATTTTGCCTTTGATACAAATGAATATGTATAATTTTTGCTTTTATTTTTAGGGTAAGTGTCAGTTATAAGTATTTTTTATACAAATTAATAACTGGAGTATGAGGGGTTTTTGTCCAAATATTTTTTTTTACTATTCATGACGAAGTCAGAATTCAAGGGAATATTGGTAGTTTTACTAAATCTCAGGGTTTGAATTATAATTTACATGAACCTCAGGAGTGGTAAATGCAATTTACCCAAAAAAAAAGTCACTTTCACTAAAAATTTTCTTTCCATAAAAAGTTCATTTTTGGAATGAAAAAAATCTTTTACTTCCTCTATCCCAAAAAAAAAAAGTTCACCTTAAAAAAATTTTCTTGACCCAAAAAAAAGGTCTACTTTTAAACCAAAATTTTAAAATATATTTACTAATAATAATTATATATATTCAAAATTAAAAAGTAAAAATAAAAATGTAAAATTATACATTTAGAGGTGCATCAAAGAAGTTGTATTTAATAATTAATAAAAAGTTATATTTTAATCAAAGTGGACTCTTTTTTAGAGCCAAAGGAAGTAATACTTTTACTAATATTAATTATATATAAACAAATAATAAAAAATATATATTAAAATTATTTTATCTAATAATTTGAAAAATCTCTTTTTTAAAAATGAAGGGAGTATGATGATTTTATTTTTCATTTTGCAAGTGACATATTTTCCTCGCGGGGCTTGAGAAGCCCCTATTTTCCATTGTGGTTCAGATTAAAATGAAAATTTGATAAATTTGGGTGTTGGTAATGGAGATGGGGCATATACTTGTTAAATATATGTGTGAAAACACTCTTTCTGTCCAAAAAAATGAATCCACTTTGATTTAAATATAATTTTTTATTAGTTATTAAGTACAACACACTTAATAAATCAATTAAATGTATAATTTTATATTTTTATCCTTAGTTTTTAATTGTGAATATACACAATTATAATTAGTAAAGGTATTTTAGGAATTTGGTTTGAAAGTGAACTCTTATTTAGGACAAGAAAAAATTTTGAAAGTTGACTCTGTTTTTTTTTTTTGGATGAAAAGAGTATAATTTTACTAGGTTTTATACTATTTTGGTCTAACAATACCTTTTTATGTTTGTAAAATTTAGAAAATTGAGTAATTTTCTTTATGTGAAACTTACTTGATAGTGCCTTCCACCGCAAAATAAATGAATGCAGAACTTTCGATTTAAGTTCAAATCGACATACAAAAGGGTAATTTTAGAACAAAATAATGGGTCCTCAATAAAATTCCACTTTCCTTAACATGTTTTATGAAAAAAAAAAACCCGTGGGTTTTTTCTCACCTTCCAACGGTGCGATTTTTGGAACCTAGTTGCCCCACTGTGGGCGACTGATGGTGTGATTTTGGTGCGATTTGCACCAAAATCGCACTGTAGCAATTTTTTTTTAAGGTGTGTTTTGCTACGGCCCTGATTGTCGCCTCCACGTCTGCAAGAGCTCCATGGATCGTATCTGCCGAGAGTTAGAGACCTTGCGAGCGTTCAGTTTCTTTCTTCACATGCGGTTTGCAGTGCGCTGGTCGAGCCGGCATTTTAGTTCGTAGTGTGTTGTAATTTGGTCAAACTTAGTTAGACTAGTGGTCGATTTTGTAGACCCTTTGGGTTGGTTGTTTTGTCTGCCTTTGGCGGGTGTTTTGTGTTATTTTCCCATTTTACGCGGGTTTTATCCTCCTTAGGAAGTTTGTTTTCGTGAGTTTGGTTTCATCCAACATCACGAAACTCATTAGCCTTTTCAACTTTGTACTCTTTGCCAATTGGCTAATTAATATATCTAACGTTTTGGCAAACAAAAAATGTTTTATGAGTATTTGCTCCATCACCATTATTGACGCCCAAATCTGTTAATTTTCTACTTTAACCTAAATTACAAAGAGAAAATTGAAATTTTGCAAACTATCAAAAAAAGAAAAGAAAAGAAAAGAAAAGGTGTCCCTTGAAAAATCACTAAGAGCGCAAGGGGAATTTACCCTTCTCATTTGAATATTATAGAAAATTTTCTTTTATACTCCCACGAAATGACATACAACTCTTCAATAATAAAAAATATGACAAGTATATATTAGTTTTGCACAAGTCATGTTCATTATCAAATCTAATAGGTTTATTAGTGTTGGTGAAGTGAAACCCACTTTTGTGGTAAATTATATTTTGATTAGAATTTAATAATTATTTACAAAAATAGTTTTATACAGGATCTGACTATCAAATTTTAATTATTTTTTTTAATAATAAGAGGTTTTATATAAAGAACCCGATGTTATTAATTCTTTTGAGGCTCCAAGCAAAATAAAAAAGAGATTACAAAGAAAATAAAAAGTCATGATACCAATAAAAGAGAGTTGTAAGACATATTTTTTATCTGAGATAACCCCCAAAATGGTTCCTCACATATTGGTCAATGATATTTTTAGTCCCTTACTTTTAAAACGGGAACAAATAATCCCTCACATTTCATAAATTTACCCTTTTAGTCTTCCGTCACTATTCCGTTTGTTTTTCTATTAGAATAGTGACGGATGATCAAAAATGTACATTTATGAAATATGAGAGACCATTTTTTCCCGTTTTAAAAGTGAGAAACTAAAAAGATCATTAGCCAATATGTGAAGAACCATTTTGGGGGTTATCTCTTTTTATTTTTCAGAGATTACGATTAACTCTGCCTATGTTGTTATGTTGAGTGGCTCCATTTGTTTTTGGTGTTAGTGATAGAAAAAAAAAATTCCTATATTATTTTTTTTAAAACTTTTGTGCTTATTTATTCTGTAACCTTTCATCAGAATATTTATTATAATGTTTTCTTAATTGTTTTGCCAAGGCATAAGATTTCCAGCACTAACAATTAGATATATGCGCGTGTATAAATATGTGTATGTATAAATGTTTATGACATGATGTCATTATTCCATGATTAGCAATTGTTTATTAATTTATGTTTGCAGTATGCAAGAATTAAGTGCAAAGAAAGAATCTAATTTTTGGAAAATAAGGTATGTCCATCTTGTGATATACTTTTATCGATCAGTGATTCAAGTTTTTATTTCTGGGCAAATTTCTGCATAAATTTGTATAATGGAATTCGTTTCCTACATTGGTATCAGAGCCTAAATTACTTGTTTCCTAGTCATTTATCATGTTTAATTAATGATTAAACATGAAATTTAAGAATTGATTGAAAGTTTATATTTTTCTTGTATGAATTTGTTTCTATCAAGAATGTTGGTCGGCCCCTTTTATGCATTTTTTATTTAGAAATCCAGAACATTATAAGCTGTAATGTTTGTATATTTTGAAACTATATATTACAAGCTTTCAATCGATATATAATATGTGTAATTTGGATGAAAAAAGAGAGATATATATATCAACAAAGATTCGGATTTGCAAATTCTAAATATGAATATTTGTTTTCCAGAATCAGCATGATCAAGTGACCATGTTTGACTGCATGTATCTCTCTGATTTTTTTTTATTTTGATTTACACCTCTTATACACATGAAAACTACACATTACAGGTTTTAAAATGATATATTATATGACCCATTTGGACTTAAGATAAAAGAGATTCGAGTCTCCAAAGTTTCGGATTCATCATGATTGAATCTGGAAATTTGTTTTCCAAATTTCAACATGATCAAATGACCATGTTTGACCGCTTGTATCTCTCTAAATTTTGGGTTGTGATTTACACCTCCTATATACTTGAAAACTAGGTACTTCAGGCTTTAAAATAATATATTGTATGACCAATTTGGACTTAAGATGAAGGAGAAACAAATCTCCAAAGTTACATACTTTACACTGAAAAAGTATGAATTTTGTGGCCAAGGAGGATGACGCATGGGCTTCACGCGCCATGTGACATAAGCAAGCACATGGCCTTACTCACCGAGTGCGGGTTTGGTAGGCGTGGACCCAACGCGCCGGTGACCAAGAAAAAAATTGTGTTTCTAATATTGATTTCCTATTTATAACAATGAGGAACCCACATGCCTGCTTATCTCGTTGACCATGATAACATAATCCAACATGTTGAGGTTTCCATCCTACCGACAATTGCTAATACTTCTCTGTATTTTACAAGTTTTGCTCTTTGTGTCAGTGTCCTCATTATTTTTGGAGATCTCATAAACAAAATAATAATTTCTATAACAAATACAGAGTAAAGGATACTCATTATCCTTATATACAACAAAAAAATTTATTATTTTGTTTACTCTGTATTTGTTACAGAAATTATTGTTTTGTTTATGAGATTTCCAAAAATAGTGAGGACACAGGCACAAAGAGCAAAACTTACAAAATGCAGAGAAACATTAGCAATTTGTCGGTGGGATAGAAATCTCAACATGTTGGATCATGTTATCATGATCAACGAGATGATACAACAAATAATATGGGAAAGTGGCCTTGTGCCTGATGATAGAAAAGTTATTTATCTGAGACAAACATTTCCTGAAAAATGGCAAACAATGCTTAACAAAATTTGAGAAATCAAAAGTATGAACAATGAATTCCCTAACTATGATAAGCTAGTGGAAGCTTTTTTGGGAGAATATATAAAGATAGGAGCAACAAAGTCACCAATTCTTTCAATGAATTCAAGCTTGCGCAAATCTAAGGGAACAATGATGGTTACTTCTTAGCTACTAAAATCAAATATAGAGTTACCAAAAGAATTTTATGAGTCATTTCCTACTTGGGTTAAATTTATTAGAGTTTGAAGTTATTCATTGCTTATAAATAGTAGACCTCTTATGTAGCTTAGAATGAACATTTTGTTTCTACTGTTTATATTAATTTGAAGTACATGTACTTTATTTATGATCTCGCATATATTTGAATATTTATATGATTATACTTAATTCATATTTTATTCATGTGGGAAGTTTTAAAAGTTTTAATAACTTTAAAGAACCAAATTTTTACATAAATAATTATTTTAATAATAATTTCAAATTGAGATTTTAGGTGATGATTGGGAACATAGTGAACTTTCGAATCTAAAACCTTATGTGAAATTATTTATTAATATAATTAGTTAGTGTAAAATTGATGCATAAATGATAGGCATTAGTAATTCGTGCATATATGTCTGTAGAACTCTGTGTTCAAAGAAAATAGTTTCAACATCTAAGAATATCGTAGTTGAACTCAACAAAGGAGAAAAGTTGAAGGGCGAAAATTATGAAATCTGAAATATGAAAATCCAGAATGTGTTAGAAGAGCAAGAAGTACTAGAAACTCTTAACCAAGTTTTGGAAAAAGCTTGAAGAAGGGAATACTACTCAACATTAAAGGGATAAAGAGGCATTTGCTGCATGGAAGAGAAAGAACTCTCTTATTCATATTACATTGCTAAGTAGCATAGACAATAATGTTATGCCAGAGTCTAGACGTTTTGATAATACCAAAGATATGTGGATTGCTTTAGCAGTGAGATTTGGTAGTACCATAGTTATCAGACTCGAACCGGTCATTAAACTGGTCAAGACTTCAGGTCAATGGGTCAATGGTTCAACCGGTGGGTCAATTATAAAATTAATAAAAAATAAAAATAATATCAAATATATAGAGAAAATATAAAATATTAACTTATAAGCAACCAAACAATTGATATTGTCATAATAGCATAATAAAATCCAAAATCCAAAATCCAAAATCCACACTCATAAAAATTAATATAGAAACGCCATCTAAGGGTATGTTTAGACAAGGCATTTTTATTTGCAAATAGAAAAAGTAAGCCATTTTCTTGAATAAAAACATTACACTCCAAATATATTTTTATTTCAAAATTTAAATTTTCCCACTCAAATTTCTCTCACACAATTTTAAAAAATCTTCTCTCTCATTTATCTCTCTAAAATACTTTTTCTATAAAAAAAATACCCATCAAATTTTTTTACACATTTCAATACAACTTTTCTTAAATATATCACACCCCAAACATATCCTAAGCAAAATAATAAGAAAAACAATAAACAACACATATCCTACTAGCCTTAATTTTGATAGGATCATAATTTCGGCCTTTAAAAAAGTTCCTGTATAAAATGCTTATTCAAGTTATCAATAGTATATTTTCAAAGAAGAAATAAGGTAAAAGGAAAAAAAAAATCCAACTGGGTTAATGAGTGACTCGGACCGGTCTAGAGACCGGGTCACCGGTTGAACCGGTCGGACCAGTCCGGTCCGAGTCTGATAACATGGGATAGTATATCAGTTACCAAACTAAGACAACTCACCGTAAGGTTTGACTTTTACAAAAAAACCTCATGGATAGGCAATGAAACAACATTTGAGACAGATGTCAAACATGATTACTAAATTAAACGATGCTAACCACATATTAATTGTTGAGCAACAAGTGCAAGCAATGATTCGTTCCTTGCCTCAAAATTGGGAACATATAAAAGTCTACTTGACCCATAATGAAAATATCAAAACTTTAAAAGATGTTGTGCATCATCTTAAACTAGAAGATGACCACTTACTGGCAGCTAAAACAAAAACTAACATATATTATGCAGATTCTAACTCACAAGGAGTTTCGGGCTCCAAACACAAGCATCAAAGTGGGCAGCATAAGAAGTGGAAGAGTAAGGGAAAAGCTCCTTCATGCAAAAAAACCAAAGCTTAACCAACATGGGAAAAGAAAGCATCCTTTCAAGAAAAACATCTCAAAAGTGAAATGTTTCAATTGTGGTAGAAATGGTCACTTTGCTTGTGATTGTACCGAGCCAAAGAAGGTAAATAACCCTTTGTGCTTTTGAAAGTACAACTTCTATCAAGTTCTGTTTTACTAACTGAATCTCATCCCTTGTGGATTATAGACCCAGGAGCCACAGACTCTATAGTGAAGGACAGAGATGCCTTCGTGGAGTTCCGACGAGTTCCACAAGGAACCAAGTGGATATATGTTGGAAACAACTCCAGAGTTAAAGTTAAAGGAATTGGCACATGCCAATTAAACATGAGTGGTGATCGCACTTTGTTCCTACATAATGTCTTATATGCTCCGAAAATACGTCAAAACTTAATTTCTGTGTTGGTTTTAGTTAAACTTGGTTTTAATTTGAACTTTTATATCAATGGTGTTGACTTGTCTTTGGGAACAAGTTATTGTAGTTTTGGATATTTTCTAGATGGTTTTATTGCGTTGGATATTTTCTATAATAACATTAATGTATGTTATTCCTTATTTACGTCTTCTAATGCTTATGAAAGTGATGTGAACATATGGCATTCTAGACTTGGTCACATTGGCCAACATAAAATGAAAAGATTAGCCAAAAAAGGCTTATTAGACAATATTGAAAGCGTTAATTTGCCTATTTGTGAAAATTGTTTGGCAGGAAAATCAACACGAAAATCATTTGGAAAAGGAACAAAAACTGATATTCCTTTGCAATTGATCCATTCTGACATCTGTGGTCTAATGAATGTAAGAGCAAGGTATGAGGCTATATACTTCATCACGTTTAAAGATGATTATACTCAATTCAGGAATGTCTATTTAATTTCTTATAAATCTGAAGCATTAAGATGCTTTAAAAATTTATGAGCTTGGTAGAAAATCAATTGGACAAGAAAATAAAAACATTAAGAACCGATCGAGGTCGTGAATATTTATCTGATTAGTTTAGAGATATTTGTGATGGAAAAAGAATAAAACAACAATTGACTATTCCCTGGACTCCTCAACAAAATGGTGTTGTGGAGAGAAGAAATATAATCCTAATAGAAATGGTTAGGTCTATAATGGCACAAGCTAACTTACCAATTACCTATTGGAGTGATGCATTATTAACTGCTGCCTATATATTTAACCGCTGCCTATATATTTAACCGTGTGCCTACTAAATCAGTTACTTCCACTCCATATGGGTTATGGACAGGCCGAAAATCCAATTTGAATTTTCTCAAACCTTGGAGGTGTGCTGCCTATACTCACGATACCTCAAACAAATATGAAAAATTGAGTACAAGAGGTAAAAAGAGTATTTTTATAAGATACTTATAGCACTTTAAAAGGTATGTGTTTATAGGTGAGCAAGATAGTGGGAGTATAACTGAATTTGAATCACAAGTTGTCACATTCTTAGATAATGAATTTCCTAAAAAGGGCAAGATAGGTGAAAACCTATCTCTATATGAAACTCTGGAACAAGATAATGGGATTATTCCAATAGTAGTAGTTAACACGCCATCATCATCTCAATCACTTGATGAGAATATACCACTATTATCTAATTCGAGTAAGAGCATTATGGAGCATGATAAGTTACAAGGTGAACAACTTTCTATACGACAATCAAGTCGTAAAAGCAATTCCCATTGACGTTTTGACATTGAAGGAAAGCTTTCATGATTGTCCCACAAGAAAATGATGAGCCAAGGAATGCAAATGAGGCTCTAACATGCCCTAATAAAGAAAAATGGATACAAGCAATGGAAGAAGAGATACAGTCAATGAGATCAAACCAAGTTTATGAACTGATTGACCTCCCAAAAGGATGCAAAGCCATTGGGAACAAATAGGTTCTCAAGATAAAGTGAAAAACTAATGGCTCAATAGAAAGATACAAGGCACGCCTTGTAGCGAAATGGTATAATCAACAGTAATGAATCGATTATGGAGAAACTTTTTCCCCTGTTGTGAGATTTACCTCAATTCACCTTATTCTTACTATAGTGGCAAGTATTGATCTTGAATTACATCAGATGGATGTAAAGACTGCTTTTTTTAATGGAGAACTAGAAGAAGAAATTTATATGAAAAAACTTGTTATTTTCATAATAAAAAGCCGATAACAAAAGGTATGTCGACTTTTAAGATCGATATATGACTTTAAACAGTCATCGAGACAGTGGTATATACGTTTTCATAATGCTATAATATCGTATGACTTTGTCGTGATTGACAAAGATCATTGCGAATATATCAAAAGATCCAAAAATCAATGATCTTATTATTATATGTTGATGATATACTTATTACCAGAAACAATAAGGAGTTTATAAATATTGTAAAGAATTTGTTATTTTCCAATTTTGAAATAAAAAAATGGGTGAAGCTGTATATATTCTTGAAGTTAAGATTTCAAGAGATCGTTCAAAGAGATTATTATCTCTTTCACAAGAGACATATATAAATAAAATCCTTGAACGATTCCACATGCAAGATTGCAAACCCATGAATACTCCTATTGCAAAAAGGGAAAGATTGAGCTATAGAATGTGTCCAAAGACTCTGCAAAAACAGGAACATATGAAATGTGTTCCATATGCTAATGCTAGTGCTGTTGGAAACTTGATGTACGCTACAATGTGTACAAGACCTGACATTTGTTTTGCAGTTGGAATGATAGGTAGATACCAATCCAACCCAGGTCAAGCACATTGGATTGCCGTTAAAAGGATATTGAGGTATCTAAAAGGTATTGCCGATTATTCATTGTATTATCAAGGAAGTGATCTGCACCTTGAAGGTTATACTGATGCTAATTGGGGAAGAGATTAGATTAGAGAAAATCAACCTCGGAATTTGTTTTCTTACTAAATAATAGATCCATATCTTGGAGTAATAAGAAACAAACGTGTATAACCTTATCAACAATGGAAGCTGAATTCATAGCACTTTCATCTACAATACAAAAGGGTGTCTAGCTTAAAAGATTTTTTGATCACTTAAGTGTTGCTAAACGTGCTGCAAATCCACTTTTGGTTAACTATGATAGCGAAGCAGCAATAGCATACACTAAGGATCCTAAATTTTATTGTAAGACCAAACACATAGATACCAAGTATAATTTTGTAAAAGACATGATTGCACAAAAGGAAATAAACATACAGTACAAACCTACGCATAGAATGATAGCAGATCCTAGGACAAAACCAATCTCTAGAGATGTGCTTATTAATCATGTGAAATCTCTAGGATTGCGTATAAGTTAATGTACTGAATATTTTGTATTTTCCCAAAGTTCACAATTTAATGATATTTTCTAAGTAATTACTTCCTAAGAGTTTATTCAACATTTATGCATATTAATGCTTAGTGCATTACATTATCGAGAAAGTATGTCGGACAGATGGAAGATTAGCCCACTCACACGGGTAATCGCCTTTGTTACTGTGTGATAAATAAAGATGAGAAAATTTTAAACTTATTATCTATGTGATAATTGAGAGCTCAAGCTTAAAATATGAATGTCTTCTTAACAAAGTGTTAAGATAAGGTCATAATATTGATTATGTATAAAAGTGAAGTAACCCACAAATTTCACTTTTATCTGTCTTTAATGCCAGATGTGAGTTCTGATGGATTGACATTTAAAAAAGAGTATACATGTGAACTCAAGTTAAACATTGGGAATGTTTGAACTATCATCTATACGGTATTGAGTGTAAAGACATACGCTCCATGGGAAAATGCGAAAAATACTGTAATATGCATTTCATACTACGTATGCATGATTCGACCACTATGAATTGGTGAAAGTTTTGATCTCAACTTTCAAGCCGTGTGAGACTCACAAGAATGGGATTTTCTCAAATGAGTGCCCTTGTGACTCTTATCTTATTCTTAAAATTTTTATTCAATGTTTGCTATCTTAGAATGTTTCTCACGATCATGAATGATACAATCTAAATGGACATTTCTAGATAAGCAAATTGAATTGAAATTAAGAGATTGAAAAAAGAGGAAGATCAATTTGTTATTTGTCACATTCTATTTGTGTATTAAGATAACCCCCAAAATGGTCTTTCACATATTGACCAATAATCTTTCTAGTCCCTCACTTTTAAAATAGAAACAAATAATCTCTCACATTTGATGAATGTAGTCTTTTGGTCCTCCATCACTACTCTGTCATTATTCTGACAATATTTTGTCACTATTCCTACAGAAAAACAAATGGAATAGTGACGGATGACCAAAAAGTACATTCATGAAGTGTAAGGGACCATTCTTTTTTGTATTCACAATTCAACCAATTATGATTGTTTTGAATTTAATCATAATTATGAATACAATATATAATATTTAAAGAGATCAAGAAAAATATAATGTGACTGATTGGTCTAAAGTACTGCATACAAGATCTACTCTAAATAGTTAAGCCCAAATTTGAGCTGATATATATTCCTAACAAATGTATGGCAACGAGCTCTCGGTGTATTCTGGTCGCACGGATTATTTGCTTGTATAAATTTTGCATAGAAGAGAGAGTTATTATTTTCCTATCATGGGTGAGTGGGAGATGTAGTGATAACCGCCCATGTTGGGCAAGTAACTCAACCCACGTTGCTCATAAACAAAAAACTGTAAAGGCAGTTATGGGTTGGTTTTTCCAAATGCTATAGAAACAAGAAGAAAAAAAATTATGCAAAAAAAGAGAAACAAGAAAAAAAACAAAAAGGATTTTAAAAAAAAAAAGTGAGAAGCTTTTCTTTTGATTCTCTCTCAAAGTACAAAGACAGCATCTAATATGTGGAAAATAAGGTATATCCATCTTGTGATATACTTTTATCAATCAGTGATTCAAATTTTATTTCTAGGCAAATTTCCGCATAAATTTGTATAGTGGAATTCGTTTCCTACCGTTCCAATTTATTTAGATTATCAGAAATTATACTTTCATCAATTCAATAACTTATTACTTTCATGCTTCAATTCTACAATTTGGATACAGAATTCAAATTCAATTTTATCAAAGGGGGCTCAAAGTTGTGAACTATATTAACTGCTACAATTTAAATTAATTTTCTAGGAGTAGTATTGTTTTTGGATGCTACCCATATTAGTTTATTTTAATATGTCAATGTTGCCACTTTTGGTATTTATCTTCGCCTTCACGGACAATCATTATATTTTACAAGGGTACTAATCTACTTTAGTATATTTTCTTAACTAGTTATCAATTTGTTAAATGAGTTTGAATTAATTTTGATAATTTAGCATGACTCCTTCTTCTTCTTTTTTTCCTTTGGTGCGTCCCAATTTTGATAAAAATATTTCAATACTTGATAGACCTTAAAATTGTGAATAAGTATTTAATACAAAAAAATATTAATAGAATAAAGGAAATAAAGTCATATCAATTCCCCCACAATCCTTTAGTCTTATACTTTCTTTTTATTTATATAATCAATTGATAACATCTACCTTATTCCTAATTACTCTTTTTGACTTGATAATTAAACGAAAGAGATACATATCATAAGATTTGATTCCAAATCTAACACTCAACTTTATTGAAAGTTGACTACCTTTAATATTATAATTTAACATTCTTTTTTTAATTAATATTATATGATAACTCCGAAACTATTCTATCATAACCTAATTTACCTTAAGCGAGGATTCAACTGAGGCATTAGGTTTGGAGGGAGAAAATATATCTCTAAACTAACTTGACGAATTGGCTCTTGTTAAATTTATAAGTATTAATATCATGAATATTAATTGCCTTCACAATGCTAAATAGCAAAAAAAATATTACATACATTTGTTGTATCTTTCTTTTTAGTGCATCAATCTAATTATATAATTTCTTTTTCTTTTAATCCCTTATTATGTACATAGGCAGTTCGCTTAATTTTATCTAGTTGTATAATTTTACGTAATACAATAAATATATGAACTATTTTCTCATGTATAGCACCCCACCACGTGGATAAATAATTATTTGGTGTTGATTAATTTAACATTCTATTTCACTCATTTTTGTCTCAGGACTATCCTCAAATGACAAATATCAAAGCAATTAGAGTGGCTTTATGATGATTTCTGGACCAAACTGTCATAGGGTTGATATGGTTTTTACAATTATCGGGAAACATATTTGTCTTAAGGCCTGCTTCGTTAGATGGTTTGGGGCAAAGGAATAGGAAAGGCATGAAATGTTGGTGCTTGGTACACAATAATCATTTTATGAACAGTATAATGAAATGCTATTTTGTGATTATGTCTCGTGCCCCTATATTTTGGTACATATGAAAGTGATTACTTATTAAAATCATTTACCCCTTTTTCTCTTTTCCTCATTTATCAACAAAAGATATCAAATCTAGTTATTATTTTTCATTTCTTTTCACTTATGAAACTATACATGGTTCCATCTTAGCTATTTTTCTTTCCAATTTCTGAATCTATAACTTCCTTCTAACTGTTAGAATTATTTCTCATGTTTAGAGGAGGGAGGGAGTAGAATAGATCTTGAACTGTGAAGGATTTTTGAGTGAGGAGAGGAGGGAGGAGGAACATTTTGGTTCGATGTGGATTTTACACGAGGCGAGGCAGAAAGTTGGAGAATTAGAGGTGAAATTGAGGTCAATTTTGAGTGAGGAGCAGGAGGAAGAGGTCCGTGGGAGGTAAAGCATGCGGAGAGGGAGGGAGACTATGGTGGGAAAGGTGGGGTTTTGGAAGTGCTCATCATGTACATGATTGAAAAAAGCAATGTTGCTACAACTGGGTGTCATCATTTGGGAATTTTTCAGATTTTTGGTAAGGAGAAAGACCAGAATAGAACCTTATTATGTTGTTCATGGGAAAATATTTGTTTGATAATTTTAAAGTGAACCTGATTCAACAAACATTAGTAGTAATTATATTTATTCCATATTACTAACTAAGCAAAAAAAATATAAAAAAAATATTTATTATCATTTTTTACTATTATTATTTTCATTATTTGTCTCATTCCCCTTATCAACCAAGCATCCCCTTAGGTGTTGTATCTCAAGAAGTAGTATTTTTGCTAACAAAATTTTTTCTTAGTCTTTACTTCACGAGTGCAAAGAGTCATTTTTCAAATACAATCCATGTGTTCCTCTCTTCAAAATTCTTCTTGCATGCTGAATTATGCCACTTGTCATGCATGCCACGGAAGACATTTACAAGGCCTGTGTTTTATAATTCTTACTCATTTAAATTGGCTGAAAGTTGTTCTCTCATTTCAAGTCGCTGCAATAGCCTAGGCCCATTGTTGGCTGTGCCAAAAATACCGCCAATGTTTATACTTCACATTTTCGAGTCTATTCAATTGACCACGGCAATGCCCATCAACTCCCCCGTTTCCATGTAAAGCCCTCTTTAAACCACATTTATTGTACATGTTTTTGTCAAAGATCTATATTTGATACCCTCTCCCTCCAGGAAAAAAAAAACTTTTAATTTGATAATTTTTCAAATCACAAAATACAACATACTTAATATATCATTAAATACATATTTTTATATTTTTATTATTACTTTTTAATTTGAATTTATATTATCATTATTAATAAAAATAATACAAAAATTTTACACAAAAAATAAACTCTTTTTTAGGATAAATAAAATTTTTAAAATTAAACTTTATTTTTGAGACAAAGTTAATATAATTTTTTAAGATAATGTGGCATATCTATTGAACTTTTGGTTAAACTTTTAAGGTTCAAGCGAAATATTTGAGAACTTCAAATATCATTAGCCCAATTATTTCTATTGTTAAAGAAATGTTTAAAATTTGCTCAGTGATCAGAATTTAATACCATCATTCAACAATTACAATGCTGAATAATGGATACTAATAGCAACATTCCACACACTAAAAATTCCCTCTCCCAAAAAAATGCAAAAGAAACTTTCGCCATGCCAATATGTCATGAGTCGCGATTGTGAGACTCGCATAACGCACTCTTGAGGCAAGTAATGCTCTTACATTACTTCCGCCAAATAATCCCCTCGCGCGTTGCAATTTACACGCATGCAAGTGATACGAACAAGCAAGCAATACTTTTAAAGGAACAAAAATTAAAATGCACATGATATAAAAAGTTCAAAGAAAAGTTCTCATTTGACTATTAGAATAAAGGTTACAAAGATAGCCAAATGCTTGAAGGGTAGTGGGAAAACCCAACACTTGTTTAGTATAATACTACTCCTCACTAAGTATGTCTTCATTAAAAAAATCAGAAGTAACACCTCCAAAACAAATTTCCTACTAGAAGTGAAAACCGTGGTTTTCTACAAAAATCGTGGTTTCTCTCTAGAATACACCTAACGTTATTACAAAAGAACATGGTTTCTTAACGAAAATTACAGTTTTCTAACCTACACTATATATTTACATAGCCAACATGAAAACTAACAACTATCTATTACATTTAAACTTCGGGTATTGTAGTTTTCATCTCGAGCTGCTCGGGCTTCCGCTGGGTGACAGGGCTCACGAGGACCCGCCAAATGGTTCCAAACCTGGGGTGTTGGGAGAGTGTCCCCAAGTAAAATATGTCATCCAGTGGTGGTGGTGGACCCATTGATACTTCGATTGCAAAAAAATCCCCATTCGTCTAAAGGTTTAGCATACTTAATTAAGCATGGGGATATGTGACCTTTTGAGAAATGAGCACAACGTCGTGCAGACATGCATGCAATATTAGCAAGCAAGCTAAATGGGCCATGAGGCATTGCATGCATGTTGTGAACCCTTGTAGTTGAATATGTGCTAGGCTTGCACGATAGGCATGTGGGCGCTTAGGCGCGCGCATGCAATTAGAGAATGCTCGAAGCGAGATTTGCCGAACACACACGACATGAGACTGTGGGGCATGCTGTCGTGCTTTCTAAGCAAGCAAGTAATAAGAATGCACAATTTAACAAGAATTATATGCATACGCTTATAGCACACAAGATTTGTTAGGCTATAAAACCGTTGGCCACACGATTCAAAATGACGGTCGGTGACATAGTGGCTAGCGGAATCAAATCATGAGTTAGTAAATTGGAACGATATGATTTGTTTTCAATAAGTCTCGAGTTTACATCAATCACGGTGTGTATAGATTGTATTTCAAAACATATTTTTACACTTTTTAATGGAGTGATTGTAAAATAAAATATATTAAAAAGTATAAAAATATATTTTAAAAATACAATCCATACATACCCCAATGTTGTGTGTCTCATCAACTTAACTTTAGACCGAATGGAATAGTATCATTATAGTCGTGCAGAGGGGAATAGTAAAATTTTCTCCGTACGTGTAATAATCAATATAAAAGGCACCATTTTTTAGTTATGTGAGAATTGTCATTTTCACTCCATTCACATATTTATTGCTCTCTTTTGTTCTACAAAAACTTCATATCCGATAAATTGTTTCTTAATTATAATATATAATAAACTTAACGTATCATTTAATACCTATTTTGTTATTCAAAAAAATTCACTTTTAAAATTTTTCTTTACTCCAATTAGAAAGTACACTTTTAGAGTAATTTTTATGTTATTTTTATTAATAATGATTATCTATAACATGCATTTAAAAAGTAAGGATAAAAGAGGCATTTAGTAATGTATTAAAGATATTACATTTTATAACTACAAAAGTTACACATTAATTAAAATATATTTTTTTTTAAATAGAAGGATTGAATATATGATTTTATATTTATAATTTAATTTTGAGTTTTAAGTTATATATAATTATTATTAATAAGAGATAATATAAGATTTTTATTTAATAATAAATTTCTTTAAATGATGAAAAAATTTTAAAATGATTTTTTTTAAGTGCAAAGGAATGGTTTGATTAATAATGAAGCCCAGTACATGACAACTTTGTAACACTTACAATTATGGATGACAATTGGGTCGGATGGGAATTGGGTGGGAATTTAATAAGTAGGAAATTAATGGGAATGAATAATTAAATATTCATTAATTTTAAATATTAGAAGGGATTAGTAAATAATGGGTAATCCCATTACCCATTGAAATCCCAATTAGATGCTATTATAGTAGATTCTAATGGGATCCTACTTAATTACTCAATAAATACTCAATAAAAAAACTACTAAATGTTCCCAATTAAATTTCATTTAATTTTTTTTAATAAATTATCATTAATTATTGATTATTCAACATTATCTAATAATTATTCATTTAACTATTCTCATTGGGACCCATGAATATCCTATAAACTACCCAATAAATTTATATTTCAATAACATACCTCCCATTTATTTTCAGTAAATATTTTTAATAAGTATAAAAAATATAATAACTTTTATCCTATTAAATTTTTATTAAAATTATAAAAATATTACCAACTCTGCTCGCAATATTTTGGAAATGTAATTGATTAAGAAGGACATGAGTTTAGGGTACACGTGAAAGGGCACATGCTGTACTCTTAGGCTAGCCTAGCAAGTTGGAATACCACTACCCACAATTAGTGATTGCATTTTCACATTTTTTTAAATAATAATTGTAAAATAAAATATATATTAAAATTTGTAGAAGTATTTTAAAAAATATAAAAATACATTTAAAAAGTACAATTTAGGGTAAATTACATTTACCACCCTTAAGGTTCGTATAAATTACCAATAGAACCCTGAATTTTGGTGAAATTACTAATACCTCCCTTGATCAGTCGGACCGGCCAGTCAACCATCAAAAAGTGCAAAAAAACAAAAAAACTAGCCCTTTTTCCGGCAAGAGTATTAAAATTTTTTTTAAAAACTAAAAAAATAAAAAGTGTGAAAAGGACCAAACCTTTTAGAAGTGGAAAGGTTAAACTTTTTTTTTTTGTTCTTCTCTTGTTTCCATGCCGCAAATGACAAGGGTCGTTTTGTTCCATATTCCACTGCATAGTTCATTAATTTTTCAACAAATTTTGCAACAATCTACATTAATTTTTGCTTTTTCAAAGTTCACTTGAACTGTACTCGTTGGCTAGCCCACATCTGAAACGCATCAGTACTCGTTGGCTCCATCTACTCGTTGCTTTCTGGGTCATCAACAAGCATGGTAAGAAACCACACTGATCGTACCTTACATGACATTTTTTTTACTTAGAAATGATAGAAATGAAATGTTCAAACTCGATTTATGTTATCATTGTGTGTCCGGAGATGCATGAAACCTCGATTTGATGGCTGATGCATGAATATTTTAGGGGATTTTATGAATGCACGATTTTTGAAGCAATTCTGTTGGTTTTATGAATATTACAGGTTTCTGTTGATGGTTTTTGTTGAATATCTTGTTGGGTTTTTTTTGAATTCATGCTTGTATTCATTTTAATAGATGGGATCATTATAATGAATGGAAGTCTACATGTGTTTTACTGCAAAATTCTACAATTGTATACATTAGTTTTCAGATAATCTAACAATTGCTCACATTTGCTGATATGATTTAGTTGGAGACAGTCATTTTTCATATTTTGTTCTCTAAGCGTTAAATTTGGTCACGCTGGAAGTAAAGTCATGATACTTTTAAGTGTTTGGAGTCTGAATTTTAATTACCCACGTATTTTGCATGTAGGTGACCACGGATAGTGGTTATACTCTTAAGTTACATTATGAAAATAAGATACATTCCATAAAAGGTATAGACCCTGACAAATACTCCCACATTGTCTTGCTTTCTGACGTGACTGAGCATGTTTTCAATTATCCAAATGGATGGAAAACAATGTAGTTGTCCCTTACGCGTGATTGACCAATTCACGAAGAATGGGAATTGATTCTGAAAACATGGTTTGGGAAATGTTTAAAATGTATGCTGGGTATGACTCAATCAACATATATGTTACTGATCAGAATAGCAACACATTGGGGAATGATGTTATAGGTAGAACTAGCAATGCCAGTTGTAGTAACCCTAGAAGAAAAAAAATTCTAGTTATTAGAAAAGACCGACTTCCCACACATAGTAGTAAACTTAGAAGAAGCATGAGGTTGGCAGGATATATTAGACGCTATAGTTTAGGCACAGAACATATTGTTGAAGAAATAGTAAGTGATGATAATGACAGTGAAGACCAGCTGTATGCTATTAGTGATGATGAAGGGATGCATGCTAATGTAAATGAAGATTTATTGAATAAATATTCTAATGAGGGTCTAGAACCAGAAGTTAATAGTGACAATGCATTGTCAAATTATGAATCCGATGATGAGGTGTCAACCGAACACGAATCAGATAGTGAATTTGAGGGTGATCTTATGGGTTCCTGTCTAAATAGGTTTGAATTTCACATTCCCAAGGGAGAAAATTTTAAATTGATGCAGGGAATGTTGTTTGAGTCCATTCACAAGTTTAGAAAGGTACTGTATGAGTATTCTATCCTTTGGTGTTTTCCTCTTGTTAGAGTAAAAAATGAAAAAATAAAAAATAAAAAAATAAAAAAGAGTGACTGCTGTTTGTAGGGATGAAATTTGTGATTGAAGGATGCATGCATCCTTAATGCCTAACGGGGTAACTTTTATGGTTAAAACATGCACTTCTAAGCACTCTTGCATGGCTAAGGAGAACATTAAAACTTCTTCAAAATGAATGGCACAAAAATAGAATGAATTATTAGGGCAGACCATAATGCCAAACCTAAAGTGATTAGGACCGAGCTACTTAAGTATGGTTTACACCCAACAAAAATGTAGATATTCAGATCAAGGAGAAAGGCATTAGAAATGATGGACGGCAATCATGCAGAGTCCTATAGGTTGTTGCCAAAGTACTACATGATGGTGATGCGAACTTATCCCGGCAGCATTGCCAAGATTCATTTCCACTTGTCTATAGGAGCTACACTACCATTAGTGAAAAGGGTCTTCTTGGGGTTAAATGCACTGAAAAGGGGCTTTTAGCCTGATGCAAACCATACATAGGGTTTGATGGTTGCCACTTAAAGGGTCCATATGAAGGGCTTTTGATAAGTGATATTGGGATGGATGGCAATAATGGGTTGTTCCCTATTGCATTTGCTGTGGTAGAAAGTGAGAACAAAGACAGCTAGTCTTTCTTCTTCCAGTGGTTGTCTGAACTACTTGATGATTTTCTGGGTCATAAAGAATGGACATTTATGATAGATCAACAAAAGGTAACAGTTATCAAAATACTTTGTTGTATTACATTATAGTCTTAACATGATGGTTATTTACTAGTTTTTCCTATTTGTATTGGTTTCAGGGGTTGACAGAAGCAATTTCGGTCAAGGTTTCAAATGCAATGCACAGGAAATACTGCAAACACATTATAGCAAATTTTAGAGGCAAGTTCCCAGCCGTTATCCTTAGAAACCTTTTTTGGAGGGCTATTAGGGCTTATACAAAATGGGGTTATAAGGAAGCAATGGCCAAAATTCGAGAGTTGAACGGTAAAGCATGCACATGGTTAGAGAGAATTGGTACTGATCTTTGAGCACAACACACATTTTCAGAGATCCTAAAGAATGACCACATCACCAACAATTCAAGTGAGTCCTTCAACAGCTGGATTGGTGATTTGAGAGAGGAACATGTTTTGACATTGTTGGATGCACTTAGGTCGAGAATTATAGGTAAATTGCATAAAAGATATCAGCAAGGGTGTCAGTGAAAACATTCAATCACACCAATGGTTGTAGCTAAGTTGCAACAGGTGGCCGCTGAGTGTAGAAGTTTGACCTCTATGTACTCCAATGGAACAACATACGAAGTCAAAGAATGGAGAGTATCCTATATAGTAAACACGGAGAATAGGACATGTGACTACAGGGTTTGGAATCACTTTGGAATTCCTTGCAAACATGCAGTTGTGGTATTAATTGACAAGAGACAATGTCTGGAGGACTATTGCGACCCAATGCTATCCAAGAATCAGTATATGAGAGGTTATGGCCATCTTATACATCCTATTCCAGATGTAACCTTTTGGCCTGAGTTCGCAGCTGGTGAAGTTGTTGATTGTCTTCCCCTAGAGTTAAGAAGAAGAATTGGAAGGTCGAAAAAATCCAAAAGAATGGAGGAAGTAGAGTAGCTATCAACAGGGTTCAAAAGAACATCAACAATAAGGTGTGCCAAATGCCAACAATTTGGCCATAATATGAGGACATGTGTGGGCGGCCTTGTAAAAAGAAAGAGGAGGTCCAACAACAGAAAAAATAAGGTTGAGTGTTATATTTTCAACATTAAGTGCTTTTTGAATTTTCAACAGCTAACATAGTTTATCATTTGTTGGTAGGACATGGCTAGAGGCAATGATCAGCCAAGAAGTGCAACTGAGCAAGGGAGCCAACCACCAAGGACTAGGACAAGTGGATCTCACATTCCTGTCAACCCTACTCCCAAAGTATGGTTAATATATGTTGTCAAAGTCCTGTCGACCCTAAGCACTTGCTTAGGTAACTCTTAAAGAGTTAGGACTAAAATGACTAATGTGGCTGAAGAGACTGGAAGCAGAGCTTCAACCTCCAGGGCTACTAGAATGTTCTGTACTCCAATACTCCTAAGTGCACCACCAAAGGCTTCAATCTCCAGGGCTGCTAGAATGTCTCCGGGAAAAATGAAAGCTTCATATTCTCAACCGCATGCAAGTTCTCTAACTGATGAATATAACCCAAATTATTCTTGTCAAATGCAGCAAATCTGGGTGTAATCTAGTATGATAATGTGTAATTTTGGTGGCTGTTGTCTACTTGACAATATAATGCCTTTTGATGTTACTACATATTTTATGTCCAAACAGTAGGTTAATATACTTATTTTTGGATTTTAAAGTAAAGTGTGACTGGTATGGACTAGTATGGAGTCTGGATTGTTAATACCAGTCCACGTGACGATGGACATATATTTTTGCTGAAGTGAAATGTGATTTACAGTTATTGGGATGTTAAGTTGTTTTTGTTATGTGGTTTTCTGTGAAACATGTGACTGAAACATGCATATTGTCTGAGCATTGGTTTTCTGGGTTGTATGGACTGAAACATGTGATTGAAACATGTGGTTTTCTATGGTGTATGGACTAAATGAGTCATATTCAACACTAAATCTTGCCATTTTTGCACCTTGCAACTTCACCTTGAACATGGATAAAACAATCCAATAAAATTTGGAACACAAATGACATAATATGATGGAAACAAACCAAGAACAAACTGCAACAAAACAAAATCAGTCCTTAATTCAACACCAATGAAACAATATACTGGGAACAAACTGGACGCAGACTGGAAACAAACTGCAACAAAACAGAATCCCATTCATGAACAAACTGCAACAAAACAAAATCTCATTCATTCAACACATTGAACAATATATATGAGAACAAACTAGCGAATATTGAAAATTCTGAAAAGTTTGCATAAACTTCTTACTAACTACTACCCATTGAAAAGTACTGAACATTGTCACTAAACTTCAATATTGGTCTAGTTTATCAATTCCTTAGTAACTGAATTAAAATTCCAGCAAAGTTTGCAGCTAAGAGAATTATATTAGCAATCATTAGTGCCCAAACAGTCCATTTATAGATACAACTTGGCATCGACACAATCTCTACACCAACGCAATCTCCAACTTCATGTCTTTTAGTGGCGAACCTCCTCTTCATAGGGCAAAAAAAATCAGGCTCATATTCCATTGTTACTGGTACTACCCACCTCAACCATCCATGAATCCTACAAGCGTAGTACAATCTACCAGGGTTTTTCACTGAATTAGGTACCAGTACTAGGGTTTTCCTTCCACATTTACCACAGCTGACTCGCTCATATCTCATACTATCCACACTGTTCCTGCAACTGGAGTGCGTCATAACAGACCAGAAGGAGGAGTACAGGAAATGCTGCAACCTAGCTCATTCCCACCACCCCACCATTCCACCTCGACAAAATTAGACGAATTAATTAAGCAGTTTAACAAAAGTTCACATCTTTCCGACCATATACCAACTAGGCATACCTGTGAGTGAAATTAATTTCTTCACCTCTTCAAGTGGAATGTCTAGGCGCGAATGGAATTTCCAAGCGAAAACAACGTTGCGCAACTGTTTGTGTGTGTTGTTAGCCCTTTTCTTTGTATTTAAAACAAGTTTTGTAGCTCTAGAACAGGACAAGACAGAAATCTATAACAATGGTACTTTTGTCCAAACAAGAGGTATTTCAACTAACATCACAAGCTTACATCATTTTTCCGGCTATCAGGGGCTCATTTGTTAAAGGTTTTGCTGGTCAATGAGAGGCATTAATAGTTTCACCAAAATTAGGATTTTGATTGGTAATTTACATGAATCTCGATGGTGGTAAATGTAATTTACCCTACAATTTATATATATTTTTAGTTTAAAATATTCAAGAAATTTCAACATATATTTTTATATTTTAAATATATGTTTTATCTTATAATTATTTTTTAAAAAACATAAAATTGCATTTTGAAGTATAATTTAGACACATCCAATAATAATAGACGAGATAAACATAATTTTTATTTTTTCAAAATAAATATTACTCTTTTTCATTTAATAAACTATTCATTTTCAATAATTTTCTACACTCGATATTAAATTTATTATGCTTTATAATTAATAAAAAAAATTATATTTAATCAAAAATAAACTTTAAAAAAAATGAATTGAGAAGAAAATATAAGAACATATACCATTAAAAAACAAATTATACACACCCTAATGCTCCATAATTTAATATTCTCTTATTTGACGAATGCAAATTGCAAGTGTTTCTTATGGGTCGCGGTCTCCATCAACGATCAACGTTAATTCACATACCACTCTGTGCTTTGAAAATGTTATAACACAAGAATTTTCCGAGACACCCCATTTGGCTCTTGCAACCAATTCAAAGAAAATCTCCATATTTTTCCCATGTGATTTTGGAGAAGACATTGCCCGGGTCTTGGCTTTGAATATTCTAGATCTTGGCTACTCTATTCCATTTGGTGAGGAATTCACTCAATTTAGCAATAATATATTTTCTTCTCCATTGTGTTTTCTCTATATATGAATCGCGAGACAAAAGTTATTTTATAAATATAAAAATTATTTTGAAAATATAAAATTACAAAACAAGATGTTCGTCCATACAAGCCATATAAGGTATTCATAATAAAATGCTTTCTTCTAGTTTTGTAGTAGTAATTGCATTACTAGATCGTAAATATAAAAATAATAATAATAATAACGAAGTTTGTTTCAGAAATTCAAATATAGGGTAACTAACTCAGTTTATCCGAGTTTGTCTCTCATAAGAGATACGATTTTTGCATTAGTTATAGACGAGAAATTCAAAATATGTGAAGTAAATTTTTGGGTTTATTTACTTTTGGTAACAAACCATAATACATCACAACAGTATTTAATATTTCGAGTAACTGCTACTTAATAAATTTTTTACTATGCAGAAACCACACCAATTATTACAAAATTTTACTAAAAATATTTACTCCATATATATATATATATATATATATATATAATTTAAACTATAATATGTTTTTGTTTAATGACTAATTTGGTGACTATATTAAGTTATGAATAAACTTACACGTGGTATAATTTAGAATATATATATATATATATAAAACAATGTTCCTTCAACCTGATTTTGACAGGTATACAATTTTAGTTAACCTAATGAAACTACCTGTCAAATCATACATATTTACTAAAAATATTTACTCCATGTATAATCTATATATATATATATATATATATATATATATATATATATATATATAATTGAAACTATAATATGTTTTTGTTTAATGACTAATTTGGTGACTATATTAAGTTATGAATAAACTTACACGTGGTATAATTTAGAATATATATATATAAAACAATGTTCCTTCAACCTGATTTTGACATGTATACAATTTTAGTTAACCTAATGAAACTACCTGTCAAATTATATTATTATTCTAAATTATACCACGTGTAAGTTTATTCATAACTTAATATAGTCACCAAATTAGTCATTAAACAAAAACATATTATAGTTTAAATTATCTTATCTCGGAATATTTTAATTCAAATTTTGATCCTTCTAATTCAAATCTTAATGATTTTGAATTACATTCTTGCTATATTTGGTATCTCAATTATCCTAATCTCTTCAATTAATATTTTTTGCGAACCAATTAACAAGTCCAAAAAAATGCAAAATATCATTATTGTGTGGCTCAATAATATAATACAAACAAAGCTAATTTTTTAGTATTTAGTAATTTAGTTCGACTAAAATGCAAATTATGTGGTACCGTATATATATGATTTATAATTGCTTTAAATCATGCATATATTTTTTAGATAATGCACAACTAATTTTTTAGTGTTTAGTAATTTAGTCCTACTAAAATGTAAATTACCAAGTACCATATATATGATTTATAATTCTTTAAAGTATGCATATATTTTAAAATAAATGAGTAACTTGATATATTTGTATATTCAAATATTAACAATTTTCTCTCATGATTTTTTAAATAAAAAATTAAAATACAATATCATTTTTGATATTATGATAAAAAATTTTAACAATATGATATTTGTGCATTTGCACAAGCAGGAAATCTAGTTATATACAATGTCCTTTCAACATGGTTTTGACACGTATATTAATTTGATTATTGTAATCAAACCATTTGGAGAATTCCTATTCTCCATCTTTATTTAGTCAATGTTATAAAATTTTAATTTAACTATATATTTGATTTGTATTGATTAATTGTTTTGAGTAAATCTAAAACACATTTAATTTACTTTCAAATTAAGTTTAAATATATTTATAATCATCATCCTTTCATTTGAGTGCAAGTAAAAGTTCTAATTTTTATAACTATATTTATATTTACCACAACCAAGGTCACCTCCTCTAAGATTGGCTTAATTTTTTTTTTCATAATTTTATACTTTTTTATTAATTTATCCCTTATAAATTTATTTTTAAGTGAAAATAAAAAGGTAATAAAATTACGTGGTCAAAGATAGGCAAAAAGTTAAAGGACAATTATTTTCTTAACAATTAAAAATTAAAAAAATTCTGAAACGATATAAAAATACAATCACCTTTAAAATTATTCCTAATACATAGAAATATTACAAGTTAAGGGTACAATAATTTCTTTATTAGTTTAAAATTAACAAAAGTAATAATTAGTTTTTGTCAAAAAAATTTCATAGTTATGATTGTATATATATATTTTTTAGATTTTTCAAATGGAGGGCTAATTTTATATCCAAATTTCCATTATTTACGGATATAGTTGAAAAGTTAAAAATTGAATCATTCACTAAGCGTCATTATCACATTTATCATTAATCAAGTAATTAATTTAAATAGTTAATTACCTTATCTTAATTTAAACATATGAAAGCAATTTATCATCTCACCTTATGTTTTCCTTAATAGGTAATTTAAAATTATTGAAGTTATCTTTCAATTAAAGTAATTAATTTATAAAATTTCATTTCATTCTTATCATTATCTATAATATTTATTATGATTATTATGATTATCTAGAATTCAATTTTTTACCCTTTTATTAATATAAAATACACAATTCTTATTATTTCACCTTACTTTTATCTTTTTCTCTCCCGTTTTGAATTTCATAGTCAAGTTTTTAGGAAAAAAATTCATGATTTTTATTATTTCACCCCACCTTTATTTTTTCCTTTCACATTTTGAGTTCCATAGTCAAGTTTCTAGAAAAAAATATTTATAGTACCAAGAATTTGTTAGTAGTATGTGTAAGTTGTTTTGCTAATGAATTTTATTTTTATTGTACAAAAAAAAAATGATATTGATTTTTTAAATTTTTTTGTTCAGATGATAAATTTAAGGGTTAAGGTGGGGTTTGTGTGTGTTAGAAGAGTATAGTGTTCAGAGTATAGAATTTTATAATTCTATTTTTTTTATTTTTTATGTTTTTTATTATTAGTGGATTACAAATTTAAAAAAATCAGATGTAAATCGCTTCTTTATACAAAAATTGCTTTGGCAGAGAATTTGTTGCTTTCTTGAATATGAAAGTTTTTATTTTATTTTTATAATTACATTTCAGCATAAATATATATTTATTTATTTTTAGTGATATTTAGTTGTATATTTATTTTATTGGCTGTGAATCATGAAATGATATTTTATTTTTTGAAAGTATTAGGTATTCTAGAAAATGATTTATTTTAGTGTTAAGAATTTATTTTTATTTTTAATTTAATAATATTTTGTTATATATAATAATAATAATTCTATTACACACATATAAATATTATTTAATATTTATTAATAAAAATTATTTTTATTTTTTATTTAAAAATAAAATAAATAACTTTATTATTAAAATAATAATATCCCGTTCATTTGAACCGGTTAAACACTAGTTCTTATATAAAATATTAATAGTAGATTAATACATAAGGTCATACAAACCAAGTCATCTGAGAGGAAAAGCTTTTTTTTTTTTAATAAATTACTCAAAAACAAAAACAAAAGTTAAAATGTTGTTTACATCTCATCAAAGTGCATATAATCATTGTCCCCTTTCCCAAAAAGAAATAATTTGATAATAGAAAAGTGGGATACAAGTTTTGGTTAAATCCAATGGATAAATGTGTGGGTGTTGTCTTTTATCAGTTTTATGTATGGTGGTGTGAGAGATGGAGTGGATGGGAATTAAACTAAACTACACTCTTAACGACATCCAAATGACTCCGCTATTGATTAAAGAACAGAAAAATTATTGATTTCCTTATCCAATCTTACGTGACTTTTTGCCTGTTCCAAATTAGTGCAATTTCATAGATCCAAATTCCGAACTCCGCCATTAACAAACACTGAAACGGAAATAAAAATCATCATCAAGAAATGAATAATAAGAAGATAATGGTTTGCTTTCAAAAAAAAAAAAAAAAAAAAGAAGATAATGGTTTTAGAGTGGGATGGAATCATTCGTCAACAAAGCCTACGCCTTTTTGTCAGCAGCAGTACTGCAGTAGTAAATTAGTAATGCCCCTCTTTCCCTTGACCTCTTGTGATCAACAAAGTTGCACATGCTACATTTCTCATTGGCCTATTCCCAATTCCCCCACAAAAAAATGTGGGCGGCAAGAGTGCGGCAAGTTGCGCCTGTCCCTTTCCTTTCCATATCACTTTTGGTTATAATCATTTTTTTTCCCTTTCCATATCAATAATTTTGTGTTAAAAGTTAATTTTAAACGAAATCTTGTTATTAGTTTGTAAATTTAAATTATGTATTATAATTTTTTTTATTTGATGATTAAGTTTACTATATGTACAGATTGTATTTTCATTTCACGTCTTTTGATTTATGAAGAGGTAAAAGTCCCTCCTTTTGTTATGAAAAAGAGTTTCATTTAAAATTTTTATTTGTCTCAGAAAAGGAAATTATTTTTAATGTGAAATTCTTATATTATTTTTACTAATAATGAAAATTTATACTTCAAATTAAAAATATAAAAATATACATTTCATGGTGTATTAAGTATGTTATACCTTGTAACTTAAAAAAAAAATTATATTAAATTAAAAGTAAACTTTTATTTTTTCCAAGACAAAAGAAGTATGAGATAAGAATTATATTGGAAATGTGAAAAATTATTTCAAAAGATATAAAAACTCATTTGAAATACAAATCATACATAACTAGGGATGTGTTTGTTTTGTGGTTTTATTTGCAAAAAAGTTAATTTTTTTCAACCACGAAAATAAAACATTTAAATAAATTTTTATTTCAAAATTTAAAATTTAAATTCCTATCAAAATTCTTCTCGCAATATTTCAAAAAACATTTCCCTATAATCTACTTTTTCTTAAAATTTTCACACATTCTAATAAAAAATTCTTAAATACAACAACACAATCCAAATATAGGCTAACTGTGTTTGAAAAGCATTTCAAAATGCAAATAATTTTAAACGTTTTCAAAATAATTTTTATTTCACAACCTTCATCTCCACAAGGGCAAAAGTGCGCTTTGAAATACATTGCGCAACTTTAGCTTATCTATATAAAATAAATAAGAATAGATTAAATATTATTATTTGGGAAAGAATAAGGTTGTTTTTTAATATTCTTGAGCCGGCAACACACATACGTCTATGAGATTATGACACACCTATATATTTTACTTGCGAGAGAAGGTAAAAACTTTTAATGCAATGCCAAAGATCACAGAATATTTTTTTGTTCAAATGCTTTTGTATTTATTGTAATGACGTTGTGGCACATTTGGAGAAAAGTTAGGCATTATCTTGCATAGGAGAATCTTTGCTTTCAATTTTATGTTTATTTAAAAGCTACTACTATAAGATAGTGTAAGAGTTGCATTTGTAAATTTAGTCTTTAGTCCCATTAGATGTGAGTTTTTGTACTTTACAATAAGTGGGAATGACAAAAAATATATGTATTGAAAATTTTATTTGGAATTTGGAAGTCTCATTCCATAATATGTCCCAAGCGATTGCTTATGTTGCTTTTTGTTTTTAGCAAATTAATTATTACTACATAAATAATGACAAGAGTGATGATACACAAACCAACGTTGTATGAAAACTTTATTAATAATAAAAGAAAAATTTATAGTTATTAATTAATATTTAATTAAAAATTACATAACTTTATTACTATGTGAAAAATATATTAAAATTTTTACTATTATTCACATTTGTTTGTTCAATTAGTTGTAAATTATTCAACTTTTAATTTTATTTTATTTCTTATTTTAGGCTTATTAGAAGATACTCCCCAAAAAATCAACATATCATGGTTGCTTTAATTTTTCCCACCCCTTATATAACTAATATTTACTTTATTATTTTTTCTAAAACAAATGAAAAATATTTAAAACAAGATTAAGAAATATTATCACTCCATCCGAGAGACTAGTGTGAGGTATAGTAACTATTAGTGTACATCAAAGAGGAGAAAGGAATTTAACTTTTTATATTCACATTTTTATTAGGTTGCATATTTAATATAAGTGTAATTTTATTTAAGTTTGCGACTATTTTCTTAATATTTTTATAAATATCAATTGGTTTTAACAAATTTTATAGTTTTTACTTTATTTTTTTCAGTTAAAAAAATATCATTAGTTGGTTATATTTTACTTTCAAGTGAAATCAACATGTAAAAAATGTAAAATTGATCAAACTTTTTATCATACATGGTGATTTGGTTTTTTTAATTTATATTACTATATAACTTTTGTAAATAAAATAAACTTACATATTTCTCATTACAAATATTAAATTATATATCAAAATTTTGAATTATCTTTCCATGAAAATTCTTGCCATTTACTATTTACTTTGTTACTCATCTTTGTTTGTTTAATTAGTTATAGAATGTTCAATTTTTAAATTTACTTTATTTTTTATTTTATGTTTATTACAAGATTCAATGAAAAAATATATCACATCTTGTAGTCCCTTTATTTCTTTTCCCATCTCTTATGTACCTAATATTTCACTTTGTCAATTTTTTCTTTTTCTTTTTGGGAAACAAATTTAAAACAAGATCAAAATTGTTATTAGGACATCTCATGCCTAGCGCAGGGCATAGTATTTGTCAAACTTTGAGGCTATTTTCTTAACATTTTTATAAGTATTAATCGGTTTTAAAAGCTTTATAGGATTTTTTTATTTTTTATTTAGAAAATTATCATTAATTATTTATATTTTATTTTATATGCAATCAATATGAAAATATAAAATTAATCAAAATTTTTATCATCTATAGTGATTTGATTTTTTTAAATTTGTATTACCATATAAATTTTGTAAATAAAATACACTTACATATTCCTCTTATAAATATTTTTAAAAGAATTTACTCATTAATATAAATTAAAAAATAATATAGAACATAAAAATTAAAAGTAATTTGACTTGCAAATTTTAACTTTTGTTGTTAGGTTTTAAGCAAATTACTTGTTTCAATGACAAAACAATGATATATGAAACTTTGTTGATAGTAAATTTTTTATAATTCTTAATTAATATTCAGTTAAGAATTACATAACTTTACTATCGTGGAATCATATATCAGAATTTCTAAATTATTAGTATTTTTAGACAATAATGATTTCTAAGAAAATTCATGTCGTTTACTCTATTATTCACTTACTTTTTTTCAACTGGCTATAAAAATGTTCACTTTTTAACTTTATTTTATTTCTCATTTTAGTTTATTACAATATATACACTCCAAGAAAATATATCCATATTTCATGGTCTCTTCTCTTGTATACCTAATATTTCACTTTATTTTTTTTTCAAAACAAATTTAAAACAACATTAAAATTATTAAAAGGGCATCCTCACTCTGAGGCATCCACACTAGCCACAGTCACATCGGGCCACATCACTTACTACCAAACCAAGTCTTATTCACACCATCATAAAAAATCGTCACGCTAGTTGGCCTGGCCTTCACTATTTACGCTGTGATTATCAAATTTTTTTATATTAATAATACAATTTATAACTTTAACTATCATACATTAAATAATTAAAAATAATTAATGTAAAATAATTTTACATTACATTAAAATTAAAATTAAAATTTAATAATACACTTAAAACATGAAAATAAATACTCTAAATTAAATATAAAATATTTAAAACAATTAATGAAAAATAAATTTACATTACATTAAAATTAAATTTTAATAATATACTTGAAACATCCGAATAAATACGATAAATTAAACATAAAATATTTAAAAATTAAACATTCTACGCTATGCACATACTAAACTACACATTGTTTCCAGTATCATATGTGATTTTCACCAAAACGCTGCCATAGGTGTTCGATCAAGTCATTTTTCAACTCATTGTGAATTTCGTTGTTGCGAAGTTGATCCCTGTTCATCAAATAATTATTCATGTTGAAAAATCTTCCCGTCGAGAATTGTAGAGTAATGCAACTGTGCATTTTTGTAAAGGTATAAAACCCATTCTACCAATTGCGTTAAGACATTGTTAAAAGTAGTGAGAAGTTTGTAGCCCTTCCACTATAGGTAAGAAGAAACTTTTATCCATTTTGAAACGAATTCTAAATAGCCTGGCATCGTATATAGGATGTTCGACAAAATAATCATTCCAAAGGTGAATTTGATCGGCTTCCCAATCCCTATCAAGACGACGATTAGGATCTTTGTTTCGTTTATGCCTTATTCTAGACCTTGTAGTATGTTCTGCATTCTCTGTATTCACACTAGCTTCGTAGATTTACACGAAAGTTTCTTCCAACAACTTATCCATTTCTGCATCGATTGAGTCATAATCATACAAAATTGGATCCATTTTTTGGAATAAATGAGAGATTTTGAAGAAGAGATTTTGAAGAAGTTTGAGAGATAAGGATATCAGATGTTGCATAAAAAATAAACAAAGTACATGTCAATTTATTGAGAAAAATATTTTATCACCATTGGTAATTTAAAATAAAATAAAAAAAAAGACTGAAATGGTCGTTGCATACCGTTGGATGGTTTGCAGAGGCCCGTTGTTGTGGCCATTGGAGTACTATAGCCATGCCACATCAGCGTTTTTGTTGACAGGCCGTGGCCGTGGCCACCCACGGCCAGCCCCAAAAGGGGCTGCTGTAAATGCCCTTAGGGTGGACATAGTAACTAGTAAAACTAAAAAATATTACTCTTTCCGATCTGAAAAAGGAATCCATTTTTTATTTAGTATAATTTTTTAAATTATAATGTACTAAACATTTAATACGTAATTAAATGTAAAATTTTTCATTTTCATCATTACTTTTTAATTTTAGTTATATATTATTATTATTAGCAAAGATAATATAAAAGTTTTACACTAAAAATAAACTCTTTTTTTAGGACGAATGAAATATTATTTCCATACTAAAAACAGTCTCTTTTTTTTTTGATCTCAAAAAGGTCTCATTTTGAGCATAATTTATATATACATTTATTAATAATAATTATGTATGACTCATAATTAAAAAATAAAAAACATAAAATTATGTATATAATTGTATATGAAATGTATTCTATCAAATAACCCCTTGAATTTTTATTTTTAAAGATAGAAGAAATAGATTGTAAGTGGGGACCGGATTACGCATTTTTTACAACAAATTTATTTTGATATCTTTTCGTAAGTGGGGGAAGCGGAAGTCAGAAAATATTTTCTCCCTGTGGTGGGGACAGCTCAAGCAGGAATCAACTGTGACACGCAAAAGCTGAACAATCCACATTAGCCATCGATCAAAACAGACCAAAAAAATAGAATCAATCAAAACCGTCAAAATTGCGACGTTTAGTGGTCTGGTGGGTCCAAAGGTGTCCCGGAATCTTTCAAGCGAGAGGAGTGTGGGTCCCCATGGGATGCGGCGACAAGGAAAAGAAACGATAGGCCACAGAGTTCCTTCTTGAGTGCGGAGGTTCCGTGTGAGCCAATGGGAACCCAACACGTAGGAGACTGATAGGGGACGCGTGAGACGTCCACGTGTACGCCACGGCGAGGAGGTGATGGATGTGCGAGAGCGACGGATGGGAAAAGAAAGGGACGGTCAGATTGGGCGGCTTAAAGCTGGGAAGCGCGAGAACGCCTCTTCCTTATCACCTCAACTGGTGGGTTGTGAAGTTGGATTCTGAAATTCCCTTTTTACCCCCAGAGGTTGTAACCATCACGAGTCTTTGAAATTATGTCCACAATTTTGTTTTGATAAATCTATTACTCTGCCGTCACACAAAAAGAATTCATTTCGAAATTTTTTTCTCATCTTAAAAAAAAGTCAAATTTTAAATTAAAATTTTAAAATATTTTTACTAATCATAATTATATAAGTTCAAAATTAAAAAGTACAAATAAAAATATAAAATTATCTATTTAGTAATATATTAAATAAGTTGTATCTAATAATTAATAAAAAATAATATTTCAATCAAAGTAAATTCTATTTTACGGACGGAGGGAGTATTATATATATGAAAAACAATGCGCTATACACAAATTATGTATAATTATACCATGTACATAATTATATAGTTTAAATTTAGTATGTACTTATGTGTTTAAAATGTTAATGATTAGACTTTGGAAATCATTTATTTTCTTCATTCTAAAAAAAATTCTCTTTTAATGTAGTATAATTTTTTTTAAAAATTACTAGCTACAACACATTTAATACACAATTAAATATATAATTTTATATTTTTTCTTTACTTTTTAATTTCAATTAAACACTAAAGGTAATACACAAATTTCACACCAAATGTGGACTATTTTTTTGAAACGAATTTTTTTTTTTTATAAAATTAGACTCTTTTTTTTTTAGGACAGAGATAGTATGTTGTAATGGATTTTTAATTAGATTTGAATGCAATAATATTATCCAAATTTAATATTCCTATCTATCTAAAATTTCAATCATATTTTAATTAAAAACTTCAATTTTTACTACAAAATTCTCTATGAAAATTTAATCACCATTTATATTGTTGAATTCAACATAAAATAATAATATTTCTCAATAAGGAATAATAAATAATAATTTTAAATTTTAAATTTTAAATACAATTTTTTAATAATAACATAATCTATATAATTACACAAATAAAATACTAGTTCATTTATAATTTTAATATTTGAAATATATTTATTACAATTGCATTAAAGCTAAATAAATAAATAGCACATCTATCACTAAACATCCTATAAGAATTGTGTCACCAGAAGCATCAGAGTCTACTTCAAATAATCCACCTCTTGCCTTTGATTTTACACTATTGTAAAGTTTTTTTTCTTAGCCAAAACAAACTGGTTATATTAACATTAAAATACCCAAATTAACACATTACATAGAGGGTTTATAAAAAGGTAGCCTAAATGGGTGGCTCTAGCCGGTAGGGGTTAGTTAAGGTAAAACCCGCTTAGCCAGATCGCATAACGTCTGATGAGATCTGCACTCCTAACTACTAACTAGCTAAGAGAACAAAAATCCTAACTTGTCGGTTTTTACTTGCATAGCTCCCCTCAGTATGAAAGAAGAAACGGACCGCAGAAATTCGTGTAGTACGACTTTGCGTTGGTCAATCATTTCTATTCTTGCGCAGCCTTACACTGCGTATCACCATATTTAACCCTTCTCCCAAACTAGGACACCAAAACCCTGTCGTAGGGAAGCTTCATAGCATAAGATCAAGCGCCATTGGGTTGAAGTCCGTAATAAAGAAATGTCCATGATACGTCTCGTGTCCCCCATTCAAGAGACCCAAAATCCGACTAACGCAAATCTAATATATATATATATATATATATATATATATAGCTACAAAATCGCACTTTTATCTCACTTTTTTTCGCTCTCGGTGAACAGTGATTTGATTTTTTTTTTCAACCTGCCGGCTCTAGTTCTTACTCTCAAAAAGTTACTTTAAATATTTTTGATATCCAAGTCAAAAAATTTTTTTTTTCTTTTTTTTTGTAAAGTATACAAAACACATGCTAATCACCAACGTACTGACATAATATTGACATACATATGCACGTACTTACTTCAAGAGACATTTCCCTCAACTTTCCTCTAACTATAATATTGTGAGTAAAATATATTCTTAGTGATTTTTCACAATGAAACGTTATATTGATCGATATAGAAAATTAAAAAAAAATCTTTAAAATATATAAAAAAAATAAGAGATGATTTTATTTTTTTAAACATATCACGTCAATCGTTATGAAAAATGATTAAAAATATCATTACTCTAATATTTTTTACTAATACTTTTTCCCTTTTTCCTTTTATTCTCTTGTTCCACAATGATTCATTATTTACAATTCCTTCAAATACTATTATAATATTCTATCTCTGAGAACATATTTTATATTGTAGCTACATCATATGAGATGATATAGCTACAAACAATTAGGAGTAGTCCATACTCCATTCGTCTCTCCAAAGAAAAATTCAGCTTTAAAATTTTTATTTTTTTCAAAAAAAAGTTCATTTTTTGTGTGAGATTTTTGTATTACCTTTATAAATAATTATAATGCATGATCCAAATTAAAAAATAAGGATAAAAATATAAATTTAATTGTTTATTAAGCGTATTATATCTTATAACTTTAAAAAATTATATCAAATCGAAAGTGAACTATTTTTTTAGAATAAAAGAGTAATTTAGAAGGATGATGTTCTTCTCTTTTCAGAGTTTGTATTTTTTTTTTTAATTTCTTTAATGATAATATTTTTTTCTTCTCTTTCTTTGTCCTTGGGGTATACTTACAACAAAAGGAAAAATCTATAATTGGAAGTGATGGTAGTAACAAAAGTACAAGTGCGCATATCAAATTTGAGTTTTAGTTATTAGTTTTGAAGATGACATAATTGATATGATTTTGTAAGAATTTGTTGTCCATGGACTTTGGGTATTTCTTTTAGTCATCTTCTCCTATATTGATGCTATGCTATGTATTGATATTGCATAGTCATTTCATTTTTTTTCTTGGTATCAAAGGATCCAAGATTCCCTCGCTTTGTTTACTCATTCATGGATTGTGTCTCTTATCTATCTAATCCAAAAAATAGCTAATAAGAAAACAATGAAGATATTCACATTTTTACACTCCACTCTCTACACGAAAACTACAATCCCTGATAAACCTGCATATTGTTAGCGATAAATAACATATTTTAATAACAAAACTTGAGATGTTAATTCTACTTTTTTTCCTTTGAAAAAAATAGTCCACTTGTAATTTAGTACAATTTTTTTAAACGTAAAACATATTTAATACACTAATTAATTTATAATTTTACATTTTATCTTACTCTTTAATTTAGAATATAGATTATAATTGTTTGAAAGAATAGCATAATTGTTTATACAAAAAGTGAATTATTTTTTAAAACAAAAAAGTTTAAAACTAAACTTTCCTATTTTGGGGATGAGGGTCTATAGGATCTCCTCTTACATATTTTTGTATGCTACAAGTTATATTACACACTCTAATAAGTTTGTATAGATCTCGTAATTTGTGTTAATATTTATACCATTGATATTTATTTTAATTATAATAAATTTTAATGTTACTAATACACTTTTTTGTTATTAGATTATAAAATATTTATTTTGAATTTTTAGTGCATAACAAAATCAAAATATATTACAAAAATTTATTAAAATATTTGATCAATACAAAAAATATGAAACCTGATACAAAAATTAAATACAATAAAAATAGTATAATATATATCAATAGCAATTATAAGATTTATATTAATTTATTAGAATATATAATATAAAGTGATACACAGAAAGTATAACGAAAAAATCCAATCCGAACGGAGAGTATTAACTATGTATTAATTACCAACTAAAACACGATATAGTAATTGAAAGGGGTATTTTAGTTAACACGCTTTAGACTACGACCATAGACCCAATCAAAAAGAAACAAAAAAATGAGACCAATTACGTAAAATGCACGTCAGATCAGGATATGATCTAGAACTAGAACGCCCGGCCACCTCATTCCCCCGCCAACCCAATAAAAAACATAAAATAAAGTAGTAAAAGAAGCACCCCACTTAAATAAATATCCGTAATTCCTCAAAAGTTACAAGGGCATTTAAGTCCAGACAGCAACCCCCAAATTGGCCATTACGCGTCTCTATGAGGCCATTATTCCATCGCCATTACCGACTTCTCCCCCCTTAAAACTCACACCATTCCCCCCTCTTCCCCTTCAGTGCCCCTCCATTCATTCATTCATTCATTCATTCTCCCCCTCTTCTCTCTCTCACTCATCTCTCTCATCGTCATTTCATCAAACACTCACCAATCCCTTTTCCAATCTCTCCCCACGAAACACATATTTTATAGATTTATTGTTGTTGAAAGCTCGAAGGAGACTTTTTTTTTTGGGATATTACTGACCGGAAAATGGCTCAGAAGACGGAGAAAGAAGAGACCGAATTCAAAGTCGTGCCCGAGACAATCACCCCATGTGTTAATAACTGCGGCCTTACAGGAAATCCGGCGATGAATAATATGTGCCAGAAATGCTTCAACTCAACCACCTCCACCTCTACCTCGTCTTCTGTCGCCTCTCCTGCCGGAGCTATTAAATTCGGAGAGAAATCTCCTAGATCTAGCTCGTCGAAGCGGTCGTCGCCGGAGAGGACAACAGATCGGCTGGAAACTAGTCGAGATCTGAACGATGATATAAAGGAGGAGATTCCGTCAACGGCGGCTCCCGCGTCTGTGGTTAAGAGAGAGGTCAATAGGTGCTCCGGTTGTCGTAGGAAGGTAGGATTGACCGGATTCCGTTGCCGATGCGGGGACTTATTCTGCGCCGAGCATCGGTACTCCGATCGTCACGATTGCAGCTACGATTACAAAGCCGCCGGACGGGAGGCGATCGCTAGGGAGAATCCTGTGGTGAAAGCCGCGAAGATAGTCAAACTCTGAAGCCAGAAAAATTAAAAAAAAAAAAAGGAAAAAAATTTGGAAATGAGAAAAATGAACGAATATAATTTAAATATGTATCAACACCGACGACGATGAGATCTTAAACGAGATTGAGAGAAGACGGAGACGGAAAGCATGATTTACCGATCTCCTTCTCTTTGTATTGATGTTGTTGATCATGATGAAGCTCTTCCCAAGAATTTTCTGGAGAGAGAAAATTTGATTAGATTTTTATTTTTTCTTTTTGTGGACTGAATTTTTTTTTTTCTCTCTGGCAAATATTAATATTCGAAAGTAATTTGTAATTTTACTTCTATAATTCGGTTTGAATTATCAAAAAAAAAAAATTATTGTGCTTTTCCAGAAATTGTTGGTGTACTCTCACGGATGTTTTTGTTCTTTTGATTAAATTCATGAGCAAAACAAATTAGGTTTAATTTAAAAGTGGCGATATTTGTCACTATCATGGTTAATTAGTGACACTTTTATCAAGCGCGAATATATTTAGTGACAAAATTTGTATATGGCCCCGTTTTTTTCAAAGGCAAAATATATTTGGTGACAGTTTGGGCATAATAAAGAACAAAGGGTATCCGAAGAGGGATTTGCTGGATTCGTGTTGGAGAGATGGAGGAGGGGGTGGCTTTTTGCAAATTTGCTGGAGTTTGAGGGTTGAGTGTACAATTTTGAATTTTGGTGGCTTGGGACCTTTTTGTGAGTTGGGTAAGGGACCCACGGGATGGGCAACTGGATTGGTCGAGGTGATGATTGGGGCAATATTTTCGTGATAAATTGGAGGCGGGAAATGGAACGAAACAAACGATGAGACGAGATGCCGAAATGTAGACAAAAACTAAAATGAAATGCATTTTTTTTTTGGTTATTTTGGTAAAAATTCAGAATGACTATCCGAAAAAAATAAAAAGATGTGATTGAATTGTAGTTTTTCAAAATGGATTTTTTTCATTTTTTAATATATTTTTTATTTTATAACTACTATTTTGAAGAGAGAAAAAACGTGTTTTCAAACATTATTCATACGCATTGTTTAACTATCTCTTATTAGAGCACGATTTAATTTTTTTTCTAAATTTGATATGAAATCAAGATTTTGAAAAATTCAAATAGTTAAAAAAAAATAAATATACAACGGCATTCACAGCTCCTTTTGGCAATTTCGAATGAAATGTTATGCCATTTGTATTAAAAGATGCTTTTTTCTGAATTCTAATGCATAATGAATGATATATTTCACTCTGATCAATTTTTGTTATTGTATATATAGATAATGCTTTATTATTTTTAAAGAAAATAGATTAGAATTTTAAACATTTAAATACATTTCTTAATATAGTTAAGAAAAATGAATTAATTGTGGTTGCTCTTAAAATGAATTATTTCAAACTAGTATTAGATTTTTGGGATATAAAGTTGATATAGAGCAAGAGCCATTGAATTTGCTGAAAATTTTCCAAATGAAATAAAAGATAAAAATCAATTACAAAAATTTCTTGTTTGTTTAAATTATATTTCTAATTCCTTTCCAAGGTTAAGATAAATATGTGCTCATTTATTTCTAAATTTACGAAAAAAAATCCACTTGCATGGTCTCAAGAGCATGTTGATATTGTTAGAGCGATAAAAGCAAGAGTAATATATTTGACACGTCTGGCCATTCCTCATCAGCATGCACTCATAATATTTTGTAAAAAATGTAATAAATAAATTTGTTTATTTTTTTACTACATTAATTATTATAATTTTTTACTAAAATTATGATTACTCTTTTATGAATTAGTCCGCACCAAGACATCTTGAACTAGGTTTTGTTGAGAGGTTACCTCAATGCATTACATTACATGCTTTGATCACCCTTTTTGGGTATTTAATATCTTAATAACAAATATAAAATATGTTCTTACAAATTAGCATGGATTATTTTTTTGACACTATAGAAAATAGGTTTCAAAAGTTTATGAGTAACACGGTGAAAATGGGATAAATGGAAAAAGTGCACAAGATCTTTTGTGGGGATAGAAAAGGAAATATTTGCAAAAATAGCACCTTTTCAATAGTGATTTTGAAATATAATAGCTGTACAAAATTTCTTGCAAAATTTGCACGTAGTTTGATCAAATAAAAAGATTTAAATGATCTTTTATTTACAAAAGATGAGAAACATCGCGTCTAAAAGTAACCTATCGATCTTTTTCATTCAAACTTCACTTGATCTTCATTTGTCTTCCTTATTAATTGATTCAACATCCCATTTCACACATTCATTATTCAGCGATTAATTTGATCTTGATTCTATTCATATTGGCTCGTAGTAACAGTATTGAGGTTTCTAGGCGTTGAAAAAATAACCCTGAATGACCATTTGTTCATTGAGAGGGTCCTGCACGAATTAAAGCAAATCCGTATAATGCTTGACTTAGTAATGAAGTGCTCGACATAGTAATGTAGTGATTGACCTAATAATGAAGTGCTTGATCTAATGTTCGACTTATACTCAACGTATGTGCTTTTAAGCACGATGTTTCTTATCTTTTGTAAATAGAAAGTCATTTGGGTCTTTTCATTTAATTAAATTACGTTGACTTGTTATATGCACAAACAAATTTTGGAATATGCTATGTTTACAAACTTGTGTCCAAAAGTTGTTATTTTTGCAAGGGACCCATAAAAAAGACCACATTTGTAGTGTCACTCTTTAACATCATGGTCGTCATTATTATTTTTTGAAGGGTACATTATATTTAATTTAGAGTATGGGAAGCAGGGCCGGAGCCGAGGGTACACGATGTTTTGTGGGGATAAAAGGGAACATATTTCTGTAGTATCATTCTTTAAAATTATTATTATTATTACTTTTTTTGTCTAAAAAAATTTAATTTTACTTTCTTTATTTTAAAAAAGAGTTTACTTTTAAAGTAAAATTTTATATATTTTTTTGTTAATAATTATATGGGTCTCACACTTAAAAAGTAATAATAGAAAAGAAAAAATTATAATTTTAATAATCATGAAGCTTGTTCTGTTTTATAACTAAAAAAAAAAGTCATATCCCATTAAATTCTTTTTTTTTTTTAACATAGAAAATTTTACTTTCTCCATACCAAAAGAATAATTCACTTTTGATTTTATATAATCCTTTTAAAGTTACAACGTACAATACATTTAATGTATAATTTTATATTTTTATTTTTACTTTTTAACTTATGTTATATATTACTATTATTAATAAAGGTAATATAAGAATTTTATATGAAAAATAATTTTTTTTTTGAAATTAGACTTTTTTTTAGAAGGGAGGTAGTACTTTTTGTACTATTTTTCGTTATTTATTTTTCATCCTAAAAAAAATTCTATTTTCACTCCTTTTTTCTCATATGAAGAATTATTTTTGAATAAAGTTCTTATAATACTTTAATAAATAATGACTATATATCATCTCCTACTAAAAAGTAAAAATAGCAATATAAAGTAGGGATAATATCATTTACCACCCTCGTGGTTTGGTGATATATCAAATCGAATCCTGTAATTTGAACAAATATCAACAACCCCCCTGTAGTGAAAAAAATAGGGAAATTTACAAAAATAACATAGTTGACCGTTGACTTTACAAAAATACCACCATCCTTTTTTTCTTTTGTGTTATAACACTTCCAGCCTAAAAAAGTCTACAATACCCCTCTGTTGTATTATAGAACCTGCGGGAAATCAACGCTTGAGAAACCATAGTTTGCTTCAAAATTGTCGTGTTAACCCATTCCAAATATTTAGAAAGGTACACACAGTAAGATCGAAAGGGCTGGGCATCTCTTTACTTTAGCATTCATCCTAGCCAGGGAATCGAAGGAAGAGTAAGCGAAAGGCTATCATTAAGAGAACAGCCGTGACGGAGAAGAAGAAGGAAGCACATCATAACGAGGTCAGTACCATTTTGTTGATAAATTTATCATTTTATTCTTCATACGTAGTGTGTGTTGATATTGTATGTACGCATTTGAAATGGGTTGACTGAATTTCGTCGAGAAATTGATCGGGCGGTGGTCGATGATAGGTCCAGCCCTAGATCTAGCATTACTCGACCTCTTAAAAAGTCGAGTTTTAAGTCGATTCTTTAGTCGAGTCAATGGTTCGCCAACGGTCCAGTCTTTAATTTTTTTAGCAATTTCTATGTTTGGTCTAGCTATTAGTCGAGTAAAGGATCGAGTCAATTTATTAAATTTATGTTTTTAAAACTTTATGTTTTTGATCGAGCTATTAGTCGAGTAAATGGTCGAGCCAGTTTATTAAATTTATGTTTTCAAAATTTTATGTTTTTGGTCTAGCTATTAGTCGAGTAAAGGGTCGAGTCACCCATTCCATTCATCTACTTCGAATCTTCATCAAAATACATATCACCCGTTTCAATGGCAAGCTCAAAAGGAGGACCATCATCTTCGAGCAAGAAAGTGCAGGCTCACGAGGTCAGTCAAAATTTCAATACAAATTGTCATTTTAATCTTACAAATTCGTACAGTGCTGTTGAATGTTTGAATTTGTCGAGCAAATTATCAAGCATGAATCAAGCATGTTCCTTGTATTTTCTTTCATGTATTGCAGGAGAAATGGGAGATTATAGCTCCGCATATGCATGATCGAATGAATGGTCTTGAACATGGCGTCAAACATTTGAATAAGGGCGTCAAACGTGTTCAGAAGCTGACGGCCAAATTTGATGCTCATGTTGAGAAGCTGAAGGCCAAAATTCAGCATTTAGAACAGGCCATAGGAAATGTTTCTGAAAACGTAGGAACTACTTCTGAAGAGGACGAATGTAGCGCAGTTGAAGACAATTGACAAAAAACTAATGTTAATTTGTATTTGTCTTCACTTTTATTTTAAGGAACATTTTAAGAAATTGTCATTTTTTCTTTTGTTTGTGGAACATTTTGTTGTTATTCAAGATAACTTATCATTGGTATATACAGAAAGCAAGAAGAGTTTTTATTTGGTCAAGTTTCTGGTCAGAGTAAACAGCCATGCAGGTAACAGGAACTCTGATAATTTCATAATTCTGCTTTAATAAATTATGGTCGAGCTTAATGTCGATCAGGATGTCGAGTTTTTTATTTGGTCGAGTTGGTAATCGAGTAAGTAGTCGAGTAGGAAACAGAAACTTTGATATTTTTGCTTCAATAAATTATGGTCGAGTTTAAGGTCGATCAGGAGGTCGAGTTTTTTATTTGGTCGAGTTGGTAATCGAGTAAGTAGTCGAGTAGGAAACAGAAACTTTGATACTTTTGCTTCAATAAATTATGATCGATTTTAAGGTAGAGCACATGGTCGAGCTGGAGACAGAAAAAAAGTCATAAATTAAAAAATATTGAAAAGGCTTGTGTCTTCTGCTGGACACTTTCTGTAGAGCTGACAGAGTACTCGACTCTAATATTGACTAAATACTCGACCTAACTACGTGTGCAACCTGCTGCTTGACTGGATGCTGGACCTTGTGCTCGACCACTTCCTTTGTATGATTCACAAACCCAGTTCAAAAAGGTAATAAATCAAACTAACCTGCAATATAATTCGATTTCAAACTAATCTGCAATATAAATCAAACTAACCTGCAATATGATGAGTAGTTTTGAACTGAGCAATCGACCAAACAGTCTTTACAACGTTGAAGTGAAAGTGGGGAAGAACAGATGTGCTAAAGTCTGTGTTCTATAATAGAAGAGAGGGGTGTTGTAGTCTTTTTATGGATGGAAGTGTTATAACACAAAAGAAAAAAGGGAGGGTGGTATTTTTGTAAAATCAACGGTCAATTATGTTATTTTTGTAAATTTTCCAAAAAAATATCAAACACCCCCTTTAACTGGCAGTTAAAGTAAATAAATTGAAAAAAAGGATGAAAAAACCCTTCGATATAAAGATATAGTTTAAAATTTTAAAAGTACAGAAAAAAATTTTAAAGACAAAAATTTAATAAAATTATTTACACTATATAATAAATTTTTTTAAACTTAAAAATAAAATTGAAAGATGAAAATTTAATAAAATTTAGAGACAAAAATAACAAAAAAAATTGAAATTAAAAAATATAATAATTTTTTATCTTATTGCATTAAAATTTTTAACAATATTTTACATAATTTTATTAAAATTTTATCTTTAAATTTTGTCTTTTAAAAACTTAATAAAAAAATTAAACTATATCAAAATTTTTTGTCATTTTTGTCTTTAAATTTTATTAAATTTTTATCGTTAATTTTTTTTTAGTTTAAAATTTTTTATTATATAGTCTAAATACTTTTATTAATTTTTTAAAAATTTTATCCTTTTGTATTTTTAAAAATTTATTTTAGAATTTTAAACTATATACTTTTATATCGAAGGGTTTTTTCGTCTTTTTTCTAACTTATTTACGTTAACTGTCAGTCAAAGGGGATGTTTGATATATTTTTTTTACTACAGGGTGTTATTGATATTTGTTCAAATTACAGGGTTCGATTTGATATATTACCAAACCACGAGGGTGGTAAATGATATTATCCCTATAAAGTAAGACTCGTTTTGTTTTTTTTTTTTCCAGGAAAAATTGTGTATTAACTTTCATAAAAAAAGTTAATGAGTATATAAAAGATTCATTTAAGGACCCGCCTTAACACATCTAATCTAAACTCAATAGGTTTCGGTTAAGGCATTCCATCTCCGATTAAACGGGACCGGGAGCTCTTAGCTAATCGAGCTAAGAGAAACAAAATCCCTAACTTGTCGACTTTTACTTACATAGCGCAATCTGCATACAACGGGAAAGGCATCTCTAACTCTGGTTCATGTGTGACTTGACGCTATTTTTCATTGTGCTTGACCTTTCTCCCTAATTAAACTACAAAACCTCCCTGACGGAGGACAAAACTGAACGATAGTAAGATCGAAATAAAACTAATTCCAGACCCAAATGCTAAAAAATAAAAATAAAATCGCACGTTAGTCACACATTCGTTGCCCTTAGGAACACTGTTTTTTTCTTTTTTGCAGCCTTTTGGCTTTTGAAACGTTGCGACTTTATCCTCGCTCCGTTCAATGACTTTATAATATATAATAAATTTAATGTACTATTAAGTATACAATTTTTTATTTTTATTTTACTTTAAAATTATGGGACATACATTGTTATTCTTAGTTAAGATACTTTAAATTTTTCATTTAAAAATGAACTCTTTTTTGAAATAAATAAAATTTTAAAAAATAGATTATTTTTGTTAAACAAAGAAAGTATAATTAATAATGCATTAGATATATTATACATTATAATTATATTATATCTTATGAAAAAATTATATCTATAGGTTTCGTTTGGACTTCATTTTCATTAACAAAAGATTAACTTTTCTCAAACAAAAATAAAATATCTAAATACATTTTTATTTTAAAATTTAAAATTCAAAATTCAAAAATTTTCACTTAAATTCTTTTCATATAATTTTAAAAAAATTTCTTTCTTATTTTTCTCTTTAAAATATTTTTTTTATTAAAAAATATTTATTAAAATTTTCACACATTCTAATACAAATTTTTTTAAATAAATCACAATCCAAACGAAGGCTATAAACTTCTTTTTAAAACGGAAAAGTACTACTTTTTGCATGTGATCTGTTTGTGTTTTTAATTCAAAGGACTCTAGTTGTAATAATAAATGTGGGTTTTCCGGGTCCCACAAACCATGGGTCGTATTGGACACTTGGGACGCGAATTACCTTATAAAAATGCCATTGCCAGCAAACGTAGGGCCGCAGGGGCCATTAAAGGAAAACAAAGGGTCTAAAGTAGTAGGCATTAATCTTGCACTATTTTTCAATTAGTGGTTGTATAATTTATGAGTGGCAATTGAGTAGGAAATGATGGGATTGAATGGGAAATTAATGAGAATGGATAATTAAATATTTATTAATTTTAAAATTATATGAGATTAGTAGATAATAGGTTTTAATGGTATCTTATTTAATTATTTAATAAATTCTTAATAAAAAGTTTCTAAATGTTTCTAATTAAATTAATTTTTTTTTATTAAATTAGCACTAATTATTAATTATTTAACTATTTTTATTTGGACTCATGGGTATCCCATAACTATTTTCTAATAAATTTCCATTTCAATAGTATTTTTTTAATTTATTTTCAATGAGTATTTTTAATAGGTATGAAAAACTCAATAACTTCTATTCTAATAAGTTTTTATTGGGACAATAGAAATATTGTCAATTATAGTATAATTATCAAAATGAGATTTTAGGCTGCATTTGAATTATATTTTAAAATGTATTTTATATTTTTAAAAATATTTTTTAAATATTTTTATTTTCTATTTTATAATTATTATATTAAAAAACAGAAAAATACGTTTTGAAATGCAATCAACATACATGTGTAAAATAAATGAATAACTTTACCATTCATAGGTTATGCAATTTTTCCTTCAACTCCCATTATAAGCAATTTATTGGGGATATTCTTGCAAGTTGCACTAATCTTGAAGGTAGCTACTCAATTTATTGTTTACTTGGGAAGATATATCAAAATTGTCCAACGATTACGAATTATGGGTTTGACTATGAAAAATTAAAGTAAAAAAGAAAAATGATTGATGTCCAAATCGAGCTACAGTATATTTTTAAAAGAAAGAAAGGGAACAAAAAAAAAAAAAAAAAAAAGAAGAAGCAAAAAGGCGCTTTCACAGTTGCACTATGGTGCGCGCGCCCGTGTTTTATTTTCAAAGTAACAAACGCATTGGATGTCTTATTATATTTTTATATTATATATTTTAATAAATTAGTATAATTTTTTCCCTATAATTTATGCTGATATATTATTAATATTTGCTTTTATTTTAGTTAATTTTAATATTAAGTACCTTATTTTTGTATCAACATAATATTTTAATAAAATTTAATATTCCTTATGTCACAAAGAATTTTTTTTATTTTAATAAAAAATTTTACTTTTAATGTAAAATTCTTATGATATTCTTTATTTGTAATAACAATACATAATTTATATTAAAAAATAAAAATAAAAAATATATATTTAATAGTGTATTAATTATGTTGTATATTATAATTTAAAAAATTATATTAAATTAAAAATATTTTTTTAAGATAAAAAATAGTATTTTTTAATTTTTTTACACTAAAAATTTAAAATAAATATAAACTATGTAACATGTATGACCACAAAAAATAAAGTAACGATAGAGATAGTGACAAATTATCGTGACTTTGTATAATGACTGATGTATTAATCATGAAAAAATAAAATCATCAATTCATCCTCGTTACAAAACACAAATAATGAAGAATGATTTTGTCTTTTATAATTCACTGTGTAAAATTACTATAATTTGTCATTATTCCAATTATTACTCAAAAAAACAATCATGTAACACACAAACAGTACGGACCGCGCCGTTGACGTGTTCGCCTCAGTGAGAATGAGATGATACAACCCCAAAACGAATCAAAAGGTCTCGTGATAAATCGAGACCTTTTCTCGTGACGTATTCACTCTCCCAATTTAGAAAGTGACGTTTTCTCGTGATTAACCGAATTTTGTTTCCGTCGATGATATCAGTGTCTGACCTACCACGAGAAAACAAAATTATCACGATAAATTGAGAACTTCAAAAGGTTACCAGATCCGAAGCGCGCATTTCATCTACTCCAACAACGTGTGGAGGACAGGCGTCAGTCCAATGAATGGTTAAGGGGGAAAAACCAAAAGAAAATATATTAAAATACTTCTGCTCAATAATATTGTGAAAGGAAAAAATTTAAATTTTTTTTAAAAAATCGGGCATAGATTATAATTTTAAAATATATTCTTATGTTTGTTAATATATTTTTAGGCTTTTAAATACATATTCTTAATTACAATTATTATATTAAAAAATGTAAAAATATAATTTATACACACTTTTTAGTAGTTTTGGGTTTAGAATTTTGGCTCTTTCCTTCTCAATTATGTTTGGAGAAATGAGATTAAGGATTTTAATTCTAGTACCATCTCTAATTGTCTTAAAAGGTCACTAAACAAGAGTTTTTCGTTAGCGTGGATAGATTTTAACCCAGGTTTTTTTTATGTTTAATTAAATATTAAGTTTTAAAATTTTAAAGAAAAATTGACGCGTGTTTTCTTAAATATATAATTAGTATTTATTTTAAACATTTTTATATAATTTTCTAAGCTATATAAGTCTTTTGTTAAATTAATTCAAAGGTAGAATAGTTATGTTCATTACAATAGTTTTATGTATTTTAATAATCAAGTATCCATGTTATATGCTCCCTCAATCTCGAAAAAAGAGTCCATTTTCAAATTTTTTTCTTGTTCCCAAAAAAAGAGTCGACTTTGAAACTAAATTTCTAAAATATCTTTATTAATAATAATTATGTATACTCAAAATTAAAAAGTAAAAATAAAAATTTAAAATTATACATTTAGAGGTGTATTAACTAAGTTGTACTTAATAGTTAAAAAAAGTTGTACATTAACCAAAGTGGACTTTTTTTTGGGACGGAAGGAGTATTAGATTTGCATCTCAAACCTAAAATATTTTTTCATAATGCATCTCCTAATATTACAATGATCAAAATAAAAATATATCTTAAGAACACTTTTTAAGATTTATATATATAATTTAATTTTTAACTTGTAGCATAGTTTTAATCATTTTTAATTGTATGAGGAGTAAGTCTAATATAAAATCTTTGTCAATATAGAACAAATTAATTTCTTTTTGCTTTAAAAGAAGCTTTAAGATATGTTTTTAAAAATTAATTGAAATATTATATATGATTAAAATTGTTTGATATGTTTATCTTTAAATATTAGTAGATTCAAATAATTAGTTATTTAATTAACACTCTTGTATGAAAATTGAAGCACAGACATATAATATCACAATTTAAAAATTTTATGATTTTATATGATTTTTTGTTCATTGTGAACATTAATTTTTATAAACATAAAATTAGTTTAATATATATAAATAGTTGAAACTGATATAAAATATTAAACTAATGATATATAAATGTAGAGTATTATTTTTCTCCATGGTAAATATACCATTTATGCATGATGATAGTATTTATAATTTATTTTGGTAATTATAAAATTACAATAATATTGAATAATGTTTATAGTTAGTACTAATAGTTTGGGGTAAAAATATTTACATGATAAATGGAAAAGAAGTTAAATTATTTCGAATATCATGCTCTATATTGTTTTTAATTTATAGTTATAAGAAAAAATTTCTCAATATAAAGGGTAAATTTTTAAGAAAGATATATAAGAGAAATATCTTAAAGTTATATTTCTTTATTCTAATTTAGAAAATGTGGGCACAAGATTGACACGGATCAAGGAAAGAGGGAAACAATAAATATTGCGCAAAAACACGACAACAATGAATAAGCTGGTACTTTGGACCACTTCATGCTTGTGCCCACTTTTATTGAATCAAATCTTTATAATTCTTTATTCTTTTAATGAAGCCTCTGACCACTTCAAGCTCCTTTCGCCCTTTTGCATTTTTTAAAAATTATTTATCTATTTAATTTTTTAAATAAATAAATTTACAATTAAAAAGTACTCCTTTCATCCTAAAAAATTTACTTTAAATTTTTACATAACTTTTTTAAATTTATAAAATATAATATATTTGATGTAATACAAAATATACCATTTTTTATTTTTATTATTAATTATTAATTTTAAATTATATGTTGTCATTATTAGAAAGGTAATGTAAGACTTTTATTTGAAAGTATAACATTCTTTTGGATAGAAAAATGTTTTAAAAATAAACTTTTTTTTTTATTTCGGACGAAGGGAGTATAAGTTATTAAGAGTTATAAGATATCACATATTAAGTAAGTCACTAATTATATATATTTTTGTTAATTATGTGATATATATTATAATCACTTATAAAATTGAAATTTTTTTTTTGGACGAAGGAAGTCTATTTTAGTAATTTATTCCCATTTACTCAATAAAAAAAAGTATTGCAAACTCTAATTTTAAGGTATTTACTGTTTCCTAGATTTTTAGGGCAAAATTCATTAACTTAATCTCATGGGAACTTCGAGCAAGAAACGACAAATTTATACTCCCTCTCTCCAAAAAAAAAAAGTTCATTTATAATTTGTTACAATTTGTTTTAAAAAAGATACATGTTACAATATATTTATATATTGCTAAATATATAATTTTTAATTTTTAATTTAATATATTATTATTATTAATAAAAATAATACAAGAATTTTACTTAAAAGGTGAATTCTTTTAACATAATTTTTTTTTTTAAAATCTGAACTTATTCTTTTAGGATGGAAAGAGTATTAACTTAATATTACTAAATCTAGAAGAAATCAGAAGTTGGTAAGGACAAAAAAAGGGGCTCCGCCAAAGGTTAAAAAGATAAAAGAAAAAATTGATTAAGAACAAAAAAATGAAATTTTTTTAATTGGCTGGCATAAGAAAGATCACCGCCGTCTACCACGTCATATGGGACTATATGATAATGGGCATAAAAAAGCAAACAGCCGCTGCAGGCCGCAACAAATAATTAACTGGTGCAAATATCTTTAAAAGTTGGTCTTTGATGGAATGGTACTCTCCACTTCTTTAAAAAAAAGAAGTTATTTTTAGTTAACAAAAAATTATACTTTTAGTGTTTAAAGTTTAAAATTGTAACATTTTTAGTTCTCAATGTGTAATAATAAACACTTTTGATTCTCAAGATTAAAAAAATGCATCAGTATTATTTCACCTAACGTAAAATTGTAGAAGTTAATATTTAAATTTAATTTGACCGTTAGAAGTTCTTGGAGTTATATTCCGAGTGTAAGTTTGAACTTGTTTTTTGTCTAAAAAAAGTTTACTTTTAGATAAAATTTTTGTATTATTTTTACTAATAATAATAATAATATATAATTAAAATTAAAAAATAAGAATAAATATGTAAAATTATATACTTAATTGTACATTAATTGTGTTATACTTTATAACTTTAAAAAAGTTGTATAAAATCAAAAGTGGACTTTTTTTTTGAGATGGGGTAATAGATAAGGCAATTTACTGATAAAAAGTAGAAAAAAAATTTTCAAACAATAACGATAAACACATAAGTGACGGATTGAAATTGACCAATAAATTTTAACGGTATGATCGATTTTATATCTTAAGAATCAAATATAGAAGAAGATGAAACATATGGTAGATAAATTTAAAATAATCTAAGGTAACTCTAACTAAATAGCTGAAAGATGAATCCAAATAATGTTATCTTGTCTGAAAGATAAAAACTTGGATGAAATTAATTGTAAAAAATAAACAAAAACTTGTATATAAAAAATTTCATCCTAACATTATGTGACATAATTATAATTATGGCATTAATACCGGCGGCGGAGAATGGACATTGTTTTTTCTAATATATATTATATAATATATTAGAATAAAATGGAATACTTTAGGAGTAAATTATATAGTATTAATAATTTTTTATTTTTTTCGTTACTAGTGCAAGATTCCTGTGCAAAGGCATGAGATATCTGGTAATTTTGTTGATGATATATTAAATATATATTGCTAATAATTTGGAAAAAAACAAAAATAACAAAAATGTCAAAGTGACATTCTCAAAAAATTAAAATTAATAAAACTTACAAAAGTAAAAATAATATTTACTAAATAAACATATCATATAATGAATTCATAGATAGTGGTAATTTTTTTTTTTAAACAGAACTATCAAATAATAATTTTAATTTTAAAAAATAGTATAAAATGTAAACTCTAATTCATGAACCCTTTCATATAAATCATAAGATTAAATATAAGTTTGAATTTTTATTATAATTCTACATCATATATCTCACTACAATCTTTTAAAATTTTACCTACTGATAAAATGCCCTAGAAGTAAAAACATCAACAATTAAAATATTAAATAATTTTCTAATCCCTCCTTTTTGTTCCAATTGGCTTAAAAATTAAATTTTTTAAGAAACCAATTGAAAATAAAGAAAATAAAACTTACACAAAAGATATAAAATAAATAATAAATAATAAATAATAAATAATTTTGGCAGGGAAAAGGAAAAAAAAAACTTTAAACATCGTCAAATTACTAAGAATTATTGGATAATAAGTAAATAATATTTTTAAAGTTTGTAAGACTTAAAACTTTAATCATATTCTAATTACTAAATATTAATATTAATGTTAAAAGATAATAAAAGATAATTTAACACTTAATATTTATAATAATTACATTGAAGCGAGTGATAAAACTTTTGCTTCTTATATAATAGAGCTAGAGATAAAGTAGATCACATATAATTCACCATTAATATTGTTTGCCATTTGACCAAGATTGCGTTGTACATCTAAAATACTACTAATAAGCCATGATCTCTATGCGATACTTGACAAATGTATCCCCTCTTCCAGGATCGTCTCAAAGAAAAAGAAAACTAAGATTTACATGATTTAATATGAAACGAGAGTTAAACAAAAAGAAAACTAATATTTGCTTGATTTCATATGAAATGAGAGTTATGAGCAAATATAACACATTGTGACCTTGTATTTAATAGGGGTGAAGCACAAAAGGAATGTGTTATATTTGCTGCTGCTGCTGGTTCTACTAATAATAATAATGATAGCTGTAGTAAATAGGACAAAAATATAGGAAAAGAAAAATGAAACTTAACAAAAATAAGAACAATTATGTAAAAATAATACTAAGTTATGTTGTAAAAAAAAAATTAAAATCATTTCCTGTTTAGAGTCAATAGATAAATAAATAAATACATTCTACTACTCTAGGTTGTCCAATCATCTGTTAATTAGAATCATTTGTTTTTTCTTTTAGAATTTTTGTGTTGCACATGTATGCGCATAGTTCTAAAAATCTGATCGTGTCTCAATGGCAGCGCAATAGCGTAATGAAAAAAGCATTCCCATGCAGACGTTGTTGATGGAAATTTTGGTCGATATCATTTCACTTTCTGAGTAGTTTTAAAATGTTACAGTAATATCCGAACTCCAAAGTTGTACATTTCAGAGCAGTGAGCAAATTGACGAATTGACAAAGAAAATTTCCAATAACATCCAAAATTGTTCATCACTTTCGCCAGTCAATGTCCTTCCTTCACGGCCTCATCTACAGTTGGATGTCAACGTACGTTTCTTAAAGACTAAAATCAATAATTTACTGCCCAAAACTGCTTTGGGGAGTGCCAAACCCTCGTTCAACTTTTTCAACCTCAACCCCGTTGGCGAAATATGAATAATCTGAACTCTGTGTAAGATTCTTAACCAGCCTATTTGTGCTCTTGTTTGGAATTATCCAAATTCTGTAGTCATAGTTTGGGTTTTTATCAGTTTTAAGATACATTCTTTTCCCCTTTTTTTCAGTTCTAAGAGAATGTGGTCTGAAAATTGTTATCATTCTGAATTTTGGAGTTTGTAGCTGATGAATGAAAGTTAATTAGTTCGCTATATTTGTATTCGTGTCCTTTACGATTTACGTGACTTTAGAGAATGAAGGTTTCAGGAAGTTTTATGGGAAAGGGTTGGAGATATAGTTTAGTTAGTGTTCAAAGCTATGAAAGAGGATTCTCGGATCATTCGATGAATGGAGTTTAGTTAAAGCTGATGCGAAGTTTCATCTTCTTCCTGGTTTTTTGCCGTTCATTTGCAAACAGAGTGAATGAATTATATTTATTGTCACATCATTAGAAATCTAATGACACATAATAAGTATGATTTTTTTGGTTAAAATAATATGATAATTATGAAACTAATTTATGAAATAAATTAGTTTTAAAAAATTATTAATAAATAACTCATTGGGTTACTTGACACTAAGTTAATGTATAAATAAGTTCCAACCATGAGTGTTGGGTAGGACTAGAATTTTGTTACGTATCACATCTTTTCCAAAATGCTAATTCATAATATTCAAATTATGCTAAAATGGACAAATATAAGCATTTCATAGTTGATCAAAGCTACAAGAATTCTAAAAAATTATTTGTGTGAATACTGTTAAAGGTTCACAATCATTTTGGTCAATTATTAGTCATGATCAATCTCGTTGATTATTGGTAAGTCTATCACTGATACTATACTTGAGATTTTAGTATATAATTAATCATTATATTTATTCTATTGCGTGTTTGGGTTAATACTTACAAAGGGTGTTCCTCTGCAGTTTGTCATGAAGCGGCTGAAACTTATAATAATGTTGAGTGTTTTTATAAAGCTTGGCACTTTTTTGCTGAATTATCTTTTTATCAAATATGAATACTCTAAATTATGATCATTCTAATGAAACAAATCCTCACTAAAACCTAAAAGGTTGAGTAGTTTCTTCCTTTTCTTTCTTTTTTCTTTTTTTTTTCATTGTGAAAATTGGATTGATCCTTGATAGGTTTGTTGAATTCCACAAAATTAGTCACTGATTCTCTAGTGATTATAAAATTAATTTGCAGTAATAACGGATCAGGTCAAATCTCAAGAGAACCAAAAGTGCAGTTCTAATTTTTGGAACAATGAAATAAAATGGGTTTTTGGGGGGGGGGGGGGTAGGAGGGAATTGGAATAAATATCTAACAACATAATTAGAATAAATAATCAAGAAAATTCACAAATAATCACCGATCATAGGTCACAAATAATCATCTTGCAAATTCAATTGCATCATTGATTATGGGTCACAAATAATCATATTGCAAATTCAAATATTTAACTCGAAAATTTATTAGGATAGCCGTAATAAATTTTCTATTTTCCTAAAATAATTGACCAAACTTAACATCCAAATTGAAACTTATCATTAATTGATTGGCCACGATAACGTTCCATATCAAATTGATGATAGTATTAAAATCGGTGAAAATAGTTAAACCAAGATTGTATAATTGAATAGTTGCAATTATACAATCTTGTCTTATTGATTCCCTTAAACTAATTATGTACAGCATAATCAATCTAGTTGCTACTTGGTCCACTTATCAATGATAATTATGGATCACTGGAATTATGAATAGCAATAGAATGAAAAGTGTTAAATCAAATTGTCAATTGACTAACACAATTCATCCATATAAAAGAAAAACATGATTCAACAAGTACTCGAATTAAAAGCAAGGAAAAAGAATTAAACTCAAAACCTCACAATGATAACAATTGAATCAACTTATCCTTTGAATTAGAAAGAAGTTGTTCAGCCACTCATGGTGGACAACATACTAACACTACTTCTCACTTTCTACTAGCCTAACTCTAATCTCTACTCTTCTTATTTTGAAAGACAACTCAAAGGGTCCTTAAATAGAGTAGCAATTTAGAGTGATAAGGTTTAGATAAGATGGATAGGATAACAAAATGTTCAATTTCAATTTCAATTTCATACCTAAAGTAAAGATAACATAATCCATCTAAAACTAACAACCTAATCTTTTTGACTTTATAATAAAAACTGTCTTGATCTAACTCTCAACAACCTTTTCTTTGAAATTCAAACTTATTAAATTTAATAGTTGATAAGGCGTTGTCACTCCTTACTCAAGGAGGTCTTCTAGTCATGGTTCTAGTCTATTGAACATGCCCATGCCTAGCAGTTTGAAGTGTTCTAGTTGCATTCCTTACAAAATCTTACTTTTTGTCTCTTTTTCCTCCAATTCTCCAATTCTCCATGTTTTATATTTAAAACAAAAAGTACATCCAAATCAAACAATTTCACCCTATAATCAATTTAATATTTGGAAAAATATGAACAATGAATATGTATAATTTAAGTTCTATTAATCCAGCCCTAGAAAGGTTAGTTTTAGATGCTTGTCTATTTGAATCTAAACTTACTATATATTCTTCGGAGTGAAACTTTGTTATATAGTGGTAGTTATAGTGGTGGAGATGGAGGCGCCGGAGGGTCTTGGGGCTAGGTGGAGAAGTGGAGGAGAGTGGCGGAGGAAGATTGGGGTTTGGGAAAAAAAATAAGAAGAAGAAGAGAAAAGTAAAGAAAGGGAGAGAGAAGAAGAGAAAAGGAAAGAGAAGAGAAAAGGAAAGAGAAGAAGAGAATGAAAGAAAATAAATAATTCTTTTTTAAAATGAAATAATCTTTTTGTCCAATGAAAATAGGTATTCGTTAACACTTAACCGATGTATTAGACAGAGTGACTGACTGACTTCGGAGCCCTTTCAGAAGTTCAGTGACAATTTTTTTTAAAAAAAATATAGTGACCACAAAATATATTTACCCATGGTATTAAATTAAGTTATGAAATTTTAACTCTCCTGCTTTTTGTGATCATGTGTGGTGGTGAGGGTTGGTCGGGTTGTCGAAGCCCCCAAAATTAATTCAGATCTTCAACTAACTACAATTAACTTGTAGTAGTAGTGGACCAGTTCGAATCCCACGAGGAGCTATGTGTGAGGGGGGGTTTTTAGCATTTGAGATGAAAAGAAATAAAAGACGAAGGTTAATGCCGATTCTAATAGTAATAAATAAAAGAAAATTATTCAAGAAATTACTAGCAATATGTGAAAGAAATAATTCAATCTTATCAAACTCCAATCCAAGGAAGTGTAGTTGTACCGAATATATCTAGATCATAGGATTCTAAAAACACTTTTTCATTCAAGCATTAACCGAAAATTTCGCAGGATAGCCATGACAAAATTTTGAGTTTTCCTATTTTATTTGTTTGAACCTAGCATTCACAACAAACCTTACTAACAAATGATCAAAGGATAGCGTTCCATATCATTTGATAGTAGCATTAAAATCATTGAAAACAGTTAAAACAAAAACCAACAATTGAGATAGCTACAATTGAAAATCTTTGTATCATTACTTCCCTTTAAATCATAAATGCATGGTTACTGTCACTTTATACACGCAAAATGATTTAAGTGCTACTTGTACTAAATGTTCTGGACAATTACGGATCAAGAACAAATAGATAGCTATAGAAAGAAGAATGCAAATAAGTTGTCAATTTATTTATCATTCAAAAATCCATAAAAATATAATGCAAGAAATAATGATTACTTGAATGCAAAAGATTATGAAACTATGAACAAAACCTCACTAAATATATTGGCATCAACACCCCTTGGAACGGAATGAAAGTAAATTAGCCACTCATGATGGCAAAACTATTCTAATATTTATTCTAAAAAGAAAGAGAAGTACAAGAGAAAGGAAAAATTCTGCAAAGAATTAAAGGAAAGACTTATGTCTTCCAAGTTCACTAACCCTCCTATTTATAGCCTTCTTCTCTAACAACCTTCCTAAAATCTCTCCAACAAATCCTAAGTCTTTAAACTTTAAATTCCTAACCAACCATCCTATCTTATCTAATCCTATCTAATCCTATCAATTGTCTTCAAATCCATTCTAACTTGAATTACAAAAGTTGAAATCAAAAGACAACTTCAAATCTTGAAATTCAAGTTATCAGCTCATCGGTTCTTTATCTCAGTTCAAGATGTGGTCACGTGCATTTTCTTGATTTTCACCTCCAAGACTTCATCCTTTAAGGCGTGGGCAAGCTTTAACCAAAATAGTCTTCTGTTTTGGCTCTAAAAGTGCTTCTCCAAAAATCATCTAAATCTCCATTAATTCCATCTTTCGCCTTAGTCCATCAACTTTACTCCACAGGACAAAAACACTTTAAATTAGCCGATTTCATACTAAATAAAGCATTAACATCATAGTTTTACTCATATTAAATGGTAACAAATTAAATCCTATCAAGGGTCTTTGAATAATTTGGAAATTGAGTAGGAGCATTGGATGAAGAAAAGAAACAACAGACTTATAGGCTTCTTGTATATCCGATATTGTCATCAATCTCACGCAAATGGATACCGCGTTTTCCTTGTTAAATTCAGTCATGTAGGATGTGATCCACCCTTTGTTTAGTTTGAGCAAGAGTATGGGTCTGCTTTTGGCTCATAATCGGTGAATATAATTTTTTAAAGCTAAAATCGATTCGAAGTTTCTTGATTTTCCTCTTGCTTCGTCTTAACTTATTTTAAGTGAAAACAACTTGTTCGAGAAATAGTCCTAAAGGAGCTTTTAAGAGCAAATTTTGGCTTTTCAAAACTATTAAAACAGAACAAATTCTTCAATATGTTATGAGATATCTCGGATTCATTGTCCGTAATTCGATGAAGATTACAGTACTTCAACTTGTTTCTTAGTGAAGCATAATTTAATTGGTATGATTTTTTCTTTTCAATCTCTGTAAGCGGATCAAAGCAGAACATCAATTCTCGGCTTGAACATGATTCCAAAATTCTTCAGTACTCTTACTCTTGATGACATCCCGCCTCCTACATCTTGGCGAGACTTAACATGATAATTTAATGAAATCTTGTATGAAATGAACATTCAGAATCCATTGTTGAAAGAGTAAATAGTGATGCCACAAATTGGACTGAAGTCGATACGAGTCCTCAATTTCTCGAATTACACTTTGGGTACCACATATACAAACCTTGCCTGATTACTTGAAGAGAAAAGAAAGAATCCCGAACAAATACTTCCTTCCTGAGCAGAAAAGTAGTACAGAAGATGAAAGACAAGTGTGCTTTTATTTATTTTTTCTTTTTACGACAGTTGGCTAGTTTAACCATGTTCTTGGCGTGAAACCAACACTAAAGGGTTTTTGGAAAGTACTCCATTCTGACTCATCCTAAGCATCTGAAGTTGCCCAGCCATTTTGATGCGTCAACAGCTTAGTGTGAATGTGCTACCATTAGCAGAATTCTCGGTTAGTTACAATTTTTGAGCATGCCTCAGATACTTAACAATTGCAACTTTATTGGAAGCATGCTGTGATAAAACTTTCCTTCCATTTCAACCCATTGCAATGGTTTCACATCATAAAATGTTATCCAAATAGTATATATATATATATATATATATATATAATTATGTTAACACATCTAGATGAATATAGGTATGAAAATATAGCAATGAAGATTGACTATAAAATTAAATTCAGTAAATGGAACCTTAACCGTTAACAACTGAATAACGAGGAAAACCACGTCGAGGCGCGTTAGACGCTTTCCTTAAAACAGATTCATCCCCTCCTGCGTGTGCTTGAGGATTTAACGGACGTCTGTCTCCCAGGATACAACGACGAACTAACGGCTTACTTGCACAAGGTAGACCGCTACGGCGAACTTGAATTTGTGCCTTTCTTCTATCACCGAAAACTACTAGAATTGAAAACTTAAAAGGGAAAATTGTTGAGAGAGTTTTGTGGAAAAAGTTAGAAAATTGTCTTGGAATTCTTCACTTGTCCACCAAGGGAAGTCCTTTATTTATAAAGGAGATTTCCTTGTTCAAAAGACAAGCCATTATGTTTGGAGAATGAAAAGCCAAAAGTCTTCATTCACCCTTGACATGAAAAGCCAAAAGCCACCATTCATGATTGAAATGAAAAGCCAAAAGGCATCATTCATGAACCATCAAATGAAAGGTCCATAACCTACCAACATCATGAATAATGTGCTTGAAAAATGAAAGGCCTTTATTCAGGCATCTCCTCAATGAGCAATTTCTCATTCACATGTGCTCAACAGAGCCATTCTTATTTTCCAACAATCCCCCACATGAATGAAAATTGAAATAAAACAAATGATGAAATAAAACAAAGACTCGATATGGTGATAGAGTTCTACGGTTAATACCTGCATAGGATAGGTAGATTTTAGTCTTTGAACCTTCCCTTGTGAAAGTACATTTACTTTACTAGCTGATCAGTAGACGCGATGTCCTTGAACTGTTCTACCGTTTGTGTAAATGATGATATACTTCACACAGGCATTCCCCTGACACATTTTCAGTTCTCATGGTTATGTCCATTTTGGCCGTGGACATCGTCCTGGTTCTGTGAGAGTTTCTAAAGAATTGAACCTTGACAATTCTCCTTTGAAGCGGCCCTTCTTCTCTCTCACATAGGTGATTTCATACTTAAGAATAACTCGCATTACTCCGCTTGGATCCAACATTTATCCAATGCATATGAATCATTAAAAGCATAAGCTTAACCTATTCCTTACAGGCATCACTGTTTCTATTATAGGAATGGTTAGTAAGATAACCTCCACAATGATCTCGTTCGGTCTTAACAGTTTAGTCGTCCTATTGAACCTAGATCTTGGGATCTCCAGTCAACTAGGTTAGGTTTCCACTGTAATCAACTTATTCATTCATAGCCTTAAGTCCCATTCTCCTCGATGATTGTTCAACTTTATCTCTATTCAACCCTTTGGTCAGCGGATCCGCAATATTTTCTTTTGACCTTACATAATCAATTGTTATGATCCAGTCGAGATAAGTTGTCTAACGGTATTATGTCGACGACGTATGTGTCTTGACTTACCATTGTACATCAGATTCTATGCCCTCGCAATAACTGCTTGGCTATCATAATGTATACATATAGTAGGCACAGGTTTTGGCCATTCTGGAATATCCTCTAAGAAGTTTCGTAGCCATTCGGCCTCTTCACCACATTTATCTAGAGCTACAAACTCAGATTCCATTGTGGATCTTGTTATAACTGTCTGTTTAGAGGATTTCCATGAAACTGCTGCACCTTCTAAGGTAAATATATACCCGCTGGTAGCTTTAGAATCATGTATGTCAGATATCCAGCTTGCATCCGAGTATCCTTCTAAAACAGCAGGTTCACTTGTGTAGTGCAATCCATATTCAGAAGTATGTCTTAAGTACCTAAGTACTTTGATAATCGCTTTCCAGTGATCAGCTCCTGGGTTACTCGTGAATCTGCTTAGGCTACTCACAACATAGGCAATATCTGGTCTTGTACAACTCATTAAGTACATTAAACTGCCTATAATTCTAGCATATTCTACTTGAGATACATGATCTCCTCGATTCTTGGACAGATGTTGATTCCAATCAATTGGAGTTCTGGAGACACCAGAATCGTCCTTATTGAATTTTTCAAGTATTTTGTCCACATAGTGTGACTGACTCAATATACGACCATCAACTGATCGATTAATCTTAATATCTAAGATCACATCAGCTAGCCCTATATCTTTCATGTCAAATCTAGAATTGAACATAATTTTGGTAGATTTAATCATTTGTTCATTACTGCCAACAATTAACATGTCACCCACATATAAACAAAGAATGACATATCCTGTGTTTGTGTTCTTAACATAGACACACTTGTCACACTCATTGATTTTAAACCCATTTGACATCATGACATGGTCAAATTTTTCGTGCCATTGTTTTGGTGCTTGTTTAAGTCCATACAATGACTTTACCAATTTACATACTTTCTTTTCTTGTCCAGGAGAAATACAACCCTCAGGTTGTTCCATGTATATTTCTTCCTCAAGGTCTCCATTAAGAAAAGCAGTCTTCACGTCCATTTGATGGACTTCTAGATTTCGTAATGCAGCAATTGCCAATATCATTCTTATAGAAGTTATTCTCGTCACAGGAGAATAAGTATCAAAGTAATCATGACCTTCTCGTTGCTTGTAACCTTTAATTACAAGTCTGGCTTTATACTTATCAATTGTTCCATCTGCCTTCATCTTTCGTTTAAAGATCCACTTAGAGACTAGTGGTTTACTTCCTGAAGGAAGGTCCACTAGCTCCCAAGTATAATTTTGCATAATGGAATCGATCTCACTCTTTATGGCTTCTTTCCATAAAGGTCCCTCAGTTGAGCTCACAGCTTCTTTATATGTTTGAGGTTCAGCCTCTAGCATGTAAGTCAGAAAATCTGGTCCAAATGATTTTTCTGTCCTTGCTCTTTTGCTTCTCCTAGGCTCTTCCTCTACCTCTTCTGGTTCATGATAAAGATCTCGAACTTGATCATTATTTCTAACAATCTCAATTGTTCGTTTAGATGACCTTGTACCATCTCCCTTGGAGTTACAAGGAAATACATGTTCAAAGAATGATGCATTCCTTGATTCTATTATCGTATTCTTATGAATCTCAGGGTTTTTAGACTAATACACAAGAAATCGATAAGCACTGCTATTTTGAGCATAGCCAATGAAGATGCAATCAACTGTTTTAGGACCTATTTTCATCCTCTTTGGTGTTGGAGCCAATACCTTGGCAAGACACCCCCACACTCTCAAGTATTTGTAGGAAGGTCTCCTTCCTTTCCACAATTCATAAGGTGTCTTAACCTCTTTCTTCTGAGGAATCTTATTCAAAATGTAGTTAGCCGTTAATATGGCTTCCCCCCACATGTTCTGTGGTAATCCAGAACTTATCAACGTTGCATTCATCATTTCTTTCAATGTACGATTTTTGCGTTCTGCCACTCCATTCGATTGAGGAGTGTAGGGAGGTGTAACCTCATGAATAATGCCATGTTGTGCACAAAATTCACTAAAGGGTTCTACATATTCACCACCCCGATCACTTCTAACCATTTTAATCTTCTTATTAAGTTGGTTTTCAACTTCTTGTTTGTATATAGCAAACTTCTGTATAGCTTCATCTTTGCTCTTAAGCAAATACACATAGCAATATTTTGTGCTATCATCAATGAAGGTGATAAAATATTTATTACCTCCTCGTGTTTGAACAAATTTCAAATCACAAATATCACTATGAATTAAATCAAGTGATTCCATATTCCTTTTAATCGTTTGGAACGATGATCTTGTTAGTTTTGCCTCTATACAGGTTTCACATTCATGCTTGGAATCAATGTTAAATGTGGGTATGTGGTCCAAGTTAATTAATCTACGTATTGTATCGTAATTAACATGACCCAGTCTACCATGCCACAAGTTAGAAGACTCAAGCATATAAGCGGAAGACTTTTCCTTTTCATTGAGGTCTTTTGGCTTCATAGCCATTACATTCATTTTGATCATCCTATCTTTTACATACCCTTTCCCAACATAGACACCTTGTTTGGTCAAAACTAACTTTTCAGATTCCAAAACTATTTTGAATCCATGCTGACTCAGCAATGTCCCAGAAATCAGGTTCTTTCGGATGTCAGGCACATATAAGACACTGCGAAGTTTCACTTCCTTGCCTGATGTCATTTTCAGGAATACAGTTCCTTGACCCTTGATCTCAGAAGTTGCAGAGTTGCCCATATACAGCTTCTCTCCATTATCCACAGGTGTGAAATCGGAGAATGCAGATCTATTACAGCAGATATGGAGTGTGACTCCAGTATTCAACCACCACTCTTTTGGATTGGAATCTAACATGTGGACCTCAGATACCACCACGTCGAGGCGCGTTAGACGCTTTCCTTAAAACAGACGTCTGTCCCCTCCTGTGTGTGCTAGAGGATTTAACGGACGTCTGTCTCCCAGGATACAACGACGAACTAACGGCTTACTTGCACAAGGTAGACCGCTACGACGAACTTGAATTTGTGCCTTTCTTCTATCACCGAAAACTACTAGAATTGAAAACTTAAAAGGGAAAATTGTTGAGAGAGTTTTGTGGAAAAAGTTAGAAAATTGTCTTGGAATTCTTCACTTGTCCACCAAGGGAAGTTCTCTATTTATAAAGGAGATTTCCTTGTTCAAAAGACAAGCCATTATGTTTAGAGAATGAAAAGCCAAAAGTCTTCATTCATCCTTGACATGAAAAGCCAAAAGCCACCATTCATGATTGAAATGAAAAGCTAAAAGGCATCATTCATGAACCATCAAATGAAAGGTCCATAACCTACCAACATCATGAATAATGTGCTTGGAAATGAAAGGCCTTTATTCAGGCATCTCCTCAATGAGCAATTTCTCATTCACATGTGCTCAACAGAGCCATTCTTATTTTCCAACATAAAACCAGGTGACTTGAACTACCAATTGTTTTTTACTTTCAATTTTAATAAAATGAAAGATGCAACTTGTTGGAGGAGAGTAGCAAAATCTAGAACAATCTTAGAACACGAACCACAAACAATGAAAATGGCAACAAGAAGTCTGGTAGGGTTGAGGCACGTAATCGCTATCTTTAAGACGATTCAGACCCCTATAAGTGATGAAAAACTCGGTGCAGTAAGTGACTAGTGTGTCGCCTCTAAGATACAACAGCCCAACTCTTTTTGTTGTATCTTCTCTATAAACCTGCATAGTCAAGAGAAGAAGAAACTTCTCCAACACTCATTTAGCCCAAAGAGATGAAGAAAAATTTAGAATTTGAGGGGAGTTTTTTGCTATGAGGAAGAAGGGTAGGAAATTTTTCTTTGCCCTTTCATTCTTTCACGACAACATACATATGCCAAGTCTTCACATTCTATCATTTGGCAGTGACTAAAAATAAATAAATAAAAATTTGTAACTTTTGCAATAATATATGAAGAATATAACTAGTGCATTTATTTCAAAATTTTAAAAAAATTTCAAAATTTCAATTTTTTTCTTCCTCTCTCATAATTTATAACTCATGTATTAAAGAAATGTAACTTATGCATTCATAAGAAATTTCAAAATATTTCAAAAATTTCAAAATATTTCGAAATTTGTAACTTAAGACAAAATTATCAAATTGTAACCTACAAACTAATATGGTCAAAATGTAACCTCCAAATATTTAATGTAATAAACTCAACATGTAACTCCCAAAATATTTAATGTGGTCAAATGTAACTTCCAAAATAATGTATTGATTTTTATTAAAATATTCCAACATCACTTTTATATCAGGGACATTGTGGTTCTTGTTTGGGCTTAGGGGCTTCTGAATAATCTCAGATCGTTTTTGCATCCATTTTGGTATGGTAAATTTCTCTAACTAAGAGTAAAATTTTTACTTCTTGGATCTATGAACCAAAGGGATGTCATTGTTGCTGTTCTAAAGGATATTTCGCTCTTTGTCAATGATCTCCTATGTGCTGTGGATTTGAGGCTATGTTTGGACAAGGATTCTTAAATACAAAAGTTAACTTTTAACAAATAAAAACAAAATATCCAAACACATTTTTATTTTAAAATTTAAAATTTATATTTTCTCACTCAAATTCCTCTCACATAATTTTAAAAAATTTTCCCTCTTATTTTTCCCTTCAAAATACTTTTCTATCAAAAAATACCTATTAAAATTTTCACACATTCCAAAATAACTTTTTTCAAATACATCACACTCCAAAACAAAGCCTTAGTGTGGCGACTATGATGGTGGTTATTCTCTCGCTGCTTGGAGATACTTTGTAGTTTGTACACCGTGGTGTTGTGCCGATGAGGTAAACATTTTTCCTTCTATTTTTGGCGCATTGTTTCTCTATATATTTGAAGCTCAAAACTTGAAATTTTCTTGTGTAGCGTGACACTTACTTTGACAATACTGGTTGTCCCCACCCTGGTTGTGAACCTCTACATCCCAACCCAAAGTCACTACAAGAAAAATAATTTTTAGTGACAAAAAATATAGTGACGAAAAAAAAAATCTCGTCATTAAATACTTCTATTAGTGACAAAACATTTTGTCATCACCAATTTTACATCTGTCCCCCAACTTTAGTGACAAATCATAAAAAGTCATTACCATTTTGTCACTAAAGAGTATGGTGGGAAAATCTCCCGCCAATTACACACAATTTGTGACGAAAAGATGATGACGAGAAACATTCTCGTCACTAAAATTGTAAAATTTATTTATTAGTGATGAAATTCTTGTCGTTACCAATTTGGATGTCTTTTAGTGACAATTTTTGTTGTCACCAAATTTTTAATATATATGTAACTTATACTACTTATATATGATTATCAATTAAATTCTTAATTATATGGATATATGTGAAATATCATTAATTCAAATACATAATTTTTTTAGTGTATTATAAAATTGAATTTTCTAGTTTACAAGAATTTTTAATTAAGAAAATAGTCAGAATAAAAATAAAAATAGTTATAATCTTTTAATTCATATATATATATATATATATATATATATATAAGTTTTAGTGTGTAATATTATTAAATATGGAGGTATAAAATATTTGTTTTGGCATGAAATGAAATTAAAAATTATAAATTTTAATAACAAGACATGTATTAGGCCATATAATTTGGGATAGATTAAATAAAATATTTTGGGCTAAATTGATTGGCCACAACTTATATAATAATTGGGCGAAGGGTAATGATAATGATTAGGTTAAGGATAATGATTGGGTTATGTAATTTATTCTTTGGGCCAAATTTAACTTTTTAAATTTATGGTTCTTAATTTTTAATAATTGCATTAAGACACCCTAATATATATGAATTTGTCTACATTATTTTACTTCAAACATAGAGTCTTTTTTTAGACACACTATTAATTAATTATGATTGAATTTCTTTGATTAAGAATAATGATTGGACTAAGCATATTCTTCCCTATGCCAAACTTAGCTTACTTATATTATCGTTCTTAATTTTTAATAATTGTACTAGGACACCCTAACATTTTGTTTATCCATATAATTGTACTCACACATTTTTTTTTAGTATTACAATACATAGTACTAATTGGCTTTCTTTGATTAAGAATAACAATTGAACTGAATATATTATTCATTGGCTTATTTATGTTATGGTTCATAATTTAAAATAATTATGTTAGGACACATTGAGATTTATGAATTATTGCACATAAGTTTAATCACTTTAAGCACATAATTTCGTTAGTATTAAAATACACTATTGATTAATGGTAATCAAAAGTTTTGACATTTATTACGAACTATATTTCTTTATAAGAAAATCAGGAATAAAAAATATATAGTTTCAAACTAATTACAGTTACTAATGTAAGATTATAACATAAGTAGTGACTAATACATGTACATAACCCTTCTGATAGGATAGGCAGCTCCAATGCATGGTTGCCATCTTTTAATGAATTTGGTGAGTGCCTAAATCAGGCTGGCTTACAAGACCTTCGATATGTAGGGAGGAGATTTACATGGTATACATCATTGGGGGAAATAGGAAGCAAAGGAAACTTGACAGAGCACTGATCAATGCCCAATGGAGCCATGACTTCTCCTTCTCTGAAGCCTCTTTCTTTCCCCCGGGAATCTCTAATCACACCCCTACCATTATTCGAATTCTGAATCCCACAAGCAATAGGAAACTGTATAAATTCCTTAACTTCTGGATGTCTCATCCCTTCTTCATGGATATGGTGACTTCAATATGGGAATCCCTAGTAAGTGGCACCCCTATGTACACTCTCTGTCAAAAACTCAAAATGCTTAAGAACTGGCTAAAGCAACTGAACAAGGATGCCTTCTCGAATATCTCAATACGCACGACTGAATCAAGAGATGCTCTAACAGTTATCCAAGATGCCAGGGTATTGGAACCTTACAATCAGGAGCTCGAAATTCAGGAGAAAGAATGTTTTAGGGCCTTTGCAAGGCTTCGCCTCCAAGAAGAAGCATTTTATAAACAGAAATTGAGGGTCCAATGGCTCAAAGAAGAAGATCTTAACATAAAATATTTTCATCACTCAGTCAACCAGAGACATATCCAAAACAAAATTATCTCGGCTACTGATGAAACGGGTGTTTTGGTTACTAAACCACCTGGAGTTCAGCAAATGATTGTGGATCACTTTGAAAGGTTGTTAGCATCGACTTCTTTGCCCACTCGGCCTTTAGTGGAAGACATTCAAGCTGTTATTAGGAATACTCTAGATGACAACCAGGTAAGATTCCTATCTCGACTTGTCTCGGAAGCATAAATTGAAAGCACTTTGTTCTCCCTGCCCTCTGGAAATGCTCTAGGCCCGGATGGATTTAACGTAGAATTCTTTAAGCACACTTGGGAGATTGTGGGTCCCTCACTACTTCTGGTGATCAAAGACTTTTTTGAGTAGGGAAAGCTATTACGGGAGCTCAACACTACTATCTTATGTTTGGTGCCTAAAATTCCCAATGCCTCTTCAATGAGTGACTATCGATCAATTGCATGTTGCAACACTATCTACAAGTGTATTACCATCTTATGTCTGGTGCCTAAAATTCCCAATGCCTCATCAACTTGTGCTTTTTGTCATTTTGTTTTAGATAGTGTTGACCATATATATTTTCAATGCCGTTACATCGGGTTGTTGGCCTCCTTTTGGGCTATGAAATACAACCTTACATGGTCTAATCGTTGTTGGTATGACAATCTTCAATGGGCTAGTCAACACACTAGAGGTCATAGCTTCTATCATCAAATGGCCCGTTTCTCTTTTGGTGCTCTCTGTTATATTATATGGAGGGAAAGGAATCACATTCTGTTTTGCAACAAGCTCATCCATATGCCGGTCATCGAGCTACAACTTCAGCAGGTAGTAAAAGACAAGGCTCTCACTTTTAAGCATGTTGAGGATACCCCTCTAAATAAGGGGATGCAAGCTTGTTGGGAAATTGACCCTTCTATTTTCTTAGCTTAAATGGTGTAATATAAGATTGTGTCTTTGCTTGTAGCTAGCTAGTTTCTTTTTGTAGCGACCGGTTTTGTTTAGCAAACTTCCGTTTGCGTTCTTGTGAGTCTATGCTTTGTTGTTTATATCGTGACACTCTTGCACTTGTTGTGACATGTTTTTAGTGTCACCACGACTAGAAGTTTTTGTAGCATCAGGTCCTCTTTTGATGTAAAGTTCTATTTGCTATATAATATAAGACTTACCTTTTCCAAAGAAAAAAAAATACTTGTACATATATAGTTAGACGTACAACGTATAATTTCTCTATTCCAAAAAAAGAGTTCGGTTTCGCCTAGTGAAGGTACAACTTATTTTATGCCACTAAGCTTCTCATTAAGGGTATTGTATATTAATAAACAATTTTAATGTATTCTATCTCATTAAGGGTATTTTGAAAATTTTGTTGAAAAATCAGTTTTGACTTTTGAAATTGGACTATTTTTTTTTCGGAACGGAATGAATATATATATATATATATATATATATATATATATATATATATATAACTATTACATAAGTATTATAGTGTATATATACACATAGTTTTATGTGCACACACAATGACACATATATGTTAATTATTTGTATATTTGTGTATCTTTTAAGTAAGCAACATGTAATCTTAAATACACACACACACACATATAATCTATATAAACTTAAATATATAATATACATAATTTTTTGAATCTCAACATGAAAATATAAATATTATTTTTTTCTTTGAATTAATTTAAAATGATTTCACTTTGGCTATTTAATAACTAATTAGTAAGTGAAAATGTAATTTTTTTTTAAAAAAAAATTCATTGCAAAAGTTTTTAAACCCAATATAGGAGAAAGAGTGAGTCTTGCTGTTTTTGATCATCCATCTCCATCACACAAACTAGGGTTTCTTGCATTTGACCCACACACAGCCACCGCCATTGCTCGCCTTCAACAGTTTCCACAAACTGCTGGGCCACAAGCAGTTGCAGCAGCTACTCTGCCGGTCGAAGTGCCAGCGTTGCAGTTCAAAGTCTCTCCTCGACTGCCGTCCCAACTGCAGTTCGATGCCATCCACCAATCGCTAGGAGCTCGAAGCTATTCGAAGTCCACTGTTGGTGTTCGATTGCTATCGCTACAGTTCGAAGTGCTGCCCTGAGTGGATTTTGCCACTGCAGTTCAACGTTAGTCATGGTTCACCGTTAGCCACAAGCAGTTTGAAGTCCTTCACAGCCCGCTGTTGTTCGATCTATTGCATAGACCACTGCCACAGCAGAAGTCCTTTATATTCTAACAGCGTACACCTTTGAGCCGTTGGCAATCCGATCTATTTGAAGAGGATTCTGTAGCCGCGTGGAGTTTCAGTACTGCAAGACCCCCAACCTTTGGTGCTTCTATCGCTTCTTGGGTAGCTAAATCTAGTATATTCTTCTTCAATTGAAGAATGTTATGCCCTATGTTGATAATGATGTTGTTTACTATATACTGTATTGTTCAATTGTTGGGTATGTGATTGGGTCTGTGATTGTTTGATTTTTAGTGTCATTTTGTGGAGTTTTGATTTGGTGTTTTCTGCGTATATGCATAAATTGTTTGACAAAAGGTCTCAAAGAAAATATTCTCATATTTTCTTCGTTTAAGTGAATTGAGTTATGCTGTTTATGGAAATTATTGGTTGTCAATGGTGATGGAGCCCTATCACTCGTGGCCTGGTTACAGTTAAAGGCGTGAAATTTGTTCCCAAATCAAAGTTGTAGTAATAATAAAGTAGTAGATTTGTATATGGGATGCGTTACGTTGTTTTGTAGGTTTTGGTCGTTCTCGCGTATCATTAGAAGCATTCATTTTACTTGTGTTGTATCCTTGCTAGGCTGCCATGAACCCCATATGAGTTTGCTTAATTTCTTAAGGCAATGCTTGTGTTCTACACAACGCAAAACCATAAGATACATGATCAATAAAATATGAAAATTTTGATTTATTATGAATTCTTTGATATTGTGGGTTTCACAAGTTGAGCCTAATGATTAATATTATTATGATGTGTATTTAGGATTGAAGATAGATGGTTTGATTTTGTTATGGATAATTTGTATGGTTTGTTATGAATTACTTATACATAGTTGAGTCTAACAACAAAATTTGTTTTGTTTTGTACCCCTTTCATCTTAACCAAAAAAATGATGAAACTGACCGATGAACACCTCTAGTTGTATTCATATTGTGTTATAATCTTTGAATGAATTGATTATACGTAATGGACAAGTCATGATTGAAAATTGCTCATAGAATAAAGGACATAAGATATAAGTTAGGGGTGGAAGAGTTCTTAAAATTTGCTTATCGTGCTAAAAAAGAATTAGAAAAAATTCCTTCCCTTGTAAATTATGTAACAACTTCTGCCTTTATGATAGAGACACTATGTTCTTTCACTTAATGCATAAAGGGATATGTACGGATTATGATAAATGAATATATCATGGTGAGGAGCACGATGATGTTTCAGGTGATGAACACTTAACAAATAATGACGTTGAGGGTGATGATGAGGTGGGTTATGGTGGTGATCTAGATGACATGTTGAATGACATAGGTCAAAATAATTGGGGTGAAAACTAGCAAATTGGTTGTTGGTCGTTGAATAATTTAGATAATAATGCGGAAACCCTTCGTAAATTATTAGATGAATCCAGTCAGGACCTCTATCTCGAGTGTCAACATTTTTCCAAATTTTCATTCATTGTGAGTCTTTTACATTTAAAAACTACTAGTGGTTGGATAGCCAAATCTTTTGATCTTTTTCTTGATATATTCAAGAAAGCCCTTCCGAATTCAGCTTTCATTCCAAAGAATTTCTATGAATATAAAAGATGCATACGAGATTTAGGGTTTCAAAGTGAAAAAAATTATGCTTTTGTCAATGATTGTGTTCTATTTTGAAATGAGTATGCATTCCTCAACACTTGTCCAAATGATAAGTGTAATGAGTCTCGATTTATAAGGAGGGTTCAAAGGTTCCCCATAAGGTTCTTGGGTACTTTCGTCTAAAACCAAGGCTTCAAAGGTTATACATTAATAAGGAGATAGCTTTTGACATTAGGTGGCTTCTGACATGAGGTGGCATAAGGAGAAACGAGTCGAATATGGTAACATACTTAGGCACCCTGCGGATAGTGAAGCATAGAAGCACATTTGATAGAGTGTTTCCTTTTTTTGCTAGTGACCCTTAAGGTGTGAGACTTGGTTTTGCCACTAATAGGTTCAATCCATTTGGCAACCTAAGGAATGCATACAGTGGTTGACATGTCTTTCTTATCCCATATAATTTGCCTTCTTGAAGATGCTTGAAAGATCCATTCATCTTCATATCAATTTTAATTCTTGAAACCAAATCGGCGAGAAAAAATATTGATGTGTATCTACAACCTTTGATTGATGAGTTGAACAAGTTGTGGATTGGTGTTGATGCGTGTAATGCTCACAAAAGAGAAAAGTTCACATTGCGTGCTACTCTTTTATGGACCATAAATGGTTTTCCCACCTATGGTATGCCTTCTGGTTGGAATATCAAAGGCTACCATGCTTGTCCAGTTTGCATGAATGAGACATCATCTCAATACTTACATCACAATAGGAAAATGTGTTATATAAGACATAATAGATTCTTACCCCTTGACCACGAATGGCGAAAAGATAATAAGACTTTTGACAGGCTGGTAGACTTCTGATATCCAGTACTATCCAAATTTGGCCATGAGATTCTTTATTATGTTGAGATGTCAATTAATGGATCAAATGCCATTGGTAAATCTTATGGTAAAGACCAAAGGAAAAAAACGTAAGCGCGAAGGGAATGGTTCGCAGTGGGCTAAAAAAAAACGTGTTCTTCGACCTTTTGTACTGAGCAGACTTCAAATTGAGACATATTCAGTGAAATTGCAAGTGTACAATATCAACAAGTAATAAAGTGGTGAGTAGAGTATCGTTCCCACGAGGATTGTTTAAAACTAACCAATTACTTACCAATATGATTAATTCAACAACAAGCTAGACAATTAAATTGTTTTATGGTAAATTAAACTAAAGAAGGAAAAATTAATAACAATTGATAAAAGCAACAAATAAGATGTTAGAGATTTCGATTTCACTTAATCAATCCTAATTAACTCTCTTGACTTGTCATGCAATTAAATTAAATTCCAAATTATGATGGTGAAATTTCCCTAATGTAAATTAATAGCCAACATCGGTCTAATAACCCTATTTAGATTAAAATCAACTCACACTTGGTCTAGGTGATTTAGATTTCTAAATGCATTAGGAACTATGGAAATTCCCGGATTCAATCTAAGTAACCACGACTTAGTTTTACTACCGAAACCACATGAACAACCTAGATTATTACGGTCTAAATTGAATTCACGGTTTAATATCACATGAGCACATGCATGTTATCTCCACACGGTATCAAACAAGCATACAAAATCAATTAGGTGGTGATTAATTCCCTAAAAGCATTAAGAACATGATATTAAACTCATAATTGAAATATAGGTTGCATGAACAAGTCTTAAGAATTAATTATTCATGATTAAGATCCATCTAATCTCTAACAAAAGAATTTAGAACATAATGAAATTTAGACTAACAACAAAAATAAAAGTAGACATAATTAAAATTAGAACAAATTCTGAAAATTAAACTAACTATTATTCAATAAATAAACAAAAACTATAAAATAGTTAATACTAGAAAATAAACCACAACTAGAAGTTCATAACAAAACACAAGAAATTAAATTACTAAAATTAAAGACAAGAAAAAGAAAACTAAAATTGCTAAACTAACTAATTAAAGTAAGAAAAGACAAAACCAAGGACTTGAAGTCAAACAAACAAAATTCTGCTTCCTTTTTGTTTTGCACCCGTAGCTTCCAAAGAGAAACAAAAAAAAAAAAACAATTTGCTGCTACTTTGTACCCAAGTCAAGCTTAGCGGCTGCTGTCTATATCCTTCCAAAGACAAACTAAAATAGAATAAAAACAAGAAAGGGACAAACGTGTGTTGTCCAGGAAACAGAAGACAATCGACCGACTGGTTTTGTTGAAGAAAAACCGAGAGCAGCAACTGACTCTGAACAAAACTGAAAACAAGAAGAAGAACTAAAATAGAAACTAAAGAAGAAAAACGTGAGGTTACAAGGATCAAGACTAGCTGCTAAAACTCTTTGAAGAAAATAAAGGACGGCTGCCTGAAACTCTACTAAAGAAAACCCAAGAGCAGCGACTGGAATTGCTGAAGAAAAATCGAAACAAAGCTACTGAAATTTCTAAGAAAAGAGAACAAAGACCGTGCTTCCAAACTAAAGAAAACAGAAAGAAAAAGAAAAGAAAATTCTGCTAAATCTAAACTAAAGCTAAAGAAAGCAAAATAGAAGAAGAAGAAAAGATGTTCCCGGACTCGATGGATGCTCCTCTCTTCCTCTCGGCTGTGTTGTTTATATAGAGCAAAAGATTGGCTGTTTCTTCCTAAATTCTGCAAACCCGAATCCTTCTTTGTTTTGCTTTTTGTCTTCAACTTGCAATCGGTTTCTTTAGTTTCCAAATCCCAGCCATATGTTGTTTCCAAATTAGTTTGCAGCTCAGCTCGGTTCTTCTTATCTTTGTTGTTGCCCGAAGTTTCTTATTTCCTTTTTTTTGTGCTTAGCTTGGTTTCTTCTTTTGTTTGTTGTAGCTGACTTATATTTCCTACTTCTTGTACAGCACAGCTTTCCTTCTTTATTTTGTTGTTGCTGCCTTCAAAAATCAAAAGATGGAGTGTGATTGCTTTTGTTTCTTAATTGTGCAACACGGTTTCTATTTCTAATTTGTAATCCAGACTTGTTTCCTTCTTGCATTTTTTTTTGAAGTAAATTGGTCAAGCTTTGATAAGCTTTCTTGGCTATAAAATAACAAAATAATTGGTTAGTCCTTTGTTCTCAAATTAGAAGAAAAATTCAAGATTAAGCTCAAAAGTTCTAAAAATATTAGAAAACTCAGAAATCATAAAATCAAAGGATAATTTGGCCAAAATATGTAAAAACAAATTAAAACACAAGCCAATTTCTAACCAAAATGAATAAGAAAACCCTATATAAAATAGAGTTATCAAGACACAATATAGACATCATACATGTTGTGAAGAATGTGACTGAGAGTCTGGTTGTAACATTATTTGACATTAAAGTAAGAGTAAGGATACCTAGAAATCTCGTAAGGATTTGATAGATCAAGGATTAAAAAGGAATTTGCATTTGCAGCCACAAGGTACTTCATTCATCATGCCCATGGCTTCCTACCATTTGACAAAAGATGAAAAGAACAAAATACTCAATTTCATTACCTCAGTGAAGTTCCCTGATGACTTTGTGTCAAACATATCTCGATGCATAAAAAGGGGAAAGTTCCAGTTGTTTGGACTGAAAAGTCACGACTTTTATGTCTTCATCAACATATTATTCCATTGGCAATTAGGGGATCCCTAACAAAGGAAGTTCGACATATTTTGTATGAATTTAGTGAGTTTGTGTAGAAGTTATGCGCATAGAGTACGTACTTAGATGTTCTTGAAAAAGAAGAGATAAAAATTGCTATGTTTTTGTGCAAGTTGGAAAGATTGTTCCCTCTATCATTCTTTGACATCATGATTTATCTCTTGACACACTTGCTATATGAAGCGATGATAGTTGGTCCACCCCAATATCGATGGATATTTCTATTTGAGAGGTAATATCACTGTCTTAATGCTTCTGCATATTTCCTTATATTCACTTTTTTTTTTAATAAATATGGAAATTTGTCCAGGAAAATAGGGACTTTTAAGGGCTACGTTCATAACAAAACTCGACCGGATGGGTGTATTGCTGAAAGATACATAGATAAGGAATGCCTAACATTTTATTCTATATACTCAAATGATGTTGAGATTATCTTCAGTAGGGGTGATCGTAACAATAAGATGATAGATAGTAATGGTGTAATTTCTATTTTCTCAAGTAAGGGTCAGCCATTGGGTAACCTGAAGCATTACGTTCTTAGCGAGGGAGAATTGGTCAGGATTCATTCTTACATTGTGAACAACTGTGACGAAATAGAGGAGCTAATTAAGTACATTCATTTTCCACACTTAGTTTAAAGTGATTTTATCTATAATTCCATGCAGATTTAATCTTATTACTATTTCAATGCCTGTAAGGAACATAAGCTTCTCCTCGAGGAAGAAGATAGTGACAATGTGGATCAACGTCATAACAATCAATTTGAGTTATGGTTTATAGAACCTGTAAGTTCCACATGTCCTATATTAAAAGTATGTACTTGGTTTCCTTGAATTGCACTAATATCTTTATGATTTGTATATGTAGGTTGGCCGTGGTCCACAAGCATTTGCAGACGAGATTCGAACTTTATCATTTGGACCACTAAATCAAGTTAGTCAATACACTAGATGCATGGTAAATGGATATAGATTTCACACCCAAATTCGTGAAAGGAATAGAAAAACTCAAAATAGTGGAGTTTCAGTGCAAGGTAAACATGGGAACAATATAATTGATTTCTATGGGGTACTGTAAGATGTCCTAGAAGTTGAATATTTCTGTGCCAATAAAAGAGTGTTGGTGTTTATGTGTGATTGGTTTAGGCTAAGTGATGCGATTGGCCTACAGATTGATAAGGAATGTGCACTCAATAGTGTCAATATGTTTAGAAATTGGTACACAGATCAGCCATATATACTTGCATTCCAAGCTAGACAGGTTTTTTATGTGCCTGATCTAAAACTAAGCAACAGTTGACATGTTGTGCAAAGTATAACTCCCAGTAAATTGTACAATATTCCAAAATACCTTGAGGCTGTCTAAGCAGAAGAAGTGCATCAAGAAGAAGAGCCAAGTTTCAATCTTGTTGTTAAGTTGAATATGGACATGCCATCATTGACAAGAGATACAAATACTTTGACATTGGTTGATGAATCACTTGTTGAAGATTTGAATCTGTGATCTTCGCATGAATTGCATTCCGTGGATGATTCATTCATTGATGACGATGGTTTAAATAATGTAGTAGACTCTGAATCTTCTAAACAGGAATAGGAGTTAGGGGAAGATGGTTATACTAATTTAGAATAGGCACCAAATGATGTTCCACCACGTGTAGTTGTATCTTACATTTAAAGTTGTATTTGTGAAAGTTTTTATTTTTAGAGTCTACGAATGCTAAGTCTTTATATCCTTTAGTTGTTTTGATTATTATCTTTGGTTTTTATGTTTTGTCAACATGATACTTAGTACAGAGTCCTAAGTTATGCATGCTTGTTGTTATAGGCATTTGGTTACCTTATAAACAATTTAAACACTATGTATATAGTTTTTAATGTGACTAATATTTGTTTGTTGATGGACATATGATTGGGCCTGGTAAAGGAAGACTGGAAAAGAGGTTTAGTTCTCCAAAGACACCAACGGGGTTGTCTATGCCATCTAAAGTGAAGAATGCACAAAATCCTCCACTTGGTGCTTCTTCGCGACGAAGTACCCAGCTTATGCCAAGTTTGCCAAATCCCCCAATACTTGCTTCTCCTCGTCGAAGTGTTAGGCTGAAACCAAATACCCCATTAGGTGATTCTTCTTTATAGAGTGGCCTACCTCTACCAAATTGGCCAAATCCCCCCTTTCAACTTAGAGATGAGGACATTGAGGACTCATGCACGTTACCAGCAAACAATAATGGAGTTAGGTGCTCATTGACTCTAATGTTAGAGACACATAACCAAGATGAGATCCGTACCCCGATGGCGAGTGAACATACTTATGAAGAGGAGCATGTTGACAGTGATTCTCCTAAACAATACGAGAGGACCACCTCCAATAAGCAAGATTTGATGGTAGACACATCGTTTGGAATACTTCACTGGGTAAGTTTTATGCATTCAACTTATTTTTAAAATTTTGATATACATAGTTCTTTATTTCTTGAATTCATCGCTTGAGCTAGAGTTTCTTGAATGGATAATCTACTCTTGTGGCATATGGTCTTAAAAATTTATGTAGTCACATCTAATATAAGGGGACCTACACGCAATTTGAATGGTTAAAGAAAGGGACATTATGATGAAAAGCTTGTCATAGAAGTGAATGAGAATGTGGGACGGTTTGTGGGAGCAGATAGTCAGCAAGTGATCACTAAACGCGAGTGTATTGTGTGCCAATTTGCAAAATTTGATGGCACAACTTGGAAGCACCAACCACAGGAATTGAAGGATGAGATCATTGTCAAGTGCACAGTATTATATGCTTAATATTTGTTAGTTAAATTAATAATAATTGCCCTCGTATGGGTACTTAAATATTTTATGAATTGTAATGTCATTTTTGTTAATGTTTAAGAAAATTCAAATTATGATGGGAGTGACTTAGTGAAGAAGGCTTTCCGTACGCAATTCAGTGCCCAATACATGAATAGGTAATATAGGCTGCATCTTCACTTTAAAAAATTTCCATAAAAGGAATAGGTAATGAGGCATCCACCAACCATTGTGAAAGATGATGAATAGGTAAAGCTTTGTGAGAAATTTGCTAGTGAGAACTTCCAGGTCAATTAGTTATTAATTCTCATTTTCCTTTTCATTTCAATCTTTTGTGCTTGAAAAACCAACATTTGATTCATTTTGGATATCTTATCATTTCTAGGATATTAGCCAAAGAAACAAGGGGAATCGTGCTGTTAATGACACCCCACCGGCTATTGGGTCAGTCTTTATTGTTAGGATTGTTGATGATTTGGTTAGTAAAGCCTTGGTATGTTGTAATTTTTTTCACAGAGCGATGTGCCACTTGCTTAATACATGTAGTATGATTGTGGACACTTGAAAGACAAAGAAGGAAGGAAAAGCACTAATAGCGATTGATCAATATGAAATTTGTCATTTTTCAAGGAAGAAGGGAAAGATAGTTTTTGACAAGGCATAGGGAACTTTGGTACATGAGTGTGTCAATTGCAATTTAAGCAATTTTTGTTTGTAAACATATAGACTAATTGGCGAATAATGTCTTGTTTATTAATATAGGCTGAATTGCAGCATGAGGAGTCTAATTTTTCAAATTCGCCAGCAGAGATTTGCAAGAACAAACTACACCACATTCTTGACTATGTGAAGAGGCGTGTTGTTTTGGAGAGACCGGTAATTGCTGTTTGAAGACTCAGAACTGAAGTTGAAGTGGAAAGGAGGAGAGCAAATGATGCTGTGGAACAAAATGCAGTCATAACTACAAAGGTTGCTGCTCAAAAAGCTAAGTTGAATGCGGTGAAAGAGCATCTACAATTTTTGATGGCGGAAATAACTCGGCTGTCTATTCAGCAATCTGAAAATATATAAGTGCACATTTTATATCTAAGTGTCTTATAAGTATGGGTTTGGTTGTTGCAAAAATGTGTTGTTCCTTTAAGAAATTGTTACATGTACACTAATAGGTTTCATATCAATATTATCAATGTATGGGATAATTCTAGTATTTCTCTGAGATATGAACATTATGTAACATATTGGTGCCTAATGTATGGGTTGGTTTATGATTATTATCTTTGATTGGTAGAATTGTATTATGTCATGCAATACATTGGTGGTCACTTTAGTTTTCTTTGATTGGTGGAATTGTAGTATGATTATTATCGTTGATTGGTAGAATTATATTATGCCATGAGATATAATTATGGGATGTTGCTGCTTTTGTAGTTAGTCATATTTGTGATTGGATTGGATTGGATTGAATTTATAACATTAAATGTTTTTATTTTTCTTATCACAATAACTCATCCACCACCACATAGCCAAGCATCCACATATTGAAGGCATAATAAATTGCCTTTTGGTTGATGTTGTAGAGGTCCTTTTCATTCCTTCTGTCTCTTTTCTTTTAAAATGCTAAGGGAATTATGTGTAGACTTCTATTTTATGGGGTGTAAAGTGTTTGAATAATATTTTATTCTCATACTACAATTAGGATGTTTGACTTTTATTTTCTTGTTTTGTGGGAATTTAAGATGTTGTCTTTTGGATTAATCAAATTTAACTTTTGTTCCCTTCATTCCAATATTTTTGGATGTTCAATGGTTAGTGTGATTGCCTTCATTACATTTTCGACTTCGATGATGTATGTATTATAAGGATAAACAGTATTATGATCAATACATTGATGTTATTGGTGACAAGACACCAAAACAAACCACGTTACAATTTTGGTTAAAAGTTGTCACTAATAAGACTATTTAGTAACAAAAAAAATTTCATCACTAATTGCATCGGTTAAGAAACCTTCAATGATGAATTTCTTTCGTCACCAATGAAAGTGCCAATTGTGACCATTGGTAGTCGTCATCATCTCGTCGCAAAAGGCGTTGACCAATGCATCTTTTCCTGACAATTTTTTTTCATCACCAAAACTCGTTACCAAGTATTGTTGACCATCTGTTGACCGTCGTACTTTCAATGATGAAAATTTATCGACACTAAACTTCGTCACTAAGCTGTCGAATTTAGTGACAACTATTAAATTTTAGTGACAAAAGTTTCCGCCATTTGGTAATGAATTTTTTTCGTCATTAAATCCAACCATTTGGTGATGACTTTTCTTTTTCGTCACCATAAAACATTTAGTAACGGAGTATTAGTGATGAGTTGGTGATGAATTACTTTTTCGTCACTAGATACTATTGATGACGAAAAAATGTCTTTTAAGGATGAGATTCCTATCGTCACTAAATGTCATTTTTCTTGTAGTGAGTGCAAGAGAAAGTGTGTTAAGAAGAACTTGCAGTGGAGGAAGTCAAGGCATTTTAGTGTCGAAGCGTACAAAACCAGTTCTGATCCGTACAGTATATGGCTTGTAGTCTATAAAAATGTCACAGTTGAGGTTTCTTTCACTGTCTACGAGTTAAGAAAAATTTACGGAATGCAAAGTTGTGAATTGAGAATGTAATGAAATTGACTTAAGAATGTAACCTTTCTTTTTCAGGTACATAGATAAATAATTGACATGAAATAAGTCATAAAATTTCACTTGCTGTCATATAATCTATGGATACGATGAATATGGCTAATGCTAGGGCTTCAAAGCACAACAATTAGAAACTAACCAAGTTGGTGCTTGCAGTTGCAGGGGAGAAGCTTGGATGGTGTGCCAATTCTGATCAATGACCTGTTTACTGCAATGCATGACAATATGGGAATAACTTTTAGCATGTCATCATGACGTTCAATGGATAAATTAAGTTTTCATAATTGTTTGCCTGTATAAGAAAGAGTGTGGTTGACTGACTTCCCAGTTATAGAAATAGTGTTTAATGTGACTATCACCCGTGAAATCAGGAGTCTCAATGGGGCTACATGATTGAATGTTCATTCTTGAATTGGCCTCATTCTCAGTGTTCTCATGGGCTGTTTGAATGACTTTGTGATAGGATAAAATGGATCGTGATTTCAATGATCCTAGACTTCTTATGGTTAATAATGCAGGTTATCACCATTTCTTTGTCATTGGCTTGGTGTGACATGTATATATTTTGGGCCTTTAACGCATTCATTACTGTAATTATTTTATTTTCTGCATAACACAGGACTTCGCTCTTAATAAGCTTGGAGTTTACAGATACACGACGGGCAGTGTCACGGGTGGTCATGCTGCAAAGTTGATTGAATTGGATGGGGAGGATTACTGGCTATATTGTCTCGTTCTTATTGAGAATTCTATCTCTTTCTGCTGAAACTTCCCTGGACTACAAAATATAAAGTACTTTTCGGTTGCAGCCACTCGCAAGCCAGGGGAATGGGAGATGGGGTGAGGTGAGTTTTCTGTTTGTTAATAAGTCTCTCACTTTACCATAGTGGGATCCTTTTTCATTTGTCTTCTCCATTGGCAGGATGGACCTTTGAAGATCAGGCGAGGAACAAATGAACGTGGTGGATTGAAAAGAATGTCAATGCAGGAACTCCTTCGTCAAGAAACTTGATTACACTTTTAGGTCGGTTTGGCTTCTAATTAGAATTAGAATTGGTTTAAAATTAAATATATTTTACATAAATATTAATTAGAATTTTATAGAAAATTTTAACAATTTAAAAATATTATAAAATTGATATTATGAATAAGTTGCAATAAAGAAAAAAATTATAAAATTTAACCAAATATAATAAAAAATTTCTTAATTTTAGAACAATTCCAGCTACGAGACAAAACACCTTTAAAGAAAATAGAATTATTTATTTGATTCCACAAATACCCCTATTTACAACTTTTACCCTTGTATAATCATTTTTTTAATATTTGCTCAATTTAAATTATTTGAAAATACGATTGGTTTTGTTCTCGTGTCTAACTAAGTGAAAAATTTGTCAACTATTAAATATATTAAAAAATTATATTTTTGTGTGGTCTCAAAATTTTTTTTTGGGAAAAATTATAAATTTTGATTAGAAGTATCTAAACCAACATATTATAACCTTTATTTTAAAAACATCTCTATTATTTTTGAATTATAACCTTTATTTTTTTTAATAAAAGCTATTTCCATAATGAAGTTTATCCAAGTTTTTAATTTTTGGTTCTTAATTAAATAGAAAAGTATTAAATCTTTTAGTTTTTTTAAATAGGGAATAGTTTATTTAAATTTTTATTTAAGTTTTTAAAATCTTTTAGGTAATGGCCTCTCGCAGTTTTTCAAATAAATACATATAAAAATTATAACCCACTAACTTGGAGATATTTTTTTAAAAAATTTATTTGTAATTTTTTGTTATAATAAATTAGCTCAAATATTTCTTATTAAAACTTGGAATAAAATATAAATTATTAAAATTACTAATCAACTTTTTTTTTTTTTTTACAAATTGCATCTCTTTTTGCTTTTGGCAAAAAAAAAAAAAGTAACTCATGAAAATAAATATATGAGCATTATAAATTTTTTTGTTATAATTCATTAATTGGCATATTTTCCATTAAGTTAGAACGAATAATGGACAACTCATATTTAAAACAGTTTAAAGCTTTACATGAAATGCATCTCAAAATGCATGTTTACACCATTAAGACAACCTTTTACATTCTCCAAACAAACTCTCGTCTCACAATTTTTATCTCGAAAAGTATAAAAATATTTTTTAAAATACAATTTATACACACCTTAAATCAAACAAATATAGAAAGAGAATATTTAAAGGAAAATAAATATAAATAGCAGTATTTTTGGTATTAAATAAATAATTTCATTTATATATATGTATATATATATATATATATATAGATATTTTCAATTCTTCTTTATTTCTAATTTAACAAACAAATCAAATGGATTAATCACCTATTTTAGTAGTATTATATTTTTAACAAAAATTATTATTCTTATAAAATCTTACTCCAAACACTTTGGATTTCTTATGAATACAATTTGGTCACAAAAAATATTTGCATCCTAGTTTTGTAAAAACAATTACTAAATTAAGTTTGGATGTTTTTTATTTGCATCCAATTCTTTTAGAAACTCCAATCTCTTAGGAAAAATGAACACACGAGAACAAAAAGTGATTTTTTGTTTTTATAAAGTTTCACACGAAAAAAATAATTCTGCAATTTAGAATCATTTGAATTTTCTTGTTCCTCAAAAATCATTTAAGAAATAAATACTAGTAATCACAATGATTCTATCAAAAAGGAAAAAAAGTTCAATAATTATTCAATTATAGATGACATATACTTCAGAAATAAATTTATGAAAAAACTTTTTTATTGAGTATAAAACAGGATTTATTGAATAAAGGTGGCATAGTACAATAAACAAATGTCCCAAAAAAAATCTTAAAGCCGGTTTGTACCTGTTCCCCAATCAGCTTCCGCTCTCTTCCCTCCTCCATCTCCGGATGTTGGATGATATTTGCGTTCCTCATAAAGTCAATAAACGACAGCCCATCTCTCTTTCCTCACTCCTCTGCCCAAAAATATCTTTAAATAGACATGACTCTCCATTTTTTCGACCTCAACCATCCCCTCTGAGGTCCCAGCTGGGAGAAAGTTCAATATCACTTTCTGGGTAAGTTTCTTTAATAATGTTGTGTAGTCCAAGTTTGGATTTTATGGAGAATCCGTTCTGAAAATGGTTATTGTTGTTTTGCATAATATGGATGGGTTTGTGTGTTTTTTTGAGTTTTAATGTCTGTTGGATCGGCCGTTGGACCTGTGTTAATCCATCTCTGAGGAATTGAGTTTTTATGTTTTTTTTTCTATGGTAACTTTTCTTCTTTCTATGGAAAGATTATTTGTTTTTGTACTCACGCCAGTTTTCCAAGTTATGGCGTTAGATCATGTGGAAGAATAAAGTTTAACTAAAGCTAATAGCAAAGATTCATCTTGTTCTTGGTGGTTTTTTTTTTAAATGAATTTTCCAATTTTTAAACTTATTATTTGCCAATATAAACAGTGTGGTTGGTTCACTTTCCTTCCTGATTCGTAGAGATGCTTCTGTATCTAAACTCTTTGGTAAGGGTGTTCCTACTGCCGTATGTCACGAAATCACTGAAACTTAAAAGATAGAGGATACCTGTAGGATAACTCTTATCTTGAAAGTTCTCTGGCGATCATAAAGGGTTACTGAGTTTATTTATTTTCATTTTGGGAGGGTAAATTGGATGGTAGAGGCCCCAGAAGGGTTTAATTTTATATGCTTCTCTGTTTGAAGCTAAGTTACTGTATGTTCTTTGGTGTGGAATTTGGTTGTCTTCTTTCCAAGGTTGCATTTTATACACTTGAGATCTTTATGAGTCGTGTAATAATTAGTGCTTCTTTGGTATGTTTTGACTTTAGGCTAATTTTATTGTTGTTTTCAGGACCAGTCTGACCAGTGGGACTGATTGATCCTTGAACCAGTTCACTTGGTTAATTTTAAAGTCCCAGGTTGAGAAACATATCTTTTTCTTGTGTGTCAAGTCCAAGCCCGGAAATGGCCATGGATAGTATTTATGTCACTGTTCTGCTACTTTTCGGTGCGATGCTAATTTTTGAGCTACAGGTTGGTAGAATACCTTTTTTGTATAATATGCTATTGTTTGGCTATTTTGTATTTGGCTTTCAATAATTTAAAACTTGTCTTCCTGTATTGACGGTCAACAGTAGACTTATTTATTGTCTCACTTACTGTAAATGTTTCTGGATATTCCCACTTGGCTTGTAAAAGTTGTCAACGTCGTCCTTCCACAATCTGTCAACAAACTTCATTCACTAACTCATATGTATAAGAAAAATTACAAACTGTTAAGGCACTGTTATGAGGGTGGCAAGTTGGTTTCAGGTAAACATATTCTAGGGGCCTATTCTTGGGTTATAATAAGCTGACTATATCTTCTTCTTTCTTTTTCTTTTTTTTAAAATTAAGCTAAATATAATTCCAAGATTTTCTTTTGATTATGCTTCTATCTTATTCTAAGCTGAAAAAAACTTATTCCGATAAACAGCCTCAAATGAGTTTTTAAGACATTATACAGTTTTCCAAAATTCGATGAAGATTAATCCTACATTAACTTGTTTCTTTGTAAAGCATAGTTTACTTGGTATGACTTGTTCAATCTCTGTTGTGAGCAGGTCAAAGCAGAAACATCAACTCCCCAACTTAAACGTGATTCCAAGATTCTTCAGGTAGTCCTGATCTTGATTGATGTGCTACCTCGTTTCCGCATCTTGGTGAGGTTTAACTGGATTGTACTTTAATGGAATACAGGAATCCATTGTTGAAAGAATAAATAGAAATGCCACAGCTGGATGGAAAGCTGATATGAGTCCTCGATTTTCAAATTATACAGTGAGTACCCTTTCTGCACATTCAAATCTTACCTGACTACTTTGAGAGGAAAAGAAAGGAAAAGGAAGTAGACCACAGAGAATGCCTTCCTCCATTTGTGCAAAGAGCTACACCAAAAGAGAAAAGAAGGAAAACTTATGTTTAATATTTTTTGTGACAGGTTGGCCAATTTAAGCATCTTCTTGGGGTGAAGCGAACTCCAAAGGGTCTTTTGGAAAGTACACCAGTTATAACTCATTCTGGACATCTGAAGTTGCCGAGCCATTTTGATGCGCGAACAGCTTGGCCTCAGTGTGCCACCATTGGAAGAATTCTTGGTTAGTTACAAATTTTGTGCTTGGCTAGTACTTTTTGAATGACAACTTTATTGGAAGGGTGCTGACTGCTGTCACTTTCCTTTTGAAATGCGACCTATGGAAATGACTTCACATCCTAAAGATCAGGTGACTTAAACTACAAATTTTTGCTCACTTTGCACTTTAATAAAATGATGAATCCCAATTCTAAAGCAATTTGGTTATTTATTTATTAGGGACATTGTGGTTCCTGTTGGGCTTTTGGTGCTGTTGAATCACTCTCAGATCGTTTCTGCATCCAGTTTGGCTTGGTAAATGTTTCTCATGATAGTTAAAAAGTTTTCTACTTCTCGTATATATATGTATATCAAATTGATGTCATTGTTATGATTTTGCAGAATATTTCTCTCTCTGTCAATGATCTTCTTGCATGCTGTGGATTTATTTGTGGCGATGGCTGTGATGGTGGTTACCCTCTTGCTGCTTGGAGATACTTCGTATCCCATGGTGTTGTGACTGATGAGGTAGATTTTTTTTTTTTTTTCCTTTCTCTTTTTGCTGCAGTATTTCTCAAGCAATTTGAAGCTGAAAATCTGAAATTCTGTTGCAGTGTGACCCTTACTTTGACACTACCGGGTGTTCCCATCCAGGATGTGAACCTGAATATCCCACCCCAAAGTGCATCCGAAAGTGTGTAAAACGGAACTTGCTCTGGAGAGAGTCAAAGCATTTTAGTGTTAATGCATACAGAATCAATTCTGATCCATACAGTATCATGGCTGAAGTTTATAAAAATGGCCCAGTTGAGGTCGCCTTCACTGTCTATGAGGTAATGAAAAGATATAGAATGCAGAGCTACTGACTTCAAAATGTAACGAATTTGACCTGAGGATATGGCATTTTACTTTCATAATATATATTAAAACAAGTGAATATAGCTAATGGCTAGGTCTCTAAAGTTAATGTTGGGAAAGAAGCCAATTGGGTGCTCGGAGGGCAGAAGCTTCAATATCATGGTTCCAGCTGTGCCTGTTCTGCTCAATACACTGTTTAGTTTAATATATAACAATTGGGGAATGACTGTTAGCATGTCAGCATGTCAGCATGGCTTCGACATTTTTAATAAATCAACTTTTCATTCTTGTAGATATATCTGGGACAAAAGTACAAATTTTCTATTCAAGAGATGTTTTGAAATTCAAAAGCAGAATAATCTAATTTATTCTGTATAAACTAGGAAACTCTCCTTTGATTTCAGGATTCCATGTGCTATAAGGTTAGGTGGCTTTCTTGCTATAGAAATATATGTTTATTGTGACCATCACTCGTGATATCAGGAGTCTCAAATGGGGCTTTATGATTGACTGCGCAATTTTGAATTGACCTCATTCTTTATGTTCTTCGGACAGATAAAATATTTGTGATTTGAGAAATGGGTCATAATGTTCAATGATTCTAAACGTCTCACAGATGCTGATTAATGTTGCTATTTTTATTATTGTTGACATAAGATAAATTTTTGCAATTTTTTTGGATTAATAAGTCCTTTACTGTACTTATATTTCTGCATAAAACAGGACTTTGCACATTATAAGTCTGGAGTTTACAAGCACACAACAGGTGGTGTCATGGGTGGTCATGCTGTAAAGCTGATAGGATGGGGAACCAGCAATGATGGAGAGGATTACTGGGTACATTGGCTTGTTCTATTTGAGATTTTTTAATTTTCTGCTCAACTTTTTAGATCATGTAACATAACTACTTTTTTGTCGCAGCTACTCGCAAACCAGTGGAATCGAGGTTGGGGTGATGTAAGTTATCTGATTTTTGCTTTTTTTTCTCTTACTTTGTTTTACCATAATGAGGTCCTTTTTTCATTTAGTTGTCTTCTTCTTTGGCAGGATGGATATTTCAAGATCAGGCGGGGAACAAATGAATGTGGTATTGAAGAGGATGTTGTTGCGGGAACCCCTTCATCAAGAAACATGATAAAAGAAATCAATGATGCAGATGTCTCCCTTGATGCTTCTATTTGACTGCTATAATCAGGGTTCCAGGCAAACATGAGACGTAAACAATGGAATTGTATCACGAATAACTTGATTTAACTGTTTGCCTCTATCTGTGTTATGTTTATGTAAAAAATGTCATCCAGTCGTTGAACAGAATTTAATGTATTTATTCAACTATATTTTAAGCGTATTTGCATTAAATGAAACTCTTTCTAGTTGTCTGTTTAACCCCGTGATTTTGCCCTCCTTGCGTGGCTCTCTTATAGCTTGGGTTGACAGTAGTTCATTTTTTGTTTTGGTTTAGATTTTATTGCTGGATAAATTTGATGCATGCTTTGATGGATATATTTGTGGTTCTTCGAGTTCAATCTATGATTGCTGATTTCATTTTGCTGTTGAAGATTTCATGTGGTCATGATACTTAGCATGAGATTCAAACGACCTTTCTTCTTTCTATATATTTGTTTCTGCATGTAGTATTAATTAGTACAATTTTTTGGCAAAGTTCCTCTATGAGTTCTCCTTTGCGTGGGATGAGCTGATGTCTTACAGCATAATTTTTTTTGAGCCTGATCATGGCGAACATTTTTCATTGCAAAAGCAGACATTAGCATTCCTCTAAAATTTGTTTCTGTTTTCCTTTCGGGTTTATCTGAAGACAGACTTCGACAAACTGATGCCGTTTGAATTTTACTATATCCTTTTGGAATTACGGTGTTAATTTCACCAGTTTTAGCCTTGTTTTCATCTGCTCATACTTGTTGCAGTTGTATGTTAATTTTTTTACTCAGTGAATATTATCTGAAAAATGTGACTGATTTTTGTCATCATCAAGGGGTTGAAAGTTGAGATTTGCATTTCACCACTGGTTTACTGGAATTAGGGATGGCAAATTAAACTCATCCCAACGGGTTCTCCGAATTCGAGCCCGGTCAAAAATAGATTGACCGGATTTTTTTAGGGTTTAGAATCGGATTTGGGGTTTAGAATGACGGGTATTTTACCTATCCTCACCTCAAACCTGACCTCAAATGATTGGGTTCAGGAAAAACCTAATAAAACCCAAACTTGATCCCTGAAAATATGTTTTGGTAATATTATTTCATATTTTAATTTTTATGTTTAGAATTTCATTTGTTGCAATTACAAATTCATGAAGAAGATTAAAATTTTGATAAAATAGAGCGTAAAAAATGACTTTTTCATTAATTTTTCTGAGACAATTATATTACAAATAGAATTTCAAATAAAATCTAAGAAGTTTTTATTTTATTGTAATTGAAATAGGATTATAGGAAACACGGTATAAATTAAATTAGAAAAATATTTTTTTATTATTACATATTAATTAGTAAATAAATCACTTATCTCATGTAATCATGTTAAGAAAATAATTAATAAGCATTTTATATGTCCTAACTATGCTTTGCAAGTCTAATTAACTATTAGAGATTGTAAGCTATGAGTTATAATTCATATATTTATACATATATATTAAATAAATAAATAATCATTAAATTTATAACTCATATAGTGTATGGTTCATCATTCGTACAAATTATATTGAATTATATTTATACATATAAGAAGTGTTATATTATATATATATATATATATATATATATATATATATATATAATATTATGGAGTTAATTAACTAAATGCTAGTGTTTTGAGCATTTGACCAATTGATTTGTATTACTATTACATTTGACATGTATTTATATTAGTTTTACTCATATATTAGAATTGATTAAATATAATATAATAATTGAAGAAATGAACATATTTATAATTTTGAATGAAATAAAGTTAAATAACAAACAAAATGTTCTTGAATGAAATGGTCGGGTTCATGTTCAGGTTTAACCCAATCGAGTCTGCTCTTAATAGCATCCCCGAAACCCAATTGGAGATGGGGATAGAGATAACCTCTAAAATCCGATCGGGATTGGGGTTGGGGGCACACCCAATTTTCGAGGTCGGGAATGAGATTGTGAAACCCGACCCCGAACCCGATTTTTACCATCCCTAACTAGAATGGGTATATAGAGCTGCATATTGTAACAGAGGTAGAAAAGAAAACACGAGTTCACATATTGTAACAGAGTTAGAGAAGAAAACACGGAAAGAAGTATTATTTGCCTCTTTGATACAGCCTAATATAAAAACTTTCGTAGTTATAGCTGCATTGATAATTTTTCTGATAGTTCACCTCAAGAATTTTGAATCCCTTGAATCTGATATATGTATAGAGCTCGGAATATCATTTGCGAACTAATTAGCATTATGGATACAGTATATTGACATTGATTTATATTTTGATCATCCGCTATGAATATAAGAGATAGCATTCAAAAGTTGGTCTAATCTCAGTGGTTTTGGTAAATAAAAATCCATTCCCGCTTCAAACATCTTCTTTGTCTCCCCAGCTGTGGTATGCGCAGTCACTGCAATTATTGGGATATGCACACCATACTTTTTCTCCTCTTCTCTTATTCGTCTAGTAGCTTCATATCCATCCATTTGTGTCATCTGGAACACATATCAAATTCATTTCACCGAAACAGCACCCAAAAAAAAAAAAAAAAATCCCTGAAGAAAAGTAAAGGGACGCTGCATGTCATGAATTGCTAACTTTTCCCATTGAATGCATTGACAGAGTAAACCAAAGTTTAGATCATAGAATTGATTGAGCAGAAAACAATCATGTGAGTGACAAAGACCTCTTTACCTGATCTTTATCATAATTGCAAAGCTCGAACCGCAAAAAAGGTGTAATCTGGGCCGGACTTTATCGGTTGATTTTTTTTTTTTTTTTTGGCAACAGATGGAATATGTATATTCTTTGATGATCAGAAAGAATTTTTAAACCTATAGGATAAGAATATGGGAATATTACCTCACAATCCATCAGAATATAGTCAAATGGTAGTAGTTTCTGAAGCTCTCCACACCTTCGTCCACCTTTCAGTTTACTGCAAACCATTTGTAGGGCTTCTTCACCACTTCTGCATGTCTCAGTATCTGCACCAAGCTGAGAGACTATAGCTTTAGCTAGTTGCCGTAGAACTGCGCTATCTTCTGCCACCAAGACTTTCTTACCATGCAATGGTTTTTCGCTTTTTGAGAGAACAATTTCTTGTATTTCTCCATTCTCAATTGAACAATGTATTGATTTGAACTTTTCCTGAGCACTAATATTTGAGCTGCTGGATTCAGCAAGATCATTTACCACCTGGTATGAGTTTCCTTCCTTTATTTTTGTTTCTGGCACTGTACCCCCAAACTCTGGCAGAAGTCCTATAACTTGATATAAACGTGATCCGTGGAGTGGTTTGGAGATGATCACATCCATTGGAGGTAGTTTATCCTCTTTCAGGCCTAGGACAGTTTTGGTGCTTGCATCTGATCTATGCATCCAGACTATCCGATTGGAAGTGCTGCACAGATCTCTTCTGAATTCAGCCACAGCCCTACTGATTTCTCTAAATGGTCCAGCACTTGTGTCAATCACAACTAAGATGAAGTTTGATGTGTTCCTGACATTTATTTTCTCTGAGGATGGTACTACATCTGTTCCATCAAATGCACTAAGAGGCAATTCCTTTGACTTTGAGCTTGAGTTACTGGACATAGATCTGCTGTGAGGATTGGATCTTGCTTTCATGTCAGTTTTCTGATAGGAGTTTGGACGTGAAATGGTCCCCTTTTGTTTGATCATTTTGAGAGTTTGAGAAAGCTGTTCACATTGTTTCACAATGGATACTTTAATCCCTAGGCTCTCCATGAACTTCTTTAAGATTTTACTCCTTTCTTCAGTAGAAATGAAGAGCACAACATGGGATCCTTCTGCTTTGGGGCTATGCATATGAGTACTTGGTCCTGGTTGTGGATAGAAATTACTGTATAGTAGACTACCACGAGACGCAATGTCATGATCATCTTCTCTTATTTCCGTCCTGTTTTCACTCCCACACAGGATGAAGAAGGTGTTAAATCTAAAGCAAGTGCCACTTTCACCAAGTTCCTTTTCCACAATTGCAATCTCTCCACCCATTATGCGAACCTAGTATGGGACCGAAACATGTTAGAAAATGATAATGACTGATGAGATTCATAACAGAGATTAGGTGAACTGATTTACATACCAGAGATTGAACAATGCCCAGTCCCAATCCAGTGCCTCCTTGTCCAAGAGCAGTATCTTTGACTTGAACATAGTTTTCAAAGACCATTTTGTGCTTTTCCTTTGGAATTCCTTTCCCTGTATCACTAACTTCAAAAATAAATTCCATACAATTTGTATCCTGTTGGACATTATTAGTAACTTTCAATTCTTTGAAGCTTCTATCATCACTCTGAAAAAGTAAACATGACATGCATCTGAGTGATTTTTTCCGATTGGAAGCAAGTATTTCATTCTCAAAACAAGGCTTCCTGGCCCAAACCCGAACTGAAATATGTCCTTCAGCTGTAAATTTGACAGCATTGCTCAGCAAGTTAGATAAAATTTGTTTAAGTTTGCCTCGGTCTCCTTTGACATTGCGACATTTTCTGGAAGTTCCATCACAGGGGTCCAACACCACATCAACACCTTTCTCCATAGCAACAGAATAATACAAATCAACCACATCTTCAAGAAGTTGTTCCAAGTCAAATTCTTCTTCCTCAAGTTGTGTCTTCCCAGCTTCAATCTTACTTGTGTCAAGAATTGAAGTCAGCATACCTATGAATAGATGAAGTTTCATTTAAATATGTGTAGAAATCATTATGATAATTTTAGGCAACATGCAAAACCAATCAAGGCTTCAATTAAGTAGTAGAACAACCTAACAGATCCTCAGTACAAGTTTCTGCTAGTGTTAAGTTTATCTGCAAATCTGACCCTGGTGCAACTTGTTTACGTGTGTTCTGGATCAAACCTATGATAGCAGCTAGAGAACCACGTACGTCATGACTTGCTCTAGCAAAGGCAAGACTTTTGTTCATACTCTTCCTTTCAGCCTGTTGAGTCGCTTCCAGTTGTCTTATGAGTGCAGCACATAAGTACATTTCTCTCCTCGTAGCTCTAACAGTTAAGAAAATAAATGTAGAAATGGAGATAACCACACCAAACATTATTATTACTAGGAGCACAACTGCAAAATTGACATTCTGGTGCATGAAGCTTGCTAGTCCCTTGTATGGTAGAGCTATTGCATACACCTAAAATAGGAAAATATTGCAGTTATATTCACACAAAGACAAGTGGTTCACTTGACATGACAATTATATTTTTAGTTTTCCTAGAGAAGAAAATAAGATGTATGATGATATCTTTTGGCATTTCATTTGGTACTCTTTTATCTGTCTTATGCAAAAATGCTTAATTGACAATCAATTTCCCTTGTTTGAAAAAATTTCAGAAATTGAAGAGCATATCCCGAATTGGTACAGAAATGGATCTGCAATATCCGGATACAAAAGATTCTGATGAGAAAACATATGGCTAAACGATGCATCTATAAGACTGGAGGTAATGTGAGAGTATAATAAAATGTTTAACACGAAGACGGTTTTCTATAGGTATTTAGGCATCGGAAGTAAGGAATTTACCGATTGCACTCCAACAATTTCAAGCGATGAACAGTAAACTAGATACTTTCTCTTCCATATTTCCAGAACAGAAGCTGTAAGGTTGCCATCATTTGGCTGACATATGAGATCACCAACCTTGCTCATTTCATGACCATTGGGATTGATTAACTGAATTGAAGCTGAATTACCAGTTGATACCATCTGAGTATTTGGGATGCCTTGAGCAAGTAATGATGTCCCATCATTTGCTGCCAGATACAGTGCCCCACCATAAGCATTTATGCTGGTCCAGAAGAAATCAGTTAATAGTTCCAAAGGAAAGCCTAATGATAGAGCTGTTCTTTGATCAATACTAATAATGTCAAGTAATAAAAGATCTTGTTCAGCACTCCATCCAGTTCCTACTGAAACATGTCCATTTCTGCTCTTCACTGCTTCTCTAAACCAGCTCGAATTAATGTCTAACAACGGTGCAGTCTTAACTGGATGTCCATAAAGCTTCCCTGTGTTGCGATTCACAGGCTGAGTGTACCAAGTGTAATTATTTTTGGTGGAACCCATGTAGGCAGTAAATGAGGTGTTTGAATACACAGCATATGGTCGATCATCTTTGATGTAGTATGAGAAAAATAAACCATCCAATGCAATATATGAAATCTGTGACAGGCGTTGAATTGTTGAAAATGCTAAAAACAATGTAGGAGCCACCTAAACCATTGACCACAAAGACAATAAAACAAAATAAATTTGTTATCTGAGTACATTCATATCTCTAACAGTCATGGTCATCTCAGCCAAAATGATAGGGAGAAAAGAATAACCTTAGTTTCAATAGCTGAAAATGGAGGATCAGTTGTATTCAAGGATAAACTCAAATATCTTTCTAAGTTTTTGAGTTCCCGATTCGTTGGCGACAACATCTTTGCTGTATTTTCCATTCCTGATAGTATTCCTTGATGGCTGTTGTGGGAAATCAACTTGGCTTCAGTTGCAATTTTGTGTACCTTATTGATCCACAATGGCACCAAAAAAGCAGGTACCAACAACAGCACTATGAATGACTGCACATTGTTATACACTAGCTCTTAGTCCTACCTTTGAACAAATCTGAAATATATTTAAACTATCTAAATGTGGAGGATCCCATAAGAGATATATCTAAGATCTCTGTGGTTCTAACTATGTTTTATTTTTACTAAATTAAATAGAATTAAATAAAATAAATATAATAAGTCACTAAACTCATCAAGTTAACTTTTCATTGATGTATTGTTTCATCGAGATTCAATCCAAATCTCTATGGTATTTTCTTGTAAGCCAAATCCAGAAAGAAAATTATTGAATTTTCAGTAATCAAATCAACTTCAGAAGATTCAAATTAATTATGAGGAGCAGAGTAAACTGACTGTAAGGCAATGATAATTTTCAAGTTTGTCATCAAAGAAAGATCAGCCAAGCTCACAACTCACCGCAATAACGAAGAAGAAAAGGCATAGTGGCCGCAACAATACACATGAGCTTAGCTTCATGGATCGATAGGACTTGATTTTGTAATATATGGAAGGCAAACATCACCTCTGCATCTCATGGATAAAATTTAACAAGGATTAATTAGTATGATTCTGTTTGCATCTATACATTCATCAATTGTGTTCATGGATTTTGAATTCATGAACTTCGCCTCAATTTAGTAGTTAGATTAGACGAATATATCCCATTAGTCCATCAATTTCCCCTTACTAACATAATTCAACGCTGCTATAATGTGAGGTGTAAGACAATCCTTTTGGGAAGTAAAAACTATCAAGAAACATGAAAGAACGTAAATGCAGGTATCCTTTCCATTTAAAGAAGATACAGATTGATATGCTTCTCTCTATAGTTTCGGTTGTAAATTGAGAATCGAATCATATCAAAGGAAGAAATCAGCCCGTGAATGAATTCATTAAGTACCTTCATAATTAATACAAAACCATGAAGTCCATTAATATCGAGTCCAAACAGCAAGACACTGTTCCATTCCACATATTCAACAGCTCTGATCATCCATGCTTTATTTCATGCATGCCTATAAAACCATGTGGGCACCGCGTGAGGAAGATTATTCTCTTCCTTGCTCTGCAAACATTTCAAAAAATCAAAAAAGAAAAAAAATTCAAATAGAGCAAAATTCGAAACCAATATGGTTAGACATGCAAAACACATTTTGGTACTTTCCAATATACTTTTTCAATTTTTATTTCTTTTAACTCACAACCACTATTTTGGAAAAATGCGAAAACATGTTTTAAAATGCTATCCATACAGCCCTAAACTACGTACTTGCCCAACCACACCCCCACCCACCAAAAAATAAAATTTTTTATGCAATGCACATTAAAAAAAAAAAAGACAGAGAGAGATTGTTTACCTTGTTTTCTGTGTTTGGTTTTGTGGATTCTTGAAAGAAAAAGGGAAGAAAAAGAGATGGGTTCCGGTAAGCTGTAGAGGTTGAGCCTACATATGATTCTTCATGATCATTGAGTAGTAGTCCGCTTTTAAAGTTTTGAAAGTTGAAAGAAGTAAGCAAATATTCTTGTTTCCTAAGAATGAACAAATTTCCCAATACCCAACATGGAATTGGGGCCATCTATACAGTATAATGGAATGTTTCAATCATTCACAAATTTACCAATTTAAGCTACTTGGGCTCACACTCTTCAATCAAATTTTTGCTTAAAACTTTGTTGGTCAACTAGAGTTCCAACAAAATATTGCATAATCTGTTGTATCTGTAATAAACTAATCATATAATTTCATTTTTGCCCCTTATTATGTATATTAATTGTTCCATAAATTATAATTATCTCCCTAATCCTCTATCTACTTAATAACATAAATATATGAAATATATTTTCTCAGTAGAGTTCACACTCTATCTCAAAACAATTAGTCTTATAATTAAATATAATTTTATAATATGAATTCTGCGTCAATCACTGTAAATACTATTATTCTTTCCATTAAAATTTATTAAAATCTTTTACTATGAATATTATTACTTTCTTTATTAAAATAATAGCCATCGTAAATATTACTTCCTCCATCCGTAAAAAGAGTTTAGTTTCAAAAAAAAAAAGTCCATTTGTATTGTGAAGTTTTTGAATTATCCTTACTAATAATGATAATATATAATTTAAATGAAAAGAAATGATAAAAATGTAAAATTATACATTTAATTGTGCATTAAATGTGTGGTACCTTGTAATTTAAACAAAATTGTACCAAATTAGGAGTAGATTTTTTTTTTTTTAGGATGAAGGGAATATTACTCTTTTGATTAGAGAAATAACCATGTTAAGTTTTTTCTTTGCTTAAAAGAATAAATTAATATAAAAGTTGTCAATTTTTTCCCTATTTGGATTACTAAACTTATTGAGTTCCCCCACTCCACCCCCCCACCACCCCGCGGGAATGCAAAATTGGAAAATTTCTTACGAGGAAATTTGTGCATTGATTTTTAAGAAAAATAATAGGGATGAAAGTCTATTTCACTGGGGGTTATCAAAAGTACGTGACATGAATTTAGTCATTTTAACTTAAATTAGTGTATTAATTATTTAAGTTATCTAACATGGCCTTAACAATAATTTCGTAAATATTATGGCCTCTTTCATAATTTGGAATTTTACATCACCAGAAGCAAAATAAGTAGGAACAATTAGCCTAAAATTTTAGTGGCCATTCTTCCTCCACTCAATCTGCAAAAATTCAAAGTTTTTACAAGTTTTAAATAAAAATAATTATAATAATTCAAAATTTTTAATTAGGTATTTTCCACTTTCATAAGTTTGTTTTCAATTTTTAATGTCACATACAATAAAACTCTTTTCTCTACTTTGGTTGTAATTATAATTTGTGGGAGTTTCTAATTTAGTAAGCCGAACAAAAAAATTAGAGTTGAATAAGGAATAAGACTGTAACGAATACTCAATTCTTTTGAACCATTATTTTCGATGTTTGAAATAAATTTTTTTTTGTCATTGAGACTAGAATACTGATGGACATTAAATTTCATATACAATTCTTGGATATTATATATTTACTAAAATTTAAAAACATAAAAATTGTTTGATTCAACAAAGTTTAGTAAATTGTTTATTTATTTCATACCATTTTTTCAGCCGTTAATCTTGTTCCAACAGTTTATTCAACAATGTTGGAATCATGATGTGAACCCTTTCTCTAACATTCTCCTGCCCATCAATCTAAAAAAAATGCTGTATAACATATATTCTTTTTTTGTGAACATGAAATAGACCAAATATTCTTTTGCATTTTGTTTCGAATATGAAATAAACAAAATAAATTTTTGTTCAAGAGCCAAATCTTATGGAAACAACAGTTCTTCCCAACAGAAAAAAAACAACAGTTACAACACAGAACAAGATGAAAACATAGGCAAAAACACAGAAGAGAAAAGTGGAGAGCATGCAGTACTCTTCTTTTTTTGCCGTTTCTTCTTTTCGTTAAGGCACAACTGGAATTGATCAGTCACTTCTGGACACAAAACCATTGTTGCACTAGGCATGGCCGCCATGATTCATCTGCTACCTCCGCCCGCACAAAACCACTGCATTAAACATGTCTGTAATTTATCATTTTTGGATTCATGCTGCTAAAACACTAAATTTAAGGGTTTCGATGCCGCAATCAAACTCAGCTGTGGCTTTTCCTCAAACCACGGGGTAGAAAATGCTGACATTCTGGAGACTGCACAAGAAGAAACCTTAGAAACCAAAAAAAGGGACAAAAAGGAGGATAACAAAAGAAAAAAACGAACATGGATGCATCCGACGTGAGCTTTCACAGGTTAAGACAAAAGACAAACAAGAGAATAACAAAAGAAAAGAACAAACACGTATACGTCCAAGCATTTTTAGGTTAAATCGTCCTTAAAAAGGTAAGAATGTGTGGACTATGTTAAGTTCCATAACCATCTGGTGCAAAAAAAGATTCTTAGTGCTTTTCCTTCACGTATATTTGATCATGGGGCTTTGAATGACCATGCATATTTGATCATGCTGCTGATTCTCCATATGAGGAAAGCGATTCACAATATCTGTACTTTTTGATCACCAACATATGGCAATTTACAGAGCACCGCCATATCATCACAGAAAGATTGAACGGGGGCATCACTTAAATCCTTATGTAGAACTTACAAATGTCAAAGCCAATCAACATGCCATTTTTTTACAATTAGAAACCTGAGAAAGTCACATATACAAATCAATAAATTGAAAAAACAATTCCATCAAGCAAGGTCTATGCCCTCTTGTGCTAGACAGGGTAGAAAAGTTCTCCCTCAATCGTGTGGGTAGCCTTGAGTTGGCGATTCATACACTCCTATAAGTTAATAATTAGCTTCACAAACTCACAGATATCCTAGACAGAATTGATTTTAAAAAAGAGAAAAAGAAGAAGAAACAAAATTTGCCTAAACTGGAAAAGTTGAGCCTACTATATGTCTCTTTCATTTACAATGAAATGCTCGTTGAAGTGCATCAACCAACAACACGGCCTGGTCTCGGCTTTCACCATTCTTCCAGACCATAAAGCCTGAGTCAAAGTAGTTGGCATCTTTCCATTGCTTTAGTGAAGTCAGTGAAAAAGACCCTTGAATCAATCCTCGTGGATCCATATATTGCCATACACAATCATCAGGGTTCTCAACAGTGGAACACTCGTCCATTTTCATGTCTGTGTCATCGTCATCATCGCTTAATTCAATAACTGGAGTTGGTTTCACTTCTCTTCCTGATTCTCCGGGAGAAACCCCATTGTCTTCTAATTCTACAGCCCGTGTTTCTGTACTGCTCTCATTGGCATTTTCTGCAGCAGCAACTCCATTTCTTTTTATATTTGAGATCTCGCAGTCTGTACTCGAATCACCCATATCATCAGCTAATGAATATATCTTGAAATATAACTTTCTGAAAGATAAGTAAATAAATCACTTAAGCAACAATTATTCTGCAAAAGTTTATCAGAGAGATCTAAATAACAACAATCTGTTGTTAATAGAAGTAAAAAAGTTTCAAAATGATGACAAACTTATCAGAAATTACTGGATTTCTTGTTAAGCACAGACAAGCTAACACGTCATTTGTATTAATGGGCACCACAACACTATATATCAGACTAAAGGCAGCTCTAAGCCAAATCCCAATAAGCGATAATTTTTATCATAATAAGAATGTTATCTTTTTGCAGAGTCCAATTCTTTATTTTATTACATCTTGTCCTTCATGGCACATATTTGGTTAGTATTACAACAAAAGAGAAATAAATGATATGTTCCATATCCTATTCCTCAGAAAACAAAAAGAAACAAAATTAGAGCCTAGTTGGGATTGTGGTGTTTTTCCCAATTTGACCACCCCAATAAACTGTTTTGTTATGGAAGCTATTAGCTGAACCTTCAAAGCACAATCAAAGCAACTTCAGGTGCTATTCACATTCTTAAATGTCTTTATTTTCTGTTTTATTAAAGAAGATTCAAACAATGCCCCAACAGGCACTTTCTTTAGCAATAAGTTCTCAAGATGGAGATAAGTATGACTACGTTATAAAATAATATAATAATAGCTCATCACTCATAAATAGCTAGAAGTGCATGTTTGAAAACCAAAACCAAACTCTCGTGTACCATTTACAGTTTCTTTGCTTGTAACTCCAGTTGAGATAACTGTATTCTCCATTTCAGGAACTACTGAATTGCTCCTAATGATTCCAGATGGGATTCCAATCTCTCCAGAACCTGATAACAATTCTATAGTGTCAAAAGGATATAGAGATTGAAACTATTACCATCTTCTTCAAAGACAAGCTACCATTAAATGAGCTCCAGACATACTATTAAGGCACAAGTTCATGTGACAAATACCAGTAGTAAAAAAGAGACAATACACTTAACCTACAAGTAAATCAGTCCAGTGAGGCTTAGAGCTCAACATATTTCCCAAGTTAGCAGTAATATTGATTACACCAATTCCAGGATTGGTTTCTGGTTTTGATTTTACCTATATCCGAAAATCAACGTCACCATGACTTTCTATTTCCACTTTTCAGTTGGATAACAGTTGAGGCAGTAATGACTGGCACACAAGCCTCCATGAGGAGACTATGGAAATTTAACCTTCAACAAGTGACCTTCAGAACACTATTTAATCATTCGCTCCTAAAAAGGAATGACATAGAAATTAAGAAGCTACAAATTGAAATGACCAATGCTTCAAAATTTGTTTTACTCCTTCAAATATCAACAATATTGTAGCACATTGTCTAGAGGTATTTTCAATTATCTCAGCAAGTTAACTAAGGTTAATGTTGCTGATTTTGGTTTAGATTGAAGTATTACTAGTTTTACCGAATGAAGTTCGAAATCCTTTCAGACACTCTTCCAAAGAGCAAAACAAAATCAATATGGACCCATGACAAAATCCAATTTTCCCTTCCTACCAACCAGATAGCCCTAAAACATTCCTGTTGCTCCCAGTGGAGTAGCATTTTCGCAGTGAATAGCCAAGGATGCAACCACAAAAGTACAAAGTCATATAGTATAGCACGAAGATCCTATTATCAAGTTCATGAAATAATGTTAAAGACAAATAAATCATCTATAATATTACTTTAATTTCAAGAGTTACTGAAACCAAACAGCTACATTTCAATGCATAAATAAAAGTCCAATGACTAAGCCAAAAATAGAAAAAGGAAAAAAGAACCAATTAATGCCAATACTCACCAGCATCATCGGAATAATAATTATCTGAAGCCTCCCAGTTCCAAGATCTGGGAGAAGAGCCATCTCCTTCTCCCATTTCGAATGTATCTAAGGGAGTGGCTTCAGGCTTTGATTCATCAGCAATTACTTTGGGAATCTCAGCTATAAGTCTTTCCTGTTCAGATGATTGTTCAAGTTGCTTCCTTTTATCCAAGTACTCAAAAAATGTAAATACTAGTTAAGTAAACAAATGCAATAACGTTAATCACTGGAAATCATGTGGCATATAGAAGACCAAAAAGACAGGCACGCAGCTATCTTTTTAACCTTCTATTCTGCCAAAAACATGTATCATCAATTGTTACATGTTATGAGAATTTTAATTTCATCAACCAAGAAAATATGATTATTAACAGCATACATAAAATGTAGTGAATAACTGAGCCACAATCAGTGAAAGAAAATCTAAGACTTCACCTAAAAAAAAAAAAAGATCTGTATATGAAATACCAAATTAGGTTCTCTGACTTCAAATGCCAGTCATAGAATCGGTGCACTCATATTAGCCACACCAAAAAAAAAAAAACCGGTTTTAAAACTTTGGAAATAAAAAAGACACTGGGATACTAAATCTGGCAAAGTTTCTAGAAACTATTTGTGAAAGGAAATATTGGAGAACTTTTTGTTTCAAAAAGATAAAAGTCTTTTCCAGAAAATGGGAGCAGAGAACTGAGTACGTCACCTTGATATTTTTCAGTTTCTAACTAAATATCTATTTCTATGCAACCAAAAGAATTATTTCCAAGCTTGAACACATGCTATGTAAGACCAACATCTGAATTTAAACTCTCATAAAATGCCAACTCATACTAATTCTTAGCCAAATAGTTACCAGACAACTTAAAACCTTAGCACTCGCAGCAAAAGATTCCTGCATTAAAGTTTAGAATCCCAGAAATGACACATTGCTTTTTCAATCAACTCCAACCACTGGAAAGCATCACAATGTTACATAGAGCTTCTCTTTTTTAAGTAATTCATATGCTGAAAACAGTCATCTATGCAAGCACTTGCAACTACATAACCAAGGAGCAAAAACTTGAACCATAATGAAAAATAACAGAGTGTGGAAGGATATTCTCTGCGCCATCCCTTTTCATTGGCCCGATCAATAAGGTTTTGCAATAATGCAAGTTCTCTAGCAATCCACTGCAACCCAAGTAATACCAAAGTTCAGGTAAGTGTTACAATGAGCATAAAAAGATCTGTGAAACTGAATTCAATGATAGAAACCTAAAGCCATCCTAGAGAAACTAGAAATTTCAGGCAAAGAACCAAATAAAATTTAAAAGGTGTGTCAATATTCATAAGATAGGAGATGACTCTACAGGTTAAGCATTTCTCACTGGATTGAGTGACTTCTCCTACTGACTAACATGCTTCATGACAGAAATTATTAGTACTTAAACCTTGAGGAGAACAATAGCAAAAGATAGAGAAAATGCAATAATTTCAATACTTCTACTCACATGTTTCATTATATCCTGGTGCAACATTCTAGCCTTTCCCTCAAGCTCCACCTATAAAGGAAGCCAAAGTTCCAGCTAACAGTTGGTGCAAGAGAAGACAATTTCTTTGTAAGAAAGTAGAGAGCAAAAAGGAAGAAGAAAAATACAAAAGTGCAGCAAGCAGATTAGCCAAGGGAATTTATGCCACAGATATTGGTGGCAAAAAGAAAGAATGACTCTTCAAACATCTTACATGAGTGCAAGAAGCAGCACATCTTATAGAAAGAACAATAAAAGGAACCACTCCATACACTGCTCAAACAGGAATAGGAAACATGAAACTTTCAAGAAAAATTGTCCACTTCATGTTCATTCCTCAGAAAGACTAGAGATCATCTAGCCAAATTATGAGAGAGAGAGAGGATCACAGATAAGGTTCACAACTAGGGAAATTAGGGTGCAACATTTAGAATTTTTTTTTATGATTTCCAGATTTTGGCTGCAGGAGATAAAGGAGCAACTCAAGCTCTCAATCCATCCATCTCTGATGTCAATTGCGCCTCATTTGTCAAAAGATCTCTCAATTTGAGATCCGGAAGTTAATCATCCTTCAGATAAGATAGTCTCTTTCATAAGTATTCCATCAGAGACAATTCAGTATATGGCTCATGTTTTCCATCTGGTACTTAACAAACTTGTTAGGATTTACAGTGATTATTATAGGAAGGGCAAGGCAATTGTCTGGAAAGAAGGCACTGCTCTACAAGCATGCCATAAAAAAGGACAATCCAGCTAGATCCACCAAAATATCAGCCTGTGCTGGCACCACAAGATCAGCCTATTGATAGGAGTAATTCCAACAAAAGAGACATCTATTGTTTAGCCAACAAAAGTCCCCAGTCGTGAGTAAAGGCAAGTCTTTCGGTAGGTTTCAAGCATATAAATGTCTGATTGATATAGTTAATTTGTGGAATCAAAATATAACTTCAAAGTCTAAACTTGCCTAACCATTGCAGGGATACATATTACTACTCCTCATCCGTAATTCTGTCTTTAAGCCAGTATAAACAGACCCATTTCTGTTTATCAATTATGAATTTCTTAATTATAAAATAAATTTATTAACAAAAGAAAAAAGAAAAAAAGAAACAGTAACTTCTTTTCTTCAAATTTCCTAATTTAATGGTAGGAAACTGCTCAATTTCACTTTTCCTGCATCATATAATAGATACTTGCCTTCCTTTAGACCATACAGTTGCTCTCCCAACGTCAGCAAATAATTTTTCACAAGTTGGAGTTAATTAGAAGTGGTTCTACAGATGGTAGCACTGAAGAGATCTCTACTTCCCGATCAATCAAAGGTATTGAAAATCTTTCACAGAGAAGACTAAAAATGCATGGGCAACATAAGAAATGTTTAGCAAGGATTAGACAGTGTAAGGCCACAAGGAATGAGAAATAAGCAACATAGATTGATTGACCAGGGAAAGCTGGAACAAGAATCTAGTGCAATTTAACCATTTTATGTGCTAAAATGAAGGTTGAGCTAAAATGGAGTAAGATGTCAATTGTGTTCAAGACAAAGAAAAGCTAAACTTCAATTCAACCCAAGAAGCCATGTAAGGTTTGGCCATATTTGAACTTGGTCCAGATTGCCAGCGATCAGTATAAGAATTTGATAAATTTTTTAGTTACTTGAACAGCCAATATCTCTAACACATATCCTTGAAGGCATACAGGTCTATATAATTCAAGAAAAGCACTTTAATACTGTTAGGCAAATCACTTCAGATATATCCTTTAGGGCATATGACTTGGTTCAAAGGTGTACATAATGCAAGAAAAGCACTTCAATACAGTTAGGCAAAACAATTTTTGTGAAAGGAATGAACTCTGGAAGCAAAAACAGGAATAATGAGACATGCTCAAGACTTAGAACAAGAAATAACTCTTAAACACAAAGTAACCTCAGTCTTACCCAGCTTACTCAGCTAGGCTGTGAACAAAGAAAACCATTACATCCATACCGTTGTGTCTAACCACAATCAATAAAGTTGAGTCATATCCAGCACAGTAAGTTTGAAGAAAAATCCATGATCACATTGGCAAAAGATATATAATATATAATATGTTGCATCTGTTTGCTGGAATTCATCCCAGCATCTAGCATTATTTCTGAGGGAGTAGTCCATTTCTGAATAAAGTAAGATATCTGATACAAAGAAGCTCTTGATACAGGGATTGGAAAATTGAAGCTGGAAGTGGTTCTGGCTAGATAATTTATTTATACTTCCAAAAAAATCCAGAATTATGAATCCAAGGAATACCCTTTATCTCTTGAAACAATTTAATCATGTCAATATATACATAAAAAAAAATTATATATATATATATAGATAGATATATATATAGATATATATATATATATATATATATATATATATATATATAAAATGTACAAGTCTTACAAAAGTAGGCCTTTTAAGCAAACCAGCTTTGACTCTTTCACACAAATCCTCGCACTCTGCCTGCAACCAACATGGCAAAGATGACACACATGATAAAAAATCAACCAAAGTATGCGTTCCATTAGAATAAGTCACATGGTGTAGGACCACAAGAGATTTTCTAAAACCAAGTTCAACAACTCGAGGCTTTTAGTTCCATTAAAATTGGACTCAACAAACTTGCATGAGGAATGTTTCAGAAATCAAAAAGACCTGATTTATTGTGATAACAATGATCATAAGGAACCAAAAGGCCTTCTTCAAAGCAATAATCAGGCAGATAACAAAAGCTATGACCATATATCCATTTTACACAACTTTTCCAGCCTGCTCTAGTTCATCCAGGTTAGTTTTACAAAAATTGGTAATTTTTCCCAGCTATAAGAAAAGAGGGGAAGAGGAAGGCATACAGAGATGTTTTTCTATGAGAAAAAAATGAGTTAGTATAGGCACTAAATAATGCAGTCTTTCATGCTCCTTTACCTCATCTACAAAGACCTTGAGATCCTGAAGTGGCCTTCCAATTCAAGACAATGAGTGATAACTAAGTCTAATTAGTCCAAAATAGTTTCTTACCTTCTATTATAGAAAATCTCATTCCATTTACAACAATTTGTGTCATCTTCAGGGTACAATAACAATTCACTGATGAAGTTCTTAATTTTGACTCTCCATTTCCATATCTAGTTTGCCAGATGAACATAAAGACTGAAGTATTAAGATCATCTCCTTCTAGACATGCTGAGTTTCAAGTTTTATTCCCACCAAAAATGATAATAGATAAAGCAAAAGATACAGAACAAGGACCTTCCCCCTAAGGAATGATACCAAACTCCAATGACAACAGATGAAAAATCATATCATTGGAGGAAAAGGAGAAATATCATTACTTGAATCCCGATAGTATTACCTAAGATGCTGCTATTCAGATTGGGACCAGTGTGCTTTGGAGTAAATTGAATCGTTCCCTTATTAACTTTTTCCAAGTCAATACTTCATGCGTTTCAATATGTGCAATTACAGCGAATTGTTCAATTAACAAATTTTTAACGTCAACCTAATTGTGAATTAATGGTCTGCAATAAAAGAAAGCTAAATTTCTAACAAATGAAATAAGAAAAAGACATATAGAAAAGGAGCTATCTACGAAACTTCCTCCAAACTCAAATAAGTGTAGTGTCATGACTCATGACTATAAATAAAAGTCAGTGGAAGCAAACATATTCTACATATCCTGCAACCAATACCAAATTTTTTATAAGTCCTTAGGCGGTAGGCCATATGTTTGTCATTTGACAAAGAAAGAGAGAAGTTAGCATGGAAGGCAACTGATTTTTTTATTCATTTATTTATTTTATTTTTTTGGGTTTCACTTGCAGCTGTGCGAAAGGCTGAAGCTGATGAATGACTGAAATATTTAAAATGATCTTAAACCATACAAGTGCATCTCAATGAACACAATGTTACCTCCGAGAAGTTATCGTCAGACAACAGTCCAATTGGAATTTCATTTGTACAATTTGAAAGTTGAAGTTGAACTTCTTCACCATCATTACATGCTTCAGGAATCATCCTTACACCTGTAGAGAAGGACTCAGTGTCATAAAGAACCAGTCCATAGCATAATGATTGTTATCAAGTGCCATTTTCAAAGTCCTTGAAATAATGTCAGTGAAGAAAAATAATAAAAAATTAAACTTGGGCAGTAGAAAAAGGCATACAATGCCATATTCAATAAATTATACTTCCCCTGTCCTAACATTAGTCATGTTTCAGCCTTGCAGGAACCAAACATATTAAGGAGATGTAATGATTGTATTTGGATGAGGTGGATATGTATGAATTTACAATATAGCCGTCAAGCTTAAATTTAAAAAGTGTATTGGTATTGGTGAAAAGTTATTTTTCAAATGGAATTATGTGAAGTGTGACTCTTGTTTTGGGGAAATGCGAATGTGGAAAGGAGACAAGAACAACGGGAGAGAGAGAGTAGTATTCATGGGATGGATGGTCACAAATTTAGAAACCATCAGCCCTTTCAATTCTCCCTACTGAAAATATTTCATGGAATAAGCCCTAGATCACAGATTGCATGTGATGAATGGTGTCCTCAGTCAATGATAAACATGAATAATTGAATTTGCACTACTCATTCATTAAATAGCAAAATCAATATAAACATGGGGAAAACAAACTTACAAGACACAATTTCATGAAAAGGATAATTTTTCCTATATTGATATATTAATAAAAGAAAACACAGGACCTCCACATCATTATAATAAACAATATATTTTTTAGAACCTTAAAATGCAAAGAGTTAACTGACTGGTTCACATTTGTTCTCACAGGTAACATAGTGATGGAGATAAATCGCAAAAAGTTACTAAAGTCTACAAGAAGAGGTGTAAAGAAAATTCTACAGCCCAAACCTTAATTTGGCATACTTTCGAAGATAGGGATCCAATTTGGAATCTTGGTTCAGTTATAGGAGTTACCTTAATTAAGTTAAGTTATTTAGATGTTTTTAGTAAATCCTATTGGGTTTTTGTTTTGTTAAATTTTAGTTTTGGAAAGTTGAGTCTAGTTAGGTAAAGTATTTCTTCAAGTCTAATTAAGGAGCTAAATCCTATTGAGGATTGGATTTAAACTCATAGAAATCCTAATCTCAATCTTACTATAAATTAGAAATCCCAATGTAAATTGTATTTAGTTTTGTAGTCTATAAATAATGTACCTCTTCAAGAGGAGAATTTCATAGTTGGAGTTCAATAAAATTTCTGCAAGGCAATTTGTCTTAGTCATAGGTTGTGTGATACAACTTTGCCTTAGGTATGATACCTAAAGGTCCCTAGGAGTGACTCCGAGGGGTTCTAGGAGTGATTCCTAGAGATTAATCTCATTTTACACAGACCCATGCTTGTGCTGCATCACACAGCTTCCCTCTTATTCTAAGCTTGCATTCCATCTCATTTCTTACACAGACCAAAACTGGGAAAATACAAATCTATTATCTGCCAATGATTCAAATCAATAACAACAACTAACCCTTTATTCCAATATTTGAGATCGGATATATAGATCATATCTAGCCATTGCTTTCTATTAAAGCATATATTTTCGTTTAAGTTTGGATAATTCATGTCGTCTTTAATAGTTTCTCCTTTTAGTTTAAGTTAATAATTCTCTAGTTTCTAGACACCATACTAGAGCATCTAAAGGTCTACTACGCACATGTCCAAACCACCTTAAATGTGTTTCCCTCATTTTCTCATCTATCAGGGCTACTCCTACTTTCTTTCTTATACATTCATTACTTATTCTATCTAGTCTAATACATCCATACATTCATCTTAACATTCTCATTTCTGCTACTCTCATTTTCTGTTCATGTTCATAGCTAGTGCCCAACACTTTAATCCATAAAGCATCGTTAGTTTATGACTATTTTATAAAATTTTCCTTTCAATTTCAGCAATAGAAGATGCACTTCTCCATTTATTCCATCTTGCATGAATTCTATGTGCAATGTTTTTATCAATTCCTCCATTTTCTTGATTATAGTTTTTTTTTTTAAAAAGGAATCATTATAATAAATTTTTAAAAAATCAATGCCTTATATCTATGTGCAGTGGATTTGAAGATAATGATCACTACAGAATTGCAACAAAATAATTGCACACAGACAAATAAACTGACCTATAACTTGATCCAGCTGGTGAGAGTTTTTTTGTAGGTAATCATAGGGGTCAGATTTGATCCTCACAAAGCTACCAATTACTTTATCTTTGAAATTTTCTGGGGCCTTTAAAAGATCCTGCACTAGAGTCCTTCTTAGATACAAAAGCTTAATATTTTCAGGACACACAGCAGCGAAAGAGCTTCTTAGAATTTCAGAAACTTTTTTCTTCTGGGAAGATGCCTTCTGTTCTAAATTGGAAGATTTTGTTTGCAAATTGGAAGCACCATAATCCTGCTTTTCTGAACTGTACTGAGAATCATCCTCTGAACTGTTGCAGTTTTCAGCAAAATGAGCCTCCAGCAGATCAAAAATTTTTATTCGGGGCACTGATTTTTTTCCAAAAAGAGAAAGAAGCCATTCATCACAAATAATTTTCCTCTTCTTTAGCGGATTAGCTAGGTTTTTAGCATTGACATATTCATTAACAATGGCAGTCACCTCATACCGATTGAGCTGCTTGCTTGTATCCTTTCCAATTGATTCAAGAAACTCAATTAGAGGCTTTGAACCCCATGTGATAAACTCTAATTTTCTCGGTCTGACATGTCTTTTCCTTTTCATTGGGAGGCAAAATTGCTCACTGGATTCCTCCACCCAAAAAGATGAATCATCTTTCATCTCTTACAATGGAGGAAACAAAAAACAGAGGGACGGAAAATAAGAGGAAGAAGAAGACCAAAGTTTAGAACTCTGTCAAACCTTGACCAACTCCAACTTTCTGTCACTTCCAAGTGCTGTAATGTAATCTGGATAAAAGGACTCCGAAATTAATAAACATTCAATGCAGATTAGCCTTTTAGACCCTCAAATACACAAGTTACATGGTGATGATACTTTTGCTTTTGACAACCAAGAGAAGTCACATGGCCACTATTAAACCAAACTAATGAGCAACCACCAACACTGCAGCTTCAAATTCATTTCCTTACAAGGGTAACAACACTCTCCAAGAATGCCGTACAAAACAACATTAAGATTGCATTTATCTTTTAAGGACAGAGTCAGAAACAGAGGAAGAATCCACACATATGAAATGATGTAATGATATACAACTTGAGACCAAGAGCCATTTTCCATGCAGAAAACAAAAAACATATTGACAATAATCTGTAAAAGATATTAAGATCTCACTTTATCAAGGACAAATTAAGATTTCAACTTCAATGAAAATTCAAGACAATTTTCCAATTAATTGATAAGACATAAACATAACACCTGAAAGTTATGCAACTTAATACAAGGGCGAACAATGAGTTGACCATAGCTCACCCTCCAAAGAAATTAAACAGTTGTAAGAGATAAAAATGCAGCGTCATGTACAAGTAAAAATCTCTTCCACTTGAGTATTTACTGTTATTCCTCAAATGAAATGTTGGTACTGAAGTAAACTCGACTGGAACCATAATAAAAACCAAAGAAATATTATCTTCATTATTAAAAAAAAAAAAATACAAACACCCAACAATTTCAAAAAGCAAATTAGTGCAATTCCTCCAAATTTCAATAGTTTCCAAATAGTAAACAAAAACCCTGTAACAAGTACGAATTATAACCACAATTCAAACTGAAGAACATGCATGCAACAAATGCTTGTATAATTCTATAATTTGTAGAAAAATTAAACACAGAAAATTGTAACTTCGCAGCAATATCTCACAACAAAATTCAAGCGTGAAAACCTGAAACGAAAATTTACCACTCAATATTAAACAAGCCCACCAACAAAGATATGGCAAAATAAAAAGGGACTCCAAACTTACCCAATTAAACAAATTTCGTCAAATCAAGAAAAGGGTTTGCATTTCATATCCAAAACAACCAGAACTTTGGGAAGTGAGCAATTCTAGAGAGTCATAACCAACACAAGGAATTGTAGAATTGTTTTTTCACTTTCAACGAATAAAATGATGTCAATCGGTCGTTCAGTTTCAAAAGGGCTGTTCTTTGTCCAAATATGAGGCTTTTATCATGATCGAGGAGAGGGGGGAAAAAGAAGTGTACAAAAGTGTGGCAGAAATAGAGAAATGAATAGGAAGCGGCGGTTATGAGGTTAAGACGGTGGGGGGGGGGGGGGGGGACCGACGCCGGAGTTACTGGCCAGGTTACTGTACTGCTACAATTGCTGTTTGCGGACTTTAAGGAAGCTAGTAACGTATAAATCTTTTTTTTCTAATCATTTTTTTTGTTTGTTTTTTTTTTTCCCCTTATCGTAGTGATATATCCACTTAACCAATTATACTTTGAAATATTTAACTAATCCTCTAGGGTCACACTATACTTTGAAATATATAACTAATCCTCTAGGTCACATAAGGCAGCCCGTCCCAAGATTGTCCAGCAACTTTACTCGATCTCTATTTCTCACACAAACTTAACTTATCTTACTTGAAAAGTACCACTTAACCAACTAGTTATGAACTTGCGCCGCACACTCTGCGGGATGGGACTAATCCTCTTGAGTCGGGCAAAGCAGCCTGAACCAAGGTTACCTAACAACTTTATTCGATTTTGATTCTTAGTCATCCTTTCGACAAATTTATCTTACTTGGAAAGTACCACTTAACCAAGTTTGGGACTTTTTCTTTCTTGAGTTGAGAGATATGGATTTGAAATATTTCCTCCGTCCCATTACTAATTTTTCCTATAAATTTATTAATTCTAGGAACATTTTAAATTTTAAAATTTGAGGTAAAGTAATGACTTTTTTCAACAAAAATTAATTAGAAGGAATAATTAGGTAAAAACTAAATGCAATTCATCACGTGACAATTAATATTTGAAAGTAATAAAACTTATGCTACTTAATCTTTCAAACAAAAATATACGTTTTAACAGGCCCTCTCCTTTCAAAAAAGAGTTCACTTTATATAAAACATTATACATTTAATGTACTTTTCAATTCATAATTTTTTTACTAGGTCATATATAATCATTATTAATAAAAATAATATACGAATTGACTCCAAAAATAAACTTTTTTTTTTTACAGAAAAAGAAAAAGAAGTTTTGAAAGTAATCTATTTTGTTTGGACAGAAACAAAATAACCGAAACTACGATGGGCTATTTTCTTGTTTTAGCATATGCATCATTTGTATGTCTATTTTATCTCTTGTATTCAAAGGCAGAAGGAGGTGCATCTTTTATTCTAACCCATACTAACAATTAATTTAATACAATAGATAAAAATCGAAGTATTGCTTTTCCTCTATAGGAGCCCCTCTCAATTGATTTTTTTTAAAAAAAAAATTAATATTTCAATCAATTACATTATCATAAAATTTATTTTAATTTTAAATTAATTTAATAAAAGAATTAGATCATTCAAAATAAATAGGGAAATTTGCATATATAGGTTGTGGTTGACTGCTGACTTTGCAAATAAAGACTCTTTTTTTTCTCGCAAACATAACACTTTAGGGTTGAACAGCACCAACATACCTCATCTTCTTCTCAAACATAAAGACACAACACTTCATCTTCATCTTCATCTTCATCGATTCAAGAAAATTTTGCTCACATCCCATTATTTGCACTTCTTATTATTCTCACACCCCATTGGATCATCATCTTCAAATTAGAAAAATCTGCGGGAGATATTAGTTGATATTTACAAGTTGAAGTTGATATTTGTGAACTTCAACGAAACTAGTCGAGCCCTAAGTCGAGTATAGGTCGAGCAAAACATTAGGTTGAATACAAGATCGAGTTTAAGGTCGAACAATAAGTCTGAGTAGTAATTGGTTGAATATTAGATCGAACTCGACCTAATACTCGACCTACTATTAGGTCGAGTTAAATTTAAAAAAAAAAAAGAAAAAAATTGAATTTTTTTAAAAAAGTTTTAGAAATCAAGCTCGACCTATTTGCTCGATTAAATTTAAAAAAATTAAAATTTTTTTTAAAAAAAAATTTATTTTTTTAATTTAGGTCGAGCATTAGGTCGAGCATGGGTCGAGCTTGATTTTTAAAAAAATTCAATTTTTTCTTTAAAATTTAGGTGAGCATTAGGTCGAGCATGAGGTCGAGCACTGACTTGACCTTAAAACTTTTTTTTAAAAAAATCAATTTTTCTTTAAAATTTAGGTCGAGCATTAGTCGAGCATGGGGTCGAGCTTGACCCTAAAACTTTTCTAAAAAAAATTCAACTTTTCTTTTTTTTTTTTTTTAAATTTAACTCGACTTAGTCGACCTAGTAGTAGGCTCGATCTAATATTCAACCAATTACTACTCACTTATTGTTCGACCTTAAACTCGATCTTGTATTCAACCTAATGTTTTGCTCGACCTATACTCGACTTAGGGCTCGACTAGTTTCAGTTCACAAACCAGTTGAAATTTCACTAATATCTCCCAGCTCAACTTGTGTAAATTTCAACTATAATATTCCTCACAAGATGATACAATGGGGTGTGAGAATAATAAGAAGTGCAAATAATGGGATGTGAGAGCAAATTTTCTTGAATCGATGAAGATGAAGATGAAGATGAAGTGTTGTGTCTTTATGTTTCAGAAGAGAAGACGAGGGTATGTTGGTCTTTGTTCAACCCTAAAGTGTTATGTTTGCAAGGAAAAAAAGGAGGGTGATATATTTGCAAAGTCAACGGTCAACCCTGCTATATATGCAAATTTCCCAAATAAATATAACTTATAGTATTTTAAAACACATAATTATTTTTTGTAAAATATTTAAAATAAATATAACTTATAGTATTTTATAACTTATATTTATTTTAAGTCTCTGATTATTTTTCTAAAATTAAAAACACATAATTCTTCTAAAAAATATAAAATCAATATTTTAAAAATTATAAGCACATAATTTTTCTAAATTTAAAAATAATAGGAGACTCCCTGTGCCTCGCACAAGGCACGTAAAACTACTTATTCCTTTTCTCTCAAAAAAAAATTAATTCTATTTTTTTTTTATTCTAAAAACAAAAGTCCAATTTTGTATAAAATTCTTGTATTATCGTTATTAATAATGACAATGTTTAACCCAAATTAAAAGTAAGAATAAAAAATAAAAATTTATGAATTAAATTGTGAACTAAGTGTGTTATGTCTTATAATTTAAACAAAAAAAGTTATACAAAATTAAAAGTAAACTCCTTTTTTGGAAAGAATTATTACAAAACAAAGAGTAAGTATTACTTTTTGGAGTCGAGTTTTTATCAAGTTGCAAGTTGTTCTTTAGTATAAGGGTAATTTTTTGAAGTTTTAAAACTATTTCTTAAAAAATTTATAAGTTTTAATTTGCTTAAAAAATTTTATATTGTTTTCATTATTTTAACATGAAAATTATTATTAGTCATTAAATTTTACCTTCCAATTCAATCAATGGTTAAAATCTAAATTTAATCAAATTATATTTTGTCATGCCTGAGGATTGTCCTTTTCAAGTTATGTATCACACAAATTTTGTGACCCACATATAATTCATATATATATATATATATATATATATATATATATATATATATATATATATTCTTGAAAAAATTATTTTTTTATACTAAAACATTTTGCTAGTATATATTAAAAAATATTACCCAACAATAAGTATTAAAAATAACTTAACTTGATTTTCATTTATCATTCTATATACATTTAGCTAAAAATATAAATTATAATTCAAAACATTATTCAAAAATATGTTAATGTATAATTATCTAAGTAAATTATGAGTATGATCATGCATAATTAGTATATATATATCTATAGGGTAAAAAATCATACTCAACATTTACATATTCTTATTCAAATATTTTATGACTATTTAGCTTAGTTATTTATTAAACTAAGTATACTATTTTTAAAATTAATTTACATAGCAATAATACATAAATGGACATATGTATCCAAAATTGTTATATGTCTCAATTTCAATATTTAAGTATCAGTTGAAAAATTAATCAAATTAACTTTACAATTAGTATTCAAAGTTGCATATATTAAACAAATTTTATTACTAGAACTGTTTTCAAAAGTAGAAAAACATGATACTTTAATAACAAAATAATTATATCAAAACAAATAATTTTAAATTAATAAAATAACTTTATAGTTCAAAAAGTAAAACAAAGTTAGTTGAAACTACTAATTATTTATTTAAAAAACTCACAAAACTATTCTTAAAAAATAAATAATTACTAAATTTTAAATTATTCTAAGGTGTGAGGTTAAAAAAGTAGTACATGAAAAGGAAGAATGAAATTTAAATCTTTTGTCACTAGATTATGAATACATTTCAGGTTGTAAGTGGATTTTTTTTTTTTTTTGACCTTTAACACTTTATCCTCCACTTCCCTCTTTTAAGTTATACCCACATAAATATTATAGTGTGGTATACACATAATTATATTTTATACCTTTTTATAATTATTATGTCTCAACAATTAATATTTAATACCTCTTTCATCAAAAAAATTAATTAATTGTTGTTTTTATGTTCACTTGACTATTTTATCCTTAATATCTTCTATGCTTTAAAAGGGAGACTTTTATGGTAACTTACTGTCTATTTTATGCATGGGGATTTATTTATTCTTTTATTCATCTTGAGTTTTACTATTCATTTTTTACTATTCATTTTACTATTCACTTTACTATTCACCATATATCCTACCCTTAATTGGTATCAGAGCCCCTAATTAGTATCAGAGCCATACTATTTATCTGTTTTAAGTGTTCATATTGCATTAATTTAAATCAAGTTTAAGTGTTTAAGAAAACATTAATTTAAGATTTTATATTTGATTTATATTTAAGATAGATTTGTTAAGAGGTTTGGTAAGGTCGTAAGACCATTGATAAGCCCTGAGTTGTGGTGTTCCAGGCAGGTTGTTACCTTTGTTCCCCGATCTTAGATTGAAGTCAAGTATAGAGGGTTAGATTATGTTATAATAAACATGACTGCAAAATTTACAAAAATGTTTATGAATACTCAACATAGAAATAGTAACACTGACATAGTGCAGAGTCAAGAAATTCATATGCTATTAGATTATTCAAATTGGTCTATTTCAAAACAAAGTATAGAGTCTATATACAATATAGGTTCTTTAGATTTCAAAACTGCATTTTCAATTAAAATTCATGAAAAAACTATTTCATTACAAGAAGAATTCCAAACTATTTCTTTATTAAATAAAGTTTTAATAAGAAAGTATATAGAAAAATGTTATAGATATATTCATTATGGTATGATTCAAGTAGCAATTAAACCATTAGTACATATAGGAGTAGATGCTCCTATCTATTTGGCATTAATAGATAAAAGATTAAAAATATATAAAACTTCTTTATTAAGTATGATTCAAACTAACGTTTCCAATGGTCCAATATATTTTAATTGTTGTCCAAACTTTTCTATTGATTTAACAAATCCATTAATATTAGATTCATTAATTTTAGATATTCAATTACAAGGCGATGAATTTGAACAATTTCGTACAAATTTTGCTGTAATTTATAGAGTTTATTTTAGATTAATGAAATTTCAAATAAATACTAGATTTAACATGGTACCTACTTCAAAAGAAACTGTTTTATTACTTGTAAAAGGTGAGAATCTAACAGTTTTTATTCCTAAAAGATTAAAATGGAATGAAATTATAATTTCTGAGCAATTCGAAATTCAAAATGCTCAACCTTCTAGAAATATAATTAGAAAAGAAATTGATAATATTATAGAAAAAGAAGATGGAACAATTTTATTAAAATTTAATTCATTTAGAGAAGGAACCAGTTCTTCAAGAAATTTTAATTTCTCTAGAAGATCGTTTTCTGAACAATCACCATCAATAATATCAGAAGGCCCTTCAAAGTATGTTTTCAAATCACCTATTCTTGAAAGTTTTAGTTCACCACCTATGTCACCTACAATGTCATAAATGGGAATTAATGTTATTGCTTTTGAAAGGAAAGAATTTCAAATAGATTTTGAATATTTAAATGAGATTTTTATGAATGAAAATAATGATAAGAAAAATTGGATTTTATCATTACATCAAATTATTCAAGAAAAATTAAAAGACGTATGGATTCTATATATGAAAAATATGAGATGTGATATTCCATTATTATCATGGTTAGAATATTGGTTTTCAAGAAATGAAGGTATTTACAATGTTTTTAAAGAAAATTATATTAATGTTCAAACTAATTTATATAGAAAATGGAAAATTAATGATAATCAAGTGATAATCAAACTAATTTATTTTTTGGTTTGTGGGTTTGGGTTTGGATTGGAATTGATTAAACCCATAGAGGAGGGTTTTGTTGAAACCCATGGGAGGATGTGGGTTTAGGTGAGAATGGATTGGAATTGATTAATGAGTTTCACACTTTTAATTAATGTATAATTAATATTAATTAATTTATAAATAATTAATTGATAATATTAATTAATATATAATTGATTAATTAATTACTTAAAATTAATTTAATCAATAATATTTTTATTAATAATTAATTAATTGAGATTAATTTAATTAATCATTCATTTACTTAATATTAAAATTTAATATTAAAATGAATAGTAAATTAAATCTTCTTCTAATTCATGAGAAACACTTCTTGTTTTGAAATGAGGACTAGCTATTTCATTTGGAAATTTAGGAGTTTCCTTAGGAATTGAATCTATCTTAGTAGACAAATGTTCTACTTGATTAGCTATAGTATGTAATATCTAATTTGAATAATTATTTTGTTGATAAACTTTTTTAATATCATCAAATACAATATTTGAATTTCCATCTTCTCTACCTATCTTAAAAGGACTAGCTTCTATTTCCTGTTGGTTAACTTGAATTTTTATAGGTTGTAAGGGTGGATGGATTGAAGTAATAACTTGACTATCATTAATTTTCCATTTTTTATACAAATTAGTTTGAACATTAATATAACTTTCTTTGAAAATATTGGAAATGCCTTCATTTCATGAAAACCAATATTCTAACCAAGAAAGTAAAAGAATATTACATTTCATCTTTTTCATATAAGAAATTCATTCTTCTTTTAATTTTTCTTGAATAATTTCATTTAATGCTAAAAACCAAAATTTCGTTTTACTATTTTCTTTTTCAAAAATCTCATTTAAATATTCAAAATCTATTTGAAACTCTTTGTTTTCAAAAGTAATAACATTAATTCCCATTTGTGACCTTGTGGGTGACATAGGGGGTGAAATGACTATTTCTAGAATAGGAGATTTGAAAACATACTTTGAAGGGTTTTTTGATACTATCGATGGTGATGGTTCAGAAAATGATCTTCTAGGTAAATTAAAATTATTTGAAGAACTTGTTCCTTCTCTGAATGAATTGAATTTTAATAAAATTGTTCCATCTTCTTTTTCTATAATATTATGAATTTCTCTTCTAATTATATTTCTAGAAGGTTGAGCATTTTGAATTTCAAATTGTTCAGGAATTGTAATTTCATTCCATTTTAATCTTTTAGAAATAAAAACTGTTGGATTATCAGCTTCTACATGTAATAAAACTGTTTCTTCTTTTGAAGTCGGTAACATGTTGAATCTAGTATTTAATTGAGAATTCATTAATCTGAAATAAACTCTTTAAATAATAGCAAAATTTTTACAAAATTGTTCAAATTCATCACCTTGTAAATGGGTATCTAATACTAATGAATCTAGTATTAATGGATCTGTTAAGTCAACAAAAAAGTTTGGACAACAATTGAAATATATTGGACCATTACAAACATTAGTTTGAATCATACTTAATAAAGAAGTTTTGTATCTTTTTAATCTTTTATCTCTTAATGCTAAATAAATTGGAGCATCTACGCCTATGTGTACTAACGGTTTAATTGCTACTTGAATCATACTATAATGAATATATCTATATCCTTTGTCTATATATTTTTTAATTGAAACTTTGTTTAATAAAGGAATTGTTTGAAATTCTTCTTGTAAAAAAATTGTTTCTTCATGAGTTTTAATTGAAAAAGCAGTTTTGAAATCAAAAGAACCTATCTTATATATGGATTCTATACTTTGTTCTGTTATAGACCAATTTGAATAATCTAAAAGTATATGCACCTCCTGACTCTGCACGACGTCAGAGTTACCGTTTCTATCTTGAGTATTTAAAAATATTTTTCTAAATCTCGCTGCCATATTTAATTCAACATAATCTAATCGTTTACTCTTGACGTCAGGTTAAGATCGGGAAACACAGGGAGCACCCTGCTTGGAACACCTCACACTTGGGCTTACCAACAGACTTACTAGGCTCATTCAACACACAAGCTCTCAACCGAAGAACAGACTTCTTACAATCTTTTCAGATTAGAATTCCATCTTTCATTCCAACCCTCTTTGTAATTTTAAACCCCTAGTTTCAAAAGTTTAAAGTTTTTTAGGTTTTATTTCAAGGATCTTTTCTGCATTCAGATTTCAATTTCAAACTTAATAAAGTAAGTGTTCAATTCATCTTGATTTACTGATCATTTTAAGTACCATATTCAATATTTTTACTATTCACATTTACTATTCATAATTACTATTCACGCTGTTACTGTTCATCATTACTATTCATTTTTACTGTTCACTCATTTTTAAAATTCATAATCACTGTAGCTTAATCAATATATGACACCGGTCCTGCCCCCTATACCGGTGTCATATATGATTAAGCTACAGTGATTATGAGTTTTAAAAATGAGTGAACAGTAAAAATGAATTATAATGACGTGAATAGTAATGATAAATAGTAATTTTATGAATAGTAACAGCATAAATAGTAATTATGAATAGTAAATGTGAATAGTAAAAATATTGAATATGGTACTTAAAATGATCAGTAGATCGAGATGAATTGAACACTTACTTTATTAAGCTTTGAAATTGAAATCCGAATACAGAAAAGATCCTTGAAATAAAACCTGAAAAACTTTAAACTTTTGAAACTAGAGGTTTAAAATTACAAAGAGGGCTGGAATGATTTTGGATACAAAGATGGAATTCTAATCTAAAGAGATTGTAAGAAGTTTGTTCTTCGGTTGAGAGCTTGTGTGTTGTGTGTCTCTTCGATGCTTGAATCTGCTGAATTTATAGAAGTTTTCTTGTCCATCATTTTCCTAGGCTTTTTGACTTTTGAAAGGCTAAAGCTTAGGTTTGATGACTTTTGTATATAGCCTTTTGGCATTTTGGTCTTTGTTGAAGACTTTTGGACTCCTGGGTTGAATGACCTCCGTAGTATGCTTTGCATTTTGTCTTGATTTTGACTTGTGTGTCAAGACTTGACTTGCTTTGAAATCTTGCTTTTTGCTTTGTTGAATCCTTCATCTATCTTGTTCATATCCTTCGTTTGTCTTGTTCATAATGATGAATCCTTATCCACTTCCGGCTTTTTGAATGAAGACAAGTGGTTGTAGACTTTTGATGCTGATCTTATCTTCTTTTTGAAAAGTTGTTTGTAATTATATGCCGACATAGGACCTACTCTTCTTTTTGGAAAGCAGAGTTTTCTGACTGTCCCCACTTCATGTGTTTGAATAGCTTTAATCATCACTTTAGCTAGTTCAAAGATTTTGTTAAGTAATTTAAGAAGTCCTACTTTGTCAGATTTTAGATGGTATAAAGACGTATTTTAAACTCAAGTATTAAAATGAACTTATGCTAATTCTCCTTTTTGGAAAGAAAAATTCATAACAGGGTTACCTACATTATTTTCACAAAGAATAATATCTAAATTACAAAAAGAGGTAGGAAATGATTATATAGATTTCAATACAATATCTTTTGGTCAATTATTACATTTATTTAAAAAAAAGGATTAGAATTGTGTATATAATTAAAAATTCAAAATAAATATGGTAGAGAAAAACAAGTGGTTGGTAACTTTTGTAAAGCATTTGGTATTAAAGGAATTAAAGCCCCTTCAGTTCAACATAGAAAGCTAGCAAAATATAAAAGACATTCAAAGTTTAAAAAATATAAAAATTCAGACAATAATCAATATTACAAAATATATAAAAAGAAAAAATATAGAGGTAATAATAATAATAATAATTCAATAACTTATTGGAAATGTAGTCATTTTGGTCACAAAGCTAACCAATGTAAAATGAAGAAAAGAATAAATGAAATATTTTAAGAAGAAGAATTAAAGAATAAAATGATAGCTTTATTAATATCAGAAAGTGATATAGATGATGCAAATATTAGGGATGATATTAATGCAGATTCTAGATCAGAAAGTATAGAAAATTGCAAATATATTAATGTAATTTCAAGAAATAATAAAGAAGTATTATTTGAAATGATAGAAATAATCAAGTTAATACACTACTCTTTTTTGGAAAAAAACAAAAGAAATGATAGAAAAAATAGTGATAAAGAATGTAGAAAAGAATATTTGAAAATTTTAAGGGATTTAATATTAGAAGAAGAAAAACCTAAAAAATTTGAAGAACCATTTAGTATTTCAAAATTATTAGATAAATATCTAAATGAATGATTATTAGGTATTAGAAAACCAAATGAAGTAAAGAAGATATTAAAATTTTAAAAGAATAAGTTAAGAAATTACAAAAGGATATAATAGAATTAAAAAAAAAAGATTTAGAATTAGACACAAAAATAAGTTTAAAAAAGAATGGGAATACCTTAGATATTTCTTCAAAGGGTAAAGAAATTATGGATGATATTCAAGATTTAAGTTCTATTCAAATAAATAATGAAAAAGTCTAAGATAAAATGTATATTCATATGATAAATAGAATAGAATATCAAATATGATATTGTTTTGTTACAATAGGAATAAATGATTTCAAAATTACAGTACATGCTATGATAGATAATGGTGTTGATGCAAACTATATTAAAACATGCATAATTCCTATAAAATATTGCCCAAAAACTAATGAAAGTTTACTAGCAGCAAATTCAAGTAGATTACATGTTAAACATAGAGTAATATTAAATGTATGCAATAATGAGGTGTTGTTTGGTTTGTGGGTTTGAGTGGGAATTGATTGGAATAGAATGAAAAATAATTGTTTGGTTTGTGGGTTTGGGTTTGGATTGGAATTGATTAAACCCATGGAGGAGGGTTTTGTTGAAACCCATGGGAGGAGGTGGGTTTATGTGGGAATAGATTAGAATTGATTAATGAGTTTCACACTTTTAATTAATGTATAATTAATATTAACTAATTTATAAATAATTAATTGATAATATTAATTAATATATAATTGATTAATTAATTACTTAAAATTAATTTAATCAATAATATTTTTATTATTAATTAATTAATTGAGATTAATTTAATTAATCATTCATTTACTTAATATTAAAATTTAATATTAAAATTAATAATTAATAATCTCATTCACTAATATTAATGATTATAATTAATATTAATTAATTGATAATATTAATTATATTAATTTATAATTAATTAATTACTTAAAATTAATTTAATTAATAATATTTTTATTAATAATTAATTAAGATTAATTTAATTAATCACTTATTTACTTCATATTGTAATTTAACATTATAATTAATAATTAATTAATCTCATTTATTAATAATAATTATTATTATTAATATTAATTAATTTATAGTAATTAATTGATAATATTAATTAATTACTTAAAATTAATTTAATGAATAATATTTTATTAATAATTAATTAATTAATTAAGATTAATTTAATTAATCATTCATTTACTTAATATTGTAATTTAATATTATAATTAATAATTACTTAATCTCATTCATTAAAATTAATTATTATAATTAATGTATAATTAATATTAATTAATTTTAAGTAATTAATTGATAATATTAATTAATTTATAATTAATTAATTACTTAAAATTAATTTAATAATAATATTTTTATTAATAATTAATTAATTAATTAATTATAATAAATAATTAACTAATAATAGCTAAACAGTTTTTTTTCAAATTCATTCCGTTACTAGAAATAATCCAAACAGCATAATTATTATCATTCTATTCCATTCCAAACATTTCCTTCTATCAAATCCATTCCATTCCTAAACCCACAGTTTATACCAAATGCCCCTTGATTATTATATTAAAAATTCATGTTATATAGTTGATGATATAACTCAATATTTAATATTAGGATTATCATTTTTAAGTCAGATGAATCCTATAAAGGTAGATAATGAAGGAATTCATATAAAAATAATGGGTAAAAAGATTTCATTCAAGTTTATTTCACCAAGAAGACAAAAAGAGATAGATTTAATTCAAAAATGTTTAGTATTTAAACAAATAAATAATATTAATCATATAAATAATAAAATAGGATTTTTAAAAGAATAACATTCATATGCTGGAATGGAAGATAGAATAAAAGATTATAACATCAAAAAAAATTATTGAATTAGAAGATAAGTTTAAAAAAGAAATTTGTGCAGATCTACCTAATGCTTTTTGGAGTAGAAAGAAACATGAGCTAGAATTACCATATGAAAAAGGATTCATAGAAAAAGATATTAAGACAAAAGCTAGGCTTATTCAAATGAATCAAGAATTATTAGAAACTTGTAAACAAGAAATTAAGACATTATTAGATAAAAAAAATTAATACGACCTTCAAGGTCTCCTTGGTCTTGTCCAGCCTTTTATGTCATGAATAAAGTTGAAAAAGAAAGAGGGGTATCTAGATTAGTAATTAATTATAAATCATTAAATAAAGTATTAAAATGGATAAGATATCCTATTCCAAATAAAAGAGATTTATTGAATAAACTATTCAATGCTAAAGTATTTTCAAAATTTCATATGAAGTTAGGTTATTGACAGATTTAAATAGTAGAAAAAGACAAGTATAAGACTGCATTCAAACTAGCAATGCATTCTCCTCATCTTTTATATATTCAATTTCAAAACCGAATACAAATAGGATAGCTTGCTATTTTGCAAAAATCTGTTTTGAAACAATATTTTGAATATCTTTTTGTAAAACATCTGTTGCTGATTTGCAATCAATTTGTAACAAAAATCTTTGATAATATAAATCATCTTGAAACTTTGAAATATATAAAATAATAGATAAAATTTCTTTTTTAATAGTTGAATAATTTTTTCTATCCCCACTCCATACACTACTATGAAATCTTATTAGTTGTTATGGGGAGTCTTTTTCTATCTTTTGCTTGAGAATACCTCCATATCCTATATCATAGGCATCATTTTCTACAATCATTCTAAATGCTTTAGGATTTGGAATAACTAGACAATGAGGGAATTTTATTTGTCTTTTAATGTCTTGAACTACTTTGGTATGTACCTCTGTCCATGTAGGAGGTGTTTTGTGACCAAAACGACTACATTTCCAACAAGTTATTAAATTATTATTATTATTATTACCTCTATATTTTTTCTTTTTATATATTTTGTAATATTGATTATTGTTTGAATTTTTATATTTCTTAAACTTTGAATGTCTTTTATATTTGCTAGCTTTCTATGTTGAGCTAAAGGAGCTTTAATTCCTTTAATACAAAATGCTTCACAAAAGTTACCAACCTCTTGTTTTTCTCTACTATATTTATTTTGAATTTTTAATTCTGTACACAATTCTAATCCTTTTTTTTAATAAATGCAATAATTGACCAAAATATATTGTATCGAAATCTATAGAATCATTAGCTACATCTTTTTGTAATTTAGGTATTATTCTTTGTGAAAATAATGTAGATAATTCTGTTATGAAATTTTCTTTCCAAAAAGGAGAATTAGCATCAATTCGTTTTAATACTTGAGTTAAAAATACATATTTATACCATCTAAAATCTAACAAAGTAGGACATCTTAAATTACTTAACATAATCTTTGAACTAGCTAAAGTTTCTTTTGGATTTTCTATGAAATGAACTGAAATAGTGACTATTAATTGATCTATCACATCTGATTGTTGTTCTGCTACAAATGTTTTTGTTCCATCTAGATTTGTTCTTTCAACTTCTACTAATATTGTATGATTTAATATTTATTGTTTTCCTTCTAATGTCAACAAATTATCCCACCAATTTTTTAATTGTCCTGAAAATCCTACTATTAATGCTGTAGCAGTCTTAATTTCTGTTAATCCTAGTGTTTTATATGCTGGATTAGCCATTCCCATTTCTTGAAATGTATTTAATATTTTATATTCTGATTTCCGTCTATATTCCATTAATAAACAGAATTGCCATCATAACTACTTGTTTTAAATTGTTTTCTTTCTTCATATTGAATATATGGAGGTGTAGGTCTAGAATAGTAATTTCTAGTGTTTACTACATTCCAGTATTTGTAATTTTTTTTTATCTTCTTATCCTATTATTTTCTATTTCTGATTCATCTTTAAATTATTGTTCTACATTATTAATCTTTTGTATATCTGAATTATTTGACTATTCACTTAAACTTGAATTATCTTATTCTGATTCTAAATCTCTTTTTTCTATTTCTAAATAATTTATTCTATTATCAGAAGTACTAACTTTCTCACTTTGAATACTTTGAGTTATTCTATTTATCAAACTATTTTTCATTTTATTTCTAATTAAATCTTCTTCTAATAATAAGAAACACTTCTTGTTTTTAAATGAGGACTAGCTATCTCATTTGGAAATTTAGATTTTTCTTTAGGAATTGAATCTATCTTAGTAGACAAATGTTGTACTTGATTAGCTATAGTATGTAATATCTTATTTGAATAATTATTCTTTTGATAAACTTTCTTAATATCATCTAAAACAACATTTGAATTTCCGTCTTCTCTTCCTATCTTAAATAGGCTTGCCTCTACTTCTTGTTGATCAACATGAATTTTTACATGTTGTAATGGTGGATGTATTGAAGTAATAATTTGATTATCATTAATTTTTCATTTTCTATGCAAATTAGTTTGAACATTAATATAATTTTCTTTAAAAACATTGTAAATACCTTCATTTATTGAAAACCAATATTCTAACCATGATAATAATGGAATATCACATCACATATTTTTCATATAAGAAGTCCATTATTTTCTATGGTTTTCTTGAATAATTTGATCTAATGATAAAAACCAATTTTTCTTATCATTATTTTCATTCATAAAAATCACATTTAAATATTCAAAATCTATTTGAAATTCTTTCTTTTCAAAAGTAATAACATTAATTCTCATTTGTGACATTGTAGGTGACATTGGAGGTGAACTAACACTTTCAAGAATAGGTTATTTGAAAACATTCTTTGAAGGGCCTTTTGATATTATTGATGGTGATGGTTCAGAAAACGATCTTCCAAAGAAATTAAAATTTCTTGAAAAACTGGCTCCTTCTCTAAATGAATTAAATTTTAATAAAATTGTTCTATCTTCTTTATATATAATATTATCAATTTCTCTTCTAATTATATTTCTAGAAGGTTGAGCATTTTGAATTTCGAATTGCTCAGAAATTGTAATTTCATTCCATTTTAATCTTTTAAGAATAAAAACTGTTGGATTATCACCTTTTACATGTAATAAAACAGTTTCTTCTTTTGAAGTAGGTACCATGTTAAATCTAATATTTATTTGAGAATTCATTAATATAAAATAAACTCTATCAATTACAGCAAAATTTTTACAAAATTGTTCAAATTCATCGCTTTGTAAATGAATATCTAAAATTAATGAATTTAATATTAATGGATCTGTTAAATCAATAGAAAAGTTTGGACAACAATTAAAATATATTGGACCATTACAAATGTTAGTTTGAATCATACTTAATAAAAAAATTATATCTTTTTAATCTTTTATCTCTTAATGCCAAACAAATAGGAGCATCTACTCCTATATGTACTAATGGTTTAATTATTACTTGAATTATACCATAATGAATATATCTATAACCTTTTTCTATATATTTTCTTATTGAAACTTTATTTAATAAAGGAATAGTTTGGAATTCTTCTTGTAATGAAATAGTTTCTTCATGAGTTTTAATTGAAAATGCAATTTTGAAATCTAAAGAACCTATATTGTAGATAGATTTTATACTTTGTTCTGGAATAGACCGATTTGAATAATCCAAAGGTATATGAATTTCTTGACTCTGCACTATGTCAAAATTATTATTTCTATCTTGAGAATTCATAAACATTTTTCTAAATCTTGCAGCCATGTTTATTATAATATAATCTAACCTTCTATACTTGACTTCAATCTAAGATTGAGGAACAAGGAGAACAACCTGCCTCGAACACCATAACTCAGGGCTTACCAACGGTCTTACGAGCCTTACCAAATCTCTTACCAAACCTATCTTAAATCTAAATCAAATATAACATCTTAAATTAGTGTTACCCATTGTTGTAAATCTTAAATCTAAATCTAAATCTTACGGGCCTTAACCTTTCATGTTCTACCAATTGTTGTAGCAGATTCTTCATATTTTCCCTAATTCCATTTCTTGCATTATTGGAATAACTTGAATGCTTCGAGTGTTTGGAATGTATTTAGTTTTTGCCTTCATCCCTGCAGCTGCACAGAAAAGACGTTAGTGAAAATCATTTTTCTTTTTGACTCTTTGGAATCTTTTCTTTCTACAAATCAAATGGATCCTGAGCCAAGGACCCCCAAATGGATTAGAGGAAGATCGCTCTGGTGAGGCTTCCTTAGATTCTTTTGCGCTTTTTTATTTTTCTCTCATTTTCTTAAATTGCAAATATGCTTGAAATTCTTCAAAATCATCATTTTGAATAGTTTGGGTTGATTGCTTTGAAGAATGAATCTCTTTCTTTTTTTGCTTTTTACTAGGGCCTACCACCTCATTTGCTTTTCTTTCTTGATTGGAGTAGCTGGTCTAGTTTGTTCTTTTGCTAACTGTTGAGAACTCCTTTGAATTAGCTGCCCTTCTTTGAAATATGTGGCCACCATTTCCTGACTGATTGAAAATATCTACCACCATTTGATCTTGAATTCCTAAATAAGGGACATTGGATAAGGTTGAGGGAAATACTGAGTTACTTTGTAACTCCAGCAGAATATCCAATGAACCCTTAATCAAATATGAAACACTAAATTTTAAATTTTACCTGAAAATTATTATTAGTTATTAAATTTTACCTTCGAATTCAATCAATGGTTAAAATCTAAATTTAATCAAATCATATTTTGTCATGCATGGGGATTTTCCTTTTCAAGTTATATATCACACAAATATTGTGACCCACATATAATTCATATTTATTATATATATATATATATATATATATATATATTTGAAAACTTTATTTTTTTATACTAAAACATTTTGCTAGTATATATTAAAAAAATATTATGCAACAATAAGTATTAAAAATAACTTAACTCAATTTTCATTTATCAGTTTATATACTTTAGCTAAAAATATAAAATATAATTCAAAATGTTATTCAAAAATATGTTAATGTATAATTATCTAAGTAAATTATGAGTATGATCATGCATAATTATATATACATATATACATATATATATATATATATATAGGGGGGGGGGGGAAATCATACTCTACATTTACATATTCTTATTCAAATATTTTATGACTATTTAGCTTAGTTATTTATTAAACTAAGTATACTATTTTTAAAATTAATTTACATAGTACTAATAAATAAATGGACATATGTATCCAAAATTTTTATATGTTTCAATTTCAATATTTAAGTATCAATTGAACAATTAATCAAATTAACTTTACAATTAGTATTCAAAGTTTATATATTAAACAAATTTTATTACTAGAACTTTTTTCAAAAGTAGAAAAACCTGATACTTTAACTAACAAAATAATTATATCAAAACAAATATTGTTAAATTAATAAAATAACTTTATAGTTAAAAAAAGTACAACAAAGTTAGTTGAAATTACTAATTATATATTTAAAAAGCTCACAAAACTATTCTTAAAAAATAAATAATTACTGAATTTTATATTATTCTAAGGCGTGAGGTTAAAAAACTTGTAAATGAAAAGGAAGAATGGAATTTAAATCTTTTGTCACTAGATTATGAACACATTTCAGGTTGTAAGTGGGGAGGTTTTTTTTTTTTTTTTTCTTTGACATTTAACACTTTATCCTCCACTACCCTCTTTTAAGTTATACCCACATAAATATTATAGTGTAGTATACACATAATTATATTTTATACCTTTCTATAATTATTATGTCTCAAAAATTAATATTTAATACCTCTTTTATTAAAAAAATTAATTAATTGTTATTTTTATGTTCACTTGACTTTTTTTATCCTTAATATCTTTTATACTCTAAAAGGGAAACTTTTATGGTAACTTACTATCTATTTTATGCATGGGGATTTATTTTTTAATTTATATTATCATATAATTTTTGTTAATTTTGGGTACACACATATGCATATTAAAAAATTGTATTATCATAAATTAAAATGTAATTTTGATCATAAACATTAAAAATAATACAGATGTTTTTTCTTTAAGCACTTTAACTTAAAATACTAGTACTATTTCTAAATATTGTATAAAATCATTTCAATTGTCATTTGCTATTTATAATGTATGTTTATCCAAATATTAAGTTGGTATATTTATTATTCTTAAAAAATACATATTTTATATTTACAAATCTTTATTAAGAAATTTAAGTTTTAATTTTTTAAAAAAACTTTTATGGTGTTTTTTTATTAATTATATTGATTTATTAGAAATCCTTACAGGTTAATTTCTTTTTTCTAAAAATATTTAGCTTAGATCTTATTTGAATTTATTCTTTAAAAAATCACTATTTTATTATTTTAAGTAAAAAATATTATTTTTTATTATTTAACTTTTAATTACGAATGCAATTGATAGTTCAATTTTAAAAATAATATATAAATTTTATGACCTACATATGCTTGCATATTTCTCTCATAAGTATTCCTATCAATTTTTTTTATTATTTTTAGATATTTTATATATTAATGTATAAATAAGACACTATAAAAACGTAATATTAAATTTTAGTTAACTTGTTTTCATTTATCATTAATTGTTAAAAATATTAAAGAGATTTTATATTTATCATTAATTATTAATTATTACAAAACTAACTAAAAATGAACTATCAAAATTATTTAAATTTATGCAAATATAATAACTAGTAATGTATCTAATTATTAGAATTTTATAGTATGTCATATTAAATTCACTTGTTCTAATAAAAGTCACATTATTATGCAATATTAATTTTATATATTTTAGTCATTAGCAACAATTTTTTTTTCAAAAAAGAATTTATCAATATTTCAATTAGCACCATTAGGATAAAGTTTGTGTTACTTTTAAATTATTTTAACAAAATAATTATATAGTAGAAAAATAAATTAAAATATTTAAAGTAATAGTAATTATATATTTATAAAAATATAAAAAATTACTAAATTTTAAAAATTAATTAAAAATTTTAGTTAGGCACTCCCCACTCATCGAGCAGGGTATTAAAAACTAGTTTTTGTTTTAAAACACTATGTCTTTAAGAAGAAAAAAATATAAAGTAACTTATTTTCTTTCTAATTTATTATTGTAAATATTTTAACTAAAAAAATACTACTGCTTAAATTGTTATTCAATTTCACAGCAATCATCATTCCTTAGTTTAAACTTTATTATTATCCAAGTCAATTATGAATAATATCCTTATACATAATATCTAAATTTATCCACACACCAAAAAAACAAATCACATTTACATAATTTTATATACTAGATATTTTATTGTTTTTACTATTTATAACTATTTATCTGTAAATTTTCCATCTATTAAATGAAATATATATTTTAAAATATATATAATAAACAAAAAATATCCATAATTGTGATATGCTTCAATATGAAATAATCAAAATAACTTTGAAGGTAAATATACTGAACAAATTTCATTATACAAATAATTGTTAACTTTAGAAAACACATACTAAATCTTTTATTAAAAAAAAAAATCCTTCTTTTTTCCTCCCCTTATTGGTTACAAATACTTTATACTATAATAATTTCTTGTATACTTAAAAGTGATAAAACTTATGCTAAAGGTTGAATTAAATTGTACATATAAATCTTGTACTAAGAAGAAAAACCATTTATAAGACCATGCTCACATAAAAGAAATCGCAATCATCAATTAGGTAAAACATTTTTCTAAGTTTACATACCAATGAGAATTTTGGGAAATTTACAAATATTGCACCTTTGACTATTGACTTTACAAAAATAGCACCCCTTTTTTTTTGTTTTCTGTTATAGCACTTCTATTCCGAAAAAGACTACAATGCCCCTCTCTTCTCCTTATAGAACGCAGAGTCTAGCACTTCTGTTCTTTACTACTCTTCACTTCAAAGTTTTAGAGCCCTATTTAGTGTTTTTCTCAATTCTTGACTACTCTTTATTTCAAGGTTTTAGAGTCCTATCACGTAGAGTCTAACATTTCTGTTGTCCCGCACAATCGAACCATCACCAATTGAACAAAATTTTTTCCCACACGTCATTGTTCGTACACTCCATTGGGCCATCATCTGCAAGCAGGAATACCGCAACCATCGCATTTGAAATCGAATTATATTGCAAGTTAGTTTGGTTTATTACCTTTTTGAATTGGGTTTGTGAATCATTCCAGAGGAAGTGGTCGAGCACTAGGTTACGCACGTAGTTAGGTCGAGTATTAGTCTAGTATTAGGTCGAGCAATAAGGACAGTCGAGTATTTGGTCGATCTCTTGGTCGAGTACTATGATAGGTCAAATAATATGAACGGTCGAGTATATAGTCGAGTAATTGGTTAGGTCGAGTACAAAATTGAGTAGTAGGATATGTCGAGTTTAAGGTCGACCAATGGGTCGAAACTCGAGGCTCGAATGAATTTTTCAATTATTTACTGACCTACCACGATCCTATTACATGTTTATGGTATAATTTGTTTTATGGTTTTTATGTTTGATATAAAATCGTTGTTTATTGATTGTTTTGGTTTTCAATATAGGAATGTCACGTGGCATACCGTGGTCTGTACATGTTTTTTATGGGGGAGAATAAAACGTTGATCCTAGTACAAATGAACGAAGCTTCATTAATTAGAAGAGGCTCGAAACTCTTTTGTTGAAAGAAGACACAAGCTTCAATGAACTAGTGAATCTCCTCATTTATGTACTGGAATTAGATATGGAGATCGAAAACAAAATGGTCATCGAATATCTACCCAAATACTTGTAAAAAATCTCCACTCTCCCCCATCAAGATTGATTACTATATCAAGTACTTTTTGAATGAGATTATTAGACGGTCCGAAAATGCAAGGATTTCAATATGTGTTACCCTTCGAGCTGGGCCCATGGTTCAGAAATCGGGATTCTACGTAAAATCGATTTGGGGTTAGAATCGGATCGTAGAATCGTAAGATTCTACAAAAAATGATAAAAATAATTATAATTATTCATATTTTATCACATACACTAATTTTGTCATAAAAATAAGTTATATATTTGTGTTAAATTGTAAAAAACCAACATTCTAAAGTATACGATGAATATGCGTTCTGAATTTTGTCCAAATCCTGTTTAAGAACAAACATCTATCATTCATTCATTTATTCCATCATTCAATCACATTCTACACAAAATAATAATAGCACATCTATCATTCAACCCAATCTTAACCACATTCAACCACATCTATCATTCAACCACATTCATGATTCAACCACATTCAACCACATCTATCATTCAATCATTCATTCCATCATTCTATCACATTCTACACAAAATAATAATAGCACCAAATAAAATATATAATGCATCTTACATTACCAAAAGATGAAAAAATTCACATCCAAATAGACTTTTAACTAAAACATTAAATTTAATAACAAATTAAAGTACAACTCAAATTTAACAATATAAATATTTATGCAAACTTCCAGTCATCCTCCTCAATGTCATCATCTTCATCTCTGAATTTTTTTCTGGTTTAAAAAAACCAGAAAAAAATAGAAAAACACTGCAATACACTTCAGTTCAGAAAAACCAGGAAAAGAAACAAAACAACTGAACAAAAAATAGAGAAACGGTGCAACGAACTTCATTTCAGGAAAAAAAATGCGCAATGTCCTCAAGTTCAGAAAAAGTAGAAAAAAAACAGAAGAACACTGCAATACAGTTCAGTTCAGAAAAACTAGGAAAAAAAACAGAAAAACTGAACAAAAAACAGAGAAACGGCGCAATGTCCCTAAGTTTAGAAAAAACCAGAAAAAAAATAGAAAAACACTGCAATACACTTTAGTTCAGAAAAACCAGGAAAAGAAACAAAACAACTGAACAAAAAATAGAGAAACGGTGCAACGAACTTCATTTCAGAAAAAAAAATGCGCAATGTCCTTAAGTTCAGAAAAAGTAGAAAAAAGCAGAAGAACAACTGCAATACGATTCGGAAAAACTAGGAAAAAAAAGCAGAAAAAGCGAACAAAAAGCGAAAGCGGCGCAATGTCCTAAGTTTAGAAAAACCGGAAAAAAATAGAAAAACACTGCAATACACTTTAGTTCAGAAAAACCAGGAAAAGAACAGAAAAACTAAACAAAAAACAGAGAAACGACGCAATGTCCTTAAGTTCAGATAAAACTAGGGGAAAAAACAGAAAAACGCCGCAATGTTTCAGTTCAGAAAAAGTAGGGAAAAAAACAAAAAAATGAACAAAAAATAGAGAAACGGTGCAACGAGCTTCATTTCAGAAAAAATCAGAACAAAAAACAGAAAAATGGCTCAATGCCGCAATGTCCTTAAGTTCAGATAAAACCAGAAAAAAAACAGAAAAACGTCGCAATGTTTCAGTTCAGAAAAAGCTGGGAAATAAACAAAAAATTGAACAAAAAACAGGGAAACAGTGCAACGTGCTTCATTTCAGGAAAAACCTAAACAAAAAACAGGATTGCAATACTAGAAAAAAAAACAGAAAAACGCCGCAATGTTTCATTTCAAAAAAAAACTAGAAAAAAAGCACTACAATAACTAGAGAAACAGAACATGAACTTTCATTCCAGAAAAAACCAGAAAAAAAAAAAACAGAACAATCTAATGATCTACTTCAAGCCTCAAAATAACCAGAAAAACAGAACATGCTAGCTTCTTTCCAGATAAAACCAGAAAATAAAAAACAAAAGAACGGATCAAAATACTTCAGACTTGAAAAAAATCAGAAAAATAGAACATGCCAGCTTCAGTGATTCCATCATAAAAACAGAACATTCCAATGCCACAATCAAAAACTGCAACCCCAATAAACTGTGAGAATTGGCCACAGAAAAACAGAACAAACGGCGCCATAATCAAAAATGCAGCCACAATGCCACATTCGAAAAGCGAAAAATGAAAAGCGTGAGCATTGGCCACATTCGAGAAAAATGAAAAAGCGTGAGCATTGGCCACATTCGGAAAAAAGAAAAATAGAAAAACCGTGAGCATTTGGCCACATTCCGAAAAAAGAAAAAGCGATAAAGCGTGAGCATTGGCCAAATTACGAAAAACAAAAAAATCTGAATAGCCACAATGCCACAATGCCACATGCCAAATGCTCAAGGCAATGCTTATAAAGAAAGAGACATTCACAAGACAAGAAAATACACCACAATTATATCATTGATGTTGAAAAATCTATGCCAAGCAGACGGAAATTTTAAAGATAAACCTTCAGGACTCTCTAAACGGTGAATGAATTGTGGAGCGAAGCTTAGTCTTGATTGGAGAGTGAAGAGTCCGGAGAGTGGAGGCTTCCCAGGGATTGCCTCCCGAATCGAGCTTGGCTTCAAATCTAAGCGAGCGAAGAGCGGTTGGAATGGCGATTAGCGGTAGCGGGAAGGTGAGCGGAAGGCGATGAGCGTCGGTCTCTAGCGGTTTATCTTGGCTGCATTCTTTGGATTTGAATGTTGGATTGGTGGATTGATAAGGGAATTTGCAAAGGCGAAGAGCAGAAGATGAGTGAAGCGAAGAGCTAAGTGAATTTGTGAATTTTGTTAGGGCTCAGAGCCTCTGACTTGAATAAGAAACGAAAAAACGGCGTCGTTTTGTGCAAAACGACGCTGTTTTTTCATTTTTTCTGGAAACGTATGGAATCGGTAATATCGTACGATTTTACCGATTCCACACGATTCTACCGATTCTATGGGCGACTCTACTTCCTGAACGATTTAGTACAATCCAGAATCGATTTTGCTATGTAGGATCGTAGAATCGTACGATTCTACGATCCGGATCGCGATTTTGACAACCATGGTGGGCCCAAAGCATCACGTGATGAAGATAGTGCTTGCAATTCACCAATAAAGCGATTGGGTCGCTACAGTCCGTTATGGACTAATGATACTCTTCCTCCAAACAATTTCGTCGAAAATTTTTTTAGAGAGGAAGTTGATGATCATGGAGCTAGGATTGATGGTGGCATTCCGATTGAGGATACCATAGTTGTGGAAGATGTGAATACTGCTGTCAAGCAACCGGAGACTGTCAATCTAGTCAAACATATGAACGAGCAATCACCCAATGCCAAACACTGACAAGATCATCGCATGCGTATAGTGGAACTTTTTCTGATAAATTGGCTGCCATCGTCAATGTTGTGGTAAATAATATTTTTGAAAAAAGAGAGCAATTGTATATGAGAATGAGTATGCTGGCTATGAAATATTTCTACTAGTGGAAGGTTGTCTAGGCAAGTCGCAAGTATATGCTATTGTCTGCCTTATTTTCCTCGTTTATCTTAAGTTGCCTCAATAGCACACTGAGGATAATTTGTTTGCACGAAAACATATGCTCATGGTTCAAAGCAATTCCGATTAGGCAACTCTCCCTTCGTGGTACGTCCTTCTGCGTTTTGGTTACTTTGGTCCTTATCCTCAGCATATTTGCTTTGTAGCAATAATACTGCGAAACCTTGGCATTGAAAAAATCACCCTGAATCACCATTTGCTTCTTGAGAGGGTCATAAGGAAAGAATTACAAGCAAATTAGTATATAGCTTGACCTATAAAATAGAACTTGCTCATTGACTCGACCTGATACTCAACCTAACCTATAACTAAGATGTAAGCTAGGTTGAGTTATAGGTCTAGTATCAGGTCAAGCACAACACAGAACTTTTTTTGTGAAGTTGCTCGACTTTATACTAAACCCATCACTCGACCTAGATTAATGCTAGACTGATAACACAAATCGTAAAACTTGCTCAACCATTTACTCGACCTGTCACTCTACTTAACTTAATGCTCGTCTGATGTCGACTGTGGCTCGACCAATCCTAACTTAATGCTCGACTGAAAACTCGACCTAACTTTGCACTCGACTATTGGCTGACTATAAACTCGACTAAAAAATCAACCTATTTAGTGGTCGAACACTACTCGACCACTCGCTTGACCTAGGTCTCGATCAGTTATCGACCACTGTACGACCAATTTCTCGACCAAATTCAGACAACTCAGTTCAAATTCGTATGCACAATATCAACACACACTATGTACAAAGAATAAAATGACAATTTATAGTCAATTTATAGTCAAAATTCCACTGACCTTGTGATCGTGCGCTTCCTTCTTCTCTGTCGTGATCGCTAACTTCTTGATGAAAGATGAGGGTCCTCCCTTTGTGTGTGCCATGGAAATAGTTTGGAATGGGTTCTAAAATTGCTTTTGAAGAAAGCTATGAAGCGGAAGAAAACTAAGGAAATGAAGAAGAAATATGAAGGTTTGGAAGAAGAACAGTCGCCTCTAATATTTCGAATGGATTGCGTATGATGAAATAAAAAAGAAGAACGGTTTTGCACTTGCCAACCGTTGTCTAGCTTTTGGTTCCACATGGGCGTTATTGAGGGGCAATGTAGTCTTTACTTTCCTTCAAGTGCTATAAGAGCAAAAAAAAAAATGGGGTGCTATTTTTGTAAAGTCAATGATCAAATAATCATGACGATGACAATTCTGAAGGATTCTTTAATGGCCCATCATATACTTAAAGAGGTAACCAACAGAACAGTCTTTCATAAATTGACAAATAATTTTTTTTTATCCCTCACATTTAAAAAAGATGAAAAAATATCATTTATATTTCATTAGTGTACTTTTTTAGTTTTCCATCATAACTCCATCTAATTTTTCATCAAAATGGCATGTATGCATTGCACATGGTTATTAAACTCTCGATTTTACTTGTACGCTTACGATTTTGAGTCAAAACCAAGTGTCCGAAGTCAAAGCGTAGGTAAAATCTTAAATGGTGTGAAATCTTACGATTTCACATTCTAGAACTTAGAATATTACGATTTTACAATCCGATTTTACGATCTGACTACTCCAAAAGAAAATGAATGACTTGGTTTTTGTAATATATAATTTGAAGTTGAAGGATAGAAAAGTTCGAAGTTTTGAAGAAAGCTTTGATAATCTAGCATCTGATGATGAGTGGATAACTGAGAACCTTAATGATGATGATGATCCAATTGAAATTAATCCTTCGCATGTTCTTAATAGTACAGATGCTCCTAGTGAAGACAACTTGAAAGACAATTTGGCTTAAATGCTAGTGGCATGGTGCAATACTTAATGAACCTATAAATCTTTTTGGTGTGATTGATAATATTCTCTAAATGAAATTTGTGTACTTTTATAAGTTTAACAGTCTATAATTTATAAATTTAAGATATATTATATATGATATATATATAATTATATATAATATATTTATTAAATTATTTTTCATAATTGGTAGAATCTTACGATTTTATTCGATTTTGGACCCTCCACCGATTTTACGTAAAAACTCGATTTTAACAACATTGATTGCACATACTATTTTAACTAAGGGCAAAACAAGAAAGAACGCGTAGTGCATGCACGCCATTTTGACAAAAAATTAGATGGAAGACCTAAAAAATACACTAATAAAATGTGAGGGATATTTTTTCATCACTTTAAATGTAATAAATAAATAAAAATTATTTACCAATTTGTGAGGAATTATTTTATCAGTTACCTTTATATTTAACGAAAGAAGATAAAATTCTTATTAAAAGACATTGACAGTAAAGCTCGTGGAAAAGTCAATCGCTTACCTTTTTTCTACCGTAGGAATGAGTAATAGAAATGAGTTATAAAATCTGTGAAGAGTTTAACTTATATCATTTAATAATATCTATCTTAATTTATCTTTGTTTTTATACTGATTTAGGGAAAGGAAACCAATAAACAATAAAAATCTAGTGCCAATTTAGATTTTATATTCCTGTGACTTCAAGATCGAGAGGTGTGGGATGCTCCTCTTAGGTGCAGTATGCTATAAACTTAAAAAGCGTCCACCTTTGAATGAACGTGTTAGATTATTTTTACTAATAATAACTATATATCATTTAAAATTAAAAAGTAATTAAGAATATAAATAAATTTATATTTAAAGGTACATTAAATATTAAATATATTGTATCTTATAAATAAAAAAAATTGTACCAAACTCAAAGTAACCTTGTTTTTGGAATAGAAGTAGTATTTTTTTTTCTTTTGGAATGCTATTAGGGTAAAATGTATTTTTTATTATTATTGTAATATTAAAAGATGCACCATTGAAAGCATTTTAAAACATGGACAGACTTATAAATTGTTAGAATATTTGAGTTTATTGTAAATGTGAACTTAATTATGTGAATGTATAAGAATGATCATTCGGACTTCCTTGAGAGTTGAGTTGCCTCCTAATAAAATCTTTTTCAAAATAAAAAAACTGATACTCGTTTATTGTAAAAAATTTCTTTACAAAAATAAAGCCAAATTTTAAACAAAAACTCTAAAGTACCTACATTAATAATAATTCTTTCATTCCAAAAAAAAAAAAAAAAGAGTTCACTTTGGATTAAGTAAAACTTTTTTTTTAATTATTAACTACCACACATTCAATGCATAATTAAATGTATAGTTTATAATATAAAATGTTAATAATAAGTGCTCATAGCTATAAAAAAATAATACAATTTCAATATTAGCAAGTGTTAAAATTGAAAAATACAATCATAATGTAAACATTGAACTAATAAAGATATGTACGAACAGAGAATTAGATAGTGAACACAATTGTGTTTGATTCAATTGTGATCTTCCAAATCATCTCGTATTTTTTTTTTTTAGATGTTTTTTCTGGGACTTTTTCCCCTCAATCATGGTATTAAATTTTTTTGCTTGTTTGCTGTGAACGTGAAGGATAGGATTGTGTAAAAATGAAGTATCATTTGAGCTTGAAAAAGAAAATTAAATATGAAAATGACTATCTGTTCCATTCATAGCATAATCATTCAAGAGCAGCAATATAATCTAGCCCCGGGCATAGGCGAAAGTAAGTCTGTGGGGATAGTGGGTTAAGAGCCCCGCCAATGCGCGTTCGAGACTCCGCGTGGTCACATTTCTTGGGTGAAATATTCCTGGGGGTGTGGCTGGAGCTCTTGACTGACGTGGGCTTAACCACATGGGCTGCTGGTTCGTGCACATCCCGCGGTTTACATCTCACGTATGGGCTTAGGAGCGGGCTTGCGTGGGTGTGTTTCACACCCAATATAATCTAAACTGAAAGAAAGGCAAAAAAAAGAAAGGAAAAAGTTTTATCACTTTGATTGAATTCAAAGTAATTGTATGCCAATGTCCACCTTCAACTTTCAGGAATTGCGAAATCTAGCATACAAAAAAGAAACAAAGACCTAAGAATTCATAATCCAATTGAGTTTCAGAACACAAAATAAAAATTAATTCCTCCCAAAAGAGAAATTACACCAAACCAAAGAAAAAAACATAAGAAGAATCCCAATAATACAAAAGAAAACAAATACTCTAACATCAAACTTTGTCGAAAGAATTCTCTCAACCAATAATAATATATTAGGGTAACAAAATAAAAATTTATTCAACCAATGATTGAAAAAATTAAGGCTGTGCATGGATTATATTTCAAAATGTATTTTTTGGAAATATATTTTGAAATGCATTTTAAAATGTTATCTAAAATGTTTTTTGAATTGATAATTTGAAATATATTTTCAACTGAAATGTTGTATGGATTACAAATATAAAAACGTGTTTTGAAGTAAAATGTTATATAAGACAAATATTAAAATTTATTTTCAACTAAAATGCTATAAGGGTGATAATTAAAACTTTGAAATGTGAAATAATGAATAGAGAATGAAGGTGTTTGGGAGTTTTATTTTTCGGTAGGCAAAATTTCTAAACACATTTTTAAAAAATGTTGAAACGTACAATATTTTATATATTAGAAAGTGTGTGCAAAATGAAAATCAAAATCAAAATAACTATCCATACATAACCTAGATAGCATGGGTAATTGAAAGGGCAAATCTCCTTGAATTTATGAAAGTAAACCATCCCCCTTTCAACTATAGTGAAGTGAAGGAATAGAGAATTCAATTGGTAATGCCCGGGAAGAGTTAGACTGCCATGTATGGATTGTGATTTATTTGACAAATTTTGTATTGGAATGTGTAAAATTTTGTTGGAAATTTTTTTGTAGAAAAAGTATTTTGGAGGGAAAATAAAAGAATTTTTTTAAAAAAATTATGTGAGGAGAATTTGGGAGGAAAATTTTAAATTTTAAAATAAACAGGTGTTTGGGTGTTTTATTTTTATTTGAGAAAAGTTAACTTTTTGTAAATAAAACACAATCCAAACATAAGGTGTTTTAATATTAGTGTTTAAGGAGATGTTTGGATTGTGTTTCATTTGGAAAAAATTAACATTTTTTCAAACAAAAATAAAACATCCAAATATCTTTTTATTTCAAAATTCAAAATTTTCCCCCTAAATTTTCCTCACATAATTTAAAAAAAAAAATTATTTTATTTTCCCTCCAAAATACTTTTTTCTACCAAAAAATTCTCACTAAAATTTTCAAACATAGCCTAATACTAAATAAGATGATAGTTTGGTATTCAAAGATTGAACAATAGGAGAAATTCTATTTGAGCCGATTTGAATTTTGAAAATGCATTAAAACTCTTGGATTATGATAATGGCCAAACTTAACGTTTATTCATTAAAAGAAAGAATAAAGTGCAAATCAATTGTGAAATACACACTCAGTGCCCATCCAACTTTGTTGAGGCCAAAAGGGAGGGGTTCGAACACTATCTCTGGCATTTCCTCTCTCGTTGACATTTAAATCATTAAAAAAAAAATTTAAATGAGATGCGAAATAGGCGTTCAAATAACAACCTCAAAGATAATATTATCTAGAATAAGCATTAAATGAGATACAAAATAGACATCCAAATGACAACATAAAAAACAATACTATTATACTTTATATTACACTAGTTTTTAGAACCACGAAAGGCATGAGGTATGCCTATTAATAATTTAAAACTTAATTATTATTAATTTTTAAAAAAATATTTTGTGTGTTCTTTAAAATATATAATTGGTAATTTCAACTAATTTTATTGTATCTTTGAACTATAAAATTCTTTTTTGGTTAATTTAATAATACTTCATATAATTATGTTGCCAATTAAACTCGTGTTTTTTATATTTTGGAAAGAATTCTACTAATGAGTATATTGAAGTTTGTTTAATATATGTAATTTTGAATAGCAGTTTTATAATAAATTTAACTAATTATTAATTGACACTTGCTTATTAAAATTGAAATAAATATAACTTCGATATATATGACTATTTATTTATTATTTTATATAAATTAATTTTAAATTTTGGCTATTGGTGAGTCTGTCTTTCTTGAGAAAATGGAGCGACCAGCCCCTCCATTTGGGTCATGAGACTAGCCAGTAGTTTATTTAGTTTCATAAATAATTAAAGGCAAATAGTTATAAAACATGTGAATAAGAATGTGAAAATGTAGATTTTTTCCTCCTATAGATATATATACCGATTATATATGTTCATAACACTCATAATTTACTTAGATAATTACACTTTAAAATATTTTTGAATAATGTGTTGAATTAGAATTGATATGTTTGGTTAAAATATTTAAATGATAAATGAGAATCAAGTTGAGTTATTTTAATACTTATGTTCTATATTATTTTTTTAATTTATAGTAATAAGCAAAAAATTTTCCAATATAAAAAATTAAAGTTTTCATGAATATATATATATGAAAAATATGTAAGTATATATGGGTTATAAAATTTATATGTTGATATAAATTAAAAAAAAAATCAAATCTTTTTGCATGACAAACAATTTGATTACTTTAAGATTTTAACCTTATTGCCTTAGCTAGGAACGCTTTGGCTTCTTGCAACGAATTTTGTAAAATTTGAACTAGCACTAATTGTTAACGTATTTAGTGAAAAAAAAGGTAAATCCCCCCTTGTTTGGAGTAACTTCAATGCAAAACAATGAATTGCCAAGTGAAAACATTGGCAGTCATTTTGACTGCATCCCTAAAAATGACATTTTACTTAAAAATTCAGAAAAACGAATGACGCTGAAGAAAGATGAGACATTGTAATGGTAACAGATTTAGGAAGACGGAACAAGACATCAGCACAGGACAATGTGAGCACGAACAAAACACGAGCACAGACAATGTGAGCACCCGGGGCCTCATGAAAACTTTCGATAGATATTTCCAAGGAGGTAACAAATGGTTGAGTTTAAAGTTGCCATTTCATAAATTTAGAAAAAGTCTCCTATTAGTAGAATACAGTCATTTTAATCAAACTTCCATGCACCTTTGTATAAACATGGACATGGCTGCCTCTAGAAAGATTACAACATTTTGTCATCAGCCCCGTGAAACTATAACATGTTCCCATAATGGATAAAATGTTCAAGGCAAAGAAGTAGAAACAACTTCAACCTTTCCTTCAATCTACTGTTCAAAGTTAAAAGCAAAGCTTGTCTAGTTTGATCTTGTAGGATGAGTGCAAAGAAAGGCTCTATGCTCCATCTGGCTGGATAAAGGGATTGGCAATCTCATCTGTACCATCAGTGGGTGAAACAAGCATCACTGCAGTACCCCTACAAACCTGCAGTAGCACAAAAGCAGAACAATCACACAAAAAGTAGAAAATATAGGAAAACTGGACTTTTGTGGCACCGTTTGCTTGAAAAGGGTGAAGCTCATGATAGTCAGAAAAGGATGATAAACCCAATTATAAACATTTCCACAAAGATAAATGATTTATAACTTCATACAGTGTGGAATGGGGGAGAGAACATAGGAGAGAAAAATATTTCACAAAAGAATAAAAACATAACAAATTTCACTGCAGTGCCTAATCAATGAAAAGAGAATTGAACCCAAAATATTGGACTAAAGGTACGCCATTTTATTTCTACACAAAGTATGAAGATGTAACAAGGTGAATTCAAAATGAAAACAGTAAGATATTATTCAACAGATTTTAATTTAATCAATCACCACCTTATAGTATCAAAAGATAAAATAGTACTAAAGCTCATGATGATTGCATTAAAATTTATTCTAACTAAACCTCAAGTATGTGTGTAACCCCATGCCAAAATAAGTAATAAGAGTATATATCATCAGAAGATGTACTATTAAGCCAAGGCGTCGTGTCTGATCAGTAGTCTTCAGGGGATCATCATGATCTGCAACAATAAGGTCCCAGTTATCCTTAAGGTACATTTATATGATAACAGGGAAAAAATAATAAACAAACATAAATGATTCAATTACATTAGACGATTTCTGAGAGAAGGAAATGGAAGCATGGGAGTCAAACAGCCCAGAGTTATTTCCATGAAATCATGCCTTAGGCTCCGTAAAGCACCAAAAATCATAGGAAAAAGTGGCAGTACACTAGCTTGTAAAAGAGGAGAGGGGAAAAAAGATAATGGGATCTCCCACAACTATTTGGAGAGAAAGTACAACTTAAAAATGCAAGAGGACACAGAATCAAAAGCAAAATTAGCGACTCAGAACAAACAATAAGAAGAAGAATCAATAGTGACCCTTAGATCATTTTGCCATTTGCACTGTTGAGAGTTTTCTTTCAACGTCAATGATACTATCTAACAATAGCTAGATATTTGTAACTCCCATGCATGGAATACAGTTCTCTTATCCACTTCAACTAATCATCAAGTTACTTATTAGAGAACTAACTTAGAAAAAGTGTCAGAAAACGGAAATTCCAACACGGAACGTAAACCTTGGAAGGAGGAGTTCAGGGTCGTTGGGATGCAAATCATCTTTTAGCAGACAAACCCAGAGACATTACCAGAGTCTACCATATTTTGCACCAAGAGATACAACCAAGTCAAAATAAACTTCAAAATGATAATTATCATGTAATGAAGAAAGGAACAACAATGCACATTCCAGGATATGAATTTCTAAAATAACTACCCAAAGTGGTACAGTCTTCACAATCAGAACCAAATAATCACAACTATCCACTTAAAAATGTCATGTTGATTAATTACATTCATTATAAGCTGTGAACACAAGCACAGTTCCATTTCTTTAACACTTTCGATTGCAAGATGCACTTCTTAGTTCTTAGTTTCTTGCATAAACTGCTGTAAGATTGAGCTCATCAAGGGCAAAGAAATTCAGTCCTCAGTTACATTGATGCTTACTATGGTTGGCCAAAACAGGCCTTTGGAATAAATTAAATGAAAGAGGAAAAACAGGAGCATATCGATCCAACAAAGAATTGATTTAAGGCACTCAACATTCAGAAAGCCAAATTTTTGGCAAACACAAGCAGCATGCACTTGTGGCATCTATGCTCAAGCAAATAGAATTATAGCTAAAACAACTAAAGACAGAATGTATGCATCCTAATTCAGTAAATATAGAGAACCACCAGATATTTTGAAAAAAATAATAATAATAAAACATACGCACACGCACAGAGAAATAAAGCCTTTGCAAATGAAAAGGAGAGTTACCTCTAAGAAACTCCACAGCCTCATCCAAGACAAGGTTCAGCAACTGATCATATCCTTTTAATGTTCCAGTCACTATAACAGAGAAATCCATGGAAACCAACATATCAAAATCAAATAAAAAAACAATTCTTTCAGCAAATAAATGAAGTTTGTGGAGTTGAAACCAAATAGCATGAATTTCCAATAAACTTTTCCCATTTTGTGTTCTTCCACAGGGCAAGGAGTCCGTAAAATATAATGAGATGATAATATTCTATGTAATGTGGGCAAAAAAATCACCTTGTCTTCCACCAGTAAGCTTAACCTGGACTCCCTTGTCCACAAATTTTGCTAAATCCAGAACAGTTTCTTTTCTGCCAGACTACAGCAAAAAAAATAAAAATAAATAAATACACAGAGTTTACACACCAATACACAAGACAACGTGCTTATACATTCCTGAAAGATGGAAAAAAGAAAGAGAGAAAACTATACCATGTTTGGCTTGCGTGAATTGAAGTACCGGAATCAAAATGAACTGCAAAATATGTATAAATAATTTAAACAACTTTTCTGTTGAAGTCTATATACTCACTGATAAACCCTAGTATGGAAAAAATGATATTTGGAAAATAAAATACGTAGGAAAAGAAGAGCTTTCGAAGGTACCTTCGCCGGCGGGAGAAGGAGGCGGTAGTATCGTCGCCGGGAGTCGAGAGACAGGGAGTAATTAAAGAACCGTAAGAGCACAGGATAAAAGATTGAAAAGGGAAGCGACAACAAGAAGTATAATTTAGAGAGGAAAATTGGGAAATTTGGAATAATAATTGGAGGGTAAAACCAAAACCAAACCAAATATCACACTTCATCCAAAACCAATTAACTCAAATTTACAATTCAAGTATCACCTTCATCCAAAACCAAAAATAGTTACATTATTGCAGAACCCAATAGTAGTAAACAGTAAAAATTCATTCTTGGAGCATCTTCATCCAAGAACCCAATAACGTCTTCGGTTTTTATCTTCATTTCAGTTCAATTTTTAGTTCAAATATTTTTAACATTAAAGGGCAAACAACAAACAATTTTTAGTAGTATTGCTATTTTGGTCATAGCAATACTATTTTTAGTAGTATTCCATCCAGTTACAATTTCATACAAATTTTGGTCATAGCAGTATTGCTATTTTGACGAAAAATTGGATGGAATTATGACACATGACTAAAATAGTACAATAATAAAATATTGGGATATTTTTTCATTATTTTAGATGTGAGGGATAAAAAAGATTATTCGTCAATTTGTGAAGGACCATTTTGTTTGTTACCTCAATATGTTAATACAATATTTAGCCAATTAATATAACGTTTTATATTAGTATGATCAATTAGAATTTCTAAATACAGATTAAATAATTGTTAATTTCTCATGATTAAATTTTTCCCTATTAAATTTTTTCTCAAAAATGTACAAACTCAAACTTCAAAATTTGAATTATCATAAACTAAAGTTATTAAATTAATATTGTCATTCAATTTAATACTCTCTCATTCTCGATCTCTCGTAAGTTAATAATAATAAATATATAATTAATATTCACCAATTACTTTATGGTGATTAATTATAAAGTTCACACTCAAATGAAATAGGATGAGTTATTAATGAAGAAAATTGCACTCTCATATAGTACACAACTACACATGCTATTTTCTCTATTTATTTCCATATATTTATATTATTTTAAATAATTTTTACATTTTTAATAAATTTCTTTTTTCCTTGTATGATGTAATTTACTAATATCATTATTACAATTTTAATATCTCAATTACTACACTAATGCTATTATATTACAATTGTCAAATTAGACTTATTAGCAATACACTTTTACTTATTTAACAATTTAATAAAACTCAAATCACTATAATTATATATATCTTTTTACTATATAGCAATTAGCATATATATATATATATATATATATATATAGATATATAGATATATAGATATATAGATATTATAATGTAAACCAAGCACAACTATAGAGAAGTAGAGGTGTTACACTATCTACATTACATGCACCTTATTTGTATATAATTTAAAAATAAATATGTGTTTTATACAACAATTGTAAATACAAAAGTAAATAAAACCATACATTCAATTATTTGGCAATTTTGATGGTTCAAACTTTGAGTTTTGAATTATTAGTAATTAGCAAAAATTAGAAGTAAAATACTAAATAAATAAAATTTTGTGATCATTAAGTTAATAATAACCAATATCTACTTATTACTCACTAATCACTTTGTACTTTTGTGATTATTATTTTTCAATTACAAAGTTATATGCTCAAAAGAGACATGGATAAGTTTGTACAGAAGAGAATTGTTCTATTGTGTATGTATACCATATACATTATTTTTTCTCACTTTTTTCATTTACTTATCAATTTTTTTTTATAATTTTTACACATTTTTAATAAATTTACATTTAATCTTTTCCAATTTACTATACTAATGACAATTGTACAATTTTAATATTTAAATTACTATACTAATGTCATTATATTGTAATTATTAAATTAGACTTATGAAATATAATTTTTTTAACATATTCGACAATTGAATAAAACTAAAATCATAATATTAATACTTTTGTATAGTAATATATATATATATATATATATATATATATATATATAAAATTGTAAACCAAGTAGTTTTGTAAATAAATAAATCATTACATTATATATATGCACATTATTTGTATATAATTTATAAATATGTGTTGTATACAATAAAATGCAATTTAAAAAGTTAAAATACACATCTCGACAATTTTACAAGTTATTTTAATTTTTAAAGTTTTACACACACATATATAATAAATCAAATCTAATCAAACATATTTTTGATATATATATATATATATATATAACTTTTAATTTAGTTTTTTCGAATTCGGTTTGATTCAAACCGAAATTCGAATTTGAATTGTATTCGAATTGGTTCAAATCGAATTCGAATTCGGTTATCGGTTTGGTTCAAACCGAAATTCGAATTCAATGTATGGGTTGAACTGAATTCGAAATTCAGTTTAAACCGAAAATCGACTTGAAAATATAAAAATCGAATTCAAATTGCAAAATTTGAATTCTGTCGAATATTCAAATTAATTTGAAAATTGGACACCCCGACCCAATAGCCAATGACTAGTAAGTATACCTCCAATTTACCAACTCTATGTACAAGAGTAAATTGCAAAATTAATCTCTCATATATTTCTTTTTAAATTTTTTAGTTCTCTAAATTTTAAAATAACTTTTTTGATTCCTGACATTTGCAAGGTCATTTTTTTTCGCTCCTCAAGTTGACTTATATTACATAATCTAGCTATAGTCATCATGTGCCGAGCTCGTGATGTATTAATTAGGGGTAAAATGACTCTCCACACACTCTATCAATGAAATAATCAAAAGATGAGAAAATGTTTTTTCAACATAATTTATTCATGATCAATGAAGCCCTTGTACTCAAACAAAACAAAAAGTATACATAAAATTAATAACAAAATCTGCAAATATAAAACAACTAGTGGCCTAAAAAACAAGACAAAATCTATTAGCAAATAAACAAGAATATTGTAGAGCCTAAACACTAAAGCTATGTTTGGATTGTTACTTACATACTAAAAGTTATTTTTTTCTCACAAAATAAATATCTGCACATATTTTCATTTCAAATTTTAAAATTCAAAATTTTCCTTACATAATTTAAATTTTTTTTCTTTCCAATACAAATTTTATTTTTCCTCCAAAATATTTTTTCGTACAAAAAAATTCTACCAATATTTTCACACATTTCAATATAAAATTTTTCAAACCACAATCCAAGCATAGCCTTAGTTTTGATAGCTGGACACTTTATTTCAACATCCTCCCTTAAACTAATGTTTACAACATAAGTTTAATGATGCTTGATTTCAAAGCACCCTCTTTTGCACAAATTCTTCCATGCTGCAAATCCCAAGTAACATTCTAAGTTTCTAAAATGTAGCAAATTTGAGGGGCTTTGTGAACAAATCGGCAACTTGATCCTTGCTTTTGCAGTAAATAATATCAACAATTTTCTTCTTTGTGAGGCCACACAAGAAATAGTATCTTACATCAATGTGCTTACTCCTTTCATGTAAAACTAAATTTTTGGACAAGTTAATAGCTGAGTTGTTGTCACAAATTGGAATACAACCTCTTTCACTGAATAAAACTCTTTAAGAATATTTCTCAACCAAATTGATTGAGAAGCACATGATGTTGTTGCTACAAATATCACTTTGGCTGTTGAAACAGTGACAATGGCTGCTTTCTTGATGATCATGAGATAGCTCCAGACCCCATCATAAACACGTAGCCATATGTGCTTTTCCTATCATTTTGATCTCCTGTATAATTGCTATTTGTAAATCTAATCAAATTTGACTTTTTTCTTTTCTTGTACAATATTCCATAATCTGTGATTCTTTGCAAATGTCATAAAATTCGTTTTGTGGCCATGAGAATCTAATATGCATCTTCATTTGGTCTTTCAATAATTTTGCTAATGAGACTTAGAACAAGTATAATATCTAGTCTTGTTAAAGTTAAGTACATTAAACTCCTTATAATTTGTTTGTAAAGATTACTATCAACTTCTTTTCCTTATGGATCTTTAACAAGCTTAAAACCTATGTTAGCAAGAGTGCAAACTAGATTACAATCTTGCATATGAAACCTGGTTAAGATGTCTTGCACATATCTTTTTTGAGAAATAAAAATACTTGCATTTGACGGAATAACTTCTATACCCGAAAAATAATGCATCAAACCCAGGTTAGATGTATCAAATTCAGACATCATTGAATTCTTAAACTACTCAATCATTACCCTATCATTGCTAGCATATATTAAGTCATTCACATACCATCAACTCCAAATTGCATAAAAAGTGTATGTTCATAAGGACATTTTGGAATCCTTTCTTCAAAAAATAAGCTTCTATGCAGCTATACCATGCTCATGGGGCTTGTTTTAGTTCATAAATAGTCTTTTTTAATTTATACGTTTTATGCTTATCTTTACTTTAATGTAACCCAAAGGTTGATCAACAAATACTTGTTCATCCAATTCCATGTAAGAAGGTAAATTTGGTATCCATATGAAAGATTGGCCGTGAATTTTGAGCTACCAATACAACCACAGGTTTGATAGTGTCGTGCCTTACAACTAGAGAAAAATCTCTTTGTAATCAACACCAAATTCTTGCTTGTAGCCTTCACAACTAGTCATGCCTTATGCTTGTCAACCTCACCCTTCTCATTTAATTTTGTGTACACCCATTTTAAAACAATTGTTTTTGTCCTTTAGGAAGTTTAGTCAACTCCCACATTTTGTTTCTTTCTATGGATGTGATTTCATCATCCATAACCTTTCTCCATTTTGAATATCAAACGGTTTCGTCAAAAGTTAAAGAGTTACAATTTGAAAACAAAGCAAAGTTCATGAATGGATATTCAGTTGGATTGATTTCTATTACCTTAGAGTCATCTATGCATGCAAGTCTCTTTATAAGTGTTTGTGGATGTTGAGTTGTTGTTATAGAAGAATCAAGTGTTGGTTCATCTTGGGTCATAGATTGCTACTTTGTGTTTTTGACAAATTACTTATCCCCATTTTCAAAATCCACAGGTATATTTTGCTTAGTACAATTCTCAGTCCATTCCCAAAAGTTGTCTTCATTGAAAATTACGTCACAATTTATGACGATCTTCTTAGTGTGAGGATTGTAGAGCCTGTAAGTTTTAGAATGCTCACTTACGCCAAGAAAAACACACTTTTCTCCATTGTCGTCTAAATTTTTTCTCTTCTCATCTAGAACATGAGCACAAGCTATGCACTTGAAAATTTTGAAGTGGTCAACTACTAGTTGATGACCACTCCATGCATTATTTGGTATCAAATTTTGAACTATTAGAGTTGGACTTCTATTCAGAATGTGGAGTGATGAAGATAAAGAGTGCGCAAACGGCTATAATGGAGAAGGGCGTGCAAGTCGTGCATGATCAAGTGTCTATACCCGCACGTCGCTCACAAAACCTTTTACGTGACATGAGTGGTCCAATGGCGAGGTCACGATAAGGAAAATGCAAGAAGCTTTAGCTCAACTCATACGTGAAGTACATGCCAACGAGGAGAAGCTTCTTCAACATGACCGAGTCGTTAATGTAATAAGTGTTGTGGACGATCCATAATTTCACATGTAATCATTTATTTTATTTTATTTTATTTTATTTTGTTCTAGTAGTTATTTCTTTTACGTGTTGGAATAGGATTTATTTATTAAGCCAATCCTAGTTATGTTAGGATTTAATTATTTATTTAGTGAGAGGGTTGAATTTGTCAATTAAAGGCAAGCAATCCAAACCCTAGTGGGCTTTGAATCACTTGGCCACACTTGTACCTTATTTAAAGGCCATTCATTCCACTTTGAAGACAACTTAAGAAAATTACAAACCTAAGAGCCTTACGTGTTTTTCTTCCGATTCAGAAAGAACTTGTTTGGGTCTATTCGGAAGAGTCAATTAAATTCAATTCAAAAGCTGAATCCTTGAGTTTCTTTTACTTGAGGTTTTGTGCGTACTTCTTGGTTCCGTTGGGTAGCTTCAAATCGTTGGGGGGTTTTGGGGTATTGCTCGCGGGGTTATGAGGGCTATAGGCAAAGTTCAATCCACAGGTTGGGGTTGGGTGTTGCCTCAAAAAAAAACAGTTCAACAAGAAGGACGGTTCGGAAACCTACAACTCTGGTAAGATTCGAGTTTTACTCCGGTTGGAGTAAGGTTCGTATCAATTTGGTATCAGAGCTTGCCTTTGGGTTGCTTTTCTTTGTTGTTCATATCCTTTTTGTTTTTGTCTCTGTTTTCTTTGTCTTTTCCGCATCTTTGTTTTGTGTATCTGAGTCTTCTTTCTTTCCCTAATTGCTTCGTGATCATCCTCTTAATTCAGTGTTGAAAACCAACAAAAAAAAAAGTTCCAAACAATTGTGAAATTCAGTCCCGTTTCTTTTTTGCCCAGTTTTCTCCCGTTTCTGTTTTTCCATTTTTGACTCTATTTCTCTAGCTTTAAAAACAACTGGTTCTGTGCTATATTACTTTGTGAATATTGCTTGATAAAGAGGAAACCTTGGTTGTTGAATTGCTACTGCAAAAGTGTGTGGGAAATTCCAAAACGCGTAGCCACAAGAAACCCTCACAGAAACCCGACTTTTGTTTCAGTTCTGCCCAGATTTTTGTGTTGTATCTTCGTGGGGTTATTACCTGTGTAAGAAGGCATCTTCTTCTTGCAATTTACTATCAATTTGTGCTACAAAAGTGAAGCAATCTACTGCAACAAACCCAAACCCGTAGCTGAAGAAAGTTCAGAAAAACTGAACCCAGTCTTGTCTGAATTCTGTCCGCCCTTATTTTGATCTTGATCCGACTGTTTTTGTGATTATTTTATGATAAAAAAGGCTTCAATTTGTTGCCAAAAGTGAATTGAAAAGTCACAAAACCCCAGCCAAAATTTAGCAACTCACTGTGAAAGAAAAACAGTCCAGGAAAGCTGAAAATTCTGAAATCCTGAAATTGAATTTCCTGATTTGTTATAGCTTCGGTTTTGCATCAATTTTTGGAGTAAAAGGCTGCGAATTGTTGTTGAATTTTGTGGCCAAGAATGTGTTCTAAATTTTGAATTAGTTGCTGGAATTTTTGGAATTTTTTCTGATTTTTTTGAGCCTTGATTTCCGTGATTACTGAAAATTCCTGAAACCTAATTGCCAGGTAAACTTGCAAGAATTTTTTCTGTCTATTGGATTGGATATTTGTGCTGAAATTTTTCAGAGAATAAAAACACATTCTGAAGAATCTTTGAGAATTTTTCTAGAATTTTTGGAATTTTTCTCGATTTTTTGAGCCTTGACTTCCGTGATTACTGAAAATTCCCGAAACCTCACTGCCTGGTAAACTTGCAAGAATTGTTTCTGCCTATTGGATTGGATATTTGAGTTGAAATTTTGTAGAGAATCAAAAAACATGCTGAAGAATCTTTGAGAATTTTTCTGGAATTTTTTAGAATTTTTTTTCTGGAATATTTCGTTCATCCTGTTTCTGCAATTTGTGCAAAATCAGTGTTCTTGTTTCTTCCGAATCTTATTGTTTCTTTTTGTGTGCCTGTCATTCTTTGACCTCTAAATTTCTTGTTTGCTTTGAATTGAGTTTAATTGCTTAACCTGAGGGGACTTTTGAGCTTGTCTTGGTTAGAACTTCAGGAAAAGCGCGGAGTGGAGTGAATTACTCATCAACCCTACTACTAAAATCTGAGTGTAGCCTTTATTGGTGTGTGAATTACTAGGGTTATTGGTTAGGGGAAGTGAGGTAGGCTGTTTTGGAACTAATAATCAGTGCAGGTTTTAAGTTCTTTCAAATGGTGACAACTGGACCAAAAGAGACAAGAAGAGAAGATTACATTGATGGCACCTTGAAGGCGTTACTGGCCGATCTAACAAATCAACACCCGATTGGATAATCTTGAGTTATTTGTGGCGCCCTATCAAGCGCCCTTCAATAAAGATATTGGTTCTACACCAAGACCGAATTAGGATGGTGCCGATCAAGTTGTTACCAAAGGAAAGAAGAAGAAGACTAGAAAATGGAGTTTTCAAGTTCAGAAAATACCAGTGACGTCCTTCAAGTTCAAGTGAAGATGATGATCATAGTACTAGAAGCAAAATGAAGGGGCAAAGACTATTTCTAGACAACAATCTTGCCGGTATAAAACTAAAGATACCTGAATTCCATGGCAAGAATGATCCGGAAGCATACATGGACTGGGAGGAGAAAGTTGACAAAATATTTAATATCCATGAATATTCCGAGAAGAAGAAGGTCAAACTAGCAAGAGTGGAGTTCTCTGGACATGCCTCAACATGGTGGAGAAAAATCTGTCGTGCAAGACAAGAGGAGATGAAGAGACTAGTTTCTTCTTGGGTTTCTCTCAAGAAACTCATGAGGAAGAGATATGTCCCACCTCATCACAAGAGAGACCTGCTTCAAAAGCTCCAAAGCTTATCTCAAGGGAGCAAATCTATAGATGAATATTACAATGAGATGGAGCAAGCCATGATAAGAGCGAATGTGGAAAAAGACGAGGAGACCATTATGGCCAGATTCATGAATGGGCTTAACCGAAGTATAGCTCATCTGGTGGAGTTGCATCACTACAACGACCTCAATGAATTGCTGCAAATGGCGTTGAAGGTAGAGAAGCAGCTCAAGAAAACCCCTCAAACTATGAGGAATACACCACCATTACCTCCATGGCAATGCAACACCAACAACAATCGGTGATTTGGCAGTTCCAATTCAGCAAATCCGACTGGTGGTCCATGGAAAGGAGCCTCGAGTTCCAATGGTAGAGATGGGAAGAAGTTTACACCACAAATTTCTTCAAAGGTAACTAGCTCTAACACTTCATCTAGTTCAGCTTCTAATAAGTCTAGTGCTTCTGTTCAATGTTTTAGGTGCCTTGGCCGAGGACATGTAGCTTCTAATTTTCGAGCTATGGTGGCATTGGATGATGGAACATACAAGAGTGAAAGTGAAGGAGATGATGAATTGTATGCCGACATGCCACCTCTTCTTGAAGAAGATGACGAAGAATGTGAACCACAACCTCAAGAAACCGAATGTTTGGTCACATTGAGAGCATTGAGTGCTCAACCGATTGAGGGAGATTCTAAAATCCAACGCAATAATATTTTCCATTCTAAGTGTTACATTAAGGATTCATGTTATATGCTTATTATTGATGGTGGATCTTGCACTAATTTAGCTTCTACTTATCTTGTAGATAAGCTAAAGTTGAGGACTACTGCTTATCCCCTACTACAAGCTGCAATGGATGAACGAAGGTGGCGAGACCTGTGTCACTAAGCAGGTAATGGTAACTTTTAGAATTGACAATTTAACTGATCAAGTACTTTGTGATGTGGTTCCAATGCAGGCTAGTCATATACTTTTGGGACGTCCATGGGAGTATGACTGTCACGCCAATCATGATGGGAGGTCCAACAAGTATCACTTAACCAAGAATGGTAAGAGTTACACCCTAACCCCTTTACCCCCAACCGACATTGGTGAATTCCAAAGACAACATCGGGTCAATCATTCGAAATGGGTACAAAAGGTGAAGAAAGTTGAAGGCATCAAGACCAGCACTCAATCCAAAGATTTCAAGGAGGCCAAATCTCACAAAACTAGCTTGGATGGGTCTATTTCAACTACAAGTGGTAAGGCTGTTGTGAAATGTGAAATAGGAAAGCCTTCCAAAGAAAGGGCCAAAGGTAGTTTTTATGCCTCAATGCAAGATGTAGATAGAACTTTAAATGCACATTGTGACTTTGTTTTGATTATGCTTTAAGAAGCTTTATTTACTACTGATGAACTACCTAGCGACTTGCCTTTGCAAGTCAAATCTGTTTTGCAGGAATTTGAGGACGTTTTTCCGGACGTTTTTCCTAAGGGGTTGCCGCCTTTGAGGGGGATTGAACACCAGATTGACCTCATTCCTAGAGCTGTGATTCCTAATCGGCCAGTTTATAGAGCAAATCTTGAGGAGATAAAGTTGCATCCTCGTGGAGATGGACCATTCCAAGTGGTGAAACACATAGGCAACAATGCCTACAAGTTGGACTTACCTAGAGATTATGGCGTTAGTGCAACTTTCAATGTGGCTGATCTGTCCCCTTTCACGATTGATTTCGACTCGAGGACGAGTCCTTTTCAGGAGGGAGGGACTAGTGAAGAGAAGGAGCGCGCAAACGGCCATAATGGAGAAAAGGACGTGCAAGCTGTGCATGATCAAGTGTCTATACCCGCACGTCGCTCACAAGACCTTTTACGTGACATGAGTGATCCAATGACGAAGTCACATACAAGGAAAATGAAAGAAGCTTTGGCTCAACTCATACGTGAAATACATGCCAAGGAGGAGAAGCTTCTTCAACATGACCGAATCGTTAATGTACTAAGTGTTGTGGACAATCCATAATTTCGGTCATGTAATCATTTATTTTATTTTATTTTATTTTGTTCTAGTAGTTATTTCTTTTTACGTGTTGGAATAGGATTTATTTATTAAGCCAATCCTAGTTGGGTTAGAATTTAATTATTTATTTAGTGAGAGGGCTGAATTTGTCAATCAAAGGCAAGCAATCCAAACCCTAGTGGGTTTTGAATCAGCTTGGCCACACTTGTACCTTATTTAAAGGCCATTCAATCGCCACTTTGAAGACAACTTAAGGAAATTACAAACCTGAGAGCTTTTCTTCCAGTTCTGAGAAAGAACTTGTTTGGATCTATTCGGGAGAGTCAATTAGATTCAATTCAAAAGCTAAATCATTGAGTTTCTTTCACTCGAGGTTTTGTGCGTACTTTTTAGTTCCGTTGGGTAGTTTCAAATCTTTGGAGTTTTTGGGGTATTGCTCGTGGGGTTATAGAAAGCTATAGGCAGGGTTCAATCCACACGTTGGGGTTGGGTGTTGCCTCAAAGAAAGCAGTTCAACAAGAAGGACGGTTCGGGAACCAACAACTCTGGTAAGATTCGGGTTTTACTCTTGTTGGGGTAAGGTTTGTATCATGGAGTCTCCAATTAACAGCTTCAAGACAAAAGTTCTTTGACACCTTGCTCATCGTCAGTAGACTTCTCGCCATATTTTGGATTGTGCAATTCTCTCTCATATACACCATTTTGCTTTGGTGTGTGGGGTGCTACTAGTTGTTATTTGATGTAATGTATTTTGTAAAATTTGTAAATTCATATAAATTATATTTTCCACCACAGTTTATGTGTAGCACCTGAATTTGACAACCTGCTTCTTTCTCAATATTTACTTTAAAAGTTTTAAAACAATTAAGACTTTAGATTTTTTTTTTTTTGTAAAAAATAATCCAAGGTTTTGTGACTCAAATTATCAATAATAGTGATTATATACCATTTACCTCCATTTGAAGTGGGATTGATTGAAACACAAAGGTTAGAATGCACAATCTCCAACAGTTTTTTTATTTTTTACATTTTTCCTTTTTATGTTGTTTCCCAATAATGCATCTTTCAGATATTGCCATTGGAGTTGAGAACATTGGAAGGCCAGCCACCGTTTTCTGTTGTTGGAGTGTCTTTAATCCACTAAAACTTAGATGACCTTATCTAAAACCATCATCTTCGAGTCTTCTTGAGAAGCAAGTATGAGAAACATTATTTAGATTCAGAGGAAACACTTTATTTGTTATCATTTTAGCTTGAGCAATTAAGTCTAGTTTGACATCATAAATTCGACAAATACTGTCTTTGATTCTAATCTCATAGCTCTTCTCTTATGATTGACCAATACTTAACAAGTTACTCTTTAAATTTGGAACAAAAAAAAAAAAACACTGGAGATTGTTTGAATATTGTCCCCTATAGTTTGCACAGTTATTTGTCATTTTTCTAGGATTGAAACTTTGGTGTTGTTATCAAACTTCAAGTTGTCTATGTATGATTCATGTAGGTTTAAATAAATTGTTTTGTCACTACACATATGATTATTGCAACCAGTGTCCAGGTACCACAAGTGCTAGTTGTTGTCTTCCTTAGTATTGCAAACCGTCAACAAAGATATTTCTTCTTATGTTTCCACAAAATTTGATTTTTATCCATTATCCTTTGGCAGGTTAGTTCTTCATTCATTTTGATAGTGTTTATACTTATGACATCGATAACACTTCACATTTGACTTGTCTATTGACTTTAAATTTTCAATTGTTGATTGGTTGCCTCCACGTTCTCTTCCTCTTCCTCTATCTCCTGAGATTGTTGATGCTGTGAGTCTCTTCCTTCATTGTTGCCTTTGCCTCTAACTCTTCCTCGACCATAATGATTGGATGAAGCTAGTAATGTTTGATCTTCTTTGTCTTGTTGATTCATTTTGTGCTCATGAACTAGCAAAAAGAAATGTAGTTCATCAAGTGAAAAAAGATCAATATCTTTTGATTCTTTAATTGAACAAACCACATAATTAAATTGAGGTGTTATTGAATGAAGAATTTTCTTGACTATAGTCACATCCTCCATCTTCCCACCATGAACTCGCATCTTGTTGACAATTGCCATTGTCCTTGAGAAAAATTTAGAAAATGATTATCCTAATTTCATCTGAAGTAATTAAAATTCTTAATGGAATGATTGAAGTTGCTGCCTTTTGCCCTTACTAATCCTTGGAATTTCCACTTCATAGAGTCCCTCATCTATTTTGAAGTTTTCTTGGAAAGAAAAGCTTCCAAGATTGGATGATCAATTACTTGGAAGAGAATTCTTGGCCTTAAGATCTTTTAGCTGTAGAGATTCAACATCTAATTTTTATGCATTTGTCAATGTAACGTCTACCGTTGGTTCAATAAATCCTTCGAAGATAGCTTGCCAATATTCGTTTAATCTAAACAAAAATTTCTATTAGCATGCTCCAATGATCATAATGATCATCAAAACAAGGAATTGCTAGTTGTACAGAGCCTTCAATTGTCATTACTGCTGCAAAAGAAACTAATACACTCACTCTATTTTATTGCTTACTCTTTCTTTTAAGCTACTGCTATATTATCACTCTTATCACTCACTTTTAAGCATTTTTAGCTCTTATACCACTATCAACTAAATAATCAAAAGATGAAAAATGCTTTTTTGCATACTTATTCATGATATATGAAGCGTTTCTATAGGCTGAAACAACACAAAAAGTACACGAAAATGGATAACAAAATCTACAAAAATTAAACAACTAATTGACTAAAAAATAGGACAAAATCTATCCATGAATAAATAAGAATATTATAGAACCAAAGAACTTGGTCTTGATAGCTCGACACTTTATTTAAACACATTCAATTTTAGGCTATGTTTGGTTCTTCTTTATTTTGAGAAGAAGAACTAAGCAGATAGACTTTAACAAATTTTTATTTTATTTTAAAATTCAAATTTAAAAATTAAAATTTTTGCCAAAAATTATTACATTATTTTGAAAAAAATTTCTCGCTAACACACTTTTATTATCCCTCTAAAATATTTTTTTCAACAAAAAATTCTTACTAAAATTTTACACTTACCACTATAAAAATTCTCAAATAAACTATAAACCAAACATAATAATTCATAAACAAAACCCTAGTTAAGTTAACTATTTCCAAATTGAGATGCCAAATTTGTGGAAAGGAAAGTGATGGAACAAGTTTCTTCCAAACTCCACCATTATAGCCATGTAAGGATTTTTTATGCTAATTTTGAATATTTGGCAGCATTTGCTCACAGTAAAATTAATATCGACACAATCATGATGCAGTTTGTTGGGTAAGCTAATAGCAACATTCCCAAAATATTAATATTTGACTAACTATGCTAATTCAAAAATTGGAGTTGGATTTTAAATAATGAAATGTTGTTTGATACTTCTTCTCTAAGTGTTTGGGTTCTAAGATGCCAACAATATCCTTCTTCTTTCTCTAAGTAGTAGACTTGGTTATATTCTTAATTCTTTCTATGCTCCTCTCTTATCGATTGTTGCAACAACCACAATCACCACAGTTATCACTGCTCCAACCACTAATTCCTCCTTGATTACTCTCTCGTTTTCTTAACTTTGATGGAACTCAATTAATTAGTCCTCTCATTTTGGCACCATGGTTGCCAAAGCAAAAACTTTAATCACATTTTGACTACAATAATTTTGATAAAAGAAAAGAGAAAGAGAAAGAAGTTAGGAGGAAGGATAGGAATAAAGGGAGAGATGTAGAGTAAAGCCTCAGATTAAATTTGCTTCCAATGATAGTGAAAGTGGAGTAGGTATTTTGTATCAAAATTTCACCTCAAGTAGGATACACTTTAGGGGAAATTGGGTATTAGATTAATTGATTTGGTGCCCCATCCAATGATGATGTATGGTTGAACATTCCATAAGAGTGGAAATGTCATCAAAGTTGCACATTTTGGAACTAGTTTGGTTGAATTTAGAAATTAGTATCTTGTATATGAATTCTTAAGATTGAATATATAGTGAGCTTTTTACTCTTGATAAATAAAATCAAGAGCTATGTACATGATGATTATAGATGGATTTTGTAATGAAAGTCAGTAAGAGGACCAAAACAATCATTATACAAATGTCAAGGACCAAAAAGATTATTTTGAAATTTATGGAAATAAAAAAGGTTAAACAACAATCTGTCAGGAACCAATTTTGAGATTTACTTTACAGTCATAAGATTTTAGTTTTCCCAATGATGCGGGTGTGTGGTGGTGGAGTGAGCAAAAACGATGACAGGAAGGGTTAAAGGGTTGTTTTGGAAGGTTTGAATGAAAATGGACGAGAAGAAATGTAGTAAATGACGTTTCTTAGAGGCAAATAAACACAACGGATAGTTTCTTGGAGGCAAGGGCCACCAGCTAGAACAAATCCACCACCAAGTATGATTAGAACTTGAATAAAAGACAATTCAAAAAGGAGCTATGCTCAACTTTTACTCAACAACTAGTCTGATTGTTACAAGGGAATTAGGCCAATTATATAGACCATCCTGGGAGCAATCAACTCTTATCTAGCAACTTATCTAGCAATCAGCTCTTATCTAGGAGAATTTAAAGGATCTTATCTAGGAGGATTTAAAGAAAACTTATCTAGTAAGATAATTGGAAATCGTAAGTGCTTATTGGAATTTAGCAAAACTAAATAAACATAAAAGGAAATAATGAAGCCACTCCATGCGATTCTGTTTTTCCATCAATTTGACTAGGCTAGAATCCACGTAATTAATGTATGACCTATGGTAATTGTTGGGTTCATTAAAATGGACATAAGACTTCTCTTGATGATGGACTCTTGGGCTGGATCATGATGTTGAGTAGCATGAGATGCTCTCACATCATCCTCTCAGGGTTGTTGAAGATTTGACCTCAAATCTAGTAGCTAGCTATCCTGCTCAAATGGTGATAAGTCTCTCACATTGAATGTTGCTGAAACTCCATAGTCGCCTGGTAGGTTGATTTGGTAAGCATTGTCTCCAATTCGTCCCAATACCTCAAATGGACCATCGGCTCGAGGAGCGAGCTTACTCTTCTTCTTAGAAGGGAATCTCTCATTCTTTAGATGTACCCACACAAGGTCAATTTGGAATTTGGCCTTCTTCCTATGTTTGTTTGCCTTGCGCTTGTAAGCTTCATTGGACTTCTCAATCTTGGCTCTAATCTGCTCATGAAGCTTCTTCACATTCTTGACACAGTCAACAGTTTCAAAACTCACTTGTGCATTAATAGGCAAAGGAATTAAGTCCAAATGAGTAAAAGGATTAAGACCGTACACCACCGCAAATGGAGAACTTCTTGTTGTGTAACTTGGAGTGTAATTGTATGCAAATTCTACATGAGTTAACTTCAAATCCCAATTCTTCATATTTTTGTTGACCATGCTTCTCGAGAGTGTTGTAAGTGTGCGGTTAGTGACTTCCATTTGCCCATCAGTTTGAGAATGACATGTGGTGCTGAATAACAACTTAGTTTCTAGCTTTCCCCACAAAATCTTTCAAAAGTAGCTAAGGAACTTAGAATCATGATAAGAAACAATGGTTTTGGGCACACCATGTAGACGAATGATATTCGTGAAATACAAATCAGCAACATTAGAGGCATCATCCGTCTGATGGCAATGAACAAAAATGGGCAATCTTAGAGAACTGATCAGGTACAACCATGATTGCATCCTTTCCATGTTGGGTCCTTAGCAAGGTTACTATGAAATCCATGCTAACATCTTCCCATGGTTGAGTAGGAATAGGAAGTGGAGTATACAAACCAGGATGGAAATGGCTTTTGGCTCTCTTGCATGTGGCACATCGTGAAATAATGAATTGTACTTCTCCCACCATTCTAGGCCAATAGAAATGCTATTGCAAAACCTCCAATGTTTTGTTATTACCAAAGTGACCAGCTAGTCCACCACTATGAGCTTTTCAAACTAAGAGTTCTCAAAATGAGCTTTTAGGGACACAAAGCTTGTTTCCTTTTGAATAAAAAACCATCTTGGACATAATAGGCACCATTAACTCCATTTTTGTACTCTTTCAAGATGGTGGAGAAATCAGGATCCTCAGCATAATATTCTCTCAAAACCTAAAATCCAAGGATTCAGGCATCTAACATAACCAACATAGAGTATCATCTGAAAGTGTATCTGTCACAACATTAGTTTTCCCAAGTTTATATTTAGATACAAAGGAAAAGATTGGAGAAATTCTACCCATTTGGCATGTCTTGGGTGAGTTTATGTTGAGTGCTAATGTATTTCAGCGCCTCATGATCTGAATGCAATACAAACTGCTTGGGCTTGAGATAATGGCTCCAATGGTCCAGAGCTCTAACAGTGGCATAGAACTCCTTGTCATAAGTTGAATAATTCAATATGGAACTTGATAACTTCTCACTAAAATACGCTAATGGCCTTTGAGCTTGTGTAAGAACAGTCCCAATTCCCACACCACTAGCATCACATTCAACTTCAAACACCTTTTCAAAATCTAAGAGAGCAAGAATAGGAGTTTCGCATAACGTTTGCTTAATAACTTCAAAGGCATAATGTGCAGATTTTGTCTAATCAAAGCTACCTTTCTTCATACATTCGGTAATTGGCGCCATGATGGTGCTGAAATTTCTGATAAAGCGCCTGTTAAATGAAGCTAGCCCATGAAAACTCCCTACATCCGTGATGGATTTGGGAGTAGGCCAAGATCTGATCGTTTCTACTTTAGACTGATCAACAGAGATTCCTTCATTTGACACCACATAACCCAGGAAGTTAACACTAGAAGAGAAGAAATGGCACTTCTCTATCTTGGCAAATAGCTTCTGTTTTCTTAATTCTACAAACACTTGCTTCAAATGGTACAAATGCTCCTCCTCACTTTTGCTGTACACAAGAACATCATCGAAATAAACCACAATAAAATGACCAATGAAAGAACGTAATACCTCGTTCATCAATCTCATGAAAGTGCTGGGTGCATTAGAAAGCCTGAATGGCATCACCAACCATTCATAGAGTCCCCTTTTAGTTTTGAATGCAGTTTTCCACTCATCTCCTTCTTGCATTCTGATTTGATAATATCCACTACGGGGTCAATTTTTGAGAATATGGTGGCACCGTGGAGTTCATCTAGCATATCATCAAGCCTCAGAATGAGATACCGATACTTGATAGTGATATTGTTAATGGCGTGACTGTCAACACACATGCGGGAAGTGCCATCTTTCTTTGGTACCAACAATATTGGAATTGAGCACGGACTCATGCTTTCTTGCACATATCCACGAGCAAGTAACTCATCAACTTGCCGCTGGAATTATTTAGACTCCTTTGGGTTACAACTGTATGCTGCCTTGTTCGGTAAACTAGCCCCCAGAACAAGATCAATCTGGTGTTCAATAACCCTTATGGGTGGCAAACCTGAAGGCAAATCACTAGGAAAGGTTGTACTTTTGGATGTGATGCACTAGCCTTTTCACCAATCTCCTTTTCTACCATAAGTAATGCCATAATAGGTTTCCTTTTACGTAAGGCTTTTTCTATTTGATCACCACTCAAAAACAGATTTTCTTTCTTTGGTTCACTTGAGATTTTAAGTATTTGTGTTTGGCTTAGGGGTGTTAAGGTGACACTCTTCTCATTTATTTTGATGGTGTAAGTGTTCTTCTTACCATCATGCCTAGCACTCCTATCAAACTGTCAAGGTCTACCCAATAACAAGTGGCATGCATCCATGGGTATAATGTCACAAAGGACCTTATCAAGATAAGTTTTTCCAATAGAGAATGAAACTAATACATGCTAGTTCACCTGAGGTGTGCTATCATTGCTCAACCATTGCAACTTGTAAGGATGCGGGTGTACTAAAGTAGAAAGTCCCAACTATTCAACCATGGTGGTGGAAGTAACATTGGCACAACTACCACTGTCAATGATTAGGGAACAAACACACCCATTGATAGCACACCGTGATTGGAATATGTTCTCCCTTTGTTCTTCAAGTTTCCCAACTTGTGCATGCAAGGCACGTCGTAACACAAGCAATTCCCCTTCTTTTAGATCTGCAACTAGATCATTGGCTTCACCCGATTCAGTTTACTCAACAATCCTCTCTTCCGCGGCAACTTAAGCTCATGAAATTCTTGGATCGTAAGCAACTTCTTGTTAGGACATTCACTTGAAATGGCCATAGCCTTGACACTTGAAGCACTTTTTCTCACCACGGATAATGGTGCCTCTCTCCGACACTCATCCACCTTACTTTTGCCCTTCTCCTTGGATGCAATTTCAGTTTGATAGAGGTAGTTCCTTTGAAAAAGCTAGTACCATGAATGTAAAATTTGGTTTGGACACCTTCTTTTTTCTCAACCTTGATAGCCAATTTGCAAGCATCCTCAAAACTCCAAAAGGCTGCAGCTCTACAACGTTGGCTACTTCACGGTTAAGACCTCCAAGGAATCTCGCAATCTTTTGTTTGGGTTACTCAGACCTCATTACTAATTGCTCAAATTCTTGAATATACTCATCAACACTCTTGTCGCCTTGTTGCAGATTGTTAAGTTTCAAATAGAGATCTTGCTTGTATGAATTAGGCAAAAATCTCTTTTTAAGCAGCTTCTTTAATTTAGTCCAAGTGCGGACTCTGTCTTTTCCTTCCCTTGCGTGTTAGACGTGGACATTTTCCTACCAAAGGCTGGCATACTTTTTGAACTTTAGTATCACCACCTTGCTTCTTTTCTCCTTGGAATACTCATTGTAGTCAAAGATTCGCTCCATGGAATTGAGCCAATCCATGAAGTCATCAGGATTAAAACTTCCTTCGAACTCCAGTACTTCAAACTGAATCCCACAATCATTCTCATATGCCTTAGGCCTCCTCCTTCTCCTTTGGGGTTCTGCATCACTATCATCACTATTAGGCTTATCATCATAGGGTAGGAGTGGTTGGTTTCTTGGGTGAGGCTATGGTGGTTGTGGTTGAGGTTGGTTAACTTGGAAGTTTCGGAGTTGTTGGGTGAGTAGACGAAGACTTTCATTGATTTGGTTAAGGTTGCCATTCACCTCAACCCTAAGGTTATTTATCCTCCCATTGGTGACAATGTTGGCAGCTTCTCATGGTGGAGGTGGAGAAGATGAGTTGTTGTGGCTTGACATGACTATGGTGATATGAAAATATCAAGAGCTCACTCACGAACCGTAGCTCTGATACCAAAATTGATGCGGGTGTGTGGTGGTGGAGTGAGCAAAAACGATGGCAAGAAGGGTTAAAGGGTTGTTTTGGAAGGTTTGGATGGAAATGGACGAGAAGAAATGTAGTAGAGGATGTTACTTGGAGGCAAATAAACACAACGGATAGTGATCTAGTGTGTCTAGCGTAAAGACAAAGGCCACCAGCTAGAACAAACCCACCACCAAGTATAATTAGAACTTGGATAAAGGACAATTCAGAAATAAGCTATGCTCAATTTTTACTCAATAACCAGTCTGATTGTTACTAGGGAATTAGCTCAATTATATAGACCATCCTAGGAGCAATCAGCTCTTATCTAACAATCAGTTTTTATCTAGCAACTTATCTAGCAATCAGCTCTTATCTAGCAGCTTATCTAGCAATCAGCACTTATCTAGGAGAATTTAAAGGATCTTATCTAGGAGGATTTAAAGGAAACTTATCTAGCAAGATAATTGGAAATCATAAGTGCTGATTGGAATTCAACAAAACTAAATAAACATAAAAGGAAATAAATTAAGCCACTCCATGCGATTCTGTTTTCCCATCAATTTGGTTGGCTAGAATCCACATAATTAATGTATGACCCATGGTAATGGTTGGGTTCATTAAAATGGACATATGACTTCCCTTGATGATGGACTCTTGTGCTAGATCATGGTGTTGAGTAGCATGAGATGCTCCTGCATCACCAAACTCAACTATTATGGATGATCCCAGGTACTCATCTCTATGATAAACTTTTTATCATGCAACATCAATGCTTATCCATTGCACTTGGAAAAAACACAAAAATATTATCAATAAAGTAAAAAGTATATGAGTGTTAGGGATGAACTAGAAAGTTTCTTTTTATAGTTATCATTAAAATTCATGTTATCTTAATGATACATCTATGATTGATCATACCAAATCTAGTCGTTACATATATGTTACTCAATATAGTTAGAATACTTATATTAATCATTACATTGATAGTTATCTTCATTTTCAATTTGTGATTAGTATGCCTTTGATGTAGGTCAAAACTTACTTGACATGGAATTTCACTACTTTAGAGCTGTTATAGTTATGGTCGTCATTTATCGAGATTTCAAGCACCAACTCTCTTGTTATCAAGTCACCTACTACTTTGACCTCCTAGCATTAGACAAGCATCAACCTCCATACACACATAAATTATATGAATAGAAATTATTGACCCCTCCTTAGTAGAAGTAATTATTTCTTTAAAAAAAAACCTATTTTAGTACTTAGCGAAGGTTAGTAACCCACAACAAAAGGTATTCGACCTTATAAGGCCAAGATTTTAGATTGTGTTTGGACAAAACAAAATATATTGTCGATAAATATAAATACGCCAAGTTCATTGATATTTCAAACATATTTTGCGTCAGTTAAAACATCAAACCAACTCTCTTGTGAGCTCTTGGTGGTTTATTAATTTGACTATAAACTAGATGAAAACATATATTTTCAACTTTGTAGAGTCTGAATTTTTAATAAATAGTCATTGGTTGTGTATAGCAATGTCTAAACATTAAAAACAACCTCAAGATAAATGTTACTATTGAGTAATAATTAAAAGAAAAATTTCACTCCACTTAATTGATTATGCATTGCTTAATTTCTATTAGAAAATTTAAGCACTAATGTTATCGATAAAATTTGTTATTGGACTAAGCACTTGGACTAAGCACTAATGTTATCATAAAATTTAAGCACTATTGGACTAAAAGTTATTTATTTTTTATCACTTAATGTTATCAGTAAAATTTGTTAGCAATTTTCCTAAATGTACCATCTTTTATTAAATCATTCAACAAACTAACACATTTTCCTTTAACTATAACTAACTCTTTTTACATGACTCTCTTTATTTTTTCCCTTTTACCATAGCATACATTAAAAAAAATTTCTTTTTTTATAAAATGGTTAAATAAATTTCAATTAATTAATTAATTATTATTTTTTAATTAAATATTACTTTTTACAGATAGTATCTTTTACATATTTCATGAACAATATTTGATGCTTAATTTTCAAAAATTAATATTTATACGTATAAATAAAAAAATCAATAGGATGACAAAACTATATAATTTCAATAATTTAACATTCAAATCAAATGTTTATCAAATAGTATTAATTTGTTCTAAGTACTAATAAGCATGCTATAGAAACTAGAAGGTCCAAAACACGCAAACCATTATTAATGTATTTCTATTATTTCCACAATTTGGCAAACACAATTTGGGGGAGAGATGGAAATGGGAGTTTTGGTTAGATTGAGGCAATTGAACTCGAGAGGCGTAATATGGGGGGAAAAAGTATTTTGAGGGGGAATTTTTATATTGAAATAATCTCCAAAATAGTCCCTTAGATATATGGAAAAGAACTTTTTAGTCCCTCATAAAAAAAGGGAACTAATCAGTCCTCACATGTATGGAAAAAGAAGTTTTTAGTCCCTCACAAAAAAAAAAAAACCAATCAGTCCCATATATATATATTTTTTAGTCCCTCACATATATGAAAAAGAACTTTTTAGTCCCTTACCAAAAAAATAAACCAATCAGTCCCTCACATATATGAAAATTAACTTTTTAGTCCATAAAAAAAAAATCGATTGACACTTTTATACATTTAATCTATTTCTGTCTAACTTTCCGTTAAAATTTAAAACAAGTGCCTTAAGCGTGTTATTTGCTAAAGGCTATTTTGGAAGTACAAAAAATCCTTCTTTTTTATGTGATTGTTACAAAATTCATCACAACCTCGTCTAGATCTAGAAAGAGAGAGATATATATATTAACATGGTGTGGATGTAATGGACATTTTTCAAGGAAATCGATTCAGAAAACAAAGGGAATATTTTTGCAATTTCCCAGAAGGTTCTCAAAAATCAACGAAAAAAATGGCTGTCTTTTGAGATCATCGGCTGACAAACGTAGAGAGAGAGAGGGTAACTACCTTTGAGATAATCAACATTTTAAGAAATAATGATTTTCTGTGATTTTAAAAAAGCGCTCAACAAATAACACACTTATAGCATGTGTTGGCAAATTTGACAAAAATTGACAGAAGGACCAAAATAGATTAAATTTATGAAAGTGAGGGACTGATTGGTTCGGTTTTTTTGTGAGAGACTAAAAAGTTCTTTTCTATATATGTGAGGGACTAATTGGTTCGATTTATTTTGTGAAAGATTAAAAAGTTCTTTTCTATATATGTGAGGGACTAATTGGTTTGTGTTTTTTTTTTTTTTTGTGAAAGATTAAAAAGTTCTTTTCCATATATGTTATGTAATAGACTATTTTGTAAATTATCTCTTTTTATATTAATCCTTACTTTTGGGCATTTACGTAAAATAATGTGAAAACCTTTGTTATTTCGCTCCACTGTCGGACTCCATATATAAATAACCCAACTGAAAGTTAGGGTTTGTTTAGCTGCCTCGTCTTCGGAGCACATCAGCGCCGTCTAGGGTTTTGGAGAGTAAGAGAGAGAACTAGCGGCGACAATGGTGGAGAAGGGAAGCAAACCCAGGAAGGAGGAGGTTGTCACCAGGGAATACACCATCAATCTCCACAAGCGCTTGCACGGATGGTATATTTCCTATCTACTTTTTCTGTGTCTGTATGTGAACACACGGACAACACGTAAAACACTACTTATATGTGAATGTACGATTCCCTCATTTGAGATCATTATTATAATAGTATTTGAAGGATTCTGTTTCGTATGATCTAATGGATTGCACTCGAAATCATTTCTTGTCTATTTTCACATTCATATGCTTAATGGTTTAAATTTAATTTTGGGTTTTATGTAATATTGCTTGTATATGGTGTTCCATTTGGGATTTCTGTTAGAATTTTAGTTGAAAAGATTGTATTTTTGAACTGGGTTTCGTGTTACGAATCAGCTCTGTCGATTGTCAGTTGTATTGTTTTGGTCCCACTAATTTGGTGTTTGTTTTTTTCGCCACAGTTAGTACGGTATTAGTTGATTTATGAAAATTTGGATCAGATTGGGTGGGATGATTTCTGGCTTTCGGTATTTTTAGTAAAAAAAATTATTTTGAAATGGATTGCATTTTTGGAAGTAACTCTTCTGATTATTCTTAATATTCTTTGATGATAAAGAAAAGGGTTTTCTCAAGTCTTACCTGTGTGTAAAAGTTGATTTGTCGATTCTCATGAAATGTTGGAATTTTGTTTCTGTTAAGTATTTCTGTGAGAGTTTTAGTGGAAAAAGTTATTTTTGAAACTTGCTCTATGTTAGAATTCAAATGTTTCCTAGTTCTGTTTCTATTTAATTTGGTTTCTAAGCTTTCATTTTTTTTAATTTAAATTTTGGTTTGTGATAGTATGCTTTTATTGTTAGTTACAATCATAATATGTAACAAAGTTTTACATTTTGGTCTTAAGTGATCATACTTAAATTCTTGCATCTCTTGTTTCTGACCCTTTTCGTTTCTTGTATTGGAGAGGTGCTAATGAAACAACGGTGATGAGCTAATACAGACCTGTAATGATTTTGCGAAAATGATCGCAACGCATTATGAACATCTAAGGGACTGAGTTGTTTGTCATTTGTACCTCCTCCTATTTTGTGCTCATTTTTCCTGATTATGGCCTCTTTCTCATCTGAGATAAGAGTAGTGCACTGTCATTTGCTGCTCCTGTAGGAAAATTTGATTGTAATTGTGATTCATAAGTTTTAGTCTTTGTCCACATGTATTTCCTTATAGTTTCATTACTCTTTCCATTAAGTTTAGGTTTCTGTTCTTACATAGTGGACAAATGGTCAACTATATCTTGAAGCCATGTTTATACTTTTCCAATAGAAGCAACTTGTGGAATTTTTACAAAGTGCGATTTTCATTTGACAAGTTTTATTTGGTGGTGAAAGCCGAAGTATTTCTGGTGGGAAAAGTTAATAATAGTTTTAGCTTCAAAGTGCAACATTCTGTACTGTTTTGGATATTTGTTGTCAGTTATTGCTATCTTGAGCTGTTATCTATTGATTTCTGAAATGAGTTTACCCTTTCTGACATGCAGCACATTTAAGAAGAAAGCGCCCAAAGCCATCAAGGAAATCAGGAAGTTTGCCCAAAAGGCTATGGGAACAGCTGATGTGAGGGTTGATGTGAAGTTGAACAAATTCGTATGGAGCCGTGGAATTCGTAGTGTGCCAAGAAGAGTCCGTGTGCGCATTGCTCGCAGGAGAAATGATGATGAAGATGCCAAGGAGGAGCTCTACTCTTTGGTCACTGTGACTGAAGTTCCTGAAGGATTCAAGGGGTTGGGTACCAAAGTTATTGATGATGATGAGTGATTTAGCTCTCTCAGTTTCTATGCAATTGCAAATTTTGCTGTATTATTTAGATAATTTTGGATTTAGTTCAGTTTTGACTCCCTTGTTACTGGAGATTGACTTGAATGAATTATCATATGAGCTGTTGGGTTGCTTTAAGATGTAGGTGTGGCCTTCATGTCTTAAATTGCCATTAAGTTATGTTATTCTGCTACTCTTTACCTTGGAAATTGAAAAATTTAATTGTGTTGGCCGGAAGCTGTAGCCCTTAGACAATTGAAAGGGGATAGAGATATTGTTACCATATGATGTTTGACTGGCTCTGGCTGCGTTTTGAGCGGATTGCTGGACGTGTGAGGGTGTTTTAAACTACGACTATGGTGTGGCTTGTCATTGATTTGTTTGAGGATTGTTCCTGATGGTATTGACTATTGAGTACTCTATTGCTTTGTTTATAGCGAAAATTGTTTGGGAAAGTCTGAATTAAAGCCTTAAACTGCAGGGGATGGGTTGAGTTCGGTTTGATGTAGTCTCTTCTTTACTCATTTGGGGTCGGTAAGTATCCTTTTATTTTTTTTTGTTCTCTCTCGAATTCGTGTCTTTAAGACATGCACAAAACTGGTTGTATCTGTTAATTGTACTGTTGGGTACGCGTATGTATGTCAGTTTGTCGTACTGAGATTCTCAACTGTAAATTTTGTTGTTTCCTGGGGTTATGTGAGCCATCTCAATGAGATCAATTGATAATAGGTAAATTTTTGGAGATCCTAGAAGATGGGATAAATTGGTGTTATGATGTCTTTCAACAAAATCGGAGGAAACATATGGGGTGGTTACTCACGCTTTGCCTGCAAGCTTTTCCAAATATTCATGAAATTGTAGGGAATACTTTCAATGATGCTAGTGTTAGATGATTCATTTTCTTGTTCAATCTGTGATGGCATGCTGTTAAATTTCACAAATAGAGTAATTATTGGGACAGTGGAGGGGAGTCCTACAATAGTGATTTTGAGACAAAAGTTTTCTTTATAAATAAAAGGAGTGGTTTTGGGGGTAAATTTACACCTGCCTCTTCAAAAGAGGATAAATCCAATACTTTACCCTGATTAAAAATTTTATATATACTATAGACAGAAAGAATAATCAGTTTAAGATTTATTTTTTTTTTAATTTTGTCCAAAAGTTAAGCTTACATCAAATTTTCACGATGACATTTGCGAGCCAATTAGGAAAAATATGACATTAACTCTGAGAGTCCGATGTATATTATCATATAATTTATTTTATTTCTTTTCTATTATGTAAATAGGTTGTTCCTTAAATTATACATTATCGTTCTAATTGTTTCTTGTTACATAATTTTATGTAGTGTAATAAATATATAAAATATTTTCTCCAAACTTTGAGATGCTTTATATAAAATGTAAAGAATTTTCTTCCTTGAAAACTATTAATTAGATCCTTAACATCTAGCTATGCATAAACTTTGGAGCACACCTGTTGCCGTGCTAGGAGAATTGTGAATTCTATCCCTTGGTAGCTAATGGCCGAGCCCTAATTACAACTCATTGATCATTCTTGCTATGATCCAACACCTACTCTATTGTAGTGCGAAAGAAATTTCATTAATTAATATTTACAACTCTAAGTTCTCTAGATATAGAATAACAATAATATTTTTAAAGAATAATATAACAATTAGTGTAATTGATTATAATACTTTATATACATTATTGTGCAAAATAGGTTCAATTGATTTTGTAATGAAATTTCACGAAAAAAAAAAATTCCATTTGTTTCATTAAGGGGTATAATTACTCACAAGTCATAAAATTTATCCAATAATTATAATATTGTTAAAATAATAGACAGAGTACAATATTTGGCTTATACTCTTTCGATGGTGTGAATTTTAATTAACCCTTTTCTTTATTATTAAAATTCTTTATTAAGAAAAGGAGAGATGATATTGAGTAAAATATTAGAATATTATTTATTTTTTTAAAAATTAAAAAATATTGTTATTTTAAAAAGAGTTCAAAATCTACTGAAAGTGAATTTGGGAAAATCGACTTTTCGGATATTGACTTTAAAGTCGATATCTAGAAAATTGTCTTCAACTCTACCTCTGCGTCTTTGCTTCAAGTTTATCCAAAAAGTTGAGACAATCAATGCATTGCGTTACATGCTTTGGAAAATCGATTCCAAGCTAACCTCTGTGAAGTTTATCCACACGCCTCTGAAAAAGTGAATATACTTTTTTCATTCTTTGTCAAACCCAAAATATCTTCCCCGATCATAATATCTTCATCAGCTAGCTATACCCACTATCCTATTCCATTTGTGAAGGCAAAAAAATCAAAGCAATTGGGAAAGCAAGAACATAAACATTGACATGAGGATAAAAAGATTGTTGACATTTTTAAAGAAGGAAGAAGTGCAGCTACCAGTGTTAGAGACGCTTAATGAATCTGCAGAGTGCCATGATGTTCATCCCAAGGAATTTTTTGACGGCTTTAATCTCGATATGGATGATGATGATGATGCAAAGAACATTCAAGACGGTCAGCTAAATTACTAGGAACGTTTGATGCCTCTGGATGGTTTTTGCCACAGTTATGTGAATTCTTCTCGATGCTTGTATTGTGAGGAAAACAGGATAAAGAGCTTGAGTATGCATTCTTGGAAGATGAAGATGATGAAGATCGATGATGATGTGAAAGACATGTCTTTGAATCACAAGGTTCGTCCATGGAGGGTGAATCATGGCCTAAGATCAGGCCGAATGGTGTAATCAATGGACAACAGAGGTGAATATTCCAGTACTATCGTTTGTGGGTCTCGAGGGATAGAAAAGGTTAGGATAGCTGAAAGATGGTTAACGATTTAAGAACGTAAAGTGCCCCTGCTTTTTAGGGTAAGAGGGGGTAAACTATCAAGGAGTTCTGGATGCATGGTCCAATGACTCCAATCGCACACTCTGGGCTGATGATTTCTCGTTTGCTACTACTCCAAATAATGTTCATGTTGTAAGTTACTTCTAATTACTTCTTGTATGTACAATATATCTCTTCACACAGCTGTTTATAAGAAAACCAAAATAGAACCCTTTGAGGGTCATATTCATATGCATTCTCTTGATTAATTTGTAATTTCAGTAATGGGTTTCTACAAAAATTTTGAAACTCTACAGATGGGAGAGATGGAGCCAATAACAACAGAAGATAGAAAAAGAAGGGAAGAAAGAGTGATGAGATATAAAGAGAAGCGACAAACGAGACTCTTCTCCAAGAAAATAAGATATCAAGTTCGGAAACTCAATGCAGATAAGAGACCAAGGCTCAAGATCATCATCTTCATCGCCATCATCCTTCCACTCTACACTGCACTGCAATCGTTGTTTTTTAGCCATAAGCTTCTTCCTTGGTGCAGCGCTTGTTTTTTTTTTTTAACTGAGGATTGTCAACTTTCCCATAATATCGACTTTAAAGTTGATATCCAGATATCAATTTCAGTATTTTTGGAATCTCTTTTAAAATTATAATATTTATTTAATTTGTATCAAAATAATAAATATTTATGAAAAAAAATCGATGATATTTATAATGAAAATCATAACATGGCGAAAGATTTTGGATAGTAATTTATGTGGATAGTTAAAACTACTGTAAATTAAAAATGAGATTTTCGCCGTGCGCATTGTTGTTCCAATAATTTTACTTTTCTTATTATGGGTTAAACAATTGGTCCAACCCAAAATTTGGAACCCTGGACAAGGAATTTAGGTTGCATTTGAAATGTGATTTATTTTGAGAAATTTTGTATTGAAACGCGTGAAAATTTTAGTGAGAATCTTTTATGAGAAAAAGCATTTTAGAGGGAAGAATAAGATATGTATTTGAGGAAAAAAAATTTAAATTATGTGAAGAAAATTTAGGAGGAAAATTTTGAATTTTAAATTTAAATTTTGAAATGGAACAAAAATGTGTTTGAATATTTTATTTTTACTTAAAAAATTAACTTTTTATAAATGAATATCAATCCAAACATAACCTTTGCAAGCTCATGTAGCACCCTAAACCAAACCATTGTTTATCAAAATCAAATAAAATAAGGGCAAATTCTACTTTCTTCCTTTATGATATGGTTGAAAAATACTTTCCTTCTTTATGGTTTGAAAAATCCCACTTTTCCCCTTATAGTTTGTATTGGAGTGGAGAACTAAACATAATTAAAAAAAGTGATAGAAATGTAACGAATACACATTCAAAGTGTAATTGAAAGCATATTCTCGAAGAGAGATGGAATTTTTATTACCAAAATATCGTTTACTATAATGATGTAAGCTTCAGTTGCAACATATCAATAGAGTCTACTCAAATCTCTCTTTAGTTCCAAGCCAAAAAAAAAAAAGAAAGGTTGATTAATTTCTCTAGAAATCAAAGGATGAAGAACAAGACAAGACTATTCACATCTATTAAACTAAACTCAAAAACGCATTTCAACTTAAAAGTGGACATACATATAGCAGTGTTTTATCATATTCAAATGCCAAATAAAATCATCATCTTCAAATCCTAAAAGTAAGCACACCTACATATAACTGCTACATGCAATCAAAATCCCAACCAGCATAAAAGAAAATTATAAAAATCCATTTCGAATGAAATGTTGTATAATCCATATTATTGGACACCAACATCCAAGGCTACGCCCCCGGGTTTGGAGCAGTTGGTAAATCATGTGGGCTTCATTTCCTTCCACCAGGGTTCAAGTCTCACAGGCATACTTGGGCTTTAGTTTATGTGACGGTATTAGGGGCGACTGCTGGTGGCCCATTAGACCCGCGCCTCGTCAACGCGTGGTGTGTGCTCAATGATCCTTAGCCCAATATAAGGGAGTTTGGTGAGTGTCTATGTTACCATGTGAGAATACCTCATTTTGATTGAAAAAAAAAAGAACATCCAAGGCTACAATGTGAATGTTAATCCCTTTCCAAAAGTGGATGTGAAGGCAAGGCAGGTTTCATGGCGGTGTGATCTCTTCGTGCCCCTTTTTGTTTTGTTTCTTTCTTCTTCTGTTTTTTTCCTGAATTTTACAACTATTTACCACTTATTTTTCATCCTTCCTTCTTTCCATTTTCATCCTAAATAAAATTAAGAACTTACTAGTCGGCCATTTCTACTATTTTGCATGCAAATGCAACCTGTACCTCCAGTCATAGTTGGCTTTCATATTTCTAAAACAATCTAGTTATTTCAATTTTTATGGTTTCTAAGGTACTTTGTAGAGATGGCTTTGATAAATTTGATTCGAATAGATAATTATGGAAATTGGTTTTTTTTTTCCCTACTTATTGGGTTTGATAGGTGAGGACAAATGGTCGAATTCCCTTTTTCATCTTGGAAGTCATTGAGGCTCAGTTTGTTGTCTTGGAATTAGAATTGAATTGGAATTGTAATGCTACATCATTACAATTCCAATTCAATTCTTCTGTTTGGTAAATTAATTCAATTCTAGATAATTATAATTACAATTCAATTCTTCTGTTTGGTAAATCACTTGAATCAACTAATCTTGAACCTCGGCATCTCTTACTCATCTGTGCTGCTTCTAGACAAGATGAGAAACCAATCCAAAAAAAAAAGGAAAAAGTACTGGCAACAAGAGTAATCAATTCAAATCCAATTTCAGAATAAAAATATTACCCCCATTTTGAAATGAAAACTGTGAAATGCAAAGAAGACAAATCCTATGACCTCGAACCAGAAAAAGTAACTATGATTGTAAAGTTACAAGAAGTAAAAATCACACATTAAAGCACATCATTTAAGTAGCATCTACAAAAAGAATAGAAATATGAGAACAAAAGCAAAAGTATAGAGAAAAGCTTTTATTATCTTCACAGTTACTTTTTGATATCTCACCCTTCCTATTTCTATATCTTCCTTGGTTTCTAAGTGGAAAACTTACTTTAATATGAGTTCCATCTAATGCTCCAAGACAATTCTACCACAAAACAACACATAATAAATAGTTAAAACTTATAAACTAATATCATTGACAAATAAAAAAAAAAACAATAGTTACCTGAAACCAATCCCACTTTTCATCCTCGAATCCTTCTATTTCTGTTTTTGGTTGGATAACATATTGTTTTCCTATTCTTAAAATAGCACGTAGGACTATGTTAAAGTACCGACTAATTGTCTCACCTGATTTTATGAAATCAAAACTAACTTTTTGATTCTTCAAATTATAAGCAAGAACATAAAGAAACATAGCAACTGCTTCTTCAACAGTTATATGTATTGAATCTCTCAAGTCTCCTTGCTCTCTTAGGTTAGTACATAAGATTGGAAAACAATGTTTAGTGAATTGGAGTTGATCCTTACAAACTCTATCATTCCCATAATAAAGTTGCCTTAGGTATATTTCTCGTGCTATCTTAAAGTTAAGCCTAGGCTCCTTCACAGTATGCTTCTCATGCAACCAAATAGCCAAGGTAACTATAGTGATTATATGAGTTGCAACAATTACTTTTCGTTTCTTTGTGGCTTGACTCTCATCTTCATTTGGAGGCAAGTGGAAATCCATGTACTATAATTAAAATAATTTTAAAAAAATCAAATAAGAATCTTGAATAGGCAAGACAATAAACGTAGTATAGAAAATGCAATTAATAAGTAAATGTGTTTGAAACATATTAATTTAAACTTTTAGAGGAAAATTAGATAGCCTGGACTCTAATTTTCATTGATATCTATGGTAAATTAGAGTAAAATTTTCATCTAAATCAGTTATCATCACAAAAGCCATGTGTAAGATGAATGACGAGGTGACAAAATGAAAGCAACATTTTGTTTCTCATTGGTGGTGGCAGAGTTGAAAAACACCCAAAATAAACAAATGATGAAATTAAAAAAAAGAAGACAAGAAGAAAAACGGCAATCATTTGTCCAAATTTCACACAATGTAAAACATTGCAATGAAAACTACAGATTAGCAAATCCAGGCGGACTAAAGTTATTTTCAAATGAAAGGATGTCCACTAGTAAGTTTTTTTCTCATAGAAACGAGTGAAATTTTTTAAAATTGGCCAAATTTCTCTAACATTTCATTTCAAATAAGAACATCCTCCCAAGAGGTACCAATGATGAGCCTAGAGCCACAAACGGAAAAAAAATGTTCAACCACGGAAGTTAACTTATTGTACCATATGCAATTAAACCATGAAGTTCTGTCTGCAACTTTAACTTAACATGAACTCACTTTGGATCTATTTTAGCCATTCACCCACATGCAGGGTTAGAAGAGCATTAAGAATTGTTACAAAAAAAATAAAAAAAATTAGATCTCAAATCTCATACTCAAATGGAATTAAAGTAATCACACCACTTGAAGTTTTCAAATGCACATATCTAAACATAAAGTCAGAACTTTTCAACATAGAATCAAACACCCATGTTCCACACAAACAACAATTACAACAAAGCCCAAATCATAAACAAAATTAAATGCATTTCCACATTCCCGACTGAATATTACTACAATTCAATAACATTAAGAACCCAATTAAAAAGGAATTAATACTAGTAATTAAACCCATTTTTTCAAATTCCAAATTGGTTCAGACATTTCATCGAACACAAAATGAAAAAAGATACGGAACTACACACTGGCCAAAATGATTTAGGCATGTCCACTAGCGTCAAACAACTACTACAAAAATTACACCACACTAACATAGACCACGCCATGGAAGTCAATTAGTCATTACTATCTCATAAAACCACAAAGAGACAGTGCCTTCGAACAAAAAATAATAAAAAGAAGTCATATTTACCTCGAGTTTCAAGGCTTGACTTCTGCTAAATGTAGACTAGTGAAGCGGGTGCCAGCTAGAATAATGGTGGAGGTGAAGTTGGACCAACGAAGGATGAGTTCAATGGACAAGGGAGGGTCGGATTGACAAGAGGAAAAAGGTTGAGATTCTGAGGAGTTTACTGTCCAGAACTTGGGGAGGCGACGAATTGTAGAGAGGCAGAAGAGAACTAGAGAAGAAGGCCTCTGATCCAACGAGATCGAGGAAGAAAAATAGAAGAGCAAACTCAACTAGTGAAGAAGCGAAGAAGACAATAGAACAATTTACCCATTTTTGTTATGACCCGAATCATTTTACTTGATTTGACGATCTGCGTAATCTTAAAATTTGTGAGGAATTGAATTGGGAAAGTTTAGGTGTTAAGAAAGAATTGAAATTGTAGAATTGAGGAATAATAGAATTGGTGTTGAATTTTAATTTCTAAACTTTTTACAAAAGCAAACAATAGAATTGGAATTGGGCCTCCAATTCTAATTCCTAGGCCCCAATTCCATGGAAACAAATAGACCTGAGAGTATTTGGCTATGTTTTCAACATCGGCTTTAATTTTTATTAGTTTTTTACTTTAGTCCAAATTATTAGCATATAGTAATAAAGTGGGAACAAGAAGTACCAGGCGAAGACATGTGGACACAAATTTGCCCGCGCCTTGCGCGCCTACTCCTTGCCACGTTGACTGCGTTAGTATACGTGTGTACACGTGTTCTCCATGTCACCAACGCAGCCTTGGAAACGCCTTCCAAACCCTACCATTTTCTTTCCATTTCCTTTCTTATCTCGGCCGACTCTCTTCCTCCGCCGACTCTCTTCCTCCAGCGATTATTTTTTGCTAGAGTTCCTGTCTGACATTCTTTTTTGCTAGAGTTCCTTTGTATCTAACGGTGTGGGTTTGTTAATATGTTTTTAAAGGTTTTTTTTTCTTTTCTTTTCTTCTCTTACCCGACTGGATCTTCCCTTTGGTATGCAGCTCTCACAGCCCTACAGTGGTCAGTGAAAGCCTCTCCCTCAAATCTGCTCGCAGATGTTCCATTATTTTTTTTGTCTTCCTTCACATCTTATGGTACTTGTTTCTTAATAGGTTTTTTAAGTTTTTTTTTGGTTTTTTATTTCTTATGTGACCTGACCGGATGTTCTCTTTGATTTGCAGGTTTTGGCCTCGCGCGTCCGGAATTCCTTTTGTTTCTATCTTCATAGTTTTATAAAATGTTTAAATTTTCCAAAAAATACTTTATTTCACCGGAACTTGTTTTGATTTGCAGTTTTTGGTCCTCGTCCTGCGACAATTGGCCGGTGAAAGCCTCGGTCGGAGAAGAAGGAAGTACTATTTTATTTTTCCTTTTACTTTCAATTTTTTTTTGGGTCAGAGGAAACTAACTAGATTTGTTCCAGGTATTGAACTGTCTTGTTTCGTTTCGTTTCTATTAGCCGGAGATCCATCTTTCCCGTCGCAGCCATTCGTACTTTGGTAACCACGCAACAGCTTGCTTTTTTTTTTTTGTTTCACCCTTCTGTTTCGCATCATCTCATTTCTTCTCTCTTTGGTAACCAAGATATCCCGAATCTTTTGTTTTAGTCTAAACTACAGCCCCAGCCACATCCTTGCTTAGGTCACCAGGAATCACCTACCGCCTATTTGAAAAGCTAAGCAATTTGATTGGTTTTTGTTTTATTTTTGTGGGTCTAAAATGTACTGTTTTAACTCTTAATCGGCTGCTTCCTGTCAAGTCTTTTATTTCGCTGTTACCTATGTCTGTATGGGTATTGTCCAAAGTGTAAATATTTGATTCCTGCTGTCTTTTAGTGTGTAAACATTAACTCCTCGTTTATTAGCCCACTTTCTTTCTAATCACTCTCATATCAAGTGTCAGTATTTTTGATAGCTTATTCACGGCCATTTTTTACTTTTTCCCTTCTTATTTCTGCCATTTTTTTTGTTGCTTCTCTAACCGTGTGTTTAGTAATTGCTTCAAACTTTTTCATTGTCTTTAGGTATGTTTTTGTTGCTCTTTTTTCCTAACCCTTTTTGTCCCTTTGTTCTCTGCATCCTTTTCTTTATTGGTATTAATGCTGCCTGTTCATTACTGCATTAAATGAAATATAAGACCGTTCTTCCATTTTGGTTACTGGTATTAATGCTGTTGATTGCTTACTGCTTGTTCTTTACTGCATTCAATATTCGGTGTTTAATTGATGCCTTAACTGCTTCTGGTTTTAAATCTTCCAACTTGTTTTCCCTTTTTCCTAACTCGTTTTGAGACTTCCAACAACCTTTTTCCTTTTTAACTTGTTGTTTGTTCTGAGAAATATATATATTTACTTGTTGTGATATAGGTTGTTAATGTGCGTGTGTGATGAAATGTGCTTAGTAGGCCAAATGTTACTGGTTGTTGGCTTGAGATTGTGGCATTCCGAATTTTGCCAGGTTGTTTATACAATGAATTTGGTTTATATGAACTTTTACAAATAGAATGTATGAACCTTTACAAATAGAATGCGCTTGGGAGAAAAATATAGCCAAATGTGCGTGTGTGATGAAATGTGCTTAGTAGGCCAAATGTTACTGGTTGTTGGCTTGAGATTGTGGCATTCCGAATTTTGCCGGGTTGTTTATACAATGAATTTGGTTTATATGAACTTTTACAAATAGAATGTATGAACCTTTACAAATAGAATGCGCTTGGGAGAAAAATATAGCCCTCTCATCTGTTTAAAAGGTTATATATATATATATATATATATATAAAAGCCTTTCTACTGGCTTTGAACCTTTGGGTTATTTTTCTTTTTATACTCTTACTTTTCTTCAGTCTTCTAACAGGATGGAAAAATCAGTCTTTTTTGGATTAGTTTCGTACTTACTTCGTTGTTGTGTTGTTAGTTATTACCCCATGTTGTGATATATTCTTCTTTTACGTATTGCAGTTGCTTGATGCATATGGTAATGTTTTTTTTTTATATAGTTGTTTCTTACTTATTTGTTAGTTGTCATTGGTTAGTAGGCCGCTTACATAGTAAATACTATATATGTTTAGTACTGTATGGTTTCTGTTTTCATGAAAAAAGAATGATGTCTATGAATTTTGTTTTGTATAATCTCTGAGGTGCATTATTGTGCACTGTAGTGTTTTCTAAAATGGATAAATAGTACATGTGTTCTGCATTTTCATTTACAAAAAAAGAAATAACAGTCTATCCCATGAATGGTTCTTATCTTTTTATGTTGAATGCGCATGTATAATGTTTTTACAAGTTTGTGCTATTCACAATGACACAACTATGAATAGTGCATAGGTTTTGCTTCGTCTTCCTTTTTACATGTTACAAATTGTGTGTTGCACTCTCCATTTGCAGTGGCAACAAATTTCTTCAAACTATTCTTTGTATGAATTCGCGACTTTACCTACTTCATGCATTTTTTGCCTTCTTCCAAATAAAAAAAACCCTTTGTGTCGAACAAGGTTGTACTGTGAATCTGTTACCTTTTTTGCACTGTCCTGATATACACTACAACTGCTTAATGCATCTGTCCAATGAATCTGTTAGCTTTCTTTTGCATCCTTTCAAAAATGGATAAATTTTAGATGTAGCGTGGATTTTTTCACTTCCTAAAACTATTTGATACATACAGCTTAGTTTCGGACCATTCTTTCTGCCCTTTAAAAGTTTGTGTCAAAGGAAAATAGCTGTCCTTTGTTCTGTACAAGTTCAAAGGTATTACTCCACTGTGCATGCTCCTTTTGCCTGTGTAATGCTTATGGAAGTTTGTGTTTAGTTGTTAGGTCACTGTCACGATCTATACTTCATCGGCTTAGTGTGTTTGTCAAATGCAAGTGCTGATTGTATATTGCAAATATGTTTACGCTTCTGTATTTGTCATTCTGTAGTTAAAAAAAAGGACATTTTCCTGTAGGATATAATTTTTTTTTAATGTTCTGCTCTTGTAATACATGTTCCTTGTTGTTTTATTTTTTTAAAAAAAAATGAACTTTTTTCTTTACTTCTCTATTTCTTTAAATTGTCATTCTTAATGAATGTTTGGAACTGATTTGCTGATATAGTTGCACTTTAAAAGGTACAGTTAATCTTTCTTTCTCTTTCTTTTCTGTCCAATTTGTTGTTGTATGTATTCTTTGCATTTTACTCTTCCTTTTTAACATATAACTATTTTCTTTATGAAATGAAGTAATAGAAATTACTATTTCCCTATTATGGCATTGTTCATTGGATAAATGCCAAGTTTAAAAACATCCTAAAGACTTAAATACAAACCTTCTGATTTTACATAAAAATAGAAGCAATTAGTTCATGGCTATGTTTTATTTTGCATTACTACAGCCCGTTGCCTCATTTTTCTTGGGATGTTTTTGAATCGTTTGTTAATATTTGTTCTTTGTTGTTTGTTCTGAGAAATATATATGTTTATCTGTTCTAATATAAGTTGTTAATGTGCGTGTGTGATGAAATGTGTTTCGTAGGCTGAATTTTACTGGTTGTTGTTTTGAGATTGTGGTGTTCCAGATGTTGGCAGCTT